>OZ010712.1:12961573-13334073 GCA_963932345.1 Ophion ventricosus | reverse complement strand
TATTATGCAAAAACGTAATCAGCGCAATGACTTCGCGACACGTGCCCCTGGATTAACAGCACAACTAAAGAGATATGGCCGTCCTTCTCTCTCTCTTTCACTTTCTGTCCACTAATTGGCGCTGACACGCGAAGCTCAAAGAGACCTTATCTTTTGGAATAAATAAATAAAAAAAAAAGCGCCACACTCTGACGCTGCAATTACGGGAAATTTAATGCAAATTTTCTCACCGAAGGGGTAGAAAAGCGAGAATTTCGCCTCCGTGAATTTATGTGTGAATATGGTAATTAAATATTAGGATGGAAATATTGTTTATTTTTTTTTACGGCGGAGAATTTTCGATACATTAGAAGAATCTATTGGGCACGGCGAATGAAAACATTGTTTATCGGGCATCGAACATTCTCGCTTTTTCAGCCGTAAAGTGAATTTTATCGGGCAAAATGAATTTCAAGCTGAAATGTACAAGTTGAAATTACACAGATTTCGCTTTTGGAAAACAGCGAATTCGATTATATTTTTGTTATCGGTAAGTCGATGTAATTGTTTCACCAAAATAATACTTCGTCCAATATAAATAAAGCCAGTATTGTTGACTAGAAATTTGGATAAATTGTTTTTCTTTTGTTCAATTTAATTTTATTATTCTACAGACTCTTCGGAATATATGTGTCAAAACCGTCAAATAATACAAAATTAGCCGAGCTATAGAAATTATATAAACCGGAAAACATTAGCCTTTTTAAAATTATTTGCAAAAGTGCAGTAGATTCACTGAAAAAGCAAAAAAAAAGTCACTTTTTGTACTATTTTCAAATCAGTGTAAGAGGTGCAACAAATTATTCTCTTCAAGTACAATGAACAGTACTTTTAGAGAATTTATTAAATTTTTCAGAACCGTCTTTATATTTCCTGTAGCGTTATTGGGTCATGAAATATCAAAGATCAAAGACACAAATGGTCTCTTTTTACTCAATCGTCGATATCTCCGGAACAAATGGTCGCACAGAGTTCGTTAAAAAAGCCAAAAAAAACATTGCAAGGGTTGTAAACTAAAGATTTCAAGCTTTAAAAATCTTTTTTTTTCTGTACCAGTTTCTAGAAGTTACAGCGCTTAAAAAATTACCCAAAACATTTTTAAAAAATGTTCCTCTAATTTTTTTGAGAAGTGTCAGGAAATGATCGGAGAACTTGTAGAATGGTCAGAAAATAGGAAAGATTGATAATCAAAGTTAAGCATGCCGCCATTTTGTGATTTTTTTTATTTTGCTGAATCTGGTACCAAACTTTACAACATCTCATACAAATGAAGAATATGTGTGATTTTTTTCACATTCATACAATGTCCACAACACTAGTCGCCAATGAGGGGTGTTTTTCCCGCACCGTTGTAAACAAATGTACAAAAGTACATGATAGTATCTATATTTTTTTCAATTTTTACATATTCTCGAAGGATCGATGAACGTGTGTAAAAAAAATCAGAAAGAAGACTGCAACAGTTTAACAGTTATTCCATCCTAAAAATTACCGCCAAAACAGCACTCTGGACAACAATACTGCCTTAAATTCCTTTATTATCGAGTAAAATCCATGCAAGTCGATTTTTTCTGGTTTTTAAGTACGTGGTTCAATTAAAATAAAATTCCTTTTATTTTTGAGTCAAATAAATGATACGCGTGGTGAATATATTTTTTTTTCCTCTCGAATACGTGGGTTCCAATTGAATCCGTTTTTTCGCCTACAACCAATTATACGCAATTCGAATAATTCTTCTTTCGATCGATTAGTTATCGAATTATATCGATAATTAATCGATGAATAATTACCGATAATATCAACGATGACATACTAATATGTATTTCTATTGTCCCCGCGTATTCCTCTTTGCAGACTTCTGCAATCAGATCCCTTTCGTGTTCACTCCAAACTAATACATACAACATTTCCAGTTCCTGAGTATAGCTTCGTAGCTGAAATCTGATAAAAGAAATTTGAACAAGATGAACAAATTAATTTTCATCACATGCAAACGATGCAAAATTCGACCACACAAAGTATTGCTTGCGTGATTCGGTAGATTGGGCATTCAATTTGGTGTAGTATGAAGTGTTTATTCGATCGAGAAACTCAAGTGTCAGGAGCCAGGGTGACAAGAATTCTTTGTTGTGCCGAGGATTGTTTGAGTCGAGCATAGGAAAATAGCTAATGGCGTATTATTATTTCAATAAAGGCTCGTGTATACGGAGTGGCAAGAGGAATCCGAGCCGGAGGGTGTTTGCGAAAGGAAGCAGCAGGGAAAGAGAGAGAGGGGTTGGTGAAACAGAGCGTGATGGTTGAGCGGTATAGTGGCTGGCAAGCCCGTAGAACTCGGTGAGTCGGCAGACTCGGTGGTTAATTATTAGCACCGGGACACTAAAAGGGACGCAACGTTTCGCAGTGGTGGAGTGAAATCCTGCGGACTTCAGACTGCGCACAAGTATATACACATTTATACGAGGCCTTACGTACCAATTTATCCTGGCTTTGATTCTCGAGATCAACAATATTCTTTCAACCCTTAAGGGCAGGTTACCGTTCATGATGATGAAAAAATCATTTTAGCATTGAAAATGCTTTTAAAGATGTACATAGGGGGTCTAATTTAGTGAGATGTCACACGAAACTATAACGCTACCCACACTCCACTGCCGCTGTGTTGTAGCAGGGTGGGGGGAACTGCGACTGTTGAAAAATGCTGCATTACATGTAGTCATTTGTGGTTACAAGTTGCAAGTTTCAATTTTGGTGTGTACATTAAAATGTTGGTGGATTTGGGTTAGGGCTTGTTTTTGTGTTTGGGTTTATTTGTTTCGATTTGTTTGGGTTTGTTTAGGTTCAAATTTGGGTTTACGTTTGGCTTCAAGTTTGGGTTTGTTTAGGTTTAAGTTTGTTTGAGTTTAAGTTTGGGGTTGTTTGTTTGGGTCTAAGTATGTTTGGGTTTGTTTGGATTTAAGTTTGTCTGGGTTTGGGTTTGATGGATGGATGGATGGGTAGTGAGAGAGTGAGAATGTGATAATGTGTGTGAGAGACCGCGAGAGTGAGAATGTGAGAAGAGAGTGAGAGAGTGAGCGAGTTAGAGAGTGAGAGAAACTCATATTATTTGCATGTACCTTTTTTTACCACCCAAATAGTCTGATTACATTTTCAATGCCATGAAATAGTTGCACTTTGTGTAATATCTGTATATATTTTTTTTTTAATTATATAATATACATCCTTAAAGTCATTAGAACACGTGGGTAAAAGGATATTTTCATATCTAAAGTATTTTAGAATTTACAGCCGAAACGTTAAACTCTAAATGCGTTTTACTGGAAACAGCATTCTTCAGCGCGTGGGGCGCTCTACAGCTTCAACGGATGAACTGATTCACATGAATCTCTGCGCAATTGAAAAGAAATTCAATTTGCGGGACCTTCAAAAAGCGATTTTTGTTAAAAATTCAATTAGAAATTTTTTTTTTCGTCCGTTGAAGCAAAAAAAAACGAGCAGAAACATTGGGGTTTTTTTTTTCAACCGGCTGCCATTTTGTTATTCAAGGGTTTTCAAAAAACACAAAACGATAAGGCCCCCCCCCAAATTTAGTCTAGTTGAATAATTTTTAACCCGTTTTTGTTTAAGATGAACTGACAAGGAGGTGAACGGCCCGCGCAAACCAAAACACGCCGTGCATGCACTGAGACAAATGTATGGTATCATCGACCATATTTTAATCATATTTTCTTATATTACGTTGAAGGGACAACAATACCTTATATTTAAGGTTTTTGTTGTTTTTATTTTAAGGCTTTATATTTGCCAGAATAATTCATTACTTTTGTTAGCACGAATATCCTAAAAAATCGGTAAAAAAATTGACCATGCTTATTTATTCTTCTTCGTTTACTGTAGCAAAATTTCATATTTTTAGCATAATTTTTTACCGAGATATCACGATACGTCTCCCGATGCCCATAAGCTTACAAATAATTTACTCTTGCATTATTATCGATTTTTCAAAATAACCAAGCTTCTAAAAAGCAAGAAAATGTTACCAAAATTCTTTTACATCGTAATCTACAGATTACAATCGAATTCAAAGAGGTTGCATCATTTATCTGCTAACACCTTAACCTCCTTAATTCAATCTCCGCACATTTTTAACAAAGTTTTGGTAGAGCGAAAATTCTAAATCAGCTTACTGTTTTTCTTTCTTTTGACTGTCAGTTTATTTTATTTTACGAATAAGAAAAATAAGATTTTTTCTGGTAAATTTTTATTAAATTTACGGTAAGTACAATGAAACTTGAAATATGAAATCATCTGTGTTTGCCTCGTTCGAATGCGACGAAAATTCTTTTACATTTTTTATTTTATTCACTTCCGTTATTATCCAAAATATTTTCCAGCAAATTTATCGATCGCCAATAAGAATCCTGAAAAAAGGTTCGAGTGATTCACGTAACCCAAATTCACAGAACAAATTTTGAGCAATTAAGAATAATTAATTTTCGATACGATCCGATGATGCAAACTTTAATATGATAGATTTGATACATAAAGTACCGCATTTTTTGCTGACCTTCTTTGGCATACACGTGTGAATATGCACATTTGCATTTTCAGAAACACCGAAGCTAAACTTCTCGAAGTAACACTTTTCCCAAGTACGAAAAGGCTGTTGAAGTTTCAATAAGAATGCAGCGACGAATTAATTTCAATTTTTTAAATATATTTGTTCTTAAAATTACCCAAAATCTTTTTTTGCATATTCAAGTTGTAAAAAATGTTACACTTCAACGATGCAAACTTCAACATTGTGCAAGAAGCGAACTCCATTGGAAAAATGCGGTAGCTCCCGGAGTGGAAAGATGGAAAAAAATTGGATTTTTTTTTTTAAGAATGCTAAATACAATATTTGAACAGGTTTTCATAAATTGCCACAATAAATCGATGTTCTCGCACAAGTCAGTAATGCATATATTATAAACCTACAACCTGCGCGAATATTCTGAATGTAATTTCCTTCTATGAGAAACGCCTAAAGCCCTAACGATGATAAGTGCATCAAACAGGACTCGCAGATTTGGTATTATTGTTTGGAGAACTCCCTCGTATCCGGTGTGCAGAGAGCAATGGCGAGGAAAGCCAGAGAAAGGAGCATAACTGCTCGAAATAAGAAAAAAAAAACGTGTGCACGCACCGGAGGCGAGTGAAGTGGTTCGCCATTATCAAAAGAAGAAAGAGAAGCCTCGCAGGGACTTCCGGTCGTCGCGTATAGCCCAGCGAAAAAGCAGTGTTGATGACGTTTTGATATTGATTCCCAGGGGAAAGGTAACGAGCAGTTGAGTGCCAGCTCGGGCTGTAAGGCTCGTTGAAACCCGTTGACCTAAGAGCCGCGATATGCTCGAAGAGAAACAATTTTTTTTTTTAACGTCACTAACCAAAAATACATTGCTAATTTTGCTGGCGAGTTGGAACGAACAATTTCGACAGACACTTTCGGTAGACATTACGGACACACCTTTCGCTGATTAGCGACGAAAAACATTCGTAAAAATAAAATTCCGGCAATGTACATATTTTTTTGTAGCTCCAAACTGATAATTTTGATCAAGTTTTTTTTTCTCTCTACATATTTTATTTTAGACTCCATTGTTATTGAGCTGCAGCGAACTTTCGGAAATTGCACTACTTTTCAAAACGTTCAATAATTTTTCGGGGATACGTCGGAGAAAAAATTTTAGAGGCGTATTCGGAGTAAACCTAGTGAGTAAAAAAAAAGTAATAGAGAATAAGAAAAAAAATCAGAATGAAGTTTTTTCGTTTATCTTTCAAATACCAACTCGAGCGATCATGTAGGCTTGTTTGACGAAATCTTACATGACGGACATGACGAAATCGCAAAGGTTGCTTATTCAACTACGGAACCCTAAAAGCCTAAGTCGAATATAAGATTGCAGTTTGCACCGGCGAAATGCAATGAAAATCATTATCTTTTACCGCGTTTTTATTAGCTCGCTTTCTTGTCTATCTGTTCGGTACACATTTTGCAATCGATTTTAAACTAACTTGCGGATGAGCTAGAGACCTGAAACCTTAAACATAGCTCAGAACTGGATGACAATGCAATATTAGCTCGCTTACTTGTATATCTGTTTGTTTGTTTGTCTGTTCGGTATATATTTTGCAATCGTTTTTAAACATCGATAGGTAATGAACATATCCCTCGCCTTGTTAGTGAGGCACTTCGTCATGCTCAAACAAGGGTGATTGAGACTACTGTTTGTTTGTCTGTTTGAGCGTAAAACTTCAAACAAAGCTCAGAACTGGATGACAAACAAACAAACTGACAGACAAGATAAATATAAATATTTTTAAAAAGTGTAAGAGAGAGAGAGAGAGAGAGAGAGAGAGAGAGAGAGAGAGAGAGAGAGAGAGAGAGAAAGTGGACAAAAATTGTGAAAAAATAAATATAGTTTAGAGAAAGAGAAAAATACAAAAATAATAATTAATAGTGAATAGTGCATTCGTGACAATTTATACGATGGTCAAGGAGATAGCCACCCAACTTAGGCAATTTCTATTTCAGATATGATCAGATTAAAAAAAAACTGAAGTAAACCTTAAATTTGCCATTTGTCTCTGTCATAATCTCATCAAGATGTTTAAAATAGATTGCAAAATTTCACAAACACAAGACTGAAAAGCAGAAAATAATTAATTAAATAAAAAATTTATTTAAAAAAAACCACGTTTTTAACCCTTTTTAAGGCATAGGGAATATTTTTACCACCAATTTATTTTTAAATTATTGGCGCCAATTTTCCTACCGCAAAATTGGCGCCAATAATTTAAAAATAAATTGGTGGTAAAAATATTCCCTGTGCCTTAAAAAGGGTTAAAACGGACTAAAAAGTATTAAATAATTTCTCGTAGCCCCATACAGATTGTCCTGGAAATTTGTGATTGCGAATTTTTAATAGCTATGGAAATAACAGTAAGATTTAAAACGAAAAACGTGAGGCGCATACAAAAGATAATTGATGTACGACTAGTTCACCTAAGTCACTAACAATTTTTTTGCACTGTGAATGATATGGACTGTTGTATGAGTTTTCGCAACGTCAGCTACGCTCTACAGTCCTCACTATTATCTATTGCATGCGCCCCACGTTTTTCTTTTTAAATATTACAATTATTTTCACAGCTATGAAAAATTCGCAAACACAAATTTCCAGGACAATCTGTATTGGGTTATAAATCTGTATGGGGCTACGAGAAATTATTCTATACTTTTTAGTCCTTTTTAAAAATGTGGATGTTAAAAAGTAAATTTTTTATTTTAACTGCTCCAATTTCTTTTGGCAAATCTTCGTTGCGAATTTATAAATGCAGAATATAAATAAAAAAAAAAGATTTTGTAAAATAATAAAAATGAGGTAATAAATATATAAAAGAGAAGTTTCGTTGCATCGCAACGAAGCAAACTTCAAGACGATAGTCTTACTCGACAACTTCAATAATACGAAATCTGCGTAATTCGATTTTTACAACGTCATCTTTGCATTTCGAGTTATCGAGATCCTGTCGGAACCATTTTTCTTTAACACAATACAATGACTAATACACTATTTTTTTCTGAAGATACATTCCGACTAACTGAAGAATCATTTTCCAACCGATTTCACTTACTCTTCAGCTATACGTATGAACCCTATACACCCGCCTCACTCCATTCGCGAAGCGCCCTTTCGAGAAAAATAAAAAAAACCTGCGGCGCGATCGACCGGAAATTTCATTCGAGAGTTCGGAAACCCGAGAAAAAAAATAGCGATATACGATATCTCGCAGTTCTTATAAGATCGATGCTGCATACACGGCGAGGCGCGACGTCGGGCCAAGGGGGTCGTTGACGGGGGTGGAAGAGCAGCGCGGGGGGCTTGAACCGACGAGGGTTGAACATCGAGGAGAGCGTAAAACGAGGCTCGTGGGACGTGCACTCGTCTCGTTCCTCGGAGTACGCGGTGAGGGGAAACGAGAAAGAGGAAAGAGAGAGAGGGGGGGGGGGGAGGAGAGATCAGAGGATTGAGAAAGGCAGAGATAGAGATTGAGAGCGACGGGGGTAGAGAGAGAGAGAGAGAGAGAGAGAGAGAGAGAGAGAGAGAGAGAGAGAGAGAGAGAGAGAGAGAGAGAGTTGACGAGAGAGTGTCGGAGGCGAGTCTCACCCTAATTCGAATTTAGGTGTCGGACGGGTTGGTAAGTGGGCGCAATGCGGTGTCACGCTGCGGGCATTCCGAGCTACCCGATGTCGTTACAGTTAGTCTGTGTCCCTTGTACGCACACTGTTACCTGCCATGGATTAACGTATGAGCCTTTGTATGTGTATATGTTTCCTATGTATGTTCTCTCAACTCCCCTGACAGCGTCTCTCCAGTTTTAGGGCCGGACATGCTGCACAGTGAGTACGAACTCGATTGACACTCCTGTCAGACGTATATATATAACGAAAGAGTGATATGAATCTCGTATTTTTTATCCTAGACATGTTTTTTTTTAAATCCGACCAATTTCAAAATCAGCAATTTTGGGTAAAATAAAAACTATAGGGTATACCAATCAGTGAAAGGACAAACGCTGATTTATATTTTAAATAAGTTGAGAATATGAATTATCGATAAAAACTCGAATCATTGTAATTTAGGAATAAAATCAGAGGTTTCGTTAAAACCAATTTCTTAATTTATAATAATATCAAATTTTGACGCCAAAAGGAATTTTTCTAGTTTGTGTTAGGGAAGAGTGGGGCACAATGTGTCACGGGACACTGTGAGCCGCATGCGGTTTCTCGGAGGTTTGGAGCTCGTAAATTCCGAAATTTTATTTGTTGAACCGCGGATTTCTCTTTGGTTTCGTCAGGCCCAAAAGAAAGTTGATAGCAGCTCACAACGAATTATTAAAAATTGATCTTGGAAAAAAAAATATTTCGCTCGCCGGGAAAACGTAAAATATAACGACACTTTCCGTAGCGGCTCGGATTTTCAGTTCTAATCGATAGTTTTATTATTTATGATGCATTCAGTGACTTGTGTTTTTCATTCGTAGTTTAATTAATAGTTATTTTCATCAATGATAAAATATTTTACTAGTGGGGTACAATGTGTCTCATTGGGAGTCGACTCCCAATGAGAAAACAAAGAAGTGACAACGCTATGAAGAAGCGAAATGTGTCACGGACAACTGTCAACCACATGCGATTTCTCGGAGTTTTATAGCTCGTCAAATCCAAAAATTTTCTTGTTGGACCGTCATTTATATTAAGTTTTGGCTGGCCTAAAAGAAAGTCAATAGCAGCTCACAAAGAATTATTAAAGATACAAAATTGATTTGAGCCTCGAAAAAAAAATTCGCTTGCCGAGAAAACGTCAAATATTGTGGGGCAATTGTGTGGGGCACAATGTTTCGTCGAGTTGTTGAGCGCAATGAGTCAATTCCCAATGTTATTGGCAAATAATACCCGTTGTGAAATTATTGGGATGTATGAAAATATGTTATTTATTATAGGAAAAAATAAGAGTTTCAACCGGCTCCGTGTACCCTACGTTTCGCAGTACTTGACACACTGTACCCACCTGTCTGACACATTGTACCCCACCCGTGGGGCACAATGAGCCAATACGGAATTTTTTTTTCAATCCCATTATTTGAAGATTTTAAATCTTTTTGCAAAAAGTATGGTAGCTTTATTGTACGCCCAAAGGTCTATAAAATCGGTTACGACCTTTTTTTTCTAATCAGACTACTTTGGTAAGAATAAAAATTCGTCAGAAAAAAAGTGACACACTGTGCCCCACCTTCCCCTATTTGCACACTGCGCAACTTAGTTGCGATACGGTAACTACGGTACGATACTTTACGGCACAGTTGGTGTCCTAAAGTTGCGATTCCACCAAAATCGTGTGCAGCACATTTGCGCGCAAACATTTTGTGCAGAACTCCAAGAGTGCACATACTGTGCGGCACTCTCCTTTGTCGCTGTCTCCATCGACAACGCTATGCGTAACTTTTGTAAACGAACAGTACCGCACATTTGGACACGAACATGTTCACCTCGAGTGCACTCTACCTTCAGTGATTCGCTTCAGTGGCTAACATGGACATTTTGAGTCTGCTAGTTTTTTCTTATGTCTTCGGTACTGCATCAAAATAATCTTCCATATCCTCATCACCTCAGTAAAGTCATAATCGAAAATTTGAGGTAACTCATGCTTTGCATCACACTTTTTATTCCTTTTCTTTTGAGGTAGGAGTCTCGCCAAAGCGTTTTTTTATAGATTTTTTTTTTTATTCTGAGGACTTATTCAGGATACTATTAAATGATTACCTGCAAAATTTCAAAAGGATTCACCGTTTCGTTTTCGAGATATTGGCAATCAAAGAAAGTTTCACATTTCACGCAATAACTTCGAAACTTTTTTACAGATAAAAAAAAAATCTCAATTACAGAGGAAAATATGACGAAGTGGGTAAATAAATTCATGAATTTTGACCGTCTAGTTTCAGAGATATAGCGATTTAAATTAAACAATGTCTAGCGACGCTCGCGCTACGAAGCGACTGGAACAGACTGGAACTAGATTACAGTGGTGTGTGCATATCCGTATACGCAGAGTGTCTACGTATTAGTAGCCGGAATGGATAGTCCGATATAAAAGTGAGGGTTAGGTAAACATTATATTAGGCGTTTTCATCATTACTTTATAAGTTTTTACATCCCGATAAGATGTACAACCTTCATTATAAGGATATTTCGCAATATTTCGAAGCTTTCATCGATTGAGCGGAGAATAAACTTTTCAACGTAACTGTGTCGCCACTACTACCTTAATAGATGTGGCTGGAATCTCACATTACGGGATAATTCTCGATCGCTCGTATAAACTCCACTGTTTTATCATTCATCCACGCCATTATATAATCGGTGAAAAAAAGTACATAAGTGGACGATTATAGCAACCAGTAATTGAAAAGCTCATTATTGGTTCATTCCAAAATTGCTGTAAAGAATTAATCACCTAAATACGTTTGAATAATTATTGATTTTTGTTGTTGATATTGATATTCGATGGGCCCTGTCACAAATCAGTTTAAAAAAGAGTAGTTATGTTTCAACGATCACCCGACCGTTCCATTTGAAAATCAATCGTAAGTGACTTTGACACCCTTTCTTCTTATCGATAAACGATATTTCACAGTCTCCATAATTCGTTGCCGCGATACCACTTGGCAAGCGAAAACGAACAAAGATGGAAAACGCCTCCGCGCTGCTCCCCACGATGAACATTGAAATACAAAATCGTCGATTTCTATCGTCGCGATGATTTATAATGTACGTTTTATTATTAATTAACGCTGATTTACGGGTCGTTCGATCGTGAGTCTCGATCGCGTTTCTCGAATCTTTTTGCCTTCCGATCTAACTAATAAGAGTTGCACCCGTTTTTTTTTAGGGAGAGAAAATCGAGAATTATTACGACAGGTGAGAAAGAAAACGACGACAAACCTACACAAGGATTCTCAAGGTTCGAATCTATACTACTGAGAAAAAAAAAAGTGACAAGATTCTTTCGCAAGAATAAAAATGTCTCGAGTATCGTTCGTGATGGAAAAACGATTGCCTGACTGCTTCAATTTTCTGTTGACTTCCTTTTTTTTTTTTATGCAAAAGCTTTTTATTCTCGGGACAAGGGAATATTCCATTATCGTGAATCGAAGAGAGCCGAGGAGACAGAAATTAATAAGTCGACGATAAAGTGGTATACGAGCGGGAAGAGGAAAGGAGAATTTACGGAGCGAGAGATCAGATAGAAGAGGGAAGGGTTGACTGAGATTCGCTCGAATGCAAATACGTCATGGTATATAAGGGCTCTCTCCTCGAGAAGATGCTCGGTAGTCGAAATCGTCAGTATATATCCTTTTGTGAATCGACATTTCTTCTACGTTTTTTTTTTTATTTCGAGAATTTCTCTCAACGCCCCATCACGTTCGGCACCCTTTCGCTATTCGTTTTTCTTTTCATCCCCTCGTACTCGATTTTTTTCTCTCTCCTTTGGCCATGCCCCCCCCCCCGCCCTTCGTCTTCGGCTTGCGACGAATTTTCCAGCCTCTCTGCTCTTTGTCCAAGTGCGTAGGTACACATAGAATCCCACTCGAAATCTCGAAACGAGGGAGTCCTCGAAAAGGACGAGGAAGGGTGGGGATTGAATGGGGAGAGGGATGGCGTACGCGGTGACTGGAGTCATAAGAGGCAAAGGGGGTGGTTATAAGAGGTAAAAAAAAAACGATCTCTCCAACGTTTCAGGATCGACTGAGTGGAAAAAATTCTCATCCCCGCGCACATTCCCTTTACCTCGCTTCGATATAAAGCCCCGGGAGACTCGGACGAGAAACGTGGCCTTTTAAAAGTAAGAAAAAAAAAGTCCTTTTCAAATCGTTTCAAGATTTCCACGGCGCAAAATTGAAAATTAATTATTCATTTCAATTAGTTTTGCTTCCTGGTGGATAAAGCTTGTTAGAGACATTTCCTGAATGACAAATCTTTCGACCTTCGTGTTAGGGATTTTTCTGTTATAATGCTGATTTTTATTTCTTTTTATTTATTTCGAAAATTTGTGGAACTATTCGATGTTTGAAGAATTTTTCGACATTTTTGGAAGATTATTCAAGTGCCTTCGGGTTGTAGGAAAACGGTAACTACTCGCTCGTAGGATTAAAGGCGTGCTTGGGACAGAATAATTAAGAAGAAATTACAAATTATGGACAGAAAGTACTAATTCCTAATTAGTTACCGCATAATTTTTCGATTGACCGACAATTGTTTATAATTGTTGAAGACCTAAATTTGGTTTATCAATAAGCGTGTCAAGGTCACTTTCCATTGATGTACAAGTTGTTTAATTAGATGGGGCAATTATTCCATATTGTCGAACGACTAAGAGTTGTACGTTCGAAAATTTTATCTTGCAGAAAGGCCTAATTTTCTCAAATATAAAATCACCGAATCTACTATACTCGGGTACGAAAAAACGATTCAGTTCGATCTTAAGTTTTGGAAACATTCGCGTGGGTGGATAAGAAACTAGTAATAGTAAAGCGGCAGGTGTGGCGTAGAATTTGACAGTAAGGGTTTGTACGGGACCGCAAAAACTTTGAAAAATAAATAAATAAAAAACTATTACACTAGGGCTAAGTAACTTAGTGATTTTTGAAAATAAAACCTGCATTTTCGTCAAAGAAAATTACAAAAATTATTAGACCTGAAGAGTTTTGGACCTCTAATTTAAAAATGTTTGCAGATTATTCTTATTTTATTGTTGATAATTCTTTGTTACTATATCCTTAAACTACAAGTAGTAAAAAAAAAGTTCGATTATATACAACAGTTTTTTTTACTAATTTTTAAAGTTGCCTACCCCTTACTTAAAAAAAAATAATAAAAATAATATCTCGAAAATGGTTCACTTTGGCATAAAGTGAACCATTTTCTGGGTTATTTAATAGCGAAAAACATGTTCTACAACCCCTTCACGGGATCGCGACCAATAACCAGTAGCCCTGCATAACTGGCTTCGCCCACATGGAATTTGGCGCATAGAAAAACTTCATTACCAGTTATCCACCTTGTGAGGGGCTGTTTTGAAAAATCCTAAAATATGCGATTATTTCATTGAGATGAAAGCAGGGAATTTGATTTTCCCATATATACTTTGACGACCGGGTGCACCCCTAATTAAGGGTTGTTTTAAAAAATCCTAAAATACAGAGTTTAGGATTTTTCATTTTATTATTTTTCAGTTTTATTATTTGTTTTGAAGAATCTTTATACCAAGTTTTAAGTTGATACACACAAGGAATACAATTTTTCATACAAACTTTTACACCCCATTTCACCCCCTCAAGAGTTGAGTTTCGAAAAATCCGTTCTTTTAAATTTCACGTTTCTACCTTCAGCGGTTTAGATTGTGCGTTGTCTATATGTCAGTCATTCACGAAACTGTTTTATATGTATAGATGCATTATACAATCAGCAGAGACGATGATAACCAAATTTAAGACGAGGTGAAAGGCGATTTGCCGGTGAAAATCCCGTTGCCTGACAAAAGAAGAATCTTACTTCGTTCTCTCTTCAATAGAGCGCAAAATGAGACATTTCTTCGATCCGAAATGTCAATCGTCTCGGTGAACGAATGTTCAACTGCCATTCTCGCGATAGTATGATAAATGGTAAATTGTTCACTTGGCAGCAAGAGTGTTACAAAAATCGTGGTGAATTAAGAAAAAAAAGGAGTAAATGAACGCGCGTAAAAAAAAAAGTCGCTAATTATTTTGATTGGAATGTCAGAGACGATTTTGCAAGCGAGTTCATCAGTCTTAAGAAACTTTTTTCCCATCTTGCTCAAGGATCAGAAAAGCCTTTAACTTTTTCTAAAATGACTCCTAGTGAATTTCTGTCTCTCTCCCACCCTCTCCGACTGTAGAACTCTAATAATGTTGAAATATGAGAAGATAACTTCATATCCGGCAAACATTATACTCGCGGAGATTTTTCTTCGAATCTTCGGGATTTGTCGAGAACCTTAAGCGAGTAAAACTCATATAGTCTCGTCTACATATAACATATAGGTACGTGTGTGCGTGAGGGCGAGAGAGAGAGAGAGAGAGGGAGAAGTTGAGAAAGAAAAACACAGCTATATAGTAAAAGGGAAACTCTGGAAAATCCACGATATCTTTGGACGTTTTTTTCCCTTTCGCGCGGCTTCTCCCATAGTCCTTTCTAATTGAGAAAAAAAAGCGTGTAAAAGTGCTCGGTAAAGTATTCCCGAGATAAAACTCTCGAGAGTTAATTTCATCATTATAATATGAAGAAGAGAGAGGGGGGGGGGATCCCATTCTCACCGAAGAGGCGAGCTACTTCAGAAACGCAAGGGGAACATTGCGAATTAAAAAAAATCTAGTCCTGAAAGCATGGGGACGAGGGGTGAAGAGAGAGGGAGGGGGGAGAGAAAAAGGGATGGCAAAGATTACGTCGCTGCAGGAAATAACAGGGGCCAAGTAAGAACTAGGCTTTCGACGGTTTCTTCGAGCTTCAATTTAGTTGAGGGTGGGCTTCTTCGAGAAGGAAAAAAAAAGAGAGAAACCGTTAAGGAGAAAGAACGAACGATTGGGAGGAGAAAAAAATTAGCGAAAGGTGAGAAAGAAAAGGGCAAAGTAAGATAGAGAATAATAAAGAGACGGAGATAATGAAAAGTAAGAAAAATAACGAAAGCGAGGCTAGGTTCGCGCGCACACACGCGATACGACTAACGATTAAATTAATGGTTGGTTTCATTCAAGATTTTGCCTCTTTTTTCTATATTAAGGCCCTACGTACGCGAAAAAATAGATTTTTTTTTCGATATTATTTTAGCTTCAACTTTTAAGAATATTTTAAGCTTTTCGGAATTAAAAATTTCAACAAAATGATGAAGTTGCAGGATTTCGAACGCCCAAACTTTTATTTTCTTCGAAATAGGCAATTGACCGGAACCAAGGTTCCAATCGCTTTCCAATTTTCACAGCATATCCTATTCATCAATACCTTTTGCGTGAGCCTTGAAAAGTAAAAAAAAATGATCACCGAATGTTTGAAAATAAATAACTTATTAGTAAAAAATTGAGTCAAAAAGTGTAAGTACTCTCATTTTAAGGGGCCAGTCCACTTTGAAAATTTCAAAAAAATCGATTTTTTTTACTGTTTTCGATAGTACATACATTCAGAAATATTGTGTCAAAATTTTATGAAAATCCGAGCTCTCTAAGTATTTTTTTTTTAACCTGAACGTCAGGACCTCATTTCGTCTACCTGAGCGATGATGAGCGTGTTCGCTCCGCAAGCCGCCGCAGTTCTGAGTGCTCAAAAGAGACCAGAACCAAACGAAAGCAAGCTAGACTTGAAGAAATCGACGATGATCAGCAATCAGAAGGGATTTTGTACGGTGCAGGAATTGCCGATTGAGTTTAGGTAAGAGTTTTTCGTAGTATAAACTTCAAACACGTTTTTCTCGAAACAACGTTTTCAAAATCTAGCTCCATCGTATCTCCAAAACTAATAAACCGATTCTCTTGAAATTTGAACCACATATTGTAAGCATGATTCGCAACAAGATGACCCTCGATGGTTTTAAAATTATGATTTTTACTCTTTTTTTTTTGCGAAAAACTGGAAAGCAACGCGTTTTTTTTTACTTTTTTCGTTTTTCATCTACCATTTTTTTATTATTTGATAAAACTTTATATCCGAGGGTCATTTTGTAGCTGGTGTAATACTGAATCTAATGGACTTTGATTTTTTTGTGTCAGACAAGCCGTTGCCGAGTTGTGATGGAGCTACCTAGCCCACCTATTTTTGAGGCGTTACGTTAAACTATAGTTTTTGTACTTAAAAATGAATAAAAATGAATTAAACTTTTTTTTTAAATGTATTTCAAGACTTTATTTATCAAGCCCAACAACTTTTATATTCATATCTCTTATAAAATCCTCAAAAAAAAAATCGCGAACATAGCCTTTTTTTCGTGGCTCCAAAGTGGACTGGCCTCTTAACATGATTTTCGTTTTAAGGCCTTAGGCCACTCTAGAGGCCAAAAAAAGGGCAAATTTTGTGATTTTTTTCAGCGAAACCATAAAATAAATCGGAATTACAAGCAGAGGTTTTATTATACACGTAATTGACTGTACAAAATTATTTTTTCACACCGATACATGTCAAAATGGCGACTGTGCAGCATTTTTCCGATGACGCCGTTATTTCTGGAAGGTCAACGGCCGGACCAACAGGTCCTATAATTTTTGAGTTATGATTAGACACTAAATTTTTTTCGATTATATATAAGAACAGCTATAGAAGTACGGAGGATTTTTTTGATATATTATTTTTAGTCAAAATAGCGCATTTCTAAAACAACAAGTATAAAATGCCATGGGAAAATCGTCAGAAAATTGTTTATAAAAAAGGAACTATGTACATCTAAATATACAGTTGAAATTCCAAGTGAATCGGTTGAAATTTGTTTGAGTTATGAGTCCGGCCGACTTGAAAAATGTAGTTTTGAGATAAACGCGTTTAAAGTTAGTAGAAAATCACGACGTCCATAGGGGTTGCGCTAGAATTCGAAAATCGAGTACTTGGAGATTTTTCACACCCATAATCTTTTGGAATATAATTTTATAGGTACTAAGGTGCATTTTTAACAAAAAAAAAATCGATTTTTGGAAAATCCTAGAGTGGCCTAAGGCCTTAAATATCTTTGTTGGTTCACACCGAAGGTACATCTATTATGTAGTTATAAATATGTCCATTATCTTTTTCGGACGCTCAGGTCGACGGCGAGGACTGTCAACATCAACACGTGCGTCAAGAAAAACCATTTACTTACCAGTCAATAACTCCACCATTTTTTAATATTTCCGTAATCGTTTTTTTTTTGGGTAGTTAATGGATTGAATAAATATTGTATGAAACAAAAGCAATACATATGGCACGTTTTTTTATGGCTTTTGTAAATGTACCTCCGGAAATCGATAAAATCGCGTAAAAGTATACATATACAATAGTGAAACAATAATGGAACTAACGATGTAATTTCGCAAGAAATTGCGAAATTCCCATTATATTGAAGTTTGCATCGTTGAAACACAACGAAAATAACTCTTTCTCAATAGCCCAATTTTTCTTCAGCAATTTGGGCTACGAACATCACTCAAATGTTTCTCAGGCTCCTTATATCAGAAATCACCGGCTTAAACTTCCAAAAAAAAAAGATTTTAGATAATAATGAAAATGAAGAAATAAAAGAGAATATTGCTTTGCAACGATGCAAAATTCAAAATCCTGAATGCCCAAGGATAGTAAGTTTGAAGAAAAAAAATCCGTTTTGAAGAACGATAATTTTCTTGTAAATTCTCTTGTTCTCTCGTTTGACTGCTTGACAAAAGAATATCTGATAAAGTGAGAAATTTGACGACCATAAGATATTTATTACACGATAAATATGTGATTGGAACCCGAACTGGCGAGTCCAGTTACGCAGTTTCGCGTTATTAATTAATTGTGTTGTATATATGTGTGCGTGGATAGATCGATAAGTATAAACAAGCAATACAAAATCGATAAATATATACATATACATACATCACTAGTGCAGTAATTTTTATCTTGCAGAATAATTAACTTTCGTATAATTTTCGTCAGTTGCTCTCTAATTTTCGTAAGTTCCGCATCATCGTAGATAGGATTTTTCCGTTTTACGTTACTTTTGCACGCGTCGATCGCCTCAATTGATAATACGCCGACGAGATGGATTAAGAAAAAAAAAGAAACCTTGTGTATTGTCACGTTGACACTTACCTTGCTCTTTGTCGGGAATCTTCGTCGTCAACTTCTTCTCGGGTGCTTTGGGTGAGCAATTCTTACGCGCCGGTCTCACAGTCAATGTAGGCGGTACCTGCGAAAATCGAAAAGACATCAGTCATAAACGGTTCACGAACGATTTACGATGCGAAGAGGAAACACTGTTTTTTTTACTTGTATCGTGAGAAAATATTTATGTATTATCGTGGCCGAAGTAGTAATTACAAAAGATAACTGAAAAAAAGGCAATCGAACCGAACATCTTTTGTTACCTCTTATTTTTATTTCACGTATCGAATTATTATGAATTACCGCAGTAAGAAGGAAAGTTTCAAAAGGAAGGAGAACGGAAACGATTAAGGCTAGACTCGGACTTATGTTACTGACTGATTGTGGTAATAATTTACCACACACAGTGGGTAAAAAAAGTATTTGCATACCACGTGTTTTTCAAATTATTCTGCGAAATAAAATAAAATACTTCAGCATGTTTTTTTCGAAGACAAGCAATTTTATAATTTCATTTATCGTTTCACTCTTTATCATTTCACTCTTCAATTGACTCGAGCAACACTGCCGGTAATAAAATGCATTTCACGTGCGTATCGGATCACGAATTCAAATACGGCTTCGTAATTCGTTAGGTACGCACTTAATGGTAATATTGAGGTGAAATTCAATTACTTTCAAAATGTTCGCAAATTAATCTGTTTTCATGGAACACTCTTCTACGAACACCGATATTAATGCATATTTAAAAATCTAACGTGTCTCAAGTACTGTCGAAGTCTTGGTAAACAGAATATTATTAAATCAAGACGAAATTGAAGTTTGTATCCCTACAATGCAATGAAAATTATTTTTTTAATTGCCCAAAATTCATTCGGCAGAGCTTAGCTACGAAAATTCCTCGACAATTTTCTAAGCTGCTTGTTAAGAGATCTGTAATTTAATTCAGCAAAAAAAAAGATCTTGTAGAATGATAAGGAAATAAAATTGACGCAAACTTCAACATTGAGCACCGTTTTTCGCTTTGTTTCCGAAACCAATAACATAGCGCTAGTCGCAAGAATTTTACTTGAAAGTAACCACGAAATACTACGTTCATGAATTTTTTTTTCACGTTTTTTAAATCCAAAGGATGATTACTAATGAAAAGATCACCTAAGGATGATTTTTTTTTAAGGAAGGTTTTAGTAAACAGTTTTTAAAAAAGGCGTTGAAATGCGCATCATTGGAATATAAAGATTTTTTTTCTGCTTTGATTTTCTTTTTTTTATTATTATAATAAATGTTTTTTTTGCAGATTTAGATTGTAGATCTTCGAATAAAAAATGGTTCAGGGATTTCCGTAGCTAAAGTCTGCGGAAAATTAATTTGCATTGAATTTCAACGACGCGAACGCGATGTCATTTTTCTAAAAGGCAGGAATCGGTAATTTTTTTTTTAATAATCATTTATTCACATAACTGAACTTGTTATTTATTTGGGTTTGTAATATAATTGTTTATATTACCGACTTATCATTAGTTACGATTCGCAAGAAATACTATAGTAAAAATCATTAACTAATAATATGAATTTGAAAATATCGATACCAATACCAATATTGTTTTTATTATTTTTTTTTATTAATGAAAAAATGCCATTATCGCTATGATTTTTTTAATTTTCAACTGTCAGTACGGATATATTTTTTTTTGTCACAATCAAAATGCGAAAATATTTTTTGCCTTTATGGTAATCGAAGCGCGTAGGTACTAAAAAATCAAAGTAAACGAATAATAACACGGAAGGGCACGGGGAAAACGAGAATTAAAACAGTATTCTAGTCTAGAAATTTGAAAAAGTCAATTTTTTTTCATTTTCTTTAAGTACAAACTCTTAAGAATATGCCCTCAAAAAGAAATTTCAAAGTTCCCGATATTTACAAAGTTATGGCGATTTGAATACGGCCTGATTGAGAGGCCGCACCAGCGTGAATCGGACCATTAGAAGATTCTAAGGAATCTATAATTGTTCGCAAGGAACAACGAACTTCAGAAAAATATAATTTCGAAGTCGAGGAAGTTACGAGGCAGAAATGGCTGATTAATATAACGTAAGTATAACATGCCATCATACATCTAGATAGTTGCGGTTTTCTGAAATCGTACTGAAAACTTCAGACGCATTTTTCTCGAAATTATTTTTTTTCAACCTGGTGGACATAAAATCTCGAGTTCTATTCAAACGAATGACTTCAAATTTGGTACGGACCTTCAGTATATATCCCTCTATTGTTTCTACCTCGGGCATTGCAAAATTATTATTATGACTTTTCGAAAAAAAAAATAACTTAAAAAAAATAGGGTGAAAAATGAACCCTTTTTTCAGACAGTCGTCATTTAATTTTTTTTTCTCTTTGATTCCTGTTATAATGACATTCTTATTGATAAAGAAAATTGGTATCATATCTGTTTCAGATATGAATGGGAGCTTTGGAATTATACCGACCGCCTTGTGGCCGTATTTAGAGGCCTGTAAATTTTTCAATTTTTTTTTTCACAAAAATATTTTTGTTATTTCTTGAAACATTAATAAAAAGACTAAAAAAGTGTAGATGGAAGGAATAGATGATGTAGCAATAAATGGGAAAATTATAAATATGTTGGGTGAAAAAAGACAAAAAGGGATATGTGAATATTTTAGGGAAGTAGAGAAACTGTGCAAAAAAATGAGCAGGACGGAAAGGGGAGGAAAAATAAATGAAGTAGAGGATTAAATGAATACTAAATGATAAATTAATGAAAAAAAGAGAAATGTTAGGGATTGCAAAGTACAAGAATGAAAGGTGTAGTAATTAAGTGATTTAATGTTAAAGCGGAAAGTTACGATTTTGTAAAAAAAAACCTTTGTAAAAAGTTGTGCAAATAAAACTCGTTTTGACTAAAAAAATGTATACAAAAAATATTTTTTTGTTTTTTATCAACCCCGAAAGAAAGCCCGAAATATAGGCCTCCAGACTAGAATACTGACTCCAGGCCGTATTGTAAACACCCGTTTGCAAGGTGATTTTTTGGGAATTAAGTTTAGAGAAACGGTTAAATCTATAGTATTAGTATTTCACAATTATATTTATACATATTTGAATATCTTAAATTGTTCAAAGCATTTTACTCGAAATTGTGTATGAAATTTCATGACGCGAAATTTTTTTATCGTCGGGCGTGTGTTTTTCTCACAATTAACTGGGCCGTTCGACTTGCAATTTTGCACATACAGTAGAACCTCGCTTATCCGAGGTAATGTGGGGAGAGTATATCTCGGATAAGTGAAATCTCGGAGCCGGGTTGAAATTCCGAACTTAGAATGCCCCGACGGTTTAAAATACCTAATTTTAATGTTCCGAAACTATAAGTTTCGTAAAGATCATGCCAGCGAAAGCCGACACAGTTGACTGTAAATGATGTAGAACGGTACGAATAGCGATAGAAAAAGGATACAAATATGATTTCTGATACGAGATAGTTTCCAGAAATAGTATGAAGAAGATCAACGCTTTCTTTGAACGACCAGTAATACGACATACAAAACTCCGAATATGTAATATGAAGCATGCCAGAAATTCCGCAATTTTTATTATCGCCAACGAGTTATATCAGAAAGTTTAAATATAATAAAAGCCAAAAAGAGGTTCGTCAGGTTTACGAAAGTTTTGGAATCCGGAAATCATAGCTTCGATCATCCAGTTTGCGAGAACTGAAGTTTAGATAGTGTAAGATTCCGATAGAGAACGTTCAGAATGTTTAAAATTCCGAAAACTCACACATAAAGCAGATAGCAAGTTAGCTTAACGCGTTTAGACGGCAGCACCACCACTTGTTTTGACGGTATTCAGATTTTCGGAGTTTTGGTTTTTCGGGTAAAATTCTTTCGGAATTTTGATCTTTCGGGGTAGAATTTTTTCAGAGTTTTGATCATCCTTCACGTTTTATTGTGAACATATGATGTAAGAATGTTTAGCTATCGATGATTCTTATCGATATTCTTATTTTCGGAACTTTTCCCTGTACAAATCTTCGCCATTCAGGAACCCAAAATTCTGGAATTATAAATTTCCAGAAGTATTGAGTACTAGCTAATAAATTCGGAATTTCGAGCGATCTGATCATTCAAAGTTCCGAGATTCAACCCGGCTCCGAAATCTCGGATAATACGAAAAACCTACTTTACGCATAAGCATAGCAAATTCTTCCGTTTTATCCGAAGATACACCTCGGATAATGCGGGGGACTGGGATGAGTTGGGTGCCTCGGATAATGCGGAACGTCGGTTAATCGAAGGTGGGATAAACAAGGTTTTACTGTATGTAGAGTATATGTCGGGCTATCGTTCGGCCCTCCACCTTTTTGACTGCTTTACAATTATTATTTATCAGGGCCGCGAGAGGTGAAAGTTTTATTGTCAAAATCAGAGTACTCATTTTCAAACGACGTCATTTTTTAAATTTCTCAAATAGTTTTTTATTAGAGGACCGAACGATAACGACATTCGTAAGGAATAGAATAAAACAAAAATCGTTTGTTTCAGATGACAAGGACGGTCGCAATCACAACGCTCGACGATAAAAAAAATAGTCGCGACCTGACCTGCGCAACATTAAACATCATGTTCAAATAAAATGCTTTGAAAAAATTTAAGATGTTACTTCAAGCATGTATAAATATAACTGTGAAATACTAACACTGTAGATTTACTGTTTCTCTAAATTTAATTCCCAAAAAACACTTTGTAAATGAGTGTTCATATTAGAATACGGCCTTACAGCAACAGCTACGAGCGGAGAAGGGATAAAGTGCTTTGAAGGTATCGCACTCACCACCTTTTCGGATCGTTCGCCGGACGGTAAGCGAGCAATCGCCGCGTCAGGACTGTCCTCTGGCGGCGGTGGTTGAACGATCCAGTTGTACTCTCGTTTTTCCACAGGCAACCCCCATCTCTCGTACTCAAGGCTTTGTGTTCGCAAAGTTTCGTAACAGTCGAGGCAGACGACGGCAAAGTCGCCATTTTCGAGCAAAAGGCTCTTCTCCGGTTGCCGATGATACTTCAAGAATGGAAAGTCCTTGACGGGCAACGCTCTCGCCCGCTTCCGATAAGTCGTTATACCGCAAACGTAGCACCAATAGTCGTGAGTGTTGTACTGTCGCTCGGCCGCGCTTGACTGTTGTCCGGAACCGAGGGACTCGCATCTTCGCCACTGAGCCAAAAGTGAGTGATAACAAAACGTGCAAACCAGGGCAGAGCCGTCCTCCCGCAATTGTTCCGCGTTCGGTGGTGACTGATGACGCAACAGCTCGGGGAAGAAGGGCGCGTTTCTACCCTGCGGCCGGCCGTAGAGAACGCGCGCCAGCGTCAAATCACTGTGCAAGCCGCAAAGAAAACAGTATATCGAACTGCTCGATGTGCCGGGATTACTGCCGAACGTACGATCGGAACCCGAACTCGGTGGCGTGGCGATCGAACGATTCACGTCGCCGTTTGAATGTGGACTAGGAATATCGTATCTGCAAGTCAAAGGCGAAAATAATCTGAGACTTCTTTCCGGCGACGAGATTAAACGAAAAACTACAGGACGACCATTATTTTTCACACGTCTTTATACCATTTCTCGAAGGGTTATTCACAGCCAGCGTTTTTGACGTGAATATGTCTTTGAATTTGCAACCATAGTGGGATGCAATCCAAAAAAATCGATGATTGACATTGTAGCTCCGAATTCATCGTCTACATCCGAAATTCAATTACACTGCTCGAATACCAAAGGATCAAAGAATTTGTTACGTTGAGCGAGGATAGGAAAGGATCGCGGGCGGGGGGAGAGCGGACGCCGCCATTTTCTGTTCGTTTGGCCGCGTATCATGACTTCCCCGCAGTATAACTTTTGACTCGGAGAAGCTACGACGTTCGTTTACATCCCATTCAACAGCTCTTTCCAAAATCTATTTGTTTTTCGCGTATAAAAACATATTTTGGCATGGTTATGGTGAAATATCGCCCTTTACTCGACAAAAAGCCAAGTCGAAATACAAAAATCGTATACGGTTGGAAAGAGCGTCTCAAGAGTAATCCAGTGATACCCGTGAAACCCGATATGATTGAGTGAAGCGGTGCCGAGAACGCAAAAAGGACGAGCGCGTCAACGACGGCGCGAGTACATCTGCTGCAGGGGCGGTCGAGCCGAGGCAAGTGGATGATATAATCCCTTCTGCATCTACGCCGGAGATTATAGATATCGATTGTGTGCGATCGCCGATTATGAAGACACATTCACCAGCAGCCAGTGCACGTGTCACAACTGGGTTTGTCAACAATCCTTTCGGACATAAGTGTAATATGTGTGACCGTCTATGGTTTCTGCGCTCGTTGCAGCCATCAAATGAAAATTATGTTTATTTCATTTATTTCCTGATGTCGGCGATAATTTCCTATCACAATTGATAAAACACCGAGATCTGAAAGACTTCTTTATGTTGAAGAATGACTACAACAAAACATACAACATAATAATGCCGTTAGGAAAATAAAATATATAAACAGCTTGAGATAACCCATCGAGTATACGAGTACGGTGCTCTCAAAGAATATATTACCCTTTAACGTAGACGTATTCACGAAAAACACACGGCCGTGTCCCCGACATAGTCACACACTGTTTTTTTACGATGCATTAAAATAATATATCCTTTAAAAAATATCCCGAAACACACAAATTTTCGACCCGGCTGGTTTACCAAAGACATCGTTAAAAAAATGGGCCGAGCCGATTTGACGAAGCGGACTTACAAAGTATTAATTGACAACCATTTCCAAGTGTATGTTGTTGATTTACATGTTATAAATCTAAAAAACCTGAGATATATGGCGAGTTGTTTTTGTTGAACGGTCAATGTTTGAGGGTGGAAGGAACCGATTCCCAAAGCTGAGAATAATCGAGAATTGACACGGCGTTGCACATAAAAGCGAGGCATCGATCAGCTTGAAATTGCCAACTGTTTCTCATGCAAAATAATGTAATTTACACATTTGACGTTTTCCACGCGCTTTTGCTGCTAGATGGACCAAGGTTGTTTCAATAAATTATTTTATGTAATTAAAATAATTATTAACCAATTTACATCATACATTTTTCTTTAAAAAAATACACTACCCGGTCTCATCCCATTTTAGTTTTTTCCCATGGGTAAAGAATCATCAGTATCGAGGCGAACTCCGATGAAAACTAGTGTTTACCGAAATCGGATGACAAAAGTACTTCATAATATAATTCGTTCTACACAGTTGACCATTTAATTTTATCATTAAATTTCTTATCAATCTCATTATTTATTTTCGAAGTAGTTATATAAAAAAGATGAATATCAATGGGGACTCTGATAAAAACTAGAATTCAACGAAATCGAATGATAAGAATACTTCATAATGTGGGATGTTCTACACGTCTTGATATTAAATTTCATCATTGAATTTCTTCATATATGATCGAATCATATTATATAATTGCGGAGTATCTATGCAAAAAGAGTCATGAATATCCACACGAAATCCGATAAAAACTAGAATTTACCGAAATAGTATGATGAGATTAGTTTATAAGGTGATTATCTCTGTCAATCTTAATCTTATCACTTAATTCCGGAATTAATCTTATCACTTAATCTTATCATAGCTATTAATACCATAGCCGGAAAAGATTTTAACATTTCTTATCGTAAATAGTTCTTCCATAATCGTCGTGTAGGGGCGCCGCAGGTATTTTGCACAGTAAGATTAGAAATCCTATAAACCCAATTAACACGTTCGTTGCGAGTGTGAATCATTCGAGTTTCTTGAAAAGTCTAAATTTGATAGTCGGAACGCAAGAATGTAAACAAGAGCGATTAGCTGACGGAATTTGGTTATTGACGTGTTGCGTAGTCGCTGTTCTAACGTTATCGAATCTTCGTTGTGTGATTAGAAAGTATAAGGTATTGTAACATTACATCATTGATTGTTTACCCTTAAAATCCTTGGTGCACGGTGTAAAAATATAATTGAAAGCGAGGAGAGTAGTAATCAAGTAGTGAGGTTTGCAAAAAAAAAAATTATAAATAGAGTGTCATCAAATTCAAACTCGGATGACGAGGAATCATATGCAACGGAAGACCTTGAGGAGCCGTTAGAAGTACTCGTTATGCCAAGGAAAGTACGAAATATGGCCCTAATTATCCAAAATCACCGCAAATGTTTTTGGATTGTTTTAATGAACACCATGCTACATAATATAACGTTATATTTTATTTTAAATGTAAATTAATGTATAGTAGAATATAATGTGTATATTTTTTATATTTCCTATTTGTCGATGCTTATTCCATTAAATGTTTGTGTTACAAAAAGGTTTTTTATAAACTACTTGTAAAATCCTTTTTAACTTGACGCGACGACGAACGTGTTAATATTTAGCTCGTCACGTTCGATAACGGTGTATTTGCCGGCAAACTTGTTAATTTTTATTTAAGGGGTTACGTGGGTTTGAAAATGTCAAAAAATCCATTTTTTTTAAATTTTATTATCTAATAGTACAATATGTCTAGAATATTCTCCCAAAGTTTTAAGTCAATCGGAGTAAAAGTCTAGGAGAGAGAGCCTCTGGGAATTCCCCCCGTTGGGAAAGACCGGCCGGGAGCGACGCAGGTATACGCATTTTTCTCAAAACACTATTTTTGAAGTCCGTAGACACGATTTCTCAACTAATACACCGATCGTATTGAAATTTTGCACACTTCTTCAAAATAGCATTGATTAGTGATGGAACGAAGGTTTTTTTTCGATTACAACTCATTTTACAAGGCTATACGTAGTGTAAATTGTGTCAAAAATTGAACTATGTTGCATACAACTCTGCCAAAGATTCTCAATTTTTTTTCAAATCCTTTGTTCAATCACGAGCTATACTTATCTACTAACAGAAAAAAATTGGTTTTTTAAGTTCAGATAAAGCTATCATGAGTTCTCCTGGCCACCACGAGGACACTTTTTTTCTGAGGGGTCTCCGGAAACCAGGTCCCATCGGCTGAATTTCCCACATTTTTGTATGAATTTTTTTTTTAATATTGTTGATGTGTTGCTCTTTTATCTGCTTAACATTTTGAATAAAATAATTTATATATTATATTTTTTTTTAATTAGAGAATATATGCTTTTTTGGGCTTCGAAACCCACGTAACCCCTTAATACATTTGGAATTACTGAAGAATCAACGTTAGATTCCAAAGATCTGATTGTGATCTGATCTGATTGAGCGTTGAACTTTTGATAGAGTTTATCCTCGGATAACCGCTACACACGAGAGCATTGTCTATGCGAACACACTCGTATACTATGGATGCGTTCGACTTAGACGCTTACACGTTTATTAGCGATGCTGTGGCACGTTCGGTTTGAACAGTGTGCGCTTCAACGAGCTTACGATTTCCAGAACTCGAATCGTTCGGGTGTTGACATTATTAGTATCAAGATGGCGGGCGGAGTAGAAGCCTTTGGTGGTTTTCAAATTATTGACGAGTTGTTTGAAATGATTAACAATGAAACCGATAGTGATGAAGATTGCGATCTAATAGAAGATTTTAGTGATAAAGAGATGAATTGGAAAAATCCTAATTTTTGGATACCTCCTTTAAGGTAGTCTCGCCACAGTCACGTTGAAAAGTTTATTCTTCGCTCAATCGATGAAAGCTTCGAAAGAATGCGAAATATCCTTATGATGTAGGTTGTATATCTTACCGGGATGTAAAAACTTATAAAGTAATGATGCAAACGCCTAATATAATGTTTACCTAACCCTCATTTTTGTATCAGACTATCAATTCCGGCTGTTAATACGTAGATACTCTGTGTATACGGATATGTACACACTACTGTACGTTCTAGTCTGCTCCAGTCGCTTCGTGGCGCTAGCGTCGCCAGACATTGCTTAATTTAAATCGCTATATCTCTGAAACTAGACGGTCAAAATTCATGATTTTTTTACCCACTTCGTCATATGTTCCTCTGTAATTGTGAATTAAAAAAAATAATCTGTAGGAAAGTTTCGAAGTTATTGCGTGAAATGTAAACTTTGCCTTCTCCATAAGAATACGTGTAAAACCATGAAATCTTTAATTGCCAATATCTCGAAAACGGAACGGTGAATCCCTTTTGAAATTTTGCAGGTAATCATTTAATATTGTCGTAAATGAGTCCTCAAAATTAAAAAAAATGTATAGAAAAACGCCTTAGCGAGACTACTACCTTAAATGCATTAGCATGTGTACTTTTATTCATAATTTGTCGCGGTGTCACGTGTAAATCGAGGCTATGGTTCTTCCCGTAAATAACGCCTAAACGTACGTAATTCCTCGACCTAACGATTGATGGCAGCACCTAATGACTGACAGCTGTTCCACAGCGGCGTTCAATAACCGTGAGTGTGAGAAATGCGCACGCGCATATTTTTAACGTCTAGGCCCTAAGAGACTTACTTTAGGTCACGTTTACACGCACGTTACAGCGAGGATAACATGGTTGTGTTATATAAAATATCATAGGCCGAATCTCGGAAACTACCGGTCTAATTGACTTGGACACTTCGGATACTTTTTAGATATGTTCATTGATAATTTTTCTATGAATCTGTCTTTTCTTGTCAAACTTCCGTGAAAAATACGGTTTCTTTTTCTATTTGGCACACCAATATTTTCCTAGTAATGGAACAAAAAAATCATTACGCTACGCTGTAGTGACATTCTTCATGAATAAGCAATTTTTTTTTCAGCCGTTCCTGCGATTTACCTACAGCCAGTTAAAGGCGGGTCGGGGGAGGTCCTCCACGACAACACCTGCAGCGCCGCCTTTTTTCGAGATTTAAAGAAAAAATGCATAAGAGACGTTCATAAAACCATGAAATAACATGCGTCCAAAAATTAATAAATTTCCTTTCATACTTTCGCGTTTACAGATTTTTGTAGAATAAGCCTATTTTTCGTGCGGTCTTGGTGGTTAAATTTCTTAATAAGAATTGTACCAAATGGAATGTTTAATTTATTCGAATTTACCTTCGGCGTTCCAATGGAACACGTTCTGCGTCCATGCTCTCCCACTGTTGCGCCAAATGATTCACACAGTGTGTACACGCCAATACGCGACCGTGGCTATCCATGCAAGCGTTTTCCGATGTACGCGCCATTCCTCTCAAACAGGGAAAGTGCATGGCGTGGGAATTCATTCCCTCGGGACTCGTCGATAGCCTGGAAAATAAATTTCATAATATCCGATCGACCATAACTGCAAGTAAATTACGAAATATACCTGACGCATAAAGAAATCATAATAATGCAGCATTTTAATCAAGCGAAACCTCATTTATACGTTTTTATCATTTGTACGACAATTTATCTGGCCCCGACAGTTTACGCCTATAAAGAATGTACTCAAAGTTTTATCTATACGTTTTCCGCGCTTATACGTTATTAATTTTATTCCCCAGCGTCCGTTTCAAGATCCGTTTTTTCTCAGTTATACGTTAATCACATGTGATTTTCTCCGGCGAGAGAAAATCACATGTGACTGCTCTTGACTGCGTTTTGATATTTTGTTTACGGTCAGCCGAGGTAGTGCGTGTAAGGGCGTGCAAGGTACGCCTACGCACTCGTACGCATATTTGCTGCCCGGCTGTCGCGAGGAAGCTTGGCCAAGTCACACCCAACCGGCTTTTTACAGAATTTTCTTTGCCACTTTGCTGTGTAGCTTCCGTCTAATGCTGTTTTCAGATCGACTCACGCTGTGCTTAATTTTCCGGTTTTTCCGTGCATATTATTTCATGAGGAACTTAACGTAAAGAATAAGAATGACTAATTCAGCAGACGGATGAAGAGAAAATCAGTATCTCTTCGTAAAAACATAAAATAATTTAGATGCGATACGAGATAATCCTTAAGAATCGAGGATCAACATTGCCAAGCGGCTTGCTGTTCCTTATTCTCTGTCTTAAGCGTTGTCTGCACTCGAAATTACTAAGATACATAATGTCGAAAGTGATTACTGAAGAAGACACGCGAATCCTTAAGGGATCAGTATGAGTCGATTTTGGGAAATTTTCGATTTTCTAAAAACATCAGTTTCGTATACTACAGACCTGTAGAAATACGTTATAGAACGTTATTTAGGTCGGAGTGACATAAGGGGCTGAAAAGAGTGATAGAATAGACGCGTCTCTGTGCGCTCAACGCACAACCGCCATGTCGAGCGTCCAAAGCTCGCAATACAGAGATCCAAAACCAAAGATCCCACGAAAGTGAAGGTTTTGAAGGAACTGAAGTAATAATGTATGGACCAGGCATCGCTGATTGAAGGTAAAAGGCTATTTTTTCAAGTTTTATGTACATTTTTACAAGAGAAACTTTAAACGCGTTTTTTTCTCAAAACAACGTTTATCGACCTTGTCGATATGATTTTGAAACAACTATTGCACCGATTAGGCTCAAATTTACAGGGATTATTCTGTGCATGTATCTTTTCGATCCCTACTAACGGTATAAATATTCATTAATATGTAATGCTATTTTTAAACAATTTAAGTTGTAAAAAACAGTCAAAAAATTCAAAAGCGCGCCATTTTACGCACTTTCTTGTCTTCTTTTTTATCAGGGGTAAAAGTTTTTAGTAGGGTTCATAACTACAATTCCACTTCATAATAAAATACTCGACTTTTTGTTTCCAGATGTTCCAAAGTTAAGATTTCGTGTCGACAAGGTGAAAACAGGAGTTCAAGCAGCCAGATCACCAAAATAAACTTATATATATAAATAAATAAAAAAATTTCTTTCACGTTGAAACTTCTATTTTTATGTATAAAAAGATTCAAATATGGAGATAAATTTTATAATGAAAAAAAATCATGAAAATATGTGCAATAGATGAAAACTGATGCCTTAATGACTATCGACGACTAATGTACGAGTGTTCTGTGACGCAAAAAAAAAAAAACAGACAAATGTAAAACAATTACAACCCGTATCTTGATTTTTTTCCACTGCAAAACTCTGGGCTCGTACTAGGTATGCATGTGCTTGAGGAGGTTGGAGCGGTCCAGTTGAGTCAAATGATGGTTTATGAGTTTTTTTTCGATGAACTTTTAAAAAAATGCATGCGAGGTATAGATTTATTCTGTAGATGCTAGGTTTTCATAAAATATATAATTAAAGGAGAAAATTATGCATTTTTATACTTTGATCATGTGAAAAAAAACTGTTGTGTTACTACCAGCTTAAAAAAGTCTAACATTATTGATGATTATTATGGAAGAGTCGTAATCTTTTATTAGATTAAAACGATTAAAAATATTTAAAAGATTAAAAGTTAAAGATTCGTAATTTTCTATCAAACTTTTAGAAATGGTTTATCTTGGTGCTAAATAGCCAAAAAAAATGACCTCACTCGTAGCGTGAACGATTAGCCCATCTAACCGCACATAAAATTACATACGTTAAACTATTTTCTAACTCTGGTGTTTTGTGGTGAATTTTTTTTTTATTCGTAAAGATTCAGTATAGCCTGGGAAATAACATATATTTTTTTAAATCTTGGATTGTCAGTAACGCTCCAACCTCCTTAACTGTGTTTACATATCCCTTATTAATACGAACATGTCTGTTATTTACTAGTTTAAAACGCCAAATCTTTAATGTTACAAACTCGCATTAAATAGATATTTTCAACGAAAATTAAAAAAATTAAGTTGGCTCATTACTTCTTTATTGCCAATCAAATTTTCAATTGGAAAACCAAACATGAGCACAATAGAGATACATTTAAAAAGAAACATCGCGAATGATGCACCAATCGACATTTTCAAATGTCAAATAGTTTCAGACACATACTGTATTTCACTTCTACGTTATTCTCATTTATACGTCATACTTGCTGCACCCCTTGAGAAACGTATAACTGAAGTTTCACTATATACATACTCGTACATTACAACTCGAGGATTTTCTTACAAATATTTACAAAACTCGAGGATTTTCAAAAAAATCGCATACCCCCGACGAACGCAGGTTTTCGCCTGACTTAGGATACGCAACCCCTAAATATAATGAAATACTAAAAGGGGGTGAGAACTCACCATTCCATGTGGGTTCGCGGATAAAGCCGCTCGCAAATATAGCACCTATAGTTTTGTCCGAGCACGTTGCCATTTTCCATTGGACCGTTGCTCGGCGAATTACGTTGGCCCGAACTTGGAACCTTGACATTGGCACTGCGTGGCTTATTGCCGACAACGGTAGACTTGTTCAAGTCGTAGGGTTTGAAGCGTATATCGCTTCCGGCCGAATTGGCCGGTGACTTGGCTACTGCGGGTCTCGGCGATGGACCTGTTAAGCAAACGAATACAAACTAGGTTGGTGCGAATGATTTATCCTCGCAAACCCTATTCCAGTAAAGTAAAGGCTTGTGAATAAATGCGTTAAGGAGATAAAAAACAACGGAACGCTACAAGTATTAGGTAAAATCAACGAATTTATTTTATAGAGGCAAGCAGTGTTTGTGTTGAATTATCGAAGAAAAATGTCTCAACATTGGATTAATTTTTTTTGATAAATTTTTCGAAAAGCTGATCTCTAAAAAACTTTTTAAACTTTTACAAAAAAATGAATTGGTTAATTTGACTAAATTTTATTTATCATTTTTGATCACTATTTATTATCATTAATTAAATGACTTTGTTTTAACCAAACAGGGTGTCTTATAAGATTAAGAAAAAAATTCAATTCTCTTACCGACGGGAATTCTTAGAAAATTGAGTGGTGAAGTTTGCATCGTTGAAATGCAACGAAAGCTCTTGTTTATATGTTTATTTCTTTTTTTTCGTTATTATAACAAATATTTTTTGCAAAAGCGGATCTTCGTATAAACGCCTTAAAAAACGGTTCACTGATTTCGTAGGTAGTCTGCTGACAACAAATTTGAGCAATCTAACAAAATTCACTTTCACTGCATTCCAACGATACGGACTTTAATCTTATTAGAAACTTGTGACTGGAATTATATACGTAAAGCACCTTTGGCAAAGTCAGTACGGGTGATCAATATGATAGATTACGCAACAATGTAAATGTTTTCTTTTCTTACTCGAAGCCTGAGTTAGGGGGGACGTTATTCCAAATACACAGTTTTGGTGGTGTTTTTTTTTCGATATTTCGAGATTAGACAATTTTTCTCGCGATAATAGAATGTGCGTAATTATGTCTGTGTGCACGCTCAGCGCTCATAAACGGTTATATCGAAATGATTGTTTTTTTTTTTTATTAAAAAAATGTCCTAACTTTCTCAAATTTAGATATATCGGGACATCATTTTTTTTTAAATCAGTTTTTGCACATTGAGAAATGCAGTAAATTCCTTAACTTGCTAACATTTTGGGATATTGGGCTAAAATTTATTTCATAGATTATCATCGATTGTAGACGTGCTTTTGTTTTTGCAACAAGCACTTGAGGGGTTCGGGTTTTTTAATTTTCTGAAAATTTAGTAAATACCATCTTCAAATTTCGACATGACCGAACATTTTTTTTTACATAAATAGAACATTGTGGAGGGGATGTTTAGACGAAAAAATCGCGAAAATTAGAATCTTGCACACTCCTTCCTTATCGTTTTGTTTGGCGCGAAAAGCTCTCTCCATAAATGCCTCATAGCGAACACTTTTGAAGGCGTTACACCTAGCTCGTAGCCCGAAAAAAGAGGAATTTCCATGATCTTTTTTCGCGGAAAACATGTGCAGGTTTAAAATTTTTTTTCATATTAAAAAGTTTGGTTTTAAGTATCTTTTAGTTTTTGTATTGAAAAATATTTTTTGAATGTGGTAGATACAATGTATTATGTTTATGAAATAAAAAAATCAAGTGAATTTAGTTTTTGCATGAAATTATCTAGTGCTTAGACGAACGATTTAATAAAAATATTGATTTTTTTTTTAATTACCGCAGTCCAAAGCGAATTTATGCATTTTTGGTGGAAAAAGCGCTCTATTTTCGTTGACATTAAAACAAACTTATGGATCGAAAAAAAAATTCCTTTTTCAAGCATTGCATTTTATTATGTAAAAGAAGTTTGTAAGATTTGAAGTCGATCGGTGCAGTGATTTTTGAGATATCGCCGTTACCGATTTAAAAAAAAGAAGTCAATTTGAGAAAATCGCATTCAAAGTTTGCTCGTTCGCGGTTCACCAGTTGGCGGAACCTCCCTATAAACGCCCATAACTTAATTTTGAACGGATCGACTTGAAAGTTTCGGAGAATATTTTGGGAACGTTGTTTTGAGAAGCCGTCCAGAACCAAAAGCCGATATTTTCAAAAATGTCAAGTAGATGTAAGCCTTCAATGAACTTATGAAGCAATGCGCAAGTCTTCGTATGACTAAAGAATTGTTTCGAGTCCAGCGCAAGATTCCACGTATGTTCGGTTAGTAATTGTCGAATCACTGTAAATGTTGAGAATTATTCGATGCTGACCTTGCTGACGAAAGTCGACGCACTGACCGGCTGGCTGAGCTTCGTTGTTCTCACTGCCGAAGACCTGTTGCTTCTGCGGTATGGCCTTGTAACATATGGAGCATACTTGCACCATTCCCTGAGGACTTATTGGACTAGCTCCTGGCGGAGGTCGTAGTGAACATATGAATGGAAAGTAGGCTTCCTTCTCAGGATTTGGACAGCAATAAAGTAATCTAATACTGGACGAGGGATACTCCAATGCGCAAGTATAACATATAAACGTCGTTGTGTCCATCGTCGGTGCTTGACGTTTTCGTAACATGTAATTTCTATCGCCGTGCGGTATGCCCTGCCTCGTGTACGCCTTCCATTGCAACAACAGATGATTTTGACACGCGGTGCACGCCTGAAACATATTCGTTTTACATTTAAAAAAAAAAGAAACAAACAACAACAACATCCTATTTCGTCTATCTCCCCTTCTCCGCCACAATTTATCCGGCGTATTTTGAAAAAAAAAAAATGTGTAATCGCGATAAGCTTCACGGAAACTTTGGCGCATTTTACACACAAAGAGACTTGATACTGCACTTTGAACTTAATATAAATACACAAGTAACAGTAATCTGCGCAATTACGCGCCAAAAATAATCTCTCTTTGAACGTTCGCACATCCATTCGCGTAGATCGCGTGTGTACATACGTGGGTGGAGCTTGCATCTCAACTGATAGCATCTCCCGAATAAACTTCGGTTCAACTAGCTTCCAATTTACCAGCAAGGTCGCATTTTTTTAAAAGATCAGACTCTAACTTCCCGTCTGACGGAGTCATATTACGTTCATTCGTTTTAACTTAGTCACTGGAGAGTCGGATTCCCTGCAGTTGTAATTTCTAAGCACGATCTTCCTATGAATCTGATGAGTGAACCTCGCAGAAAATAATTCACCCTTACAAAACCCACGGAATTATGAGATTGAAGTTCGAATGTATGGAATGCTACCATTTGTTTGCTCGCTCATATTTCTATGAGCTACGAAAATTCGTCAACCACTTTTTGAAATGATAATTTGGTGATTTGCAATCGAAATCTCCTAAAAATGTTAGCTACGGTAATAAAAATATAAAAATGAATTTTTCATGCTTTCCGACAATGCAAACTGCAACACCATACGCAATTTGTTTTCAAAATATAATAGCGGAGTTTGTTTATTCTTGCACGCTGAATCGATTTTTAATGTTGCAATATCAAATCTCGATCGTGTTGAAGTTTGCATCGTTTGGATGCAACGAAGATTATTTTTACCGTTTATATTTTTTACATCCGTATTCCCCCATTTTTATTATTATACCAAATATTTTTTATCGCATATTTCAATTGCAGATTCCGAACAAGCACTTTTTTTTAAAGATAACCATTTTTTACAATAGTTCAGTAATTCTCGTTGCTAAGATCTGCTGAAAGAAATATGAGCGAGTAAGACAAAAAGTGATTTTCATTGCTTTACAACGATGCAAACTTTAATGCAAAAAAATGATGAGGTAGCATCGACCTTTAGACCGAAATCGTTGCAAAAGAAAATTGAATTTGCGAGTATCGAGTGTCTCTTTACCTGGACTCGGCCGGCGCTATCCATCGGGCGACTTCTGCTGGGTCTTGGATGAAGCATCAAAGAGGGAAAAAAAGGTGGTGGACTTGCGGAAGGATTCGGTTGAGTTGGCAATGGTTTGGCAGCGATGTGACTTAGAGAACCTCTCTTGAACTCGTCTCCGCAAACGTAACATACTTCGGTCACTGAATTTTTGTCAGGCATCGATAAATCCAAAATATCCGTTGCGACATTCGACGATAATCCTCCGCTGTAAATGGCTGTAACCAATAAAGAAAACGAAAAGTTGGTAACACTCGAAACATATGTTCAACAAATAAGTTAGCTGTGAACGCATCACCGTCGCACATCACCAGACGACACGCGTCACAGGCGCTCACATCAAACAGGGGGTTGCATCACGAACATATAAGCGTGAAGAAACAAGGAGAAGAAAACAAAGAAAGAGCGTATCAGAAAAGTGAGTAAACCGTGGCGTTTTCATCAAAAACGTCTTACACTCAACGATACATCTCGAAGACTATCATTGACTCTTCACGTGGCCTAGTTTGTCGCGGCGGCATACTTTTTTTTCTCTAGTTCTCTCTATCTCTCTATCTCTCTCTCTCTCTTTCCTTCCTACGCGTTTTATCCTCTCGTTGCCCCGTTTGTTTATCGCCACGCTTCGGTAATGGATGAAAATTTAGCATTTCTTGTTTTCTTGCCCCGACGCACTTGGCGATTACGTACTATGATAGGGATAGAGAAGCAAAGAGAGAGAGAGAGAGAGAGAGAGAGAGAGAGAGAACTTATCGGATCGATGGAGCGAGAGTGTTTATAGCGGAGACCAATTGCAAAGGCAATTCGAATCGAGCATAGTACGATCCGGAAAGAAAAAGGAGAAACGAAAGAAAGAAAAAACAAGCAAGTTCGCGCCGAGTTGACCTCCGTTAAAAGAATCTGATCCGGTAGGGAACACGCACCCGTACGTACGGGGAATGGGCGTGAAATGAATTGGCTAGAGCTTTCAGTCATTCCAATCCCCCTCCCCCCCCCCTTCCCCCTTATCGATGTCAACTGTTGACCTTTAATCACTAAACCGTTTACATTATCTTAGCAGGGGAAAAAAAGGACTAAGGCCAACGTAAATATATCGTCGAGATTCGATTGTTTACAACGAGATAAATGAAGTCGGACTGCCAACTCTTATAACCGGTTAGAAGGAGATATAGCATGTGAAAAAAGCGCCAGTGGTATACAATCAGTATATATATATATTTGGCCCAAAAGTCATGGATCAAACGAAGTGGGGATGTAGCCAAGATTATTTCCAACCGAAAAGATTAAATACAGGTTGATCTATTTCTCTATAATTCCAAAATTATTATTGTTTTTCAATATTTTTTAAACATCTATTTATTCTCAGCTCTACAAAAGGGTGTATAAGAAAAGAACTACTTAATATATGCGGTTTTTTTTAAAAGATTTAGCCTGATGCTATGGCTTTCGCATAAAAATGTAATCTACATAATTGTCATCGTGACTTCTTAGAGTAAACTGGATTCGTAATAACTTTTTCGGTCATAATTTTTTCATCCTCGGTTTTTATCATTGATTTTTTATTACCGATTTTTATTCACTGCATGCTATTTGAATGCAGAGCACTTATGGCAGGTACGTAGAAGGGTACCTTCTACGTACCTGCCCACTACGAAGTGGGGCTACCTCCCCACTTCGTTTGGGGCTACCTCCCCACTTCGTTTGACCCACGAGTTTTGGGCCACCCTGTATATGTATGGCTGTATGTGTGAATACACACATCGTTATCGAAACACAACTTTTCAGATAGAGGAAGAAAAAACATCATAAAAACTGACTACACTTCCCGGGTATCCTCTATTGCCTGTGACAAGTTTTAAGCCGATTATACACGCTTTTGCATAGCATAGCATAACGTAGGATAAGACGTTTAGGCCAACCACGTCCTATTGGTCGAAACACTTTATGCTACGTTATGCTAAGCTATTCAAAAGAGTGTGTGATCGGCCTCACGTCGTGTAGATTCTCCTTAGTTCGATAGAGGTTAAGGCCTTAAGCCACTCTACGATTTTCCAAAAATCGATTTTTTTTTTGGTTGAAAATGTACCTTAGTACCTACAAAATTATATTCCAAAAGATTATGGGTATGAAAAATCTCTAAGTACTCGATTTTCGAATTCTAGCGCAATCCCTCTTGATTCATGTCGTGACTTTCTACTAACTTTAAACGCGTTTATCTCAAAACTACATTTTTCAAGTCGGCCGGACTCATAACTCAAACGAACTTCAACCGATTCACTTGAAATTTTAACTGTATATTTAGAATTATCTTTTCTGAGGCACTACATAGGATTTTTTAAATTATATTGCATAGTTCCTCTTTTATAAACAATTTTCTGACGATTTTCTCATTGCATTTTATACTTTTTGTTCTAGAAATGCGCCATTTTGTCAAAAAACAATATATGCAAAAAAATCCTACGTACTTCTATAGTTATTCTTATATATAAACGAAAAAACTTTAGTGTCTCATCATAGCTCAAAAATTATAGGAGCTGTTGGTCCGACCATTGACCTTCCAGAAATAAAGGCGTAATCGGAAAAATGCTGCACAGTCGCCATTTTGACATGTATCGCTGTGAAAAAATAATTTTGTAATTCCGATTTATTTTATGGTTTCGCTGAAAACAATCACAAAATATGCCCTTTTTGTCCTCTAGAGTGGCCTAAGGCCTTAAGGGGTTACTGAATCTTGGCGCTCGAAAAAATAGGTATAATAATAAATATTTTGACTCGACTATTAAATGTATAAAATAATTTTTATTTTTCACAAATACATTATACTTGTATAAACGAACTAAAAAAAACGAATAAAGAGATTAAAAAATGGCGGAAATATGAATCATCTAGTAGAACCCTCGTTAGAAACTGGTGGACCGATTTTGATGAAATTTCTACCACGTATTCTTTATAATATTATCTAGGATGTAGCACAATATTTTTTTTTATTGCATGACGCGTTCATTCTTTATTAATTTATTAAACCCAATACTTCGGTAGAAATCAGAGTTTTTTTTCAAACAGGTGCAATGTCGATAAAAGAACTTTTGAAAAATTTTTCCTATACTACACTTTAGCTATTACCTTTCTTTATAATACATTTTTTTTAATTTATTTTTCAGACGATGTCTGACAGAAAAAAAATTCCATCATCGGCGAGGATTTTCAAAACAGGGTCCTACTAGACGACTTATATCTTCACCATTTTGTCTTCTTTTTTATTCGGCTCTTTTGAAATTTGTTCATAAAACTATAATGTATTTATGAAAAATGTAAATTATTTTATATATTCAAAGGTCGCGTCAAAATTTGTATTAATTTTTATACCTATATTTCCGAGCGCCAAGGTGGTGTAACGCCTTAACGTAGTTACCGCGCTGCAATAGTGTAAAAAATATTTCCCCAGAACACATGGCAAAATGTAGGGATAGTTGAGCGTTGAACTTTTGATTGATCTTATACTCGGATGGCTGGTTTATACACGAACGAGTTGTCTATGCGGACACACGCGTCTCTTGAGTGACGATCGTACAAATTCACGTGTCTAACTTTGATTAACCCTTTGTGGTCACCCTGGGTATAATCGGCCCGTCGATCAATTTTTGGCGTAAATATATCATCGTTCCCGGCTTCAAATAGGACTGTATTCACCATCTTACCTGGAGTGTGAAGTATCATACCATAAAATTTACCCTCTTCACATGTCGGAATACCTTTTTTGGAACGCGCACTATGCTACTATTTTTTGCCAAAAGTAGCATATCTAAGGAGTATCACGTCCAAATTTTAGGTCAAAATGTTGAAGATTCACGGAACTATGATTTTTTTTTAGCGAAAAAGTGTCTTTTTTGCGTTTTCACCTCTTTATGAATTTTTTTAACATATCGCCTTTTTATTTCTTCGAAATAAATTTTTCGTACATCATTTTTTGAACCACTTCGGATGAATAGTTTGTTCATAATACTTTTTTGAAAACTGACTGGGTAGAATCGACCAAAGTGTGACCACCGCGATTGAATTTGGATGTGTGACCACCAAGGGTTAAAGGAATCCTTCGTGATTTCGAAAATGAAATGGTCATTAATTTTTTTTATACCTTATATGTAAGGTCTAGGCATAGTTTCTGCTACCTGGCAATTTTTCATGACAATACGTCGACGCGCTTACTCGTAACATTTCTAAAAAGGGGGAAGCATCAGCGTCAGCATTCGGTACAGTTGCTACAGGCAATTTGTAAAAAGTTGCAAACTGTCGTATCAAATATGTCGAGTTAGAAACGGTAAAGCTCCTTGAAATCTCGAAATCAGATATCATAATTCTTTGCATTCACTAAAAAAATTCCATATATTCTATCGAAAGAGGCATTTGCCCGCTAACTACGTTAATTTAGGGAAAGAAAAGATAATTCAGTCCTCCCAACAGTTGAAAAATTGTAATATCTGGGGAAAAATACCTAGTTCGTCCATCCGACCGGTTTTGTTATGCTCATTCGGACAAATCCTTTTTACAAATTGATTGATTGATTCAAGTTAGTAAAATAGTCTCGACAATTGATGGAAAAATACACTATTTGGAACTGTATGAACGCAAGAAAAATGTTAACGGAAAGATCCCGACGGTACAGACGAATCTCGAGTTTGCATTAAATGTATAAAATATACATTTGTATAATAATGCAATATCGTATGGACAAATAAAAAAACGACGATCTTTTAAAATGATTTATTTACGAGAATAGCAATTCCTTTTCGTTGCTGCCAGTTTGATACTGTTGTAATTAATACATATTTATACATACAATAATAAATCATTTCAAATGGACCTCAGTGTTCGGATCTTCAGTTCAGTGACTATTATAAGAAAAAACTAATCGAATTTCATATCCCTTTCGAGGCGAATAGGGATAATGATTAATTTTGAAAAACTATTATAGAATGTACTTACGCATCTACTATAACCAAAATAAATGTTATTTCTCTGAAAAATAAATGTTCAATTGCAAAATTTTGCGTTTTCTAAAACTAATTTTCCATTTGGCACCGAAACGCTCGCAGGTGTCATGGAGCAGGCTTGTGACGTCACACCTTAGTAAATGCCGTGTCGACGTCAGTTGGAATAGGGGAGAGCGAGGTACAATGTATCACGGGGCACTGTGAGCTACATGCGATTTCTCGGAGGTTTGTGGCTCGTAAATTCCGATTTTTTTTTCTCTTGGACCGCGATTCATATTTGGTTTCGTCAGGCCTAAAACAAAGCCGATAGCAGCTCACACAGAATTATTGAAAATTAAAAATTGATTTGAGGCTTGGAAAAAAAAATATTTTGTTCGCCGGAAAAACGTAAAATATAACGTAACTTTCTATAGCGGCTCGGGTTTTCGGTCCCAATAGACAGTTTTATTATTCATGATGAGCTCAGTGACTTGTGTTTTTCCATTCGTAGTTTAATTAATAGTTATTTTCATCAATAATCAAATATTTAACTAGTGGGGTACAATGTATCACCGAGATGTGGGGCACAATGTCCCGACTCCCAATGAGGAAACAAAGAAGTGACAATGCTCCGAAGAAGCGCAATGTGTCACGGTCCGCTGTCAACGACGTGCGATTTCTCAGAGGTTTGTAGCTCGCAAATTCAGAATTTTTTTTTGTGTTGAACCGTAATTTATCTGTTATCTATGTTATCTATGTTAGAAAAATATAAGAGTTTCAACCGCCTCATTGTATCCTAAGTTTCGCAGTAATTGATATACTGTAGCCACCTAGATGATACATTGTACCCCACCCATGAGATACAATGAGCTAAGCCGCAAATTTTTTTTCGATCCCATTATTTTGGTATTTTTAATCTTTTTGCCAAAAATATGAGAGTTTCATTGTACGCCCAAAGGTCTATAAAATCGGTTATGACCTTTTTTTCTAATCAGACTACGTTGATTAGAGTAAAAATTCGTTAGAAAAAAGTGACACACTGTACCCCACCTTCCCCTACATGTAATTTGGATGTTTTCTTAATGAAAATGAGTGAATCAACTATACAAGTGGAGTGCAGTGGCTCAATACAGCAACACATCGACGAAAACTCCTGACAAATTGTTCATCTACGTTTCAAACAAGAAAAACATGCGAGATAAGTGGTTAAAACTTGCACGAGGGGACCCAGCTGTTTTGTCAACAAATTCTTCAATATATTTCTGTGAAGACCACTTCGATGTAAGTTTTTACTGTAAAATCTCCTTTGTGATGAACTAATAAAGTAATCTTTTGTTGTTCCTAGCCTTAAACCTAACTTCAACACAAAGTTGCGTTGAGCTTAGTTTCTTTTTCTTTATTGCTATTGTCCACTAATTATTATTATTTCAATGGCTAGTTTATTATCGTTCCAGTTGCGAGAAGCTATAGACAATTATATGGAGTATCATGTGATGAGATCAGTTTCACAAATACGCATGAAACCATCACCAACAAAATTTGACTGCCAACCAGATAGAAAAACACAAAAATCTCACAGTATAGATCAACCTTGTATTCGTAAGAAACGAAGAATGAAGACTATTGAAGAATGCGAAAAAGATTTGGAAGAAAGGAGTATAGTTGCAAAACATTCAGAACCTGAATATACTTCAACTGAAAGTTCAGGTATTTATCCAATCAGGACATGACAAATGTGGTTAATATTACCCAGAATTTCAATAATTATTATTTTACTTGGGTCTGGTAAATCTTGTCATTTTAAATTTGTTATTAGATATAGCTATTCTAGTTTCAATGATAAGGTAACAGCAAGCTTTATTTCAAAGTAAACATTTGCTGCAAAAGCTATTATATTCCTATGGAATAAAACTTATTTTGATGTATGGCCTACTGTAATCTTTATGTCTAATGTTATAGTGCATTCTTTACTTCTTTCAGATAAGTATCTAATAATTACTATTTTCTTCAGTTGTCGACACAATTGAAGAAAATTGTAATCCACAAAGAGTACAAAAAACAGCTGACAAATCAGTCCAAGTACATATGACATACAAATTCCGAAGTAAAGCTATCCAAACAATAAGCCGGGGCAACGTCACTCTTGAAAACATCGCATCTCAAATATATTTCTACATCTCCATTCAAGATTGATAGTAGTGGTAACACAAAACCATGCAGATCCATAGGATTGTCTGATAGGATATTTTATATACACCCTCTGGAATTCATGCAGAATCATCGCCGTCAAGACACTCTCTCCAAATGAAATCTACTGTAGGGAATTAATTGAAGATGGTCAAACACAAGAGGCAGCAAAAATTCTTGAGTGTACATTGAAGAAAATCATTAAGAATCCACGATTTTACATTGGTGTTCCCAACAGCTGTTACTATTTAATCGACTTGATTCAAGAACAGACACCTATCCCTGCTAAACATCTACTGTTGTATCAACAAAATTAGGTTCAACACTGAATTTAAATTATACTGCCTATAATAGCCAGTATATTGCATCCGTTTATTGTGAATAGCCAGTATATTGCACCCTTTTATTAGATCAAGAAATAACAAAGCGTAATTTACGCACGGCTTTCAGGCATACATATAACGTCCTTTGCATCATAGACTACTCAGAAATTGAAGAGCAAAAGTCTTCGAAGGTGGCGAATCAAACGATTACGTGGTCGGACTACAAAAAGGCTAACGCCATCAAGTACCTTGTTTCTTGTACACCAAATGGCTTAGTAAATTATATTTCACCAGGCTTTGGAGTAACATATACATGCTTGGTTGAATCTTCTGATTCTTTAAAGTATCTGCAACCAGGTATGCATGTGATGGCTGACGAAGGATTCAAACATGTGGAACTATATTGACCTCCAAGTGCAGTAACTGGAGGCAAATTAATAAAAAGTGAAGCAAAACAGACTGAGCAAATTGCCAGTTTATGAATTCAAATTGAAAGGGTGATTCGACGTTTGCAGGAATTTAACATGTTAAAATCACATGCATGCCTGAACTCAAATTTGGTGAAACTACTTGACGATGTTATCACCATAGCCTGCGGTTTAGTCAACTTGCAAGATTCTCTTATTAAATAACTTAATAATTAATGATGGCTAACAAGCGGTGTCCGCACGTGCGGACCCTGCTTAATTTAATAAGAGAAACGTTACACCTGAGCCACAGATTTAGTAATTTAAAGAGCAATGTATACATTTTTTAATTGAGTAATCAAGGTACAAAATTATCTTTTGCATTTTATTTCCCTATTGTATGCTGTGTCACAACAAAGTATACACATTAGTTGTCCAGAAAGTAACTAAAACATTTACAAGGTCGGATACATAGTCCTCATCAAATTCGACACATAAAATTTCTACACTTTTATTTGTGTTGCAGTTACAGTCAGCCACACAAGTAACACTTTTTTAGTCCACTCAAATACATTTAAGCATAATATTTATTTGCAGGTGTTCTATTTTTAATATAATTTTGGCAGGTATTTGCACTCATGAGACACGTGATTTCAATGATGCCATCTTGGAAAATCCCATCGGGTCAACCTGCTATCATCGGGTAGTTTTTACACAACACCAGGCCACACTTCTTAATTGTTTTCCCCGTTTAATGGTCACTGTTTTCCGTACTTCGTCCTCTAATGTTCTACCACGTTTCAAGGCTGGTGTGTCTGGAATTTTTCCACCCATGATTAACGATAGGAGTGTTCCATCATTTGTTTTACATCGCCTGACTTCATATGCTTGAGATGCTGTGATTCGGCCATACCGTAATTCATACCAAAGGCTGTTTTGGTGCTGTTGTCTGGTCTCTTCTTCAATTTTATTTATAACTGCATCAGTCAGACCGACCTGCTCCAAAAATGTGTTCTGTATCGTCACAAGAGTAATCTGGTTGATACTTCAATAACTCACAGTTGTAAAGTTTTCTCTTTTTCGATGAACTCACACGAGGAATGCATACTTGCGCCCCTCTGTGAAACAAGACAATCATGACATTGTTCGGAAATAACTTTTTCATCTTCTTCGTGTGACTGCATAAAACTTTGCATGGACTTTATGTTCTGGGAAAATTTTGTATTACACTGTGCACACCTTCCCGTCACGCTTAAGTTGCACGTAACTTATAGCGTCATCGCCATACGATGGCGGTGAGGAGCTGAAATAAATAAATAGTCAATTAGTAGGTATACTTATGTTAAAAAACGTGTTCTCTGAAACCTAAGCACTATCTTGACCGATGACTTAGTGATAGAAAGTGCATTTTTTATGGGCTTTTAGGTGCTAAATTACACTTTTTATAATAGATTACTTACATACTTACATGCAAGTTTTGACATTCCGAAATTCTGCTGAGCAGAAGTCTCTGATGCACGAAACTCTTCCAACATCAACAAGTCAATTCTAGGCAAATTAGAGCTATTTGCCTTGGTGAATCCGTCTTCCATCTTACATATTTTTTCGTTTAAGTGTTTGGTAACACAAAAGTGAACAATTGAATAGTTTAACCCTTTATAAGGCATAAGGATCTAGCAAAATAAATAACTTTTTCTAGTGGTTTTGTGTTTTTAATTAAGTCCTTATACATAAGGCTAGTTTGGAAAATAAAAATATGTTGAGGAAAGAAAATATCATCTGCGAATGTTGCCAGTAGACTAAAAATAATCCTACCACAAAACTGGGGCCAATAATTTAAAAATAAATTGGTGGTAAAAATATTCCCTATGCCTTAAAAAGGGTTAAAACCGCAACAAACTAATTATACGATGCAGAAATATATACCATACAGAATGGTATTTACTGAGCCGTGACCTAACGCGCTCTGATTGGTGTTCCCCCAAACACTGATGATAGCTGTATTTCGTGTTTTTATTTTAATAAACATATCAATCTCGCTTTTAGTAAAAAAATCAAGATGATTTTTAGAATCCTTACAACTTATTTTATTATTTAGAACCTTAAGGCAGTAGTCTGCTTTACAGGCTTCAAAAAATCGATTTTTCGTTTTTGTCTTAAATCTATTCCAAAACTATCCAAGAATATGTGTTCAAAATTTTAGAGGCCAATTCGACATATTTTCGAAGCTAGATCAGTTTTAGTGGCCGAGCGTCGAGCAGGTGCGAATGCTCGGGCAGAACTTTACAGCCCGTTTTCTCGAGTTTTCATTTTCACAAGTTTTGGAAAACGGTGCCGGCGATAGTAAAAACAATATATGTCCGATCGAAAAAAACCAAAGTGATCTAGCTTCAGTATTGAATTATCTTCTATTTGAACTAAAAAAGTTGGACAAAAGTACTATTTAAATTACTTGTTTTGCAACTTAAAGTGAATTTTTTTTTTCAAAAAAGTGAATTTTTTTTTCAAACTTCGAAAAAATTTGGAATTTCGTCATTTCTTCGGTATTTTTTTAGTTCATATAGAAAAGGAACTTATAAAAACTAAAAAAAAATTTGGTTCCACTGTTTCAGATGCATCGCACGACCTCCATCACCGGCACCGATTTACGAGTGCACACTCCAGGCGCCCCAGAAAAATCGTTACAACTTTGGCAAATTTCAATAATTTGTAATAATAAAAATTGTTTTTTAAAGCTTGAATATAATATACTATCGTCTCAAAATTTCGTTTACCGCAATCATTTCCTTCTCTTTCAAAAAAATTGTTGAAAAAACGCTTTTTTTCGGCTCCTAAAGCAGACTACTGCCTTAATGCAACTGATTCTTTGTGATTGTCATCAACCCTATTCTCGCACAACATTTCTACTGTATAGTGTATGCATAAAATATGGAATTGTTACAAAAGTATTGAAAGCGTATAGCAACTTGTGGATGAGTCTTGATCGGAACATACGAGAAATTGAAACTTCCAATTTCTATACTCGATATACTTTGAGAACAAACCGCTTCATTGAAAGCTTGGTAATGATGTCGAAAGAACGGCCTGCTGACCTCAGATAAAGGGCCAATTAAACTCGCCAGGTCAATTTAATAATTGGAAAGATTGCTTGTACGCCTTCACGTTTTTATGGTTCTCCATAGATTTGTATGGAAGTCTTTAAGAGTCATCTAACGTATGCAGCGCCGTGTCGCCGATCAATGAACTGAGCATTTTTCTTTACGGAATTCGCCGAAAAACACAACTTTTTTTTTTGGGGCGCACAACAAATCATAGAAAATTCAACGGATTCATATTATCAAACGTTTCACGCACTTATTTCACCGTTGAGCGGTCCGGACCCTCGTGGGTACTTCTTCATTGCACTAATTCGAATATATTTCGATTTGTTGGGTTGAAAAAATAAGCGTCAATCCGTCAAGAAAAGCCAGCTGTGTTAAACACATGCACGCGGCCGCACTGCATCGAACATAGTTCGAGTTTTTCACGTTAGGTTTGCTTATAGCCGGTGGGTGTATACATTGTCCTAATTATAGCAAGACTTTTTTATACAAAATATTTTTGCGCATATCTCGATTGCATTTCCATAGCAGAAATCTGCAAAATGAAATTGGAGCGACGAATAACATCATTGCAATTTAACGATGCAAACTCTAATCTCATTTGATTTTACCGTAGCGTAAGATTCTATGACGTTAAAGTTTGCATCGCTGGAATACGACGGAAATTATTTTTTATTCTTGTATTATTATATAAATTTTTTTCTTGCAAATTTGATTTGCAGAGTCCAAATATGCATCTTAAAAAAAGGTTGCAGCATTTTCATAGCTAAAATCTGCCAAAAGAAATGCGAGCAATAGAGAAAAAAAAATTCATAAGATTCATACAATTCTTGTTAGATTCGACGTACACGTGTCGTTTGCTATGGAGTCCTTTGAATTGAACAATTTCAATCTAATTCGAAATTTATTGGAAAATGACTTCATCAGGAAGAGAAATTCGCGTAAAAAAGAAGCGTAAAACTAGGGCTTGTAAGTCATGTTTTTACAATAATTTATATACTTTTGGTAGATAAAGAGGCCCTACGATAATTACTTGTACTCGTTACCGCGAGCTGACGAGTTATAGTTGAGGCGAACGAGAGTTTCCGAGGGCACAAAACAGATCGAGTTGACGAGGAATTCGTTATACTAAGCCCCGTCGTCGATTGCAACCTCGAAAAAGGGGAGAGAATTGTTTACACATTTCTCGTCCTCTCTCTCCCTCATTCTCTGACGCGGGTCATTAGCGAATCGAATGGATTATCGTTTTATAATTGGATTCGCGTGAAGCCCTCTGTCGAGCCACGAACGATATTGAGTAACATACGGCACTTCCATGCCGCTGAGCTCCAACGCTAAGATAATATCCCGGACCTCTCCAAAACGCGTTACGAACACCCAACGCTTCATCGTTGCTAATGAGTAAATCCCACGAGACAAAAAAAAACGTGCAATCTACCCAAAAATATTCAAATCGATCGATCTCTAATCGTCCGTACTAACTCGATGTGATTGAAATTTACATCGTTGGAATTCAATAAAGATTAGTATTTCGGCATTGCTTCACTTTCTTCTGGCAGATTTTGAGTACAAAAATCTGCCAACCATTTTTTAAAATGCTCATTCCTAGATTTAGAATATAAGTTTGGAAAAAAAAATTTGTATAACAATAGGAATAAGAAAATAAAAATACAAAATGGAACTTTCGTTGGGTTTTAACGATGCAAACTTCAACATCTAACTCGAAGGCAATCGGCAAAACTCAGAGATGTATGATGTCGAAGTTTGCATCGTAGAAATGCAGTTTCTGGAAATACCCAAGTGTTTTTAGCATGTTTAGGCTCCGAAAATCCATTAAACTTTTTTTACAGCGTCGAAGTTTGCATTGTTGGAATATAACGAAAGTTCTTTCTTAAATTTTCTTTTCCTCATTTGTATTGTTATGCAAAAACGTATTTTTGCAGATTCATATTGTAGATCACCGAATGAGTATTTCAAAAAAATTATTTTTGTGAACAAAATCTGCCGAAAGAAATAAACAAAACGCAAGAATATTAATTTTCAATCCATTCCAATGATACAATCTTTAGTCTCGTTTTGTAGAATTCTTATTACAAATATACGACCGCCTTAACCTGCAAAGAGATTTTATCTGTACATGTAAAACAAGTCCGTGACTGACTGACATATAGCCAACGCATAGACTAAACCACTGAAGATAGAAACATGAAATTTAAAAAATATGTTCCTTAGAAGATGTAAAGTTCCACTAAGAACGGATTTTTAGAAAATCAACTCCTAATAGGGTGTAAAAGTTTGCATGGGAAATTTTACTCCTTGCGTGTATCAACTTGAAACTTGGTATGAATATTCTTCAAAACAATTAATAAAACGCATATCTTACGATTTTTTTCAACAACCCTAAATTAGAGGTGCACCGGGTGTTGAAGTTTGTATGGAAAAATCGAATTCCCTGCTTTTATCCCATTGAAATTCGGATGATACGTCCCTTAAAGGGCGTAGAGGTGCACTAAAAAGGTTTATTCGAAAATCAACTGCTAAAAGAATGGAATGGGATGACAAAATTCGTATGGAAAATTCTACTCCTTGCGCGTATCAACTTGAAACGCGGGATAAATATTCTTCATAAGAAATAATAAAACGCATATTTTAAGGTTTTTATAAACAAGCCCTACTAAGGGGTACAACTGGTAATGAAGCTTCAATGGGCCAAATTCCACGCGGGCGAAGCCGCGAGCGGAAGCTCATATAAAAATAAATGAAAGAACAAAGTTAAAACGAATTGTCGTTGCATCGCAGCGACGCAAACTTCAACACCGTATGTTTTGTACAAACCTTGAACAAAAGTATTGGGAAAAAAGAAAATGCGGGGAGAGTGAGAGAGTGGAGATAGTTTCTCGCCAGTCAAGTACCCGGACGGATGATGTACTGTGACATCCTGGCGACAATCATTGCTCCTGTCAAATTACGCAAGTTTGCAAAGTTGAAATGCAACGAAAATGATTGTTTTTCAATTCGAATTTCTTTTGGCGATTGTTCGTTACGAAAAACCTTGAATGATTTTTGAAGACACTTAAGTAGAGCTCTAGAATGTGAATCTGCGAAAAAAGATTTTGTATAATAATGAAAATGAGAAAATAAAAATATACAAAAGAATTTTCGTTGCATTCCAACGATGCAAACTTCAATACCATCGAATTAGGCAGTCTCGCATATCTCTTAAGCAGCGCGATAGCGACGATCTCTCATCGAAATGATGAAAAATCGAAGAGTTGCCCAGCCAAAAGTAAATGCGCGAGCGCAATTATTTTCGGAGAAAACATTCAGTGATGAACATCAAACCCGAGCGTTGTACGACGAGGGTCGCAATGGTGTCGGCATTGCATCGTTTAAGTGCAAGAATTCTTTATTTTCTATTCCTATATTTTCACTACTACCCGATATATTTTTTTGCAAATTTAGGTTGAAGATCTCTAACGAGGAACCCGAAAAACGAGTTAATTCGTAATCTAAATCTGCTAAAAAAATGTGGCCAATTAAGCCGGGAAAACGACGCAATTATTTTCCATTACATTCCAACGATGTAAACTTTGACATCACGGATCACAAGCGAAAATCAAAAGGACGTATAAACCTTAAGGGGTTTCGTACCTCCAGCATTTAAAAAAGTCGATTCGTTTATTGTTCATTATTATTTTTTAAACTTTAACAACTTTTTTTCAAGAATTCAATTATTTCGAAATCGCAAGTATTGCGCAAAATCTGGCTCGGGCGCTGGTTTTGAACGCGTTTTTCTCGAAACTTCGTTTCCCGAAACGGTCTATACGATAACATGATCAGTGGCACTTTTTATAAACATTTAATGGGCAGAATTTCAGACGAAAAAAATGTTTCCACTTCAAGATGTGATAACGTTTTTTTTCCAATGTTAAAAAATTTAGCCCGACAGACTATAACTATAACATTCCTTTACAAGAACGTTCTTCGATTTTTCAGATCTATTAACTCATGGGGCAATTATCATGCAGATCATGTGAACGTGTATTTTCGACAAAGGCCTGAACAACGTAAAAGAATATGAATAATTTATTGTTAAATATATTTTTAATCTTGTACTCAAACTACCGATAAATAACGTATATGGTCTTGAAGTTTGTATCGTTGGAACGCAACGAAAATTCTTCTTTGTATTGTTATTTCCGCATTTCTAAAATTACACCAAATATTTTTTGCGGGTCTCTATTGCAGATCTCCAAATAAACATCTTATAAAATACTTCAAGGTTTTTCATAGCTAAAACCTGCAAAAAAAAACTCGAGCAATTAGATGAATAAAAAATTCGTTCTAATCCAACGACGTAAACTTCAATTTAATTAGTGTATGGTAAATAGTAGAGTAGAACCTCGATTATCCGAAGCCATTCGGACCCGATCTAGTTCGAATAAAAACGTGTAATCGTGGCGAGCGGTTTTACATATTGCATACGAAAAAAAATAAAAAAGTGCAGGTATTTTTAGCGATGTTACGTTAGACTTGTGTATTTCTAATATACGTTTGAAGACAAACATAGTATATATATTTTTATATATACATTTTCAACAAGTACTTTAAGGCTCTTTAAGTCAGGAACTGCTCAATCTTTGGTTGCCGTATGGAAGCTTCGCGTTTTTTAGCAGCCAAATCGCGCAAACGCTTGAGCAAAAAACTCTATGAAGCTGCATAAGGCAGCACTCATCTTATCTCTCGTACCACTCGAGACCGATCTCGAAAGCCGAAAGCGCTTCGGTATGGGAAATTTTCGTGCTCGGACTTACAAACCGACGCGTACAAGTTCGAACGCGCGTGTTGTAAGCAAAAATGTAGCTCGAGTCGATAAAAGCGTATAGAATTTCGTGTCATGATTCGGACAATGGAATGTTCAGGTGAAGCAAATCAGCATTCGGATAACGCAAGCTTTGGATGGTTCGTATAATCGAGATTCTATTGTATTTCCAAATCCCAGCTGGATGTATGTAACCCGTTAAAAGATTACGGTTGTAGATTGTAAGATCGTAACGAGACCTTGAGGTTGCGGTTGCAAGACAGGCGCGGGTGAGGTACGTGGTGCGTGTCTGAGATCGAGTGCGGCTTCGTTCGCGATCCTCGTCGTCTCGTCGACGAGTTGTTGTTGTCTCGGGCTCTGTAATCTCTGATGTGGTGACTGTAGCCTCTGATGGGGCGACTCCATAGTGAGTCGTACTTGTTCGATGTGTCGCGAGGTTGCGTCGGCCGTATTGGAGTGCGGTCTCGATGGCAATTCGATGGAATTTGAGGGTGGTCTTGTCTGTTCGACCCGTGGGGATGGTGAATTTGGTGGTAATCTCGGTGATGGGCCAACCGAACGATTTTCCTGTCGTGTTTGTTGCAACGGCTGTTGCTGATCGTTCGTCAGTCCGAGTACCTGAGCCGCGTATTCACCCTGCAGCGCCATTTCCGCCCCGGTGAACGGCCCACCGTCACAACGCTTCAGCCAATATATCCTCTGGCTGTGAGGCCTCGCGTCCCTCTCGTAGCTCTCCCATTGCTGCAGCAGTAGCGCGTAACAGAGGCTGCAAGCTTTTACCGCGCCGTTCCGAGCGCCCTCGCCTCGATAGCCGATCGGCGCCTCGTGCGACTCCAAAAATGGAAAGTACGGCTCGTTCGGTGGACCACCAGGGCTAGGCTTAACCCGCAACCAGTACTGCTCGCTGTGGCTCAACGTACCGCATATGAAACATATACGCTGACCACCGACGATACCGTGCTGTTCCTCGTTCAACAATTGGCTCGATTGCGAATTACTCAGCGATGATTGGCTCGGTTCTAGTCCCGGCTCGTTCTTCACGTATATCTTGCTTTCCATCGTGTCACGAATACATCGATCTGGCCCGTCCACGAGAGCACCTCTTCTCCTTCGGTCCTGTACTTTTCTCTGGATTCTCTTCTCCTTCACTGATGCCCCGCGACGGGAACTCAGGATCCTCGAGAGTTATCCTTGGAAGGAATGCCCGCCACGATTCCTGAAAAAGAACATTTACGTTTATACAACTCGTCATAACACAACAATGTAAAAATAAAAAAAAAACTGTCTTTATGGTAGGTTTTAATAAATAAAAGAACACATTTTTAGTTTGTGAAAAATGTAATCAGGGGTCTAGTTATAAAGCGACAAAGAGAGTATGACAGATATGTTACATTGTGTCGTAACATTGCTTTATAATGTATTGAATGATTTGAAGCAGTTGTTTGCTTGTTATACCCCAAAAAAAAATACTCAAATACGTAGTTTTTGTCTTTTTGACATTTTCAATTTTCGCAAACTTTATACACACGTGAATCTTACGATCTCGCGACATGTGAACTTCGAACAAATTTCGATCCAATTAACGCCATCTAGTATGCATGAATGGCACTAAAAAATCATAGAACGGCTTGTAGTGGTCGAGTGACATGGATTTAAAAAAAAATATTAAATGTCAATGTGGGATTTTGTGAAGACTTGGGTGGTTTGTTACGGAACTGTCGCACAGTGATATAAAGGGTTGAGTTTATTGGAGTGAAGTTAACGAAATAATATTTCGCCTGTCTTTGCAAGGTGTTGAAGTCAGCATCGTTTGAATACAACGAAAATTCTTCTTTATATTTTTATTTCCACATTTTCATCATTCTAGAAAATATTTTTTTGCAGTTTTTGATAATGCATTTCTAAATAAGCGATTTAAAAAATTGTTTTGGAATTTTCGTTGCCACGATATGCCAAAGGAAATTTGAGGGATGAAAAAATAATCATTTTCGTTGCATTTTAAAGATGCAAACTTCAATCTCATGTCTTTGTTTGGAACCGATGGTCTTGAAGTTTCCATCGCCGCAATGCAACGAAAAATCTTTTTTATATTTTTATTTCCTCATTTTTATTTTATAATTTTTCTTTTAGATTTAGATTCTAGATGTCCAAATGAGCAATTTAAAAAAGGTTGCCGGATTTTTCCATTGAAGATTAGCTACAAGAAATCTGACCAATTGAAAAACAATAATTTTCTTTGCATTCCAACCATACAATTTTTTATCTCATTGGAAGAGAGGATGGGGTTTTTCCAATTTCACACTGCGAAAAGAAAGCTTCTTTTCGCGGTGTGAAGTGGAAATTAAAATTATGAGAATTATTTTATCGCGGTTTTTCAGAATTCCGTATAGTGTATCGGCATCGAGCCTTCGTATTTTCTGCTTTATACAAAAATCTTAAAAAGGAAAGATACATGGCAAACGATTCTTTTGGCTATTGAATAAATTCAAGATGTTGAAGTTTGCACGGTTGGTATGCAATGGCAATTGCTTTTCATTTTGTCATTCTATCAGTTTTATTACTATCTAAAATATTTTCCTGCTGATTTAGGCTGCAGATCTGTAACAAGAATCCGGAAAAACTTCCAGTAATTTTCATAGTCCAGATTAGCGCCAAAAAAGAATTGAGCAATCAATACAAAATTATTTTCGTTGCGATCCAACTATGCAAATTTCAATGTCATATAAATGAGGCACATTGTTCTGTTTGCGATAGAAATAATAACAATAGTCTAGGTGAGACTGAAGTTCGAATTATTGGAATGCAATGAAAATTCGTTTTACGCTACTTGCTCAAATTACTCTTAGCAGATTCTAGCTACGAAACCGATCAAACATATATTAATATGCGTATTTACAGATCCGCAACGAAAATCTGCAAAAATATTTTGTATAATTTAAAAAAACGGAAATAAAAACACAAAAAATAATTTTGGTCGCATTCTGACGATCTAAACTTTAACACCATGCGTTTAGTTATGGGTTTGAAGTTTGCAGCGTTGAACTACAATGAAAATAACATCTAAAAAAATTAGATTCAGGCTAAGAAAATCACTCAAACTTTTTGGGATCTTGATTAGAGATCTACAACTAAAATCTGCGAAGAATGATTTCGGATGACGCTACAAATAATAAAATACGAAACGAAAAATTGTTGCACTAGAAGAATACCATCTTCCACGTCATATTCAGTCTTACAAAATCTTTCTTACATCTTTCTTATCAGTTTTGTAAATGCTCGATGCATCATCATTATCTAGCAAATGAGAAGTTAATAGTAGACAAAAGTTGTGGAAAATTAGTGGTAAGAGCCGTACTAATGGGTTGTACAATGTAAATAAAATAAGAGTATGCACTGAATTAAATTTCGTGGGTGGGGGTCAATACTTCGAATGGCCAAATATAGAACCACAAAGATTTCGAAATTACAGAATTATAAACTCAAAATAACGAAGGATAATCATTCGAAATTTTATCCTTCGACCGATGACGAAATCGAATAACTATTACACCAAAGGATTATTTATTCGGGAGCTCATTCATTCGAGAACATGTATTCAGATATTCTGGAGTTTGAGTCATCCAAATACAGATTCGAACAATCTACAACATTCATATCTCCGAAATAGAAAAAAGTGAGTATCTAATATCGGTAATACCATCTATAGCAAAAACCCATGTATCGAAAATACAAATTTCGAATGTGTAGATCTTAGATACGCAAATGATCGATGGTCCAAAATAGCGAATACCTAAATAGCGAACATGGGATGCCTTACCCGACTGACCGTCAGCGCCATCTGTCAGCTTCACTCTAAAGCGCAAGTGACGTATTGCTCGATCACAAGTTTTCGCTATCCGGACCGACCGTTCGCCTTTTCGGCCTATCGCTATTCTAACTGATCGACTTTTTGGCCCTTCGCTTTAATGAATTCGAAATTGTAAACCATCAGAATATTTACAATTCAATGATTTGTCATCTCGAATTGTTCGGTGTATTTATACCGGAAAGTCGATATTATATCTCTCATTATTTTGTTAAACCTTATATTTATTTTCGCTATAAATCACTTTCGAGATATTTGTATTCACAATTTTTATTAACTATTTTACAGAGATCATAAGATTAATATATCTATATTGAAATGTTCGTCATTAATGAATTCGAAATTTCGGTCCCTCTGAATACTGATCGATCGAATTTTCGGGACCTACCCAATTTCATAAGTATGTGTTGAAACGAGTCGACATCAATGACAAAGTTGACAGCTGACTTAAGAATTCAAAAGAATATTATCGCTACAATGATCCTTCTAGCATACCGAAACTTGGCACCTTTTTTTTTAATCGACGCAACACTGTTTCCTCGGTTAAAGGACGAATAGCTAAATCAAACAACGAAAACAGATACAAAATGTATGACTAAGAATAAAACCTGACACAAAATATGGGATTGAAGTTTGCATCGTTGGCATGCAACGAAAATTCTGTTCAATTTCTTTTTTTCATTATTAGCCAAAATGATAATTTTGCAAATTTCTTGTAGATTGCTGAATGAGAATCTTGAAGAATGTTTGCGTGATTTTTATAGCTCAAATCTGCCAAAGAAATTATTGAAAATGAAAAAAAAAATCATTTTTGTTGCATTCCAACGATGCAAATTTCAACGTCATCACAAAATATGTAAGTATAAATGTACACACGATACATGTAGCAAAAAATTACAAACCGGAAATGTAAACAAAACTTTTAAGGTATACTAAATTAATAATAGTATATAATAGATAATAGTAAAATAATGAGTATGTGACGATCTAAATAGCATTGAAATTCTTATTCTTGGAATGCAGCGAGAGTTCTTTTTTAAATATGTCTTAATTTATTATTACGCAATTTATTTTCTGTGCATTGAGGTCAAAGATCTCTAATGAGGAAACGAAAAACCATTTACGTGATTTTTGTACCCTACATGGATAAAAAAATAATTGACCAATCAAAGAAAATGTACTGTTATTGCATTTCAATTATGCAAACTTTTACGTCGTTAATTAAATCTATCATCCTGATAATATTTCATGAAAAATTCGATTATCGTTAGGAATGTATCGGCAGGAACTAAGTAAAGCTGTTTCGTGAGTCTCATTCCAATTGTAGAAAAATCATGATCGAACGAAATTATATAGAATCTCATTATTTCGAACCTCTCTTGCTAAAGAACAACTGATAGACAACATTTTTTGCTAACCCCCTTTCACTCTAGTGACAAAAACTCTAGACGAAAAATAATTTTCCTCTAACTGTTTTTTTTTATTCTATGAACCCTGGAGTACATATTTTAATGAGACTGAAGTTTGCATCGTTGGAATGCAACGAAAATTATTGTTTTTCAATTGTTCGAATTTCTTTTGGCGAATCTTCGTTACGACAAACCCTGAATTATTTTTGAAGACTCACTTATGTAGAGAATAAAAAAATTTATTTGCAAAAAAAGATTTTGAATAATGAAAATGAAAAAAAATACTCAATGCAATTAGTAGTCCAACAACAAATTAGTAGTAGTAGCACAACGTATTAAAGTCCTTTTAAATACCGACATTGCCTGACTGTTTTATTCATTTAAGGTAGTAGTCTCGCCAAGACGTTTTTCTATAGATTTTTTATTTTTATTTTAAGAACTCATTCAGGACACTATTAAGGGGTTACACCTATTTGGAATTTTTGAAAAAATCGATTTTTAGTTTTCGGCGGATTCTTATAATATAACCTTTTAAAAATATTCTCTGAAAATTTCAAGTCGGTCCGTTAAAAATTGGGGGAGTTATGAGCGTTTACAGGTAGGTATTTTATCTACGTATGTACCTGACGTAAAACTTTAAACGCGTTTTTCTCGGAATGACTTTGTCAGAATCGGTGACCAAAATATCTCAAAAACAACTTAACCGATCTGCTTCAAATTTCACAGACATTTTTTGTATATCAAAAGGCAGTCCTTAATCGAAGGATTTTTTTTTCAATGTATACTTTTTTTTCATATCAAGGAAAATAGAGTATTTTTTTCACCGAAATTTCGACGATCACGTTCGATCGGCGACCATTTTTTCAAAAATCATTATTTTATTGAATCCTTCGATTAAAGACTAGATAATGCGGTAAAAAAACTAAATTCATTTGGTTTTTTTTATTTCCGATGATTTGTTCCCCAGTAGGAGTGGTCACCGCGAAGGACCTTTTTTGCACAGCGGTCTGTGCAATTTACTGTATCTCCGTCGTTTATAAATATTTCCCAATAAAAAAATTGTCAAAGATACTTGAGCAATGATACCCTTTACTATGAAAAAAAAAAGTTAAAAACCTGCACCCATTTCCCAAAAAAAAATTCACGAAAACACCTCTGTTTCCGGCCGCAAACACGATGTTGAAGTTTGCATCGTTGGAATGCAACGAAATATTTTATTTTACTAAATTTTCCAAATTTTCTTCGAAACATTTAAGCTATAAAAATGCCGCGATCATTTTTTAGGCTCCTATTTAGCGATCTACAACCACAAATCGGCAAAAGACGATTTTCGATACTAATAAAAATGAGAAAGTAAAAAAAAATCGTTGCATTCCAACGATGCAAACTTCAAGTCCATCCGCAAACTAGGTGTAACCCGTTAAATGATTAGTTGCAATATTTCAAAAGGATTCACCATTCCGTTTTCGAGATATAGGCAATGAAAGATTTCATAGTTTTACACGTGTTCTTATGGAGAGCCGTGGAAATTTTCACATTTCACGCAATAACTTCGAAACTTTTCTACAGACTTTTTTTTAAATTCTCAAGTACAGAGAAACATATGACGAAGTGGTTAAAAAAAATCTTGACAGTCTAGTTTATAGCGTCGGAGATATAGCGATTTAAATAAAGCAATGTCTAGCGACGCTAGCATTACGAAGCAACTGGAGCAGACTAGAACTAGATTACAGTAGTGTGCATATCCATATACGCAGAGTATCTACATATTCGTAGCCAGAATGGATAGTCTGATACAAAAGTGAGGCTTAGGTAAAGATGATATTAGGCCCTTTCATCATTATAAGTTTTTACATCCCAATGACATGTACAACCTACATTATGAGCAATGTTGAAGTTTGCATCGTTGGAATGCAACGGAGGTAAATTTTTTTTAGCTGCTCAAAAGTTTTTTTGACCGATTTAGATGACGAAAATTACTCAAACGTTTTTACGTATTCTCATTAAAAATCGACGATCGTAATTTGCAAAAAAATTAAGTCTTTTGATGATGAGAAAAATAACGGAATAAAGAATGAAAAAAAGCAATCATTGTATTCCAACGATGCAAACTTCAATGTCATCATTATGAGGATATTTCGCAATATTTCAAAGCTTTCATCGATTCAGCAGAGAATAAACTTTTCAACCTGACTGTGGCGAGACTACTACCTTAAGAGTGTGTTTATGCATTTTGTTGTCTTTCCTTTATATGTATTTACTGTTTTCATTATCATTGTTCTCATGCTGCAATAGTGGGGAGTTTGTCTTATAACAAGAGGTAAAATAGAGAAACCCTTGAGCATCAAATTGTCGAAAATTCTCTGCTCAATGAAAGTGAAAGAATTGACGCAAGAATTGTCTGTGCCGACACACTCGTACGCTATAAAATATTCTTCTGAGTGAAGATCTCACAACATCATTCATCTAACTATGGTTGAAATTTAATGCTTTTTACTATGGTATTTCAAAAACACCAGGACCAATCATTTTTATCTCAATCTCATTTGGATAATAGTTTCCTGTCCAATATTGTTCCATGTAAATATATCGACGAGCTTGCTCGTAATATCGAAACAACAGGTCTACCAGCAGCTTTCTACGCAGACGCTAACTTTTATTTCATATATTCCAAGTTAGAAACGGCTTCTTGAAATGTTATCAACAGACATCTCGGTTCTTTTCCTTCACTATAAACTTTGATAAATTTTATCAAATGAGACATTTGCTTGGAAGCTATCTTAATATACAATCATATACAAGGTAATAGATAATTAATTTTGAACGGGTTTCCTCAAGCCGAATGTGTCACGTTAAAGTTTGCATAGTTGGAAAGCAACGATTCTTTTTATTTTCATTTTTCATTTCTTAATTTTTATCATCGTCCAATGCCTTTATTGCTAATTGAGGTTACAAATCTCCAATAAGAATACGTGGAAACGTTCGAGTGATTTGCATGGCCTAAAACAAACCAAAAAAATAAAGCAGTTAAACAGAAATAATTTGTACATTTCAACGACACAGACTCCAACTTTACCCGAATGTCTCTGTAGTGAGCATCTCCGAAAGTCGAAAAATACACAATTATAAGCAAACCCTTATCTAACTTTGCTACTTTTGATCAAAAGCTCGAAGGACACGGAACATCCGCGCAACAAATTTTAGACTTTCTCTCGCAATTTGAGTCACCAGAATACCACCGTATAAATATATCACAGTTCTGCGCACAAGATCTTCCCGCTCTCCTCGATACGTTTTCATTTCACGTTACACAAACGTTTCGACAAAGTCCAACTTCCGAGACGCAAAAGTAAGATTTCTCGCTCGTCGACTCAAGAAGAAATCTTTTGAAAACACAAAATGCAGCCTCGTCGAGGTTAATTTGTTTTCACAATTATATGTAAGCAACGTGTCGATGCGCAAGGAGTCGGGAGTGCAACAATATTTGCACAGACGAGCCAGACCCGCCACCAAAACAGTAGAATCAAAGTGAAATTTCAAGGCCTGCGAGATGTACGAATATTCTTATTTTTTTTTTTACTCAAAAAACAAAATACAAGCGTTCCATTTGTCGATATCAGCGAGTGAAAGAAAGGCGACATTTCCCCCCTCCCGCCCCGTGAAAAAATCATACATTCCCGAATTGTCGAGAGTTTGCGAGCGACGCCAAGGCAAATAAAAATCGACGAGCGGTGGCACGTTTTCCTTACGCGATAGCGAGCTCAATGGAGTGAAGAATAAAAAAAAAAAAAAAAAAAATTAGAAGAAAAAAAAAGGTCATAGGTTACGGTGTGGCGTTGCAGCGAGGTCGCGATGGAGGTTATCAATAGAGCTCCCGCGACTCGCGGATAGGGTTAAAAGGCTAAAAGCGGTGAGTGTGTGTACGAGGGTGAGAGAAAGAAAGCAAAAAAAAAAAAAGAGAGAAAAGCCGAAGTTAAACGAAACGGAGAAATAGGCCGATGCGAGAATTTGGAGCGCGAAAGTCACGGGGATCTCGAATGAGCTTATACCCGAAATACGCTGGTAAAAACGAGAGACACGTCCGAAAGGCTCGCAAAGGCGCGCTCACACACGCACACACACATACGCATATACACGTTGCATTATAGCAACGCGACACTTACGTTAGCGAAAAAGCAAAATTTCTTCGTCTTATTTCTTTTTTTCCATACTCTTATTCGCATTTGGTTTTTTTAGACGTGCGAGCGAGACGCGTTGGCCCACAGCATGATCACGTTTCGACTGTTGGCTCGCGAGGGGCGAGCGGGAGGAACGACGAGGGGTGAGGAGGAAGAAGAAGAAGAGGAGGAGGAGGAGGAGGAGGAGGAGGAGGGCGGAGAGGGGTGCAAGAACGGAGGACAAGGAAAAAAAAAATCTTGTAGTTAATCGTTAGCCGCCCTCCGTTCTACGAGACAAAGACGATGAAAAGGAGAAGGAAAAAAAAAACGTCGTCCGTCCTTCTGTCTCCTTATCGCGCGATACGAACTTCTAGTATCTGCCATACGCGCACCACACGAAACTTTGGGGTGTCACCTTCGTCGTCACGACTCTTCGCACTAACGCATCCATATTTACACACGAGTAAGAAAATTAAAAAAAAATAAAAAAAAAATAAGCGAGAACAATTTTATTTCACCGTAGTATTATCCGATTGCTCCGAAAAAACGAGACGGAAGAAAGACACTCACGTACACACAGAGAGACACGCGCGCAACCGGTTATTTCGTGGAAATGCGCTTTTTCGGCCCTCCCGTGATCGCAGGAGTTCGACGAATCGAATGAAAATATTACGCGCGATACGATTTTTCGGCAAACAAAAAAAAAAGCCCCGTATCTCTCGCGAACACTACGAGGTGCACATTTTTCGTTTTTTTTTTTGTTGTTGCTTTTTTTCGATCACTAAGGTGCACAGAGGCGCCGCCGACTTTGACTCGACTCGAACGCCATGTTGGAAAAATTGGCATATACGTTTTACCCAGAGTGCCTCCGTGCTGGAAAATGTCGGCTTGTATCGCGACGATTGCGCCCTCGGTCGTCAATCGCACCACGCCGAAACGTGCGCGCGCATTGGATGTCCAAGATATGGCGGTCGGTGGAACGAAAGACCGCGAGATTTGAAAATTTTTCAAGGTTTGTCGCGAATAAATGAACATCGTTGAGGTTCGACGTTTGTCCGCTCGAATCATCGAGTATACGAACATTTGCTGTGGATTGCGCCGATCGAATCGTTACTTAATTAATTGAGGAGCTATTTATACTGTTACGAATGTCAATACCTGCTGATTTTTAAGTTATCGCTGGTTTAACCAAGAGAGGATTTTCAATAGCACGGAAAATGGAATTTTGGATTGTACATCGCATGCTCATTGTCTTTGCTATTAGATACATATTTCTACAATAAGAGAGGCGATCCCTTTATAACTTCAAAAAATGTCGTTTTTTTTGCTTAAAATGTTAGTCAAACATGTGCAGAATGTCGTCCTGAAATCGCAAGTTAATCGGCAAGTTATTTCATAAAAAATTTGGGTCTTAAAGCTTTGAATGCGTTTTCCTGAAAACCATTTTTCGTAAATCTCGTACAAGATAACTCAAAAACTATTTCATCGATTATTTTGAATTTTTTAATAATTTTAGATAATACAATTATCGTCTATGTGAACCTCAAGTTTTTTTTCAAAATGATTGAAAACACTACTTTTCCATTAGCAAATACCATAGTAAAAATTGCATGAAACAGAATATTTTTTCAAACAAATACCATTTTTCGAATTTTCACTTTTCTTCAAATTTTGAAGGTTCACATGGAGCGTATAGGTCTTAAAAATCTATAACTTTCTGGCTCTGATGTTTCAAATCAATGCACTAGAAGCTAGGTTGTACGCCGTGGAACAACTCAGACGGCAGCCGTCTCTGAAGCAAGTATCGTATAGCCGCCATGTTTAAATATTTGAAATTGTTTTTTTTCTCAAAATGAATAGTTCTTATATGGACATAAAATTGCAATTATGTCGAATAAATAGAGTAGACACAAAAAAAAATTGAAAAATCGTTATTCTCGGCTGCCTAGAGACCCCCCCCCCCCCCCCCCCCACCCCTTAACATCAGGCCCATTACGACCAAGCACGGAAGTTATGACCAAGGAGATTCTTAAGCTTCGCGCTCAACATTTCTCCCAATTCTGAATAAAATAATTGAGATCTCGATCGTCTATTCATGCCGAATACGGAACAAAATAGTTATCTACAGTAGAAGCTTGATTATCCGAATCAATTGGGACTGAGGATGGCGCCGATAATCAAAACCCAATTTTTTCCAGCACATTCGTGTTTCGGATAATCGAGGATTTGAATAATTAAGGTTCGAATAATCGAGGTCCTACTGTACCAATATTTTTTGGAGCTAGACTTTGCCTCGGCAGATCAGAATTATCGGCTATGATATGAACGTAGCGAAAAATTATAAAATTCGCTAAGTTTCTCGTAGCTTGAAAAATATAAATTGAAATACCGTAAAAATACAGCCGCATTATTAATACTTTTGAGAATGAATATTAATCAAAAAAGAACTTTAAAAATATAATATCCATTTTTTTTTAGCGCTATTGTACCCATCGGACTGAACTTTTTTTTCCAAATATAACATTTCGATGGTTGTTGAAGCTCGTATCGCTGTAACGCAACGAAAATACTTTTTTTTATATTCTTATTTCTTTATTTTTTATTAATATACCAAATATTTTTTTGCAGGTTTCAATTGCAGATTTCGAAATAAGCATTTTGAAAAAAAATAGGTAATTAATTTTCTAGCTAAAATCTGTCAAAAGAAATTTCATCGAGTAGAAAAAGTTTCATTGCACTTCAACGATAAAAATGTCAATCTCATAAACTTGAAGGATGGTTGTGCGGGATGGTTGTATGAAAAAAAAAACACAGTTTTGGTTTTTTTTTAAGTTTCACGATATTTAATCACATGGCATATGTGTAAGGTACTCTATGCGTTACGATTTAAACGACGATTCCATTCATTCTGTTCGCGTTTTTTTTTTGTTGTCTTTTCGAATCGCGTCTGTACCATACCCCCATGGACACGGGACGCTCGGCGTGTATTACTAAAAAATAATTGGAAATACTTTAAAAATACTCTTTGCAAACGACGATTTTTTTCCAACATTTTTTGTTTGTTTTTGGAGATACCATGGGACTTAAGTCGTTACGATACGGAGCTCTACGGTCGTCTACGATAATAATTGTGTATACGCTTTATACAGAGATATAATCACAAGAAATCTTACGCCTATAATCGTTTTTCTCTGCTCCTCATTATTCCTCCTATCAATATTATTATCGATATAGTCCTTAAAATTATTGAATAGACACGCAATAGTAGTACAAAGATATTTTCCAGATTTGGATTTCGTTTTTTTTTTCCCTTTCAGTCCACTATTCTCGTAGTGAATTTATATATTCTCTTCGTTTCGTTATTCTTTTCGTTATCGTATATTTTTTTAGTGGGCAAACACTTTTCCGTGGCAACGTAGAAAATAAACTTTCGTCATCCGTGTTATTATAGACTGTTGTGATACAGCACCGCGTTGTGACGTTTTTCGGTTTTTTTTTCGGCCTTTTTTTTTCTTACGATTTTCAGTACTTGTCGAAAGTTAACGTGAAACGAATTTCCGATTGAGGAAATTAATACTCCGTGGTAGTTTATGCCATCATCATTGTCGACGTAATGCCCGTCAATAAGACGCGATCAATTTGCGGCCGACGAAATCAGAAAGAAAGCCTTGAGAACTTTTTCGTGCGTCTACGGATAGAGTTGGTTTTTTTTTACGATAATTTAATCAGCTCGTATACATTTCCAGCCAAAGTTGGGATTTTTGTAAGAATTTTCATGTATTCTAAGATAATATCTATAGGTTGAAAATAACAAGGGATAAAAAAAAACTATGTGATAAAAACCCGAGAAAAACAATGATACTGGAAGATTAATTTTTAATAAAAAATAATAACGATGACTATGGAAAGTGTTTTCATGGCCTTATTGAACATCGCTGATCGACACTATTTTTCCTTATGTATTAATATTTTTCCATCGATTGCAATATAATCGTTCTTTTTTTTTCCGGTTACAAGAAAAACCAAATTTATCGTTTCGTGAAATACACTCGGGATGAACGATCGCGTCCAATACGAACGGACTCGAATTCTTGTGAAATGAAGCATTTGGTTGGAAATGTGTACGTCAAGTTTATTCAAAGGTTTCAATGGAAGCCGTTATTTTTTTTTTTTTTTTGCTTTTGCTTGATACGCTAATGATTTTCACGTAAATACAAATCTGTTAATTCTTCCTCCTACCCCTTCTTCTTTGTCCTCCTTCTCTTTTACGCATTCGTCTTACAGATAATTAAGAACTAGGTGTACATTGCATTGATGAATGACTATAACGATTTTCGTGTTTTCTCACACCATTCTTCACTCCTGTATCTTGCACTCTCGCGTTATCATTATATCGCACTATTATTGGTTTTCAATTCTGTCCCTCGTCCACACAATTCCACCATTTCACATGAACTGCGACATGATCAGCGTTCCCCAGCAGTAATGAGATAGACACTGTCCTTTAGAAATACAGTATCTTCCATTTATATATTTAGTATTATGATTTCTTTTTTTTTTTTAGCATCATTAATGTTCGATTGTAATTCAGTAAAGTAACGTACGGTATTTGCAAGTGCACGTGTTTGATGATAATTCCGATTGCGGGATTTTTCGTAAACGTTAAGTATGTTTTTAACTTCTCATACGTTTGAAGTGACGCAATAGGCTTCGATTTAACAATAAAGACTCACAAGCAATTTTTCTTGCAAACACCCGACATATTTTACATCGAAGAGCCGACCTGTTTGCTGGCAGAAAAAAACGTTGGCACCAAAGGTATGCACAAATGTGCCGATAATTTTTTCAAAATATCGTTGCTCATTTTATTGTGACATCATTTCTTCATAAAACATTTCAAACGAATTTTTTTTTAAATTACTTATCGTTTGGGTTTACAAAAAAAACAACCGAGTTTCCACGTAATCGATCCTAGAAGCAATTATTCCCATCGTTGAGAAAAAAATAAGCATGTGCAATTAAAAATACCGTAAACATTATCACAAAGCTATCAATAATAGTAACTAAACTACAGAAAATATTGGGAAATACGTTTTTTTTTTTCTTCTTCGTGTAAACGAGACGTTGTTCAGAACGGTAACGATACATTGTGATGCATTGATTCTTCGTTTCCTCGTCTTTTTTTTTGCCGCACTCTTTTGATGGAATTAAAAAAAAAACCGTTCTTCGCGCTAATCGAACGATCACTGACCCATCGCGAGATACAGTCGCACGTTTATTTCGAGAATAGAAAATTGGAGTGAATTATTCGCGGCATTCGCTTCGGCGTAGATGTTTTTATTTTAATGTATAGTATATCGTTTTAACGTTTAACTTTTTTTGTCGGTTAACTTGACGGATAGCGAAATCGGCATAAATAATATTACGACGTTTTAAGAACTTATAACATTTATCCCCATCTGACCCTGCTACAACGTTATCTTTCCTTTATATGTACATATGAACAGATATTACGGTAATAACTTTTTTTTTTCGACTTTTGTACAGGGCGTTTCGTCGACGATGAGAATCACTGTTTCACGAGAAAATTTCGCGGCATCCAATATTTCGATACGATCAATTCTTTGTTGGAGCATTGAATTTTTTTGCACGCTTTTTTTCCTCGTTTACTGAGTCACTTAAAATAATGATGAAGTTAATAGTAATAATAATGTTTAAAAAAAATGTAATTTTTTTATCAACGAAATATCCTGTACGATTGGAGGTATTATGGTCGTGGCCTCGAGGATTATGCCGGGTCAATTTATTAATAAACAAATAATCCCGTGTTAGGTGTGTAAGTGTATATATAATTTTTAGAGCTTTTTTTGTAGGTTTCCGTTCACTATTCTTTTTTATATGATTTTTCAATTTTTGGCAAACAAAGTTTTATTTCCAAAACATTTTTCTTGTAGGCAGTTTTCCGTGAGACATTATGCGTTATGAGAAATATTTGCTGAGATATTATATTTAAAATAGAACGGCGAGTGCTGACGTCAATTATGGACAGGTTACCGTTCATGACGATGAAAAATTCGATTTTTTTTTACACAATTTGCATCCTCAAAGTGTTTAGAACACGTAGGTAAAAGGATATTTTTATAACGAAAGTATTTTAGAATTTACAGCCTTAACGTTAAACTTTAAATGCATCCTGAAAACAGCATTTTTTAACAGCTTCAACGGATAAACCGATTCACGTGAATCTTGCGCAATTGAAAGGAAGTTAAATTAAAAAATTGATTAAAAAAATGTCTTTTCGTTCGTTGGAGTAAAAAAACCGGGCAAAAAATTGGTTTTCTTTTTTCAAACGGCTTTTTTCAAACGGCATTTCGTTATCTAAGATTTTTTCAGGAAACAAAAAACGAAAAGGCCCCCCAAATTTAGTCTAGTTTAATAATGTTTGAGCCGTTTTTGTGTCAGATGAACTGGCAAGGCTATGAAGCGCCCTGCGCAGACCAAAAACACGCCCTGCATGGCTTTATTTGACGGGCGCTGGAGTCACCTTTTTGGTTTTTTTTTTTTATAAATCAAATTGGCATTTACTCCCCATTGATAGAAGAATAAAATACATTGAAACCCATTTCCAAAAGTATTTATTTTATATAAAATAAAATTCCAGAAGTTCATGCACCTTTCATGCCCCTTGACGGTAAACTGCCCTTAACTAGTCGGATAAAAGTTTGTTCCAGAAATACTATAAGTCTGAAAATGATTCGAAATACCACTAGTTTTCGAAGCTTCATTTTTCATGAAAAAGAAGTTAATAAGTATGAACAAACCCATGTACAATGGTGTTTTAAATTGAAAACACGATTCGCAAGATCATTACGAAACAGAAAATATCGCGAAAGGTGATTTGAAAAAAAAAAAAAAAGGAACGAATTGCTTTTTGGGGGTCTATGGACGATAAAAAAAAATATTGAATGAGTACCAGAGGAAAGAGATCATTTCGTAGGGATCGACTCCCATGTATCTATATGTGTGGGATCAGGGTTCACGATTAAAGCTTCCGACCCCTTGACCTAGGGGGTAGACGATTCATTCGGAACGTTTAAACGGAGACGAAAATAAAATTAAAAGACGAAAAATTTAATATCGTCGAATGACCGGAGCTGCTTAAAAAAAAATGATAGTAAGAAATACATTGGTCCACTCGTTTTTTTTTTGCTCTCTAGATAGGCGAAAATAAGTTCAAACCGGCTCCGATCTCTTACAGGTGCCCTAAGTGTACAAGTGTGATAACGAAAGATTGCTGCACATTTTTTTCCCGCTTACATACATTTGTTCTCGATAATTTCAAACATTTTTCGAATTATACGCGATTAAGAGTCATTGAACTCTTATGCTTTTTACGTAAAATCCACGCAAGACATACATTTATATTTATACGGCAAACAAAATGAAAATTTTTCCTCCATTTGGAGTTGCACATTGTTTTAAAAATCGTTCACGCGCCACGTCACAATACTCCTCCAATATCTCGAGCAGTCGTAACAATCTTATTTCACTGCTTTTTCTTATCCGCGCGATAATTCATTCCGGCTTTTTTTAGCGATAGAAGAAGCGCGAAATTTCATCACAGCACCGGAAATTGATCGACACTGTTAGCAACTGAATCAGGATGTCGTATATCAAAATTATTTGCGAACAGAAGACCGTTCACCTTATCTTTCAAAATGGTGTGATATCTCTTTAAAAAAAAAAAATACACAAATTATCGAACTGATGATTCTTGAAGATGTACGAAATTATGAAAGACGATTATGAAATGAATATCCCATGAGCCAAATTATATATCAAACAAAAAGTGCAATCTACTAATATGAGGTAAATTTTCGGAGTTTTAACGTTGCAAATCTTATAAGAAGATAATTCTTTGTCGAATTAAATTTCACGAAATAATGTTGATGCAATCAAATTTGACGAAATGCGTTCTCGCTTTTGTGGATTGTGACTTAGCGAATTACGAATAAAAAAAAATATTTAAAAAAAAACGAAGCCAGCGTCAATTTTTACTGTCCCTGTCGTACTGAATATCAATAAAATCACATATATTCGAGGCAACGAAACAAAAATGCCTCTTTCGAGAAGTGCAAACGAGGATACGAAACTTCTGGACATCTCAGTAATACGATCTCTCGATACGGCAAGTGAATATTCGCCAAACGTCGATCAACAAACCGAATTTTCGGCTGATCGGTCGTTCTCAAATATCGTCACCGTTTACAGACGATTGTTCATTCGGCAAAATTCTCTCCTCGATGAATTCCCCGTCGGACGATCGTCTCGAGAGACTCATGGTTGTCGTGCTGTCGACGCTCAGCTTCAGATTGACTTTGTCGACGTGGGTAAGTTCGATCGGTAGATAAATCGTTCTGCAATGATCGATGTCGGCTCGACACAGCGGACAACGCTCGCAGCGTCTCGCGCACTCGAGACAGGCAACCGCGTGACCGCAAGGAAAAAGAGCCGTGTCCAAGCTACGATCCATGCAGATACGACAGAGCATCGCGTCCAACAGTTTCGCAAGGCACGCGCGCGATTCCTACAATCGAAAAAACAAACGTATACATTGGTAAATAGGTGCTTTTTTTTTTAATTTGCGTTCTCAAAGTTCTGTACAGATGTTGAAAAAAACAATAAGTCGAGTATCAAGTGCTTCGGGGATTCCTCAAAAAAAAATCTTTTTTTTTAGCAAAATTGTTATACACTAGCCACACTAATTAAAAGATCAAGAAAAAATCCGAATTTTTTTGTGATTTTTAACAGGCTGCAACTTAGCGAAAAATGGTTGTAGGAGAAAAATGAAAAAAAGCAAATGAAAGCTTGAAGTCTCTAGGTTTGAGTCCCACAATTCAAAATGCTGAACAGTATGTACAGTTTTTGAGAAATTACAGCAAACACTACAATTGTAGGAAACGCTACAATTAGCGGAAAACAATTATTTCAACATTTCGCTGGACTTTGAAAAGGTCCACGAAGCTAAATAATTTTTTTTTTGGTAAGTCCATTTGGAAGCGTTCTTAGATTGATTCTTCCCCTTTAATTTGAATTTTTTTTGCTTTTTGACCTTGATGACTCATAACTCGTGCACTAATGATCACACAGAAAACTGATAAGATCGTTTTGATCGATTGAAAATTCATAAGATCGAAAATTGATAAGAAGAAAATTGATTGAGTTCGCGAGAATTTTTTTAGTTTTTTTTTCGACATTTTTTTTACCTATTTTCGATAAAAAATCAAATGATTTAATTACCGTAACTCGAGAAAAAAATGTCGAAAAAAAATCTGAAATAATTCTATTGCGTTGAATATAGAAAAATAATTTTTTTTTCCGCTCTTGAAATTTTCCCACAAACCACTTAGTTCTCGAGTTACGGTAATTAATTCATCTAATTTTTTTACGGAAAATAGGTTAAAAAAAAATTTTCGAAAAAAAAATCTGAAATTTTTTTCGCGAACTCAAGGAAAACCGATTCAACTTTTTATTATCTTGAGGTTTTCCTTGAATCTTTGTAGTTTTCGCGTTACACGTTATTTTTCAAATTGTCTCTTTTTTCGAAAAAAAATCGTACTAAGCTTAAAAAAAAAAACAAAATTGAAGCTTGAGCTTCCCCCTTTATAATTACGGTCAAAGAAATGCATAAAATTTTTTTTGTGTATAAACGGGGTCCACCAGAAAAGGAACAAAAAGAAGGCGAAAAATGGTCGTTTACGAAAAACGGTACTAGTCGTAAAAAAAATAGTAAAAAAATGTTCAAAAAAAACGGAATGAAGGTGAATGCCTCCCCTTCAAAATGCCATTTATTAAATTCATTTATGTAAAATATCAGCGAAATGGCATAAAAAATCGTTCAGCAACTTTTTTGAATTTCTGTCCGGAAACTTTTCGTCGGTAGCGTATATGAAAAATTGTAAAAACGCAATTTTTTACCTTTTTTTACAACAAGTTTCTCCCACCACGATATTTCGTACGCAATTTTTTTTTTAAGTCCACTGAATAAAATAATTATAATCTATTACGTATGTTATAATAAATAATTTTGATGTTGTGCAGACTTTTGGAAAACGATGTATTCAAAGTACAAGTGTCCGAGGAGGTTTGTGAAAATCCATTTTGTACAAAATTCTAATGAGTTTAATCACTTCGACTGTTTTCATTATTCGAATTTTTAAAACTGAGCACAGCATCCAAGTCATGCAGCCTAAAGGTATTGATTGGGAAAAACCAACGAAGCGATAAATAACATTTTTGTACGTTCACGAAGTTCCGTTTAACCGTTACAAAAACGACATATTCGAGTTATAATGATCCATAAATTTCGCACAAAATCTTTACGTTTCTGAATTCTACTGCCTTTTTTCTTTATTACTTCGACTATACGAATTATTCGAATCTTTCAAATCGTGCAAATCATCGAAATTCTTTACTCTCGTTAAATTGTTCGAACCGAGTCAAATACAACATGGATGTTTGTATGTAATGCGAAAATTATTCATCATCTCCACGGACTTGAAATGTTAGGTTCATTTGTTGAATCATTCGTAAAAAGGAAATACAAAATAGGTTAATATAAATGTTAATCCTTTTAAATATTGTAAAAACACTGCAGGATTTTTTAAAAATATCGGCTGTTCATTTTTACTTCAGTCACGTTGCGAGTTTCGATCTCAGTATTTTGCATAAAAATTAAGTTTTCATTATGGTATTGAAAATATATAACTAAAAATGAATATTATTTAAATATATATATTATATAATATTATATTAAATATATAATACTTGATATATCACTTTTAAAATTCGATTTTTCAAAAATATTCGCGTTGCGCCAAACATCCGTTTAGGCAAAGATTCACATTGTTAGAAAGGTCTGTGGAAAATTCCACTTGAATCGGAGGTAACAGCTATTCGCAAGTTTTTCCAATAAAAAAACGAATACGTATATTTATATAGCACACGGAGAGAATTAAATGTTAAAAATTACCGTGCAGTAACGGTAACCAGATGACAACCCTGAAACTTCGCTTATTATTACTGAGTTAAACACAGATTTTCACGAAAATAAAATAAAATTTCTTCTTCAGATAGAAAATTTTACCAGATTTTCTAGTAAATTTTGATGTGTAACAAAATACGCAAAACTTAAATTTAAAAAATATATAATATCAGCGAAATTTTACTGTGCATTTTGTTATTGTATGCCTTTCAAAAATGTCTATAAAAAAGTATCGTCTTTATAACAGTTATTTTAAGATTTATTATAAAATTTAATGAGTGTTATAGGAAAATGTATTTTGCTCTCGGTAAAAATTATCGTGCGCGCTACCCTTCTTGTATAGTAAAATTTTAGCCACGTATTTGAAATTTTCTGTAACGTGAGTTAAAAAAAACTTGTCGCATACGAATTATTATGCTTTTCTCACTTGTCACCACATTGAAATATATCACGGTAATTTTTACCGTGAAATTCACGACATAAATTACTTTTTAATTCTCTCCGTGCAGTGGTAAATTGCACAATTTTCATCATTGTAGTAAAGTGAGATAATTCCTTCGTGAATTTTTCTTTAATTCAATTTTAAACGAATATTACAAAATGTTGAACTGAAGGAAAAAAATATTATTGAAAAAAATAATATCTATTTCGACATAATGTCGTTTTGAATATGATAATGAAAATATTGTCAACCTTGCACTTGGGATTTTCGCAATCGCCACATTCGTTCCTCCCGAGAAGTGCACTCTCATCCGGCATTGTGATATTCGCAGCCTCGCAATAAAGGGCTCGTCTTGCGTTGTCGTAAACTTCTCTGCAGGTGCGACGAATGTCGAATACATATTTTTTTCCGAGGGTCGAGTCTTCGTTGAATATCGATATTATCGTGCCCTGAAAAACGTTAGAAGAACACGCGGCTCAGTGACAATTGTCTCGGCGGATAATTGGCTGTAATTATTATTTTTTTTTTGTTTTCGCCAGTTTTTCTTCGGCCTCCAATCACCTTAAGATCGCGAATAAATTGCGCTGTCACAGCACTTCTGACCGTCTCGCAGCTGTAGAACGCGTGTTTCTCGGTGATAGCTCGATACAATCCACTCGCTGACTGACTCGAATCCAATTTAAAATCGAGCGAAGTCTCCTCACCGTCCAGCGAGAGATATATCAGATGAAACATTCGTCGCTGCGATGTCGCGCTTTGTATAGCCGTATAAGGTATGCTGTCGATTCCAAAAAGAAGTACAGAAATTTATTGTTTTTTTTTACCTCGAATAATAAAAAGCATACGCAAAATTCATTGAGAAATGTATATGTCAAACGTATTAATTATATTTGACGAATATCTTGAAGCACACTATTCGTATATAAAATTCTGTTTCCGAGGGTCAAGAAAACTCTTGGTTTTTTTACAATTTTTTAAATAGTATTTTTTATAGTCGAAAAGAACAATTGTCAAGCTGTTTATTACTATTACTGTTAAACTGTTCGTAACTGTTTATTACTGTTACTGTTAATTACTGTTAAACAGTATACATACTGTTTATTATCGACATGTATCTAAGATGAAGATAGAAAAGGAAAATCTTCTCGAGTTGTGCTGCTCGACAATTATTCTTTTCAACTATAAAAAAAATGATTTGAAAAATCGTAAAAAAACAAGAGTTTTTTTATTCCCTCGGAAAGAGAATTTTATATACGAATAGTGTATTCGTAATAGTGTATCGAATATCCAATTTACGCTGGTCCGCAATAGACTCCAATATATGAAAGTGGAAACCCAATACATACAAACCCGTGACGGTTAGAAAAAGAAAAAAAAAGCATTACGGCCATGTTATCTTGAGAAATCCAACGAAAAATCAGCAATAAAATAAAACACAAAAATTGAAATCTCGTTAAAAACGATGTAGATATTTTATGTGTGTGTGTATATATACTTTCACATATTAGCTTTAATAAAAGTATATTAAGGAGGTTGGAGCGTTATCCACAATTCAAGATTTAAAGAATATATACATATATGTTATTGTTCAGAGTATATTGAGACTTTACGAATTTTTTGAATTTTTTTTCTCCACAAAACACCAGAGTTGAAAAATTGTTTGATGTATGTAAGTTTACGTACGGTTAGATGGGCAAGACGTTCACGCTACGGGTGACGTAATTTTTATAGGCTTTTTAGCAGCAAAATAAACCATTTTTAACAGCGAATTAACGAAAACTAAATCTTTGTAAACGTTTGAAAAAAAAAACAATCTTGCCCATTAAAAAAACTATATATATCGAATATTGAAACATCAAGGTTTGATGAAAGATTACGAATCTTTTAAATCTTCTAATCTTTTCAACATTTTTAATCGTTTTGATATTTTTAATATAATAAAAGATTTCAGCTCTTTCATAATAATCATCAATAATGTTGTATTTTTTCAAATTAGTAGTGACACAACAGTTTTTCTTTTTCACGTAATAACAGTATAAAAATGTTTAATTTTTTCCTTTAATTATATATTTTATGAAAACTTAGCATCTACAGAATAAATGTATACCTCGTATGCATTTTTTTTTTTGACGTTTATTGAAAAAAAAACCTCATAAACCGTCAGTTGACTCAACTGGACCGCTCCAACCTCCTTAATGTACAGAATAATATTTGCGTATACTTATTTCCCACGCTGAATATGAAAGAGCGAAACTAACTTTTGTGTTTCCTCCCCTTGGCCCCGATAAACCGCGATACCGTGAGGTCCAACACCTATCATTGAAACTCCATTAGCTCCGAATTTACTGTGGAACATTTCCTGCCCAAACGTCTCGAGATTCGAGACTTCCTTCAGCAACCAATATTCCGCTGTCGAGGCTTTCATTCCCTGAAAATTGAAACGTCATTTTAAAAACCTCGAAATTGCGAAAAATCTCTAGTTATATTCTGGTATGTCGTATTCGTCGATGAATCACAGAGTTTACCAAATTCAAGTCTAGTGCTCTAGTGTAAACATCTAAACGTGACACTTTCGAGTTTCACGGAATAAAAATAAACAAGTTTCGATATTCCAAATTTGGATGTGCCAAAGTTTCTTGATTACGTATAAACGATTAATGGAAAAATCGAACACTCGAAAAATCGAACAACACAAAAATCGAAATCGAACAAATTCAAAATGTCTAAGTAATAATAAGCCATTAATCGGCGTTACTGCGAAAGAAAATCAAATAAAAAAAGATTTATTGGAAGAATTCGTACTCGATTGAAGACTTGATTTAGTAAAGTTACTTCGAAAAAATGTATTCTTTTTGCTTTCTGATCGAAGATGCTTTATTTTCTTGGAAAAAAACGTTTTTTTGAGATTTTAATGAACACTGCCGAATGCTCTGAAACGGAAAACAATGATATTTAGAAAAAATGTCGGTGTTTGTGTATAGAGGAGAGTGGGGCATAATGTGTCACGGGGCACAGTGAGCCACAAGCGGTTTCTCGGAGGTTTGTAGCTCGTAAATTCCGAAATTTTATGTGTTGGACCGCGATTTATATCAGGTTTTGTCAAGCCTAAAGGAAAGTCGATAGCAGCTCTCAAAGGATTATAGAAAATCAAAAATTGATTTGAGACTTGAAAAATAAATATTTCGCTCGCTGGGAAAACGTAAAATATATCGACACTTTTTGTAGTGGCTCCGGTTTTCGGTCCTAATCGATAGTTTCATTATTTATGATGCACTCAATGACTTCTGTTTTTCCGTTCGTAGTTCAATTAATAGTTATTTTCATCAATAATCAAATATTTTACTAGTGGGGTATAATGTGTCACCAAGTGCTGCGACAAGAAAGTCGATAGCAGCTCTCAAAGGATTATAGAAAATCAAAAATTGATTTGAGACTTGGAAAATAAATATTTCGCTCGCTGGGAAAACGTAAAATATAACGACACTTTTTGTAGCGGCTCCGGTTTTCGGTCCTAATCGATAGTTCTATTATGTATGATGCACTCAGTTACTTGTGTTTTTTCATTCGTAGTTTAATTAATCGTTATTTGCATCAATAAACACATTTTTTACTAGTGGGGTAAAATGTGTCACCGAGTGGTGGGGCAAAATGAGTCAACTCCCAATGAGAAAACAAAGAAGTGACGACGCTCCGAAGAAGCGCAATGTGTCACGGGCAACTGTCAACCACATGCGACTTCTCGGAGTTTTGTAGCTTGTAAAATCCGAAATTTTTTGTGTTGGTCCGTGATTTATATTAAGTTTCGGCTGGCCTAAAAGAAAGTCAATAGCAGCTCACGAAGAATTATCAAAAGTACAAAATTAATTTAAGCCTCAAAAAAAAAAAATTTCGCTTGCCGAGAGAACGTCCAATATTGTGGGGCAATTGTGTGGAGCACAATGTCTCATCGAGTTGTTGAGCACAATGAGCCGAGGCCCAATGTTATTGGCAAATAATACCCGTTATGAAATTATCGGTATGTATGAAAATCTTTTATCTATGTTAGGAAAATATAATAGTTTCAACCGGTTGCGTACCCTACGTTTCGCAACACTCGACACACTGTAACCACCTATCTGACACATAGTACCCCACCCGTGGGGCGCAATGAGCCAATCTGCAAATTTTTTTCGAACCCATTATTTTAGAATTTTTAATCTTTTTGCAAAAAAATATGGTAGCTTTATTGTACGCCTAAAGATCTATAAAATCGGTTATGACCTTTTTTTTCTAGACTACTTCGGTAAGAGTAAAAATTCTATAGAAAAAAGTGACACACTGTGCCCCACCTTCCCTTATATGCTGACAAAAGTTTGTGTGGATCGAAATTTCCATACGCCGTGACCGGACAGGGTCCGATAAATAAATCAAATGTTATTAGAGATTTAAACAACACCTTAAACATTACGTTATTTCACTTCCAAAGCCGACCATACGAGCAAGGTTTTTTTTCTCTACACAAAGCTATCCCCATGAGTAAGTATGAACTTTAATGTCAGTACGTTCGTTTTCCAATTACATATATAGTCTTCGTAGAGGAAACTTTAAGGTATTCCTTTCACAAACTCGAATATTTAACAATTAACTGTTTTTCGTCTGCAATTGAGACAAAATACATCCTAGTATACTGGTGAAATTTCGAGCAAAGTTACTGAACTTTTAACAAAAAATTACGAATTTAAAAATCGTCTAATTTATACAGCACTTCATGGAGATGACATGCTGGCCACAATTATATCTCATAATTGATATACTGAATAACTCTAGATATCTGATATAAACTGCTTTAAGCATGTAGAAAATTCTGAAGATTCTGTAACGACAATAAAGCAGCACATGTGTCAGCGAATGTTTAAAGAAAATATTAATGATAAAACTTTAAAAAATGAGATAAACTTCCGAAAAGTGGAAACCGAATTTCGATCTGAAATTTGGCATATACCTTCATTTTTACGTTATGAGACTTGCCTTAAAAGAATTTTTGGTGACCAGCATTATTATCAATACTTGCGAAATTATTTTTTCGAGGCTTAAATTAATTTTGTACTTTTGATAATTCTTCGTGAGCTGCTATTGACTTTCTTTTGGGCCAGTCGAAACTTAATATAAATCACGGACCAACACAAAAAATGTCGGATTTTACAAGCTACAAAACTCTGAGTAATCGTATGTGGTTGACAGCTGCCCGTGAGACATTGTGCTTCTTCGGAGCATCGTCACTTCTTTGCTTCCTCATTGGGAGTCGACTCATTTTGCCCGACCACTCGGTGACACATTGCACCCCACTAGTAAAATATTTGATTACTGATGAAAATAACTATTAATTAATCTACGAATGGAAAAATACAAGTCACTGAGTGCATCACAAATAATAAAACTATCGATTAGGACCGAAAACCGGAGTCGCTACAGAAAGTATCGTTATATTTTAAGTTTACCTGGCGAGCGAAATATTGGGAGTACAAATAAGTCTCCGCCGTTTGACAAAAGATGGCCCCACCAGGAGGTTACGGTTGAAACTGTCAGATGTAAAACGTCATATCGTAAGGTTGGACATCTGGCAAGACCATAACCTTGAAATATTAGCGATTTTGTATCAGCATCAGATAATTTTTTTCGTCCGAAAATGTCGAGTTTTGAGCCGAATAAACGTCATTTGTGAGAACTTTTGATTTCCTTTTTTCATTTGAAAAAATCTGCAGCTGAGGCGCATCGATTGCTTGTAGAAGCATATGGTGAGGCTGCTTTAAGTGATAGAAGATGTCGTGAGTGGTTTCAAAAGTTTAAAAACGGTGAGTTTGACGTCGAAGACAAAGAACGTAGCGGAAGGCCGAAAGTGTACGAAGACGCAGAATTGGAAGCATTACTGGAGGGAGATTCGTGCCAAATGCAAGAAGAACTTGCACTTACATTAGGAGTGACTCAACAAGCAATTTCATATCGTTTAAAATCGTTGGGAATGATTCAAAAGCAAGGAAATTGGGTTCCATATAAACTGAAGCCGAGAAACGTTGAACGCCGATTTTGCACATGTGAAATGCTGCTTGCCAGGCATAAGCGAAAGGGTTTTTTGCATCGTATAGTCACTGGTGATGAAAAATGGATCCACCACGATAACCCAAAGAAGAGGAAATCATGGGGACCACCTGTCCATGCTTCAACATCGACAGCCAAGCCGAATATTCATGGAAAAAAACTCATGTTGTGTATTTTGTGGGATCAGCTTGGTGTCGTGTATTATGAGTTGCTCAAACCGAACGAAACCATTACTGGGGCTCTCTACCGAACACAATTGATGAGATTGAGCCGAGCACTCAAGGAAAAACGCGCCCACTACTACTCCATACACGACAAAATTATTCTCCCGCATGATGAAGCTCGTCCACATGTTGCGGCGCCGGTCAAACCTACTTGGAAACACTCAATTGGAAAGTTTTACGCTACCCGCCGTATTCACCAGACATTGCTCCCTCTGACTATCATTTATTTCGATCGATGACGCACGGCCTGTCTGAGCAGCACTTCACCTCATATGAAGATACCAAAAATTGGGTCAATTTGTGGATAGCCCCAATAGATGAAGCATTCTTCCGACGTGGTATCCATATGTTGCCAGAACGATGGCAAAAAGTAGTGGCTAGCGATGCACAATACTTTGAATAAAACATAAAGTACCGTTCTTTCACAATAAATGCCCAATCTTTGATAAAAAAAAAAAAAAACGGCGGAGACTTATTTGTACTCCCAATATTTTTTTTCCAAGCCTCAAATCAATTTTTAATTTTCAATAATCCTTTGTGAGCTGCTATTGACTTTCTTTTAGGCTTGACGAAACCTAATATAAATCGCGCTCCAACATCAAAAACACACATTTCGGAATTTACGAGCTACAAACCTCCGAGAAACCAAATGTGGCTCACTGTGCCCCCCGACACATTGTGCCCCACTCTCCCCTACCTTGTACAAAACAAACCTCATTGATATGCGCGTTTCCGCGAAGCAATTTCGTTCAAGCTGTACGAAAAAAAAAAGAACATACGTGAACGTACAAAAATATATTGTAATAAATTACCTTTATTTCCTTCTGTTGCTGAACTATCCGATGCAGAAAATCCGGAGGTTTGGGTTCGCATGGCTCAGAGGGTTGTATCTGACAGCATTGTGAATAAATAGCGTGCGGTGGTGACAGAGCGTCGTAATCACCCGCATCAGCCTGGGCTATCAAAGCAACGAGTCTCGGTACTGACATCCAGTCTGAGACTCTGAGCCTTCCCTCCACGAGCTCGAGACGGGAGTGCAGATAAAATTGATGCCTGTAATCAAAGTGTCAAAAGTGTCGCTGAGTAAAGAAAAAAAAAAAATCAGGAAACGCAAAGAAGATGTTCATTTGCATACGTTTATCTGTATATACCCTTCTTGGTGTCGTTTGAAAAAAAAAAAAAAAATATCGAAGGTAAATCGTATAGCCTGGTTTCTCAAGGCCACGTATACGGGTACGCATCAGTGAGAAAAATTCCAATCTTCACTGTTTTGTTTCCGGCATATGTCGCAACGTTGAAACATCATTTTTCACATAAAACCATTAAAAACAACCGAAACCCTTGTTTTGTATAATTGTCAGGGCGGTATTTCAACATTTTTATTGAGTTATTTTTCTTCGTTTCTTTTTTTCATTTTATCGTTTTTTTTTCTCTTCGAGATAAAAACCACAATTCAAAGTCTCGGAGACTTACTCATATTGCAGTATTTTTTTCGTTATTAAAAAACAAGTCGGAGGAAATGTCCACGAATGAAGGCCGAAAAGAAAGTTCATATCCAAACGAATTTCGAATACGAAGTGAATATACCCACGACCAGAAACGAGGGATTTAAAATCCGTTCGTGGAATACAGAAACTGGAATAAACGAGGATTCGGATATAAATCTCTAGAGGATATAGGAGCCGCGTATACGCGCGGTATAACATGACCACGAGCAGTAGCTTCGACATCTCAAGATCTCGTAAATATGGAGAAAAGCAGTACAGCTCAGCTTGAATTTCATTTCATGCGTGTGAGAAATCCTCCTGGGACGCATTTTAGAAAACGCCGCAAGCAAGGCCTCCCAGGACACTTCAAGGCCAAGAAATTGTAAGAAAAGTGTCCCATGAGACGGGAGCATCGGTTCTGAATACATTTGTACAATGACAAGGACGTAAGAATATTTAACACATTATGATGTGCTGTCTATTCTACGTACGGGCAAATTTAATAAAGAACAATATTTTAATTTATCATTCTTCCAATATAACAACCTCATATGATTTTCTATTAGGTGTACAAATAAGTTCCCGGCCTGATAATAAAAGCAGGTGTATTGAATATTTGAATGAAAAAAAAAATGCCCTCTAGGTCTAGTGTCATATAATACCAACCTAGTAGGCTATTTATCGGGACGAACTACTTAACATAACATCAAAATATGCATCGTGAGCACAGTGAGTAAAATGAGTTGCAATAACGCGCATATTAGGCACTGTATGCTTTTGGCGTTCGAATTGAAAAAAGAAACACTTCCGACGCTGAGAAGATGATTTGTCAGGCATTGGGGAAAGGTGCCGTATCCATCAGTACCATGAAAAAGTGGTTTCAATGGTTCCGGAGTGGAAACTTCGGATAAATTTCCGAAAAGCGAGACTTGCTTACGGGGCTATTCTACTGTGATGGCTCAAAAAATAAGCTATTTTTAATAATTTTATTTTCGAAAATTGTTGCATGTATCAGTACAAACCTTTTTTTCGCTTAAAGGTACACTCTTACAAAATAGAAAACAATTATATTTGTTGCATATAAATGTATACTTATTTAACAATTGCTAATCGTGTAATGACATGAAAAAGTATGTCGCTGGCGTTGATGATTTGCGCTAATCTGAAACCAAAAATTCAAAAAGATTCTTCATCTGTATGAGTGTCGCTATGGCCGGAACTAGAATTATTATTTTATATTGCAAAATAACAATATGGCGTCGTTTTTTGCAAAAGTGTTCGAAAAACATTTTTTTTCGTCGTAATTCGGGTGAAAGTATATGTAAAAATTAATATTTTATAATAATTCTAGTTCGGGCGATAGCGCCATTCATACAGATTAAAAATCTTTTTGAATTTTTTCTTTCAGATTACCTGAAGAGCGCAAATCATCAACGCCAGCGACATACTTTTTTTCATACCTTTACACAATTATACATTGCTAAATAAATATACATTTATATGCAACAAAAAAATTGTTTTCTATTCTATAAGAGTGTACCTTTAAGGCGGGCAACCACTTTAGATGCTTCAAAAAATCCATTTTTTTTAATTTCATAAATCGTTAGCGAAATATCTTAAGAATACATCCTGAAAATTTCAAACCGAGATTCGGATTCCTTCTTACGGTATGTATATAAATGATAAAGACTCTTCGCTCGACTCTCAAGCGCACTCAGGTATCCACGAGCTCTCAGTTAGGTAGTTTGTTTAGGTTTGTTTGAGTTTTCATAACCCAAACGAACCCAAACTCGACCGTTTGGCGATCAGCTCCAAAACATCTCCATTCTGGGTACAAAATAATCGAGGTAGCGGCATTTCTTGCCGCTATTTTATTCAATGAAGGAAATTCAGCCCTACTCATGGTTATGAATGAACTACAAATCGTAGTTGGCAGAAAGAGCTACGGATATGCCGAGCAAATGGATCAGATGCGCGTGGATCGGCAAAATAGAAAAAGTTTATTAGAGACAAAAGAAGCTCGAAAAGCTCGTAAAGAGGAAATGCAAGCTTCAAATGAGTTGCATGAGGAAGAGGAAGGACTGCTGTATGGTGCTGGAATCGCTGATTAATCGGTAAAACACTTAATCATTTGATTAAACACATTTGACTTTGAGTCTTTTGTTTGTGAAACTTTAAACGTGTTTTTCTCGAAACGACATTTTTTTCAATTTGCGAGAATCATAACGCAAAAACTAATTGATGAATTATCTTCAAATTTGGAACACGTTTACATAATGTAATTTATTAAAACATGAAACTAAAGTTGGAACGATTCGATTGTTTAAAACATATTTATTATTGCAAAATGCCGGGAAAAAAATGCTAAAAATCGATCATTTTTTTCAAACACGTACCCAACATTCAATTCTCGATTTTTTTTCAAAATTGAGGTTAATAGTCTTAAAAAACATCTCAAAAATGTATAAAAATTTGTTGGACTATTTCAGATGCTGATTGCGAGCTGCACAATTTCCGCAAATCTACAACGACGTTGAGGACACGCCAAGGGACACAGCGAATTACACCTTAATTAATGCATGAAATAACTTGAAAAAATTACCAGAGATGTATGAAAATATGAATAAATTATTGTCAGAGTTGCGGAAATTTCCGTTTTTTTCACAGTAAAAAAAATCGAAAAAATCATCTAATTTTCGATGGTTGCCCGCCTTAAGCGAAAAAAAATTTGTAGCGATACATGCAACCGTTTTCAAAAAAAAAATTATTAAAAAATAGCTTATTTTTTGAGCCTTCACAGTAGGATTTTCGGCGACTTGCAATTTTTTCAGAGAAATCGAAATTTTGAAAGCTGTTACTTCTGCCCGCGGAGTATATCTATCTTCATTTGAGATACGCCCCTGCTATATCTATAGCTAACAGGCTTAGTTTCGGCTATACCTATATATGTTATCGCGATCTCCGTTTTGTGCGAATGGTGGGGTGCGTGGAACACTGGCGTGGGCGTAGAGCACCTCGGATATGCGTGCGGAATAGTGGGCTGCGTGAAAAGCCAGTGTGGGCGCGGGTCATCTCCGATGTGCGTGTCGAATGGTGGGGTGCGTGGAACACTTCTACCGCCCAAACTTGAAGATCCAGACAAAGCGGAGATAGCGATAGCATATATAGGTGTTGCCAAAGCTGAGCCCGTCAGCTATATACAAGGGTGAAAAAATAACTTTCAGAAATCGATATCATGAAAACTATAGCGCGTCGCCAAACTTCTTTTCATGTAAGTCTTATAGCATTAAAATGAAGGTGTATGCCAAAATTCAGATCAAAATTCGGTTTCCACTTTTCGGAAGTACACCCCAAAACTTCGACCTCGAAAACAGCGAGAGAGCAGGACGATTATAAAAATTTGAAGACGTGGATTTGGAGCACTCGCTGGACGAAGATCCTTGCCGAAGGCAATCGAAGCTCTCTACTACATTAGGAATTCCAAAAGGAAAGGCTTTATGCAAGAAATAGTGAATGGCGATGAGAAGTGGGTGTTGTATGACAATCCAAAAAAACGTAAATCGCTGATTAACCCGGGTGAACCATCTAGATCGATCACTAAACCCAATATTCAGGGTAAGAAGCTCCTTCTGTGCATATGGTGGGATTTCGAAAGTGTAATGTACTTTGAGGTGCTCGAACCCAGTGAGACCATTACGGATGAGCGCTATACACACCAACTGCAGCGTTTAAGTGGCGAAATTGAGCGCAACTGGCCTTACACCGGCGAAGGACCTAAGCCGGTCATATTACTGCATGACAATGCCAGACCACACACAGCAATAACCAGAGACGTTTTAGATTCATTCGGCTGGGAAGTTTTGCCACACTTGGCGTATTCTTTAACTTGTTCCGATTGCTCCAACATCGTTTGGCTGATAGTCACTTCAAAACGTTCGATGAAAACAAAAATTCCATAACAGACTTTATCGACTCAAAACCACTATCTTTTCACCGCCAAGGAATTCGCAATCTGCCTGACAGGTGGGGAATGTATGGAAGCAAACGGAGATTACTTTCCCGATTGAAATTCACCTTGCTTTCAAGTAAATCAATAATTATTTTCATGAAGAAAGGCCGACAATTTATTTACATCTAATAGATAATCAGCTGGATAATTGATAGAATCTAACCCATTCTAAACTATCCAAAAATCCACTGCTTTATTTAAATTAGAAACAATCTAGAAACTTCTATGTAGACGCGCAGGATTGTTCAGTTTTCGAATCGGGTAATTTTCGTCTCGAGACTTCCGAGAGCATAAAAGATCGATATTTTGGATATTTAATTTTTAACCGATCGATTTCAGGATGATCTTGAGACAGATTGATCATTTTTGCTCCATCGGTAATCGCAACGAAGTGATCTCTCTCTATTTCTTTGTTTCTCTTTCTACCGTGGTCATAGTCAACCTCCCATAACACTTTGCGATCGTATAAGGAACTCCCATCTTCCTGTCCCAGCGGATGGAATACAACTTACGTAATGTTGAAGGAAGTTGGCGCAGTGGGCATTCACCGAAAACAAAGTAGACAGCAACTTCACTAGCCACGAAGACATATAGTGCATTATAAATACGCGAGAGAGGGAAACACATATCGTATCTAAAGTCTTCGTTCCATAGAGTAACTGTAAATCCAAGCATCGTAGACTTTGGAGTTCAATTTCTACCAAACGGTGAATACACGAAAACTTCTGCGAGTGGTGTACTTCCCTCTGAGCGCGAATAATGAAGAGGATAAAGTTTATCAGCTCAAAAAGGTAATTAGGTAGTTTAATGGGTAATGACTTATTTAACACACACTTCCGGTAAGACGTATTAACGAAATTATATTCGTTATGACAAATCAGCATGATCAACATTAGTAAATAGTGAAACTTCAGTTATACGTTTTTCAAAGGGCAAGTATAAGATATAAATTAGAATAATGGAGGAGTGCATTAAATACAGTATTTATCCGAAACTCTTTATCATTTGAAAACAGCGATTGGTACATAATTCGCGATGTTTATAATAGCAGTACCTCTTCATGCTAATGTTTGATTTTCCAATTGAACATTTGATTGGTAGTAATGAAGTAACGAGCCAACACAAATTTGTTAACTTTCGGTTAGATTTTTTTATTTAACGCGAGTTTCTAACACTGAAGCTTTGACGTTTTAGATTAGTAAATAACAGACACATTCGCATCAATAAGAGAGCATTTTTTCCCGGCATTTTGCAATAATAAATATGTTTTAAACAATCTAATCTTTCCAACTTTAGGTTCATGTTTTAACAAATTATATTATGTAAACGTGTTCCAAATTTGAAGACGATCCATCAATTAGTTTTTGAGTTATGATTCCCGCAAATTGAAAAAAATGTCGTTTTGAGAAAAACACGTTTAAAATTCCACAAACGAAAAACTCAGAGTCAAATGTGTTTAATCAAATGATAAAGTGTCTTACTGATTAATCAGCGATTCCAGCACCATACAGCAGTCCTTCCTCTTCCTCATGCAACTCATTTGAAGCTTGCATTTCCTATTTACGAGCTTTTCGAGCGTCTTTTGCCTCTAATAAACTTTTTCTATTTTGCCGAGCCACGCGCATCTGATTTGGTCGGCATATCCGTAGCTCTACCTGCCAACTACGATTTGTAGTTCATTCATAACCATGAGTAGGGCTGAATTTTCTTCACTGAATAAAATAGCAGCAAGAAATGCCGCTACCTCGATTATTTTGTACCCAGAATGGAGATGTTCTGGAGCTAATCGCCAAACGGTTGAGTTTGGGTTTGTTTGGGTTATGAAAACCCAAACAAACCCAAACAAACTACCTAACTGAGCACTCGTGGATACCTGAGTGCGCTTGAGAGTTGAGCGGAGAGTCTTTATCATTTATATACGCATAAATACCGATAGAAGGAATCCGAATATCGTTTTGAAATTTTCAGGGTGTATTCTTAAGATATTTCCCTAACGATTTAAGAAATTAAAAAAATGGATTTTTTGAAGCATCTAAAGTGGTTGCCCGCCTTAACGTATAAGCGCGAAAAAAGTATAAGTGACAAACGTAGTAATAAAACTTTAGTACATTCTTTATAGCCAGAATCTGCCGGGGCCGGAGAAATTTAACGTAGACATGATAAAAACGTATAAGTGCAAAACGTATAAACGAGGTTTCACTCTAGTCGTATACTTAGAGTAGTGAACTTCAACCGGTATGTCGTGAGTATATTTCTTGTGCGCCGCCAAAAATAGACGGATGCATGTACCACGTGATAAAGTCGGCAGCGATCGTGACGAGTGTCGATTCGCGGCGTGAGGCGATCGCTTGCTCGGTTTTCGTCATTATTAAGTCACTTCATCGTGAGTTTTTGCTTGTTTTTAGAGCATTGATACATTGTATGAATGCTCGAAAAACGCCTTGTTGCGTTGTCCGACGTGTCAGAAGACGCGAGACGTCACAGCGCGGGTTCGACTCGAACGCGCGCTGTGACCTCTACCGGTAGTAAGTAGTAACTCGAGCGAGTACAGGTCCTACCGGCGCGAGTCTCAGTTTTCCTTCGGGTGTCATTCCGTCTTAATTCGTCAGTACGTTCAGTACTAAGAAGACCAGCCTCAATAAATTCTGGATATGCATTTCTGAAGAATATCGCGAATTGTCAACAAAATAACTTACCATTCTTCTACCATATTCTACGTCATGTATGTGTGAACTGGGATTTTCAGCACTCATGAATATAAAATAAGAATAACAGGGAAAGTTTGCTTTTTGTAGAATAAGAACACGGAGAGAATTAAAAAGTAATTTTTGTCGTGAATTTCACGGTAAAAATTACCGTGATATATTTCAATGTGGTGACAAGTGAGAAAAGCATAATAATTCGTATGCGACAAGTTTTTTTTAACTCACGTTACAGAAAATTTCAAATACGTAGCTAAAATTTTACTATACAAGAAGGGTAGCGCGCACGATAATTTTTACCGAGAGCACAATACATTTTCCTATAACACTCATTAAATTTTATCATAAATCTTAAAATAACTGTTATAAAGACGATACTTTTTTATAGACATTTTTGAAAGGCATAAAATAATAAAATGCACAGTAAAATTTCGCTGGTATTATGTATTTTTTAAATTTAAGTTTTGCGTATTTTGTTACACATCAAAATTTACTAGAAAATCTGGTAAAATTTTCTATCTGAAGAAGAAATTTTATTTTATTTTCGTGAAATTCTGTGTTTTACTCAGTAATAATAAGCGAAGTTTCAGGGTTGTCATCTGGTTACCGTTACTGCACGGTAATTTTTAACATTTAATTCTCTCCGTGAAATGAGGGTGTCTTTGTCGAAAATTCGATCGAGAATTAAATATCTGTGTAGCCTGCATCAAGCGAAAACTTTAGACTGAATCTATGTCATTGACTACTGTGTGTTTCTTTTATGTAGTTTTTTTGTTATAATAAATATGTACCTACCTATGTTTCATTTTATTTATGGTTATTTGTAGTCCAATACGAAGGTGTGCCGTAAGAATTTTACAGAGGTTCAAGTGTGCCGCTTTATAAAAAAGGTTGACAAATCCAAAAAAAGGTTGAAACGCTGACATATATTCAAACGTGAAGTATGGCACACCAGTGTGCCACGGCACACCGATTGAAATTCACTGGGTTATAACATCAGAAATACTTTCCCAATTTTCCTATCATATTCTTAAGATATTACACTAACATTTTATGAAACAAAACAAAAATAACCCTTGTGAAGATTTGAATGGTGATATCCACCCCTTAAGCAAACATCAAAGCTTTGTGTACGTGACGACATCCGTCTTGTAGATTCAAATAGATTGAACAACTATTTGTGAGACGGATACAAGGTGAAATTGTCTCAACTTTACTGGTAAGCATTTATGCGCTTGCTTGAGATTATATTCGTAAGAGGGAACCTTTCTTGATAGTGGAACCGTATGGTCGTTGATGATGTCCACCTTGTATCACGCAATCCCAGTTTGTATACTAGTTTTATATTTGTATTATACATCAGGCTAATTGCACGTTTTCCTATAATATGCATCGCGTTACCATAGCCGCGCTTGACGATTAACAATTCAATGCACGTAGCGGCGAGGCGCACACTCGTTACGAGATCTACAACATTGGCGCCCACTTCTTCGCGCTACGGTTCTAGGAAAACCGAATATGCAGGAGGCAAGAAGAATGATGATTCTAGTATGGCCTAATTGGTTCAAAAGTACTCGCGGGCCTTTGTCACGATGATTTTTTTACGTAGTGACGGGGTTTTTTGAAAAAATGTGGGTGTACCAGGTGTACAAGTATGAAATGCGGATTTCAGCCAACAGATAGTGCACCAATGCAGTTTGTGCTATAAAGATTTGACACTGCGCCATTTTGTTGTGTCATCAACAGTGTCAGATGCGCACGAGTGATAAATTGGAAAAGTGTGTGCATAGTGTTGTGTTGTTGTGTTCAATATGTCGAAATTTATACCGAACAAAGAGCATTCGCGGACAGCATTAATTTTTTGTTTTCATTTGAAGAAAACTGCTGCAGAATCATACCGACTACTTCGAGAAGCTTACGGTGAACATGCTCCATCGGGAGATACGTGTGAACGATGGTTTCGGCGTTTCAAAAGTGGTGACTTCGATGTTGCAGACAAGGAACATGGAAAAAACCGCCAAAAAAATATTATGAGCTGTTGAAACCTGGGGAAACGGTTAATACTAAACGTTACCAACAACAATTGAACCGTTCGGTGCTTGAAAAAAGGCCAGAATACCGAAAGAGGCAACACAAAGTTATTTTTCTTCATGACAATGCTCCATCACATACGACAAAACCGGTTTGCGACACGTTGGAAGAACTCAGCTGGGAAGTTCTACCCCATGCGGCTTACTCACCAGACTTGGCTCCTTCCGATCACCACTTGTTTGCATCGATGGGTCACGCACTTGCTGAGCAGCGCTTTGGTTCGTACGAAGATGTGAAAAAATGGCTCGATGAATGGTTCGCAGCAAGAGGGAAAGATTTTTATTGGCGTGGTATTCACAAATTGCCCGAAAGATGGGAAAAATGTATAACAAGCGATGGAGCATACTTTGAATAAAGCACTTTTTATCATTCTTCCGAATTTAACGAGTTTTTTTTTACAAGAAAAATCCGCATTTCATACTTGTACACCTGGTATATACATAAATTGGGCCTCGATGATAATTGTTGAGTTTGAGTTACTCTTACTGGGATGTTAAGGTGTCATGTGCTATTATCAGTTTTAGCACGAATATTTTGGGCGCATATATGCATCATTACCAGTAAGCTTGGTCAAATGCGAGTACATTTATACATATAAAACAGTTCTGTGACTGACTGACGGACACATAGACAACGCGCAGCCTAAACCCCTGAAGCCCGTGTAGAAATTTGGGTTGGGGAAAAGTTATCTGCCCCTTATCTGCCTTCCCTAAGTAATACCAGGCGATGGCTAGGCCTTTCAACGTGGATCAGGTTCGCCGTGTAACAGGTCTTAGGCCAGACCCCAATGCACTTTTCTCTTTTCCGGGAACTGATCAGGAACTAGCCGGGAGCTGACCAGGAAAGGGATCGGTAAATCGCCGCGAAATGACGAAGAAGGTGAAGAAGACAGGATCCTGTATCAGAAATAAATTGGCGGCCGGATAGAGTTATGATCAGATAATGGAAAAGGGCTTTTGGCGACACCCGAGTACAATAAATAGTATCTGGTCGTACTAATAGGGTAGGGAGGGGCATGTTGATCAAGTTTGGAATTACCGCCCTGTAATTACTTAAGGTAATTCGGTCGAGTTTGCCCGAAGTCAAATTTCATCCGTAATTTAGATTTATTTACGTACAATTTAACCATATAAAAGCTATGATAAATTAAATTGTTGCATAACAATATATTATAAGCTTCTTTTAGGCGTGTAAATGATAAGTTAATAATTAATACCCGGAATAGACGAAAAAGTTGACTACCGAAAAAGTCGACTAACGAAAAAGACTCAACTTGACAACCTCTCTACACGTTAGCGAGCGAACTAACCTAACCTTACGCATAAGGTACTAGATTGCATTCACGAGTTTTGTTGTAAAGAAAATGGAGCGGGTGCGTGCTTCAACAGGCCGCTTTGCATCCTTTTTTTTAACATAAGATGTCCGAGACGAAACATAAAAACATAATACGTGTATTTGTATATTTGTGTCATAAAGCCTAAGAGTTTTTATCTAAGTCTGTATCTAAGTATTTTACAAGATTTATGTCCTATCAAGACTCTTGAGACGGTTGGAATGTTCCCGCTACAGAAAAAAAATAAAACTCTGCTTCCATTTGAATGTTATACATATATTATATGTATATAATATATTTTATATGTTACATATATTATATATGAACCAATTGTTCCTTGTTTACTTCATACTTGCTTTACATTTGCTTGTGTTAGACAATATACATGGAATATGCTCTGCTTACGTGAAATGTTACACTCGACCAAATTCAAATAAAGCGCGCGCGACTGCGCCGCCATGTTTTTTCCCCTAGTAACTTCTGTTAGCGAGAGAGATCCGGTGTATGACAAGGACAGAGGCCGCGGATTCGCATTAATTATTGAAATAACAAAAAACCCTGTGGTAAATCGACTAAAATCGTTGGTAAATATCTTTTATAGATATCAACCATTATAGTGGTAAGTTTTTTTTTGGCCCTTAAACGATTAATTTTTCGTGTATATTGAAATTTCGATAGTTGGCGTGTCATCTGAGCCTTATGCCCTATAAGAGCAATGTAAAGTAATTTATTAATTACACCCAAACTACATGGTAAATTAACTTAAAATTTTGCAGACATGTAGAGCAAGGTCAACTCTTTCGATTAAATTTAAAAAAACAGGGTCTTAAACGTGAACCTCCATTCGACCGAACTACCTTAACAGTCTGCCGTATAAAAATGAAATCTACTTTGGTCAATAGGAAATTTATCTGGGGAAAAAAAGTCTCTAGACGAAATTCCTGTAATCCTTGTTGTTTCACAGATAATCGCTCTCAAATGACTAAAACCATATTTGCTCAACCTGCCCCGATAGTGGGGTAAGTTGATTATGAGTATGAGGTAAGTTGGGCAAAGGATTGCATTAAAAAATCAGACGTATGCAATATGATTTGGTACAATGTAATAATAAACCAACAGTTGCTTGTTAATTAGTTAGGTTTTGAAAAATTAACATTAATTGCAATGAACTTTGAAATATTTTTTCTCATACAATGGTAGAAGAAAATTTTCCAATCACGTTTTTTTTTTACTTTTGGGTGCAAAAATAATGAATCGTTCCGTGTTACCGTCTCGTGCGCCGCCTGGCAACGGGCAATGGCGTGATGTGTTCCCCTCTCCCATACTTCTCTTTGATGCACCCGCGTGCGGTGCTTAGTTTTCTAGATATTTCGATTGCCCAACCTACCCGACTGCTCAACATACCCCTCCCTACCCTACTCATTAAAAATAATGAGTAGGGTAGGGAGGTATCACAGTAACAAGTATCAGAAAATCATAAAGGAAAGTGCTCGTTGTAAGCATAGCACTTCTGTGCTAACGATGTTCGATTCTGAATTGATCTTCTCGATGAGGAAAATTGATTTTTCGTATCGATTCTCTGGCCACCGATTTTTTTGAGAATCGATTTTTCTAGGGCAGAATCGATTCTTAGTCTGGATGGAAAATAATCGATTATTTCTTCAACGCACCAGGAAAGAGGCGCGAATCGGTGTTTTTTTTACCAGAAAAGAGACTGCGACCTTAAGGGGCTAGGTCACTCTACAATTTTGGAAAACTCGAAAAAACATTTTTTGGCATGAAAAGTGCTTAAGGGTCTTAAATATGATATATGAAAATATTATCCGCGGTGAAAATCTCTAACTACCCCAAACAGCTATAATCTATGCCTGGAGGCGGACGCGCAACGCATAAAGCTTCCCGCACAAACGCTGCCTGAAGCTGCAAAGGAGGCACGGATCAGCTTCAGAGCGTTCGTAAAGGAAACAGAGGAACAAGACATCAATGTGGAAAGCCGATTGTATGGTGCAGACATTGCAGATTAGAGGTACATAAGAATATTCCATGATTTTATAATACTGAATACGGTTTTACGCGTTTTTCTCGAAATCATATTTTTTTAACTGGCCGAAAGATAACTCGAACAAGTCTTCCCCAATCGATCTGAAAATGTAACTTTATATACAAAATTGCATTCTCCGGCAACGTACGTGAGATTTTTCGATATATTGCATAGTATTTTTTTTTATAAACAATTATTTGATAATTTTTTACTAAAATTCAAACATTTTTTCCATAAGTGTCCTATTTTGCCAAAAATCGGTATATCGAAAAAAAATCCTACGTACATCTCTAACTGTTATTATGTATAATCGAAAAAACTTTGGTTTTTTGTTCCAGGTAAAAAATGGCATGAGTTACATTTCCGGCCGTCGAACGCTGAAAAAAAGGCGCCGACGGAGAAATGCTATGCAGCCGCCATTTTTTTAAATTAATTACTATGAAAAAAATTATATTTTGTAATTCATTGGTAGTATAATGAAATCCTCTTTACAGGCTTTCGATTAATCCCTTTATTTCGTTAAAAAAAATTCTCGAAATATGCCTACTTTCTCTTGCTGTAGGGTGGCCTTACCATTTAAAGGGTTGAAGATGGACCTTTATTCGTTTGGAATGTGCTGTTTAGTTTATACGCGTACGTTTGGCCACATGTTGCAAAACCGGTGAAAATCTACTTGGAAACGCTTAAATGGGAAGGCCTACCCAACACGCCTTATTCACCAGACATTGGTCTGGTGAATAAGGCGTGTTGGGTTATAACTTCCACTTATAACTTGTTTCGATCGATGGCACATGACCTGGCTGAGCAACACTTCCATTCTCATGAAGATGCCAAAAAATGGGTCGACTCTTGGATAGCCTCGAAAGACATGTCGTTTTTCCGACGTGGAATTAAAATGCTAACATAGAAAGACGGAAAAAGTAGTGGCTAGCGATGGACAATACTTTCAGTGACATATTTTTTCACCAATTTTTGAAAATAAAGCATTAATTTTCACGAAAAAAAACAGCGAGAACTTATTCAACATCCCAATATATATATTTGGATGTTGAATAAGTTCTCGCTGTTTTTTTGTGAAAATTAATGCATATGTATAATTTCATATGTGTACATATGCGACCAAGTTTTCCGCATAAATAATACATTATAATATTGGACGGTGATGTTCTTAAAGAAAGTTCAGAAAGAAACGAGAACCAGAGCGGGTGAGAGAGACAGGGGGTGAGAAGTAGGAAAGATGCACAAAAAGAGAGGAAAGGTGTCGTCTACGTCGGAGCTATCCTGTAGGAGCGGTAGTGGTGAGTGTAATTTTGAAGTTGCACTTTCAAGCTCGCTCATTTCACTCGGTATTGCTACTTTGTCTCTGGATATGACAGCACCGAAGCCAAGAGAGTTTTGTGGAGCGAGAGCAGTAAATATGATAAACATATTTTAACACATACATATATTCATAACATGGACTGAATTAGTTTGCCCGCAATTCGCATTCCGCATTTAAGGCCATGTGTCACATGTCCAGTCGGTAAAAATCCTACTGCCAAGTTTTCTCCCAGACGGAACATATTTCGGACAAAAGGAGAGAAAGCCGTTGTTCGTCTTTCAACAGAGCGGAACGTGTTTCTCTTCTTTTTTCCCAAAAATCAACCGTTTCAGAAATCATTGGGAATTTGGAAATCAGCTATCTCTCTCGCACTCATGGCCGCTCGGTCGGTGTGACACTTGGTCTTAACGGAATTAACTGGTTATACGCTAGGAATATCCATCAGATGGGACATAAAGTAGGAAAAAGGCAGATTGATGATATGCGAATAAAATTAATTATGCACAAATGCTCATATTGTGATAATAAAAACTTCATAAACTTAAGATTATATTCAATTAAATAAAAATCATGAAAGCAAATAAGACGAGCCAATTTGCAGTACAAAAAATCTTGCATCACTAATTGGTGTTTGATCCAACATTGATCCCATATCCTTAAAAACATTATGTGAAATATTTAAGTGAGCAAGAGTACCATAAGGGACTATTCTACTGTGATGGCTCAAAAAATAAGTTTTTTAATAATTTTTTTTTTTGAAAACTGTTGCATGTATCGGTACAAACTTTTTTTTTGCTTAAAGGTACACTCTTACAGAAAAGAAAACAATTTTTTTGTTGTTGCATATAAATGTATATTTATTTAACAATTTATAATCGTGTAAAGGCATAAAAAAAAGTATGCCGCTGGCCTTGATGATTTGCGCTTTGCAAGTAATCAGAAATAAAAAAATCAAAAGGATTCTTAATCTGTATGAATGTCGCTTTGGCCCGAACAAGCATTATTAAAAAATATTCATTTTTACTTATACTTTCGCCTGAATTATGACGAAAAAAACAACATGGTTTTCGAACACTTTTGCCAAAAACTACGCCATTTTGTTATTTTGCAATATAAAATAATCATTCTAGTTCGAGCGATAGCGACACCCATACAAATGAAGAATCTTTTTGAAATTTTTTGTTTCAGATTACCTGGAAAGCGCAATTCATCAACGCCAGCGACATACTTTTTTTTCATGCCTTTACGCGATTATTAATTGTTAAATAAATATGCATTTATATGCAACAGAACAATTGCTTTCTATACTGTAAGAGTGTATCTTTAAGCGAAAAAAAGTTTGTACCGTGTTACACCGTTGGGCGAACATATATGTTTAAAAAAAAACGTCGTTATCGCTTATCGAAGAGTTTTCTTTATTTATTATTACAATCGTATGACGAACTACTGGTCTGTATTATTCTCGGTGTCTTCTTCCAATGATTGTAATATGATGCGCCGACTGATGACTCTTCTTTCACGATAGCGGCTAGATGTTGACGTCGATCGAAGTGCGTAGTTAATTTTATAGAAAGTTCTTATGACGATCAATGAATATTCCGGATCACAACTACGCTGGACAAAATGCACTTAGCTCGGCAACAATACTTTAACGATACGCTCGTTGAAGACTCTGGATTGAGAATGACGATAACAACAACAACTTCTTAGCGCTCGCGGATGCTCTTATATTGGGTGCAGTAAAAAGTTCTGAGCGTTTTCCGGTAGATGTCTTTGGTGAGCCATATCTCACGATGTATACATCGCATCGGGTCATACTATACGGCGATTTAAAGGTGACATTACGCTTCAAAATAAGTTCTTTGACAGTTTTGCGTTTGGTGAAGCCAGTTGTGTGTTACAGCGTTCCAAAATGGAGGTAAAAAAAAGAAAATTCGATACATTCTTCAGTACCACTACGACCAAGGTGAAAAGGCGGAGCAGGCGGCCAAAAAAATGTGCTGTTTATGGACCCAATGCAGTATCGAATGCAACAGCAAAGCGGTGGTTCCAACGATTCCGTTCTGGTAATATGGACGTCGAAGATGAGGCACGCTCTGGTAGGCCAATCGTCGAAAATGTCGATAAAATCATGGAAATCGTCGAGTCGGACCGGTATGTGAGCACTTATTCCATTGCTCAGGAACTGAAGATTAGCCAGAAAACCGTTTGGAACCATTTGCATAAGGCTGGTCTCAAGAAGAAGCTCGATGTATGGGTGCCGAACGAATTGACGCAAAAGAACCTTTTGGACCGAATTGATGCCTGCGATTCTTTGCTGAAACGTAACGAAATCGGCCCATTTTTGAAGTGGGTGGTGACTGGCGATGAAAAATGGGTCACATACGGGAACAACAGCCGAAAAAGATCGTGGTCCAATCGCGGTGAGCCGGCTCGAACGATCGCCAAGCCCGGATTAACGGCCAAGAAGGTTTTGCTGTGTGTTTGGTGGGATTGGAAGGGAATCATCCACTATGAGCTGCTCCCATCGGGCCAAACACTCAATTCGGACCTCTACTGTCAACAACTGACCAGATTGAAGCAGGCGATCGACCAGAAGCGGCCAGAATTGGCCAAAAGGAAGGCCGTTATGTTCCATCAAGACAACGCTAGGCCGCAGACATCTTTAACGATGCGCCAGAAACTCCGAGAGCTTGGATGGGAGGTTCTATCGCACCCGCCGTATAGTCCAGATCTGGCACCAAGAAATTATCACCTTTTCAAGCATTTGCAAATTTTTCTTGATAGTACAAAACTGGCCTCAAGAGAGGCTTGTGAAAATGAGCTGGTCAAGTTTTTTACAAATAGGGACGAGAACTTCTTCAATCGCGGAATTATGAAATTGCCTTCAAAATGGACAAAAGTTATCGAACAGAACGGCGCATATTTGATCTAAATCGGATAATCCTAACTATGTTAATTGCATCGTCGAAGTAAATCGAAAAAAACGCTCAGAACTTTTTACTTCATCTAATATATGATGTGGGAATAACGCAATATGTATCGACTACTTGGTGGGGAAAAAATATATCGCGTCACCGAGTGACTTATGCAGAAGGTGTCAAATTTCATCGTTACAACTGATACATGCAACAGTCAAAAAAAAAAAATTATTAGACATGGCTTATTTTTTGAGCCATCACAGTAGAATCACAGTAGCCCCTTAAGGCAGAATGGAACTCTAGACTTTTCTAAAACAATAAGAATGAAGTTTGCACTGTTGGAATCCAATGCAAATGAATATTTTTGACACGCTCGAGTTACTTTTACCAAATTTTAGCTATCAAAATCCCGCAACAATTTTTTAAGATGCTCATTTGTACGTCAGCAATCGACATCTGCATCAAGGCATTTGGTATAAGACCAAAAGTATGGAAAGAAACGTATAAAAAAGGATTTTCCTTTCATTCCAAACAAACACAAAGTTCAACACCTTCGAAAAAATATATTTTTTTTCTTTGTTGAAGTTATGGATCTGGTGAAAGTGTCCTAAAAATATTAACATTAAAATCGCAAAACTCCTCGTGTGATGGAGGTTCGAAGGTCCCGGCGCGGCAGGTCGTCGTTCTCGAGACCCTTGTATCCATTGTATACCGGCTTCTTTCTTTTGCCCCTTCTCGTTGGTGTAGTTTGACGTCTCATTTCCGCTACACCAGTCAGTATACTTTCGAACTCTGAGCGAAGCAGACGTAAATGAGAAAGGCAAACGAGGTGGTCACGCGCGTAAGTACCGAAAAAAGCGAGTTTCGCGGAAATCGATAGAGTTTCGAAGCTGAAACTGAGGATGTCGGTACGTTGGTAAAAACATCAAAATATCGTACAGACGACGAGTTTCTTATAAGCAGAGAACACAACTATAGCATTCCCAACTTTCTTCGTTTGTTCTTCTGCTACAATGCACTTGTTATTTGTAAAAAAGTAGCAAAAAATACATAACTGAGAAGCGATTCCACGTGAGTTGGAGTGTAATACAGTTGTGGCGTACTTTATGCAAAGATGGGCAAAAAGTTATTAAATTAACAATTACAATTACTACTGTAATTGATAATTTAATTACTTTGTAACAGATTATTTAAGTAATTAGTTACCACAACTGCCTATTGTAATTAATTACTATGTAATTTAATTGAAAGTTAATCTAATTACAAATTAATCGATTATAGGTTAAGTCCGGGGTGGTTGGCCATAGTTTTTTCAAGGTCCAGTTAATATAAAACTACATGTATGTAAATTGCAATTATTTTTTGAATTAAACTTTGAATGTTCAACTGTAGGTTAATCAACAAAAATCTAATCACTTCTAATAGGATCAGCCTTCAAAATAATAAAATTGAAATATCTCAACTGGCCATCACTCCTGGAGGGTCCGGGAGAGTTGGCCAGTACTTGATTCTACTGATTCTCCTTTTTCACCGTGTATTTTGTGTTTCAGTTCCTTTTTTTTCTTTTGTCCACACGTAGAACACTTTGATTTGATTTGATAGGTTTTAGCAGCTGCATACATTGACATTTCACCATTTTTCAAAGCGTTCATTGCGGCCTTTAACGACTCTGGCTCCCAATTCCCTCGGGTAGCTAATGCTTTTCTTTTGTATTTATTTGGCATCTGAAATAAACACAAATAAATCCAAAATATATACTTAGTCCAAAATATATGAAAACATCGCTAGTAATACTATGGCCATGACACCTTGACCGAATGTCATCTCTCCTAATTTCCCGGGAGAGATGGCCACACCAGCTACGTGACAAAATTTATGAGTCCTTGCGGTTATTTTGTGGTGACGTTCAAGCACGACTCATAAACCACCCCGAAAACACTTAAAAACACATCGTTTTTCAAAAACTACACAACCACAACTTGTAACATGAACTCCTTAAGGGGTTACGTGGTCTTCGAAGCCAATAAAGCATATTTTAAATATAATATATAAATTATTTTATTAAAAATGTTAAGCACATAAGAAAGTAACATTTCAACAATATTTTTAAAAAATTCATCTAAGAATTTTGGAGATTCAGCCGGTGGGACCTGGTCTACGGAGACCCCCCCAAAAGACGTGTCCTCGTGGTGGTCAGGATAACTCATGATAGCTTTATCTGAAATTAAAAAACCAATTTTTTCTATTAGTAGATAAGTATAGCTCGTGAATGAACGAAGGATTTAAAAAAAAATTGAAATTTGAATTTTTGGCAGAGTGGTATGCAACATAGTTCAATTTTTTGTACAATTTGCACTACAGCCTTGTAAAATTAGTTGTAATCGAAAAAAAAACCTTCAATGCTATTTTGAAGAAGTGTGCAAAATTTCAATAAGATCGGTGCATTAGTTTTTGAGAAATCGTGTCCACCGACTTCAAAAATAGTTTCTTTGAGAAAAATGCGATTAAAGTTTTTAGTAGAAATAAAACGAAGACATGTTTTTTTTTAACTTACATAGAATCGTCGATTCCAGCTCCATAAAGCAAAGATCCTGCTGCAGCTACGATGTCCAGGGCATCCTTTTGTTCCTGCCTGAGACGAATTCGTGCTTCTCGAGTCCCAGTCTCAGCTTTTTTCTCAGCTGTGAGTATGCGATGTTCATCCTCTTTTCGCACGTACTCGTGGCTATTTCGGCCAAGTTTTATGTCCATCCCGTGCAAAATAGTAACAGAGCTGAGATCCCTACGCTAAAAGTACAAGCGGCAACTGATGCAGCAATTTCAAGTATTTTGGAACCAGCAGGAAGTATTTTTGGAGTGATTTCCCAAATTAGCTGGTTTAGCCTCTCATTATTATTTTGCGTAAAGCCACCATCATACCGCTCTAGAAGCACATCTTTGCTAAGCTCCTCATAAATAGGCTTGATAGCTGACATACCTCGATATACCTGCGTCGCTCCCGGCCGGTCTTTCCCAACGGGGGGAATTCCCAAAGGCTCTGCCTCCTAGACTTTTACTCCGATTGACTTAAAACTTTGGGAGAATATTCTAGAAATATTGTACTATTAGATAATAAAATAAAAAAAATGGATTTTTTGAAATTTTCAAACCCACGTAACCCCTTAAATTATTTTCGTACTAACAATAAGCAAAAGAAAATAGGTGGATTTTACTTACCTTTGGTATTTTAATCGCAAATATTTTTGCATGCACTTCTTCGTACGCATGACTTAAAGTGACCTGAGTGATAGCTAGCGACTCCTAACAAGTGCTTGTAGAATTTCTTTGATTCGGACATCTCTCCCTTACGGCCATCTCCCCCGGACTTACCCTATATGAATTCGAATAAACCGGTTTGCTAATTAATAGCTAAATAATATTTTGATTTTGTAGTTTAAACGAGACATAATTTATCACTTATTTATCCAACTTTACCGAATAAAATGATATTTTCTCCTATATTACACCATAACTAGTAACAAAGTAATTATATTACAAAGTATTTGGATACATTTTAATCAGATTACTTTGTAATTAAATACATTATAACAGATTTCATAATATGTCCTGAATAATTACAATTAGAATGTAATGAAATACAGTTTAATGAGATTATTTTGTAATTCAATTAGTTTGTAACCAGATTAATAATTGAATTACATTATAATTTAGGTACGCCCATCTCTGTCTATATGTCAACTAATGTCCTTTCATTGATAAAGCTTTTGAACTAAACCGAAGAATTGTTTTCGACATGCGACTTTTAGCTATCGGGTAGAAAGGACTCTTTTGATGAATGAAACTATCAACCAATGAAAATCCAATGTGTAATTTGCTCACGTGAGTGACATACTATTGCACTGCCTTCGAGGAGACCCGAACGTCTAGTGTCAGCACGATATCAAATTAGAAGTGCATCATACCGTAATTCCAATCCGCCCGCATTTCATGTAATCGTATTCAATCTTGTTCAAACATTAATCGAATTAATTTTTACATTGTAACCGTCATTATAAATCTTTCAAGATACTCTTTGACTTGATGTAATTCTCCAAACTCTTCTATTTTAACCAACTGGTTAGGTGCGCATAGCGCTTTAATTAACTTTAAAGCCCAAAAATATCTTCTGAGATAGATAAGAAGACTGAGTATTTGACAGTTGTTCAGTAAAAACGATCTCAAGCCGCTCATTAACAGGCTTGGCAGAAAAAAACAGGTTGGCATTAACCGGTTTGGCAGAAAAAAAGATTTCGAAAACTAAATCGGAGAAACTGCAGCCCCCCGAATTATACCGCCTTAGGCGCTAAGGCGTCACCGGAAAAAACATATTATGCAAGTCTTAAAGATATTCATTCTGCAAGTGCAGCAGTCTATGGCATTGTGTTAAAAAAGGCAGCCAAGGAAGAGAAGGAAAAGTACCCTAATTAAGGTTATCCCTCATCAAAATTGGCTGTTTTCGTAGACAGCCCGTGGAAAAAAGAGGTGTCAGCTCGCTGTTTGGTGTCACCACCCTCTTTGAGTAGTTGACAACCTTGACAGTGTTGAATTCCAGTTTTTGCCAATCATGGAAAAATAAGCCTGGCACGGTGGAATAGACAAAGCAATCGTAATGATAAATGCACATTAAATCATGAAGGTTTTGTAGGCAAAATGGAATTGGTGCAGCACAGAAATATTCTCGCGATCGTTGGACTGAAATTCCAAGGTAAGTATAAAAGTATAAACGCAGCTGAAGACAGTAGAACCTATGAATCTCTTATAGTGGTTATGGTGTAGGGTGAAGTCTTTATCGTTGAAAAAAAGTGCGATGTCTCGAACCGCGAAAGCATTTAAATCTAAATATTTGAGCCGATACATTAGCACCGTGGCAAAGGACCGTGACAATTGCAAATTTCTTAGTCGCCACCATCTTCAATGAAGAGGTAAAAAAAATATGACGAACCCCGCAGAAATCGTCAGAAAGAATGTCGGCCAGAACGCCAAAATTCTTGCAGACGACGGAAACAAGGAACGCGTACAACGGTCTGACAGACAGGCGTCTGCCGCATTTAACGTGGCAATGACTGTCAGTACATATGAGAGAGCAACTTTTCAAGATTTCGTCGAAGCTAAGGAAAGTTTTCTGTACAGTATTGGGTTCAAGGGTAGGTTACTGAAATCATACGCTATCCACCGGAAATTCAGTCGCCCTAGTCGTAACAGCATGAAAAAGTTTAAATGCGTGTTCTCAAAACAACATTTCACAGATCGGGCGCCCATTTTTCTGAAAAAGTGAGGAGCCGATTGACTTAGAACTTTACACATATATCGAGTAAATGTGTACATATGGTCAGAAGTAAAATTGTATCTATAGCGTGGGTCATCTTTCTCTCCGCCACCTTGTTTTCGTTGAACGTTTCGAAAAAATCGACCAGCAAATTTACATAACTACCATTTTAGTGGAAATATTCACACTTGGTTAGTACTAATTCAAGGGATAACTAGACTCTCGTATAGATTTTTAAAATAGTTGTTTTTTTTTTGTTTCCGACGACTAGGGAGAATAACATATATATTCTCTATAACAATAACGTATAACATAAGAGAATACGTGTAAAACTCGCTCGACTCTCAAGCGCGCTCAGGTATCCACGAGCGCTCAGTTAGGTAGATTGTTCGGGTTTGTTTGGGTTTTCATAACCCGAACAACCCCAAACTCGACCGATTGGTGATCAGCTCCAAAACATTTCCATTCTGGGTACAAAATAATCGAGGTAGCGGCATTTCTGGCTGCTATTTTATTCAATGAAGGAAATTCAGGCCTACTTATGGTTATGAATGAACTACAAATCGTAGTTGGCAGGCAGAGCTACGGATATGCCGAGCAAATTGATCAGATGCACGTGGCTCCGCAAAATAGAAAAAGTTTATTAGAGACAAAAGAAGCTCAAAAAGCTCGTAAGCAGGAAATGCAAGCTTCAAATGAGTTGCATGAGGAAGAGGAGGGATTGCTGTATGGTGCTGGAATCGCTGATCAATCGGTAAAACACTTTATCATTTGATTAAACACATTTGACTTTGAGTTTTTTGTTTGTGAAACTCTAAACGTGTTTTTCTCGAAACGATATTTTTTCAATTTGCGGGATTCATAACTCAAAAACTAATTGATGGATCATCTTCAAATTTGGAACACGTTTACATAATATAATTTATTAAAAAATGAACCTAAAGTTGGAAAGATTGGATTGTTTAAAACATATTTATTATCGCAAAATGACGGGGAAAAAAATGCTAAAAATCGACATTTTTTTTCAAACACGTTCCAACATTCAATTCTCGATTTTTTACTTCAAAATTTAGGTTCATATTCTTAAAAAAACATCTCAAGAATGCATAAAAATTTGTTGGACTATTTTAGTTGCGAATTGCGAGCTGCACAATTCCCGCAAATCGACAATGACGATGAGGACCCGCCAAGGGACACAGCGGATTACGCCTTAATTAATGCATGAAATAACTTGAAAAAATTACCAGAGATCTATGAAAATATGAATAAATTATTGCCAGAGTTGCGGAAATTTTCGTTTTTTTTTCACAAAAAAATCCCAAAAATCACCTAATTTTCGGTCTCCTAAAGTGATTTCCCACCTTAACTAGTAAATTTGTCAGTAAAATGGCTTCTACAAATTTATGTTGTTAATTTGAATATCCATAAATATGTGTGCGTTACGTCTGCAGTGTAGGTCCAATAGGTTTTGGAAAAATAATTGATAAAAATCCACCGAAAAACTGGTGCCTAGGGTAGAATACGACCTTGAGTCGAATTGGCTCATGCAAATAGTAGCAGATAAAAAACAAGCTCTGAATCAGGAGAAGATTACTATCTGTGTGCAGACACGTTATACGAGATATCTTCACACATGATCGTAAAAGGTAACCAGGCCAAACAGAGCACGAGGGTATCAGAACGGAAAGGAATAACAACACTGCTATTCCGAGTCCAAACTATACCGGTAAATATTACTCCATCAAAATAAAAAATAGTTTAATATATGTAATTTTACATGCGGTTAGATAGGAAAAGCGTTCACGCTACGGGTGATGTAATTTTTTCAGCTATTTAGCACCAAGATAAACCATTTCTAACAACGGATCAACGTAAACTAAACCTTTGTAAACATTTAGAAGAAAAAAAACCCATCTTGCCCATCGAAAACCAGATATATATGATATTAAACCATCAAGGTTTGATAAAAGATTACAAATCTTTTGAATCTTTTTAATTTTTTTAACCCTTTTAATCTAATAAAAGATTACGACTCTTTCATAATAATCAATAATGTTATACTTTTTCAAGTTGGTAGTAACAGAATATTTTTTTTCTTTTTCACGCAATAAAAGAATGAAAATGCATAATTTTGCCCTTTAATTATATATTTTATGAAGACTTAGCACCTATAGAATAAATCTATACCTAGGATGCATTTTTTTTGAGGTTTATGGAAAAGAAAACTCATAAACCGTCATTTGACTCAACTGGACCGATCAAACCTCCTGGAAGTGAGACAACAAAGACAAAGCTGTGTCGCATCGTCTAGCTTTGTTCCTTTCCGAAAGCACGAGCGGAGCCCAGCGGCCCTCCTTTTGAATCTTGTCGAGCTTTTTTAAACAACTGGAAATGTCTTGTTGGGTAGCTCCTGATGTAGTAAGGTCCTATTGCGTTTGGCAAGGATCTTCGTCCAACAACTGCTCCAAATGTTCTTTCATTTTTTTTCGTCATCCTGCTCTCTCGCCGACCTTGAGGTCTAAATTTCCACTTCGGAACCTTTCAAACCACTTTTTACGGTACTGGCTCTTACGGCATTTTCCCCCAATGTCTGACAAATCGTCTTCTTCGTCTCGGAGGTATTTTTTTCCAATTCGAATGTGAAAAGCATACAGTGCCTAATATGCGCGCATAATATTGCAACTCATTTTGCTTACTGTGCTCACGATGTATATTTTGAGGTTATGTTAAGCTGTTGATTCGGAAAACTAGTCTACTAGGTTGGTATTATATGAAACCAGACCTGGAGGGAAATTTTTTCGTTAAAACATTCAATACAGCTATTTTTATTCTCAGGCCGAGAACTTATTTGTACACCTAACACTATCCAGGTATTTTCATTCTTTTCTCCTCCGAATATTTTGGTCAATTGTCCCCGCTATGAAACATTCAAATTTTCTTGATTTTGACGAATACCACGTGTATTATATTTGGGTTCAATCATCCTATATTTAGCGATCATAGAATTTACTCCTATAGAATCGTGGAGGGCCATATATTAGTAGGCTCATGATTACTCAATAGAAAGGACCATTGTATCAGTAATATCATTTAGTTAATTGCACATACCTCGGTTTCTCCGGGAACTGATTAAAGCCGAAGGACAGAGAACCAGGAGATGGACCCAGAGGGAGGAAGTGAGAGCTATAGTGAATAACCTTCTCAGCTGTTTCGGGTAGATCCTTGATATTGCAACGTGTTAGTGTCACTTCTTGATCAATGGCTAACGTGTAGACAATGTTAGACATAAACAGAGTGATGCTATCTTGTAGAAATAGATTGCTCCTTTTGTCACTGATCACAGAGACGATCCTCCGGATTTAGCCTTTGACTATGGCATACCACTGAATATACAGAAATATTCTACACTAACTTCATAAAAATGTAACAACATTAACGAGTTTACGGTGACGGTGAATGTAATTATGAAATTCGAAATATCCTCGTGGGTATGGGGAATTTTATCCCTCAGAGGTAACCTTCGGAAGAAAATTTGTATACTTTGCGATTTATTAGATCTCGTGAATTTTCCAGTCATGTTGGGTTTTCTATCGCCTGGAAGTTTTTTGGAGATTTTGAGCTGCCGAAAAGTATCAATTGTACTGCCGAATAACATCAATTGTATAAATTTAAAGGCTTAAAAACGGCTGCCCTGCTAGGGATTGCCATAATACTGCTAAACAATAGGTCCTGATAGGAATAGAATGCCAGATGCGGGTGTCTAAATTATAACGGAATTGAGTTAGAACACTACAGGTACAGTAAACTACACAGTTAACGATTTATTCGGGTATTCGGAGAGGACATAAGCAAAAAGAGAAAAAATACGGAATAAAGCAAGCAGGTCGAGTGTCATATTTCTTAGGCACAGTGGTAGGACTGACTGAGGTAAGGGTTGGTAATTAATGAAATTGTAGTATAAAAGTGTCAACTTTCAACTACAGTAACATACAATGCTATTGTTGTCTACAGAACTATATGGTTTTGCAATATAGTTCTGTAGGCAACGGTGTATGATTTGGGGTCTTAGGCAAGACATTCAAGTTTTGGGCACTCGATATTTTCGAACAGCCCACATATAGTTGACCATGCGAGAAGCAAATCCTTTCTTAGTGCACCTCTACGATCTTTAAGGAACATATCTTCCAAATTTCATTGAGATAAAAGCAGGGAATTTGATTTTCCCATACAATCTTCAGCATCCCGTTGCAACCCTAATTAGAGAACCTAAAATATGCGACTTATAATTTGTTTTGAAGATTATTTTTACCAAGTTGCAAGATGATACACGCAAGGAATACAATTTTTCATATAAATTTTACATCCAATTTCTACCTCTTCAGGGTTAATTTTCGTAAACTTCTTTCTTATTGCACCTCTACACCTTCTAAGGAATATATCTTCCAAATTTCATTTTTCTATTGTATTTTTAGCGGTTTAGGCTGTGCGTTGTCGATATGTCAGTCAGTCAGTAATTAAGGCCCGGTTCCACAACTCTCGGTTAGGCGACTTAACCAGTTTAGTGCGCTGAGCGTGGTTCTGATTGGTCCATTCGCTCTTAAACCTCGGTTAACTCGGTTGACCGAGAGTTGTGGAATCGGGCCTCAGTTAGTCAGTCACGGAACTGTTTCATACACTGCAACCTTTCCGAACGGCATCTCCATAAATGAAATCAGCCACCCACTAGGTTGTTGAATATCGATCGGCGTGGCGCATGGTAGGAGAAGCGCCAGGCCCTAGCATCAGGCTTGGAGCATGCTAGACAATAAGAGTGGGATTGAAGGGGCACTGTTATCCACTATGTAAGCTGCGCAGAGCCAGATAGAGTGGATGGTGCGCAACCTCTATGTTTGCAAGTGTGATGCGGAGCCGATCCCGCCACTGTGCCGATTACAGAGGTCGCAGTGTATGTATACATTTTTGGACATCAGAATGGAAATTGGGCTTCACGAAATAAACAATGCCTCGCGAAACGATACATATTTTAAGGTTTTTATCGTCACTAAATTGTAATTTTATATCACATGTACCAAACTTAAAATGGTAGATAAAATCAGAAAATAAAATGTTCATTTGAACTTTAAGTGGCCATTGTGGATTATTGTAATGTAACATGGAATCAAGACTCGATAACTTTTTAAATATTTAATTTACATTATTGTTATACTAGATAGTTTACCTTTCTGAATCCGGAATAAAACAACTATAAATAATTTAGTTATAGGACTAGCTTGTAGAGCTTTCCAGGCAAAGTAAAAGGTACGAGTGGGACAACGATAGCTGAAAATCTGTTCCTTACTTTTCTCCGAGATGACTGACATTTGGGAAAAAAGTCTCATCTCGCACTTTATAAAAAAGGGAACAAAGCAAGACGCTTTCGTTTTCCGAAATTTCAATCGTTTTGAAGTGAACTGAACTACGGGATTTTTACCGACTGAGTAGCTTTCATCTGACCTTAAGGGACTTTAATAATAAAGTATGACAAAGTAAAAATTCCAAACTGGTACTCTAGTTCGTGGAAATTTAATATGAGTCCAGCCACAACCCTGACATAATTTCCACACGGGTATCCAGTTAGTCCGAAGCTAAAGTTTGTGTAGTAAATATCATATGGAAAATAAGCAGAAATAATAGAAGATAGGGAAAAGCATAAAAACCAGAGAAATCCGAAGCAATCGCACCTGTAGAAGTAACCATATACATTATTTACAACAATCCACTGAGGGCGAAGTTCATACCGAGCACAGATTAATTAACTGTTCGTAAATAAATGTCTCGTACGATGCGAATGGTACACGAAAGTGGCAAGAACGAGTTTACATAATACATAAGGAATAATTCATTGAAGAACAAAAATCCATTGGTGAGTGAATTAATAATTCGGTATCTCGCGAAGACAACATGATAAAAGTTTTCTTCATATTTCTGATCTTTTTGCCATTCATCTAGATTTTTGCTCTGTGTTTTATCAGTCTTCATGAAATGGGAATAATAGAATATAAAGGTAAAGCGAAATACAAACACACACAAGCAAAAAAAAATACAGTATACTGGATAAGAAGATTGTGGAGTTGTATGCGCCATTTTGACAACAAAATGACACGTGATGTAGAATACTTAAAGTACGGGTTATTTCCATTCCTCGGCGAAAAACCGCACGTCTCAAGGAATTCTAATATGTCCTCTATTCAACTTTTTTCTTTCATTTTCCCTTTTCGAGTTGTTCGGGTATATGTGCATGAGGGCATTCATCAGCCATTCAAGAAAACAGGGATACTGCATAGTAGCTTCATCATTCAAAACAAACTTTGTGGATTAAACCTGTTATGCGTGATTGTATCTTTTTCTATATTTAGATAATACATTCCAAGTTCAAAGTCTTTTGATGTAGCAATGATCAGTCTGTTGCTATATTTTCAAACCGATAGATAGATCTCTGATAAAATGGTGCGAATTTTTGTTTACATATACATGACAAATCGAGAGATTGTCAACCACATCATATTTTCTTCAACACGTTTGGGCATTAATAAAAGCTCTATGTTATTGGTGAATCATTGATTCAATTACTAATTAATAAACAAAGCGTTAAATCCGTTAAATTTAGGTTCTGTTTTACCAGAATTATATATCTCGTTATGTGCCCCCAATAAATGGATGACCATCGAAGTATTATCGTTATTCGAATAAGTGAAATATTTGATAACTCGATTGATCTCGTGTCACAGTAATCAAGAATACTTCGGTTTCGAGTTTTCCAAATGCTTCTTGCGTAGTTGAAAATTTGAAGGAACGTGTTGGCGAACTCCATAAAGCGCCAATTCATCCGTTAAATCAGCGTGTCAGGTTTGCACTATGCGCACGCAAGTTTAGGGTGATAGAAAGGAACGAGAAGCTTTATCAACGAGACTAATTCATCGAACCTCTCAGGTTGGGAGGCAACCGCATTTGTGGTTTCTAATGGTTTGCATTCTGTCCGGCTTCGGAGCGTTCAAAGTGGAGACTAACTTAACTGCTTCTGTATTCACGAAAACGCAGTCACGTCCCATATTCGCTCGATCGGTCGCTGACTTGCCTAACCACCTTTGATTACAATTTCGCACCTCTCGCCCTACGTGTCTCTTTCGGACTTCGCTAGGCACACCCGCTGAATCGGCCATCTATGGACAAATATCAAACGATGTTCCGTGAAACCTGTTCGACACTTTGCGGTAGCAAACATTAACTAGCGAGCAATGAAATTACAAGTTAATGTACACGGAACTGCGATAGCAGGGCGAATTCTGGTAGAAGTATATATATTCCATTAGCATGTCTTGTCTTTTGAATGCGAAAGCGTAGTAACGACCAGCATTTCTGACTGTCGAAGAGTTCAAGAAACATGTCGATCCGTCAGGTAATGATTAGTTGACAGGTCTGGGTGATTAGTTGACAGGTCTGGAAACTCCGGAGGAGGTGGAGGAAGTTTCTTTTCGCGAGCCAGATTCATTTGAAATCATCCTACGCGACTCTGCTATAGGTCAGTGGTTTCAGTGTGGCAAAAATAACAGTACAAAATACATAGTACCGTCAACCTTAGTATGAAATTTGTGCAGTGGCGTTTTAATATATAACTTGTCATAGTATCAGTAGAGTTATTTTTAAAAAAATGCAAACCGATGCAATTATTTTGCCGTTAGAATCCCGTCCAACTCATTGTCTGCTCGTGTATCGTTTCTCAAAATGTTTTCAACAAATAAAGGGAGACTGTTTCGATCATACGTCACCCGGAATCGTTGCTAGCCACTTTTTGAATAATTGTAAGGCTTTTGGAATGTTAAAAGTTTAGATAATGCAACTTCGATACTATATCGTTACGCCTCACCTGCCGCGGCCGAGGTTCTTCTGGCTGACAGGGCTGTTTTTTTTTGTTGAAATTACTGCTAGACTGCACGATTTGGGCGGCAGTTCGGATTAACGCTAACAAAACTTTATCGGCCAGCGACAGCAAGAGAAATGGCTGCAGGTTGGTGGGACCAAAGATAACAGAGTTAAGGATGTCAAAAGGATCTAGCAAAGTAAAATAAAAGAATAACGAGACGACTTACGTTTGTCTTGACGGTTAACAAACTTTCCTTTATCACGTCCCTCGAAATAATAGCATAGAAACCTCTTTTCTTTCCTCTTTTATAATTTGTTCACCATATATGGCAATGCAGGTCTCGAGATAGTAAGATCCTCTTTGCCAAATAGTTTCCGGTCAGAATAACACTCACACGCTCATCAAGTTTTGCAAACCTGATTATACGATAATTTGACAAAAATGAAAACTTTACAAGTCAATACAGATCGTTGACTGAGATAATTGAGACAGTTTATAACAGATCGATTATCTTAACAGGTCGAGATCGTTCCTCTTGGGTCAAGTCTCGTGCATAAACTCGCTGGCGAGCCCTTCTCTGTAGCTGCCACTTAGCAAATTTCGATAGGGCTCGAACAACTCGAGAGGGGTAATTTCTCGTCCCGTATTCGCAAAAATTGATGTCATGTTACCAGATGATAACTCATGCTCATTTTACCTGTAACCGGTGTTTGAATTCTTGTACTCGAGGGGACAAGTTGAGGACAATATTTCTCATGTCTCAAAGTTGAACGTTTAAATTTCTAATTCTTGTAGTCTGTTCCATATTTCGTGACCACGCTAGAATTAAGCATTTTGTATTAATATTTACAGTGCGATAAAAAGATGTGGCACGTTTTGCTAATGTTTTATCACGTGCTAGCTCGTATTTCATATTGAACTATTTGAGATATCGACAAATTTCAATATATCATTTTTTCTTCATTTTGAAGCAGACTTTCATGAAAATATATGCAAAAAATTATCATTTATACTGAACTACGTATTTTTTGCTTCGAAAGTGGAAACTATTTTTTTTTAAAGATGATTGCCATTTAATTTTTTTCAAAAAGTTATCTAAAATAGAGTGACCCTTTCTATGATTGTTAAGACTAGTCTCATCATGGGCTCATTTTTCCTTCTATTTTTTTTGGGAATTCATCGTATTTTTTTAAGAAGATTTGTATCATTTTAATCTGGAAATCATTTTCTCTTTTGATAATTCGAAATTAAAAAATAAATTAAAAGAATTATTAAAAGAGAAATTAATAATTTCTCTTTTAATAATTCGACAAAAAATAGAAGGAAAAATGGGCCCACGATAAGACTAGTCTTAAAAATCATAGAATTGGTCACTCTATTTTGGGAATTAAAAAAATGGCAATCATCTTTAAAAAAATAGTTTCCACTTTCGAAGCAAAAAATACGTGGTCCAGTATGATAATTGTTTTCATATTTCTTCACGAAAGTATGCTCTAAAATGGAAAGTATATATATTGACATTTGTCGATATCTCAATTAGTTCAGGAGTTATCAGCGTTTCAACGTTTCCGAAGCTTCCAAAATCGACATTTTTTTTTCATTTATAACTCCTATAAGAAAAAAGATAAAAATCTAAAAATTGGTGTGGATATTCTTTCGTGGGGTACAATTTTACAAAAAAAAAAATAGGAAAAATAAAAAATGGTCAGGGTCATGGGCTAGGTGAAATGGCGTGGAATGCCTCATATATATCTATATATAAGGTGCAGTAAAAAGAAATCCATTATTTTTGCATGAAATTGAAGGCTTTATTTAGCATAGTTAGAATTATCCGATTTAGGTCTAATATGCATCGTTTTGATCGATAACTTGTTGCCACTTTGAAGGTAACTTCATAGTGCCTTTCTCATAGAAACCCTCGTCCCTATTGGCAAAAAACTGGGGCAGTTGATTTTCACAAGCTTCTCTTGAGGCGAATTTTTCACCAGCAAAATCATTCGCCATAGACAGGAACAGGTGATAATAACTTGGTGACAGATCCAGACTATAAGGTGGATGCATAAGAACCTCCCAACCAAGCTCCCGGAGCTTCTGGCGAGTCACTATCGATGTGTGTGGCCTGGCGTTGTCCTGATGGAACACAATTCCTCTCCTATTGGCCAAAGCTGGCCGCTTCTGAGCGATTGCGTCCTTCAGACGGTCCAATTGTTGACAGTACAGGTCTGAATTAAGTGTTTGGCCGTAGGGGAGCAGCTCATAGTAGATGATTCCCTGCCAATCTCACCAAACACACAGTAAAATCTTCCTGACCGTCAATCCTGGCTTGGCCACCGTTTGCGTCGGCTCACCGCGATTCGACCACGACCGTTTTCGCTTGACGTTGTCGTAAGTGAACCACTTTTCATCACCAGTCACCATCCGCTTCAGAAATGGGTCGATTTTGTTGCGATTCAGCAGCGATTCGCAGATGGAATTTCGGTCCATGAGGTTTTTTTGCGTTAACTCGTGTGGCATCCATACATCGAGCTTCTTTTTGTATCCAGCCTTATTCAAGTGGTTCCAAACGGTTTTTTGTGCAATATTTAGCTCCTCGGTAATCGAAACAGTGCTTACATGACGGTCGGACTCGACGATTTCCATTATTTTATCGACATTTTCGACAATTGGCCTTCCAGAGCGTGGTGCATCTTTGACATCAAAATTACCGGAACGGAATCGACGAAACCAAAATTGCGCGTGATTGGCTGTTACAGTATCAGGACCATAAACGCTATTCACATTTTCAGCCACCTGGCTTGCGTTTTCGCCTTTATCGAAGAAAAACTGTAAAATATGGCGTATTTTCACTTTGCTGGTGACCATCTTTGACGCGCGCTCAAAAAATATTGAGTCAAGCAATCACAAAACTGTCTGAGATTTTTATTTTAGTACGAAATCTTATCTTTCTAACGCCGTCTAGCGTGATCCGATCGCACTTATACAACGCGAGATACAGATTACTAAAGCCATCTATTGCAAAAATAATGGATTTCTTTTTACTACACCTAATATATATATGAAATATATATTATATATATTGTAAAATACTCCTATTCCAAAATACCTGCACCCCATCGCCGAAACGGAATTCAACTGAAATTATACCCAGTAGCGATGTTTAGATATTTTTTATGGTTTGCAGATTTATCGTATATGAATATTGCTGAAGGCTTAACAGTAAGTATAATCAGCCCAGGGTCGGGTCTAGCATTTTACGGTCTCTTTTGAGTTATGCCATATCATTTGTTGACCATATTGTAAACATCGCCTAACGTTTTTCTGGGTAACTTTTATTCGAATCCAGAATGCTTTCATTTTTGTTATGGCTTCCGGGATACTCATCATAACGGGACTTTTTGGTTGCAGCTTTATTTCGTACTTTATTTAGTACAACGTGAAAGCGTATTTTTATTGTATGTATAGACGCAACGGAATAAACCTGAAGTACGGGAAACATTTAACCAAGAAATCACGGCGATAACAAGGATGAGAAAACTCCTCGGAGCGTTTAAGTAGGAAGTTAAAATAGGGAAGTGTTTCTTGGAAAATTATATAGAATCCTGAAGCACATATATATATATATGAGGTACGGGCATCGCAAAGTCTTTCCGTCGTTACGATGCTGACGCCGAAGAGCGACCGTGGACTTTATGCAGTTTTTTTTTATTTCATCGTGTTGATGCCGTTGCTGACAAAGTAGTGAGGTAAAAGGACCAAGAAGAAACTGGCATAAACCTTAAATATACATAAAGTAAATTCTCTGACGTAGCGCTTGCAGCAGCATGTCAGCATCGGTGCCAATTAGGCCACCAATCTTCTTTTCCGAGGATAATCCTTTTTGTGGATAAATGAAATAGCGGGAGCTAACTTTTCCTCATTCTGTGAAAGAATTATATCGTTATTGAACTTTTATGTAGATTTTACATGTGTATGTGTCTACAGGGCGTTCCATTTGAAATAATAAATCGTAATAACGCTAAAACACGCCGTTTTTTAAGTGTTTCTACAAAAGACTTTAATTTTTTTATTCACTCATACCATTTATCTCGCGGCTGCTATCCATATTTTGAATGCGGAAGTATAGTTTTTATCTTCAAAAAACAGCTAAATTTGGGGATGATGCAGTGAAAAAAATCTCTAGTTGAAAAAAACATCGAAGTTATTGCACTGTGAAGTTTGTAAAATTGCGTAAGTGAACGAAAATCTCACTTGATGATCATACACAAGGCGGACATGAACGCAAGCTTAAACCCACATTCAAATGCAAAATGTGCTGGTGAAAACCAGTAGATATAGGGGAAAGGTGTACGAGATAATCCCCTTAAGGGAAAATGCTCATAATTTCAAAGATATTCAACATAATTAAGATCTGAGAGCGTTCACTACTGGCATATTTATCTATTTTACGATTGGCATGTTCGAAATATTCATTTTTTTATTTTGGAAAAATTAGGTAAATATAGATAAATATTGCTAAAGTTTACACTTCTATATATATTTCATATGTATACAACATAAACTGAACCTACAAGTTAAATAACCTTTAGGTATATTATAAGTTTTATCTCACCCAACTAGAATCAAACTAAACCAGTCTTTTTCAGCCAGCCTTGAATCACTTAGGTATATCAATTATTATTTGTGAGATGAATCATACAATAATAGTTAATATTTAATAATATTTAATATAATAAAAATACGTAAATAAATGACGATTAAATACATAAAATTAATAATAGTTATAAGAATAAATAAATAAAAATAATAAAAATATAGATAATAATAATAAAACAATAATAATAATTTTTTTCATAATATAACAATTTTTAATAAGATACAACATAATATTTAACAAAAATAAAGTAGGTCTGTTATTTATGTACAAGATGATCCCTAGGAATCATCTTGAACAGTGTTCACTGATTACAATGAAATACTCACACGGAACGAACAACAAAAACAGTTCATTTTACAAATTGTAAGAGAATATTGAAAAAATCTTCCAGACGCAAAAAAGGAGACAATACTTAAGAATTTGTAACTCGTTTAGAAAATTATTCTATTTTAAATACATTTATAAAAAAACGAGGAAGCAAAATAAAAAAAAATTATTAAAAAAAAAAGTTATAATTATTATGGTGATGTTATACAACATTTTGAGGGTAGGGATTTTGAAATTTTTTTCCATGTAGCAACATGCTTGTAAACTAATTTCTGAAAATTTCAAGATTTTACAAACATATTTAGGCCCACAGTAAAATAGTGACTGCAAACGCAGGAAAACCCCATGTATTTTAAATGGAAAACTTCAACCCCCGTGGTCAAGGGTTAAACATTTTTTTTTAAATCTGAAAAAATTACAGCGTTACTTTTTACGTATTTCGAACCGATTTAGGGGGCGGAAAGGGTAAAATTAATTTTGACCCCAAATAATGACCACCCTAATATATATATATATATGGGCACATACACTGAAAAAGCAAGTGTTCTACTCTTACACGCTTTAAGTGTGAAAAAATGTTGTAGACACTTTTTACATATTTTATACCATACTGTGTAAATAAACAACACACGTAGGTGTGTTGTTTGAACGCGAATGTACGTGTTGTTTCTACACATTTTACGCGTGTTCGTACCTCCTCCGCATTCAACGCATCGCAGCCCGTTTACTAAATCCATAGAATATTTCACAAATCCAAAATAAAATAAAATACTCTAGTCAGAGTTCTACATCAACGATATTTGATTATAATTCGTCATCCCCTGACATAATGTAATGATTCTTTTGAACCAAAATATTTTGCCTACCCACGAAATGGAACCTCTAACCTAACTGCCTATACTACGTTCGCTCCCACTGCGCTATCGAGTGCTTGTAGTATCTCAATGGTAGATAACGTGTTGTTATCCATGCGTGTTGCATCGTACGATGGGTATTAATATGCCCTTCGTGGGTTGATTCTACACACTTTGTTTGTGTTCCAATAAGGGTGTTGTTGATGGGGACTGCTTCGGAAGTGTGTAACAATCTAATGCATTAAAATCATACAATTACGTGTGTTACAAAATGAACAAGTGTGCAGTATCAACCTGGCAACGCGTGCCCAGCGTGTGTGATGCTTTACTTCTATACACTTTCAACACACGTTAAACACGCCGAGTTTACGCAGTGTATGGGTTTTTGTGCGTGCATACGTGTCTCCGCAATAGATAAGGAAATTCCCTGAAGTTTCTTAAATAATCAAACTGAATTGTCTGACCAGGTATTGCCAAATTTTTCAAAATGCTTACGCTTCCATGCAATTTCTGTCGCCTCCTTCTATATCTTATTAACAAGCCAGAAAAGGAAAAGAGAGATGAAGTAAAGATGAACGAAACAAGAGGCAAAGGGAAAGACTACCCGAAAGGACTAGGCTAACAGGAAGAACGTTATCAAATGCATCCGACCTCGACAATTACTTTAAGATACGTTTCCTCGTGTGTTTCTTCATTCAGAAGAGAACATGATTCTCCATACTTCAGGAAATTTTCAGGGACATCTCTTCAACCTCTTCTGCCCTATCGACTCGTAGATCCTCAGACTCCTGGCACATCCGAGACGCGAAGGATTATTCACAAATGGCCAACTCTTGAGACTTGAGTTATGCCAGACTGTTCGCCGCTAATGAACTCACTCGCTCTCTCTTTCTCTTCATGTCCACGTGTCTTGAGAGAGACAGAGAGAAAGCGAGAGAGAGAGAGAGAGAGAGAGAGAGAGAGAGAGAGAGAGAGAGAGAGAGAGAAAGAGGGATGAGGAGAGATTTTCCTTCCAAAGTTCTCTTCGTCTCTCTTGATCTTCGTCGCCAGCTTCTAGGGGTTCCCTCGTTATTCACGAGACCCGTAGCTGCTCATGTCTCCTAGATTCTGGCAATTTCCCTCCAACAGCTCCTCCCAAATATATAGCAAACGTCCTGGGGCATATGTACGGGCAAATTTGGGATTATACGCGTTCAGAGAGCAAGCTAAGTCTTTGTAAAATGCAAGGAACCGGATGAACGGAGTATGCATGTGGGGAATAGAAAGAGAGGTCCGTAATACACGCGCATATAGGACCCTCTGGGGCTGTTAATGAAATAAAGGCAATCTAGGTTACGTAGATGAAGAGCTTGGGGTTATATTTGCCATTATTTCTTGTCTATTAGTGTCGAAAAGTGCCGTTGGCACACGGCACTATCGTGGCTTCTGGATAATGCCGAATAAGGATGGAGCGCAGACCGAAAATGCCAATGAACTTTCCCCCTCTCTCTCTCTCTCTCTCTCGTTTCTTCGTCGTTACGATGCTATTAAGCGGAGTTTCATCAACTGAGGCTGAAGCAGGTCAAAAGTTTTAACAGTCAATTTATTTAAACCGTTATCGGGCGAACTTAACTCGATTCACCTATTGGTCCGATCTAAAGATATTTCGAGAACAAGTAATTATTTAAGCAGGTCCAGGTCCCAATTCCCTTCTCTCGCCAATGTCAAAGTATTTCATCTTTAATGAGAGTTGGTTTAGAACTGTAAAGAATGGATATATGGTCCCTCAGGGTGTATTATAACAATTCGATTTAATTGGACTTTTTACGATCAATAAATCTTCCGACATTCTTATGGAATCCAAGTATACGCATTGATAGCCACCACATCCTTCCAGCTTAGGGCTCTTCAAATTTTATTGAAGGATATAATATATTATCATGCAATTTCGAATTGGACCAATTTCCCAAACCTTCTTCATCATTTCGTATATCCCATTGAGGTCAAACCTTACTACTGATGTATTTTGACTAAACTTTTTCTTAGTTCAAAAATTAAATGTAATTACATAATATTTTATATATGCACAATATATTAGACAAGCTGTGGCGTTTTTCATGCAAATCAAAGATTTGATTTTCTTCGATCTATTGTAAATGGCCTCTCGATTTCGCGATTTCAACACGCTGACGCAAGACTTAAAAGTTGCAAAGGAAATATATTCTTCACTCTAGCTGATCCTTTTTCAAGAAAATTCTTCTGTCGATGTCACGAAAGCGTGTATATATGTATATACCCAGAAAGACGGAAAACGCTTACACACAATGGTGGAATATGCTCATGGAATCCAATATCACTTGGTACTTTGACCAGAAACGAGAATACGTAGTATAGCTCACCTGTGGCCATCCATAAGCTCGCCGACAAAACTATCGCAATAATGTCTGATTTATCGAAGTACTGTCATGGCAAAACGAAGGTGTCTCCTACCTCAATATCCTCTGATGAATCAGCTCGTGACCTCTCGACATTCATGAGATCGCGTTTTTATGGAATTTGCGTGCTTTTTATCGAATTACTGTTCAACGATACTTTGATTTATGGAAAAGAAAAGTTTTGAGAAAGTTTTTCGCAAGGAAGGCAGTAAAATTTGAGATCTCGTAACAAAAATGGGCCATGATTGCCCAACGCTATTTGGATAGACGTAAAAAAAATATACTATTGACGATGTTCCAAACTTGTCCACTCCTTTCACGCATGTCATTCATATAAGTGGTCGACCCAATAATCTTCCGGAGTCCTAGTGATCGTCATGTTGACACATTAAATAAGTACAGTCGAAACCGCTTATAATGACATTACTTACAACGACGAATGGGCTATAACGTCGGTACTGCAGGATTCGTTCAATGTCGTCATAACCGGTTTTGACTGTCTTTATAAGAGTCAGTTGTTCTTGCAGATCTGTAATATTATGGTTGGCGTTCAGAAGGTATTTACTATGTTGTACGACATTGTTGCACTCGTAAGTATACGTATTCGAGAATAATATAATCAAATATATTCAGCTATACGGCTTCTATCTGCGATTTCGTTTGAATCCTTGATTTGGACGTTAAAGTGAACCGTATCACAAATCGTGTGATTTGAGAATGTCTGGGGATTTGCGTGAGATAAGTTCCTCTTCAAGTTATAAATCTTAGATTGGCTTCAGCATAGAAAATAATAGTTTTATGCTAATGTTAATGAGTTTTACATACACGTGAGTGCGAAAGTTTCGGGCCATCCTATTTTTCAGGCATATTGAATTGAAATACTATGGTGGGGGAAAAATTAATGAGTTATGACAACGTGTGTTCACTTTTAATTGAAAATAATTAATTTTATACATAGCTATCATTCGTAAATATTTGATTGTCTATCACTTTTTATTTAACGAGTGTGCAAAAGTATTGGGCCACATACTATTGCGTGTGAAAAAGATAACAATTTTGTTTGAAAATAACAAAACGAGATGCGATCATCTTCACTTGACTTAGTACTTTGTTGCCATGCCCTTAGCAGAGCGATAACTGCGGCACATGGACGAGGCGTGCACGCTATTAATTGTGAGATCCGTTCTTGTGGCAAGTTTTCCCACTCATGGCGCAAATAATTCCACAATTCCGTCTTGTTAGAGTGATTTTTTGTTCCAACACGATTTTTTAGGTCTTGCCACAAATGCTCAATCGGATTTAAATCCGATGATTGCAACGGGCAGTCGAGAAAGCGGACTTTTCGTCTTTGAAGAAAATCTTTTACAAGACGTGAAGCATATTTGGGGTCGTTGTCGTGTTGAAAAACCCAACCACGCGGAATTTTCTTCATTGCATATGGGAGCATATGGTGTTACAATATATTTCTGTACATTGTAGCGTCCATATTGTCTGGAATTTCTACGAGCGGGCCAACGCCGTCATCAGAAAATGCTCCCCAAACTTGAATGTTCCGGCCGCCGTGTTTTACGGTAGGAATTCGATACCTTACGTTTAATCTGGTACCTGTTGGACATTTCACGTATTTTCGACCATCACATCCGAATAATTGAAATTTTGATTCATCGGAAAAAAGCACTTTTCGCCAATCTGATTCTGTCCAATGCTGATATTTTGTTGCCAAATTCAATCTGACCTCTTCATTCTTTTTACTGATGAGTGTTTTTTTACACCAATGTGTCCAATCAGTCCTACAGCCTTCAGACAGACGTCGAGATATTGTACTCCGACTAATGTCGGCACGATTTTCACTACGTATTTCTCTCGAAATGCCGACTGTAGTTTTTCGTGGATCTATAACTCAGTTCCTTTTTACAATTTTGTCAACGCATTCCGTAGTTTTCCGCGGTCTACTACTTCGACTTTTGTCACACAATAAATTTGTTAATTTATATTTACGAATAATAGGATTGACCGTACTTTTTCCAATGGATAAAGTAGTCGCAATGTGGTGAGAACTCTTTCCTTCTGAAGAAAGTTTCAACACGATCTTGCGGACCTCAATATTCGTGTTTGGCTATCGCGGCAGAAATAATATTGATTTTTCATTGCCATGCATATTTTGAAACTAGCACGAAAGAAAATGCAAACAAACTGCGCATACGAAGCCGGGCGATATAGCGATCCGATACTTTTGCAGACCGACGAAACTCTTTCGACGCTGTACACAAATAATATGTCATACAAAAAAAATAATAGATCGGGTTATTATTCATATCATAGCACTCTTAAAAATTTGAAATGATTAACGAGTTCAGAAATTAAATATTTTATCACTTTACTCGAAAAAAATAGGTTGGCCCAAAACTTTTGCACGCCAGTGTAAATGACAATTACCAATTCAGCAATGTGTATACTCTGCCGATTAATCGCCACGGCTATCAATAACCGGGACAAGGTTGGCGAAAAAAATCTTATGAATCGAATATTAATTTATAGAAAATCTGAAAAGAAATATTGGATCCGTAATTAGCATTGTCTGAAGAATCCATGGACCAGTAATCGTCATACACATATTCGCGATAGTAAAAAGATACACATATAAATAAACGTTGTCGATTATTGGGTGACCATGTCGATAGCTGGGTACCTCTCGAACACAGATGAACACCACTCAATCGAAAAAATATTGAAAATTATTATACGATAAAATAGTTATTCATAATTATTGAAAATGAATAAAAATTATAATTCTTACGTACGGCCATAATTAGATCTATTTTTCAAATTAATAAAGTTTATTCTCTTACATCTATTACTAGTAATTACTTGATCAGGAAAAGTATTTTCTTTTGAGTGGTGTTCATTCCTGGTCTCGGAGTAGACATCAAGGTTTCTGATACACAATAAAAATAAAATGTTTATTTTTTAAGATACGTACGTATTGTGATAATAATCGTTAAATCGTATGTAAGAGAAACTGTTACGTTTTAAACTATTTGTCAAATTATTTAATAAAAAGCAAAAAGTTTGTAACCGAGTGACTAAAAATTATTCTGCAGTCCTAGGTCCAGACACAATCGAGCCAACAAAGGCCTGTGGACCTTTTCATAAGTAGTTAAAGCAGTTTGAACGCATGTGACAATTAGTGGAACGTTCACATGGCGATTACTAGACCAACGGCCATGGCAGCATGATGATGACTCGTACAACAGTGTCTTATAATATTTACGAAATATTTTCTCGAAAACTGTATCAGGCTGGACCAACTGTACTGATTAGGACTGGCTTAAAATAACTTCTACTCACTTTCCAAGTTGAGCTATATAAATTTGCAAAGCCGAGTGATCTGCCTAAGGTGACAATTACTGGACCAACTACCTTACTCAAGCTTACACGTGAACGAAATAAAAATGACTGAACATTTTTACAATATTCTTATGTCAAGGTGTATCGGGTTTTCGTCCTAATGCAAGTTTCCTCGCGACATCCAACCGTACATCGATACATATTAATGTGCAAGTGCGATGCCGTAACTGAAGCTTGATAGGAGAGGGTTTTATTATAAGCTTATTTACTCTGAGTTCTTTGGGGATTTTCGCAGTGAAAAGTTATCAAGTGATGGTACGGTAGCAGGAAACGGGTTCGCGCACTTTATACCGTCTGTACTGCGCCCTGAGGTGCTTTAACCATAAGTATATATACGCCCGCTGGTGGACAAAGACTCACCCAGCCAGAAATTATGCAACGTCTTGCTGAATAAGTATATGGGTGAAGGATTACAGCGATCCTGCGGGTTTGACGCCAAATCATGTATACATATATTCATGGCGTACCGATCTTAAAATGCCCTTGAATATTCTAATTCTGCCTTGGGATGTTATAGTCGTAAAATGATTTAGCAACTGTTACTCGTGACGGAAAAGTGTTTTTTTTTTGGGTTCGCAAGAAGTTGATTGATGAAGTTGTATAAACTTGGGTATTCGTTAAACGAAACTGTCCCAGTGGAACAAGAGTTTTATGTAAGTGGACTTTCGTCTGCTACGAAATATTCACGGATCTTAAAGAGAACGTTGTTGAACTAAAATTTAGGATGTTTTTAAGGCCTGATATACGCGAAAAATTTCAAAATTTGTCATTTTTTATTCATTTTTGATTCCACTAGCCTGAACCGTTAGGAATATTTTAAACTTTACAGAATTGAAAAATTCCAGGATGCTATTAAATAAGGTAAGATTGTATTTATAATAGATACCGCACGGCGCGCCCGACCGCCAACTTCAAAGCCGTTTTTCCACGATTCACTTTTTTGAACCTTGTGAAAGTTCTAACTCTTGAACGAAGGTTCAGATTGCTTTGAAATTTTTACAACATATTCTTAGTATCATCACCTATCGTGTGAACCACAGAAACAAAAATTTCAATGACACAAAAAAATATAAAAAATAAAATACCGACAGAAAATTGAGTAAAAAAATTTTAAGTTTCGAATTTTTATTATAATAATTTTTTTTGTTATAATATTCTTGGTTCACACTGAAGATACATTCATTATGCAATTATAAATATGTTCATTTTTTTTCAGACACCCACATCGATGCCGAGAACTTTCACCATCAACGCGCGCACAAAAAAAATACATTGCTTTATTATGTTGTATCTCCGCTATTTGTTAATATTTCTGATTTTTTTTTTACATATACTTAACCATGTGCATAAATGATCTGAAAAAAAAATGTTGTCAATATATGCGTCATTTTTTTTTAATCGCGTCTAGAAAAGTACCTTCGAAAATCGGCGAAATCGCGTATATAAGGCCTTAAAACAGTACGTCAGCGATCGGACGACAGTTTCTCTTTCAATTTGAGTGTACAGCTGTTTTTGGTAAATGTTTTTCATTAGGAATGTTTGATCTTCTGAAAAAAAATTGCTTTCGGGATCGATTCTGAATCGCGGATGTCTGAGAATGGATTCTGCAAAAATCAAAACGTGAAAGATCGATCTTGTAAAAATCGATTTCTTTTACATTATACGGTATCTGAAAAAAACAAAACGCGGATAAACTAAACAGCGCATTCCAAACAAAGAAAGGCGTACATCTTTAACCTTCCAACGCTTCATAACTCAACAACGTAAAAATAAAAAAAAAAATAGTTGACTTTACGATAGGTTTTAATAAATAAACAAAAACCACGTATTATTTAGTTTTTGAAAAATCAAATCAGGGGTCTAGTTATAACGGAGTAAAGGGAGTGTTACAGACATGTTACATTGTATCGTAACATTCCTTTATGATGTATGGAATGCTTTGAAGCAGTTGTTTTGTTTATTATAACCCAAACAAACCCAAACAAACATAGGTTTTGGCTTTTTAATATTTTTTTTCGATTTTTGCAAACTTTATGCACACTCCAATCTTTCAATCTCGCGGCACGTAAGGGAAAGATGTACGAAATTATCCCTTTAAGGAAAAATGTTCATAAATTCAAAGATATTAAACATAATTAAGATCTGGAAGCGTTTACTACTGGCATATTTATCTATCTTACGATTGGCATATTTGAAATATTCGATTTATTAGGTTTCAATAAAAATATTTCCGTTTTTTAAACCTTACATAAGGATCATATTGGACACCCCGGTATTCAAGATGATCCCTAGGGTATGGACCAGATGATCCCCCGGATCATCTTGCCCTTATTTTAAATTTTGGAGAAATTAGTTAAATATCGATAAATACTGCTAGAGTTTACACCTTTATATATATTAATCATAGGTATACACCATAAACTGAACTTACAAGTTAAATTACCTCTAGGTACAGGGTGTCCGATGGCAGATTTCAAACTTTAAATGATCATAACTTTAAAACGCGAGGTGCAAGAGGAGTGCGGGGCGGGTAGCTGAGGTCGCGTGCGTTGCGGATTTTTTAGTCGCCATGGAGCGTTGGTCTGGAGAGCAACGTGCTTTCGCTGTGGAGGCGTATTTAACTAGTCGTTTTGCGCTTACTTTGGAGCGGCGTAAATTCTGTAACCGCTACAACATTCGCCGCATAAGTGACGCGCCATCGATAAATTTGATCCAAAGTTGGGTAGCAAGATTTAGAGATTCAGGCTCGGCTGTAAACAGACATCACCAAAATCAAGTAGCCTCTGTATCAACTCCGGAAAACATCCAACGTGTGAGTGATTCTGTTTTAGAAAATCCATAAATGTCATTGAGAGTGCGTTCGTCTGTTTTGGGTATTCCAAATCGACACTGCATGAAATTATGAAGAAAAAAATAAAATTTCATCCGTATAAAATCCAAATAATTCAAAAATTGAACGACCTTGACTACCCAACAAGAATAACTTATGCTCAAAAGATGCTGGAGACTTTTTCCACCGAAACACGACTAAGAAACATTTTTTATAGCGACGAAGCACATTTCCATCTTGGAGGTTATGTCAACAAGCAAAATTTTCGTTATTGGAGTCTCCAAAATCCAAGAGAAGTGCATGAGCAGCCACTGCATATTGAAAAGGTCACTGTTTGGTGCGCTATTTCGGGGAACGGAATCATCGGGCCCTATGTTTTTTTTAAATAATCGTGGCCAGACGGTGACGGTCAACTCAAAAATTAAAATCCGCATTTGATTTCTTTTCATTTTAGAAAATATTTTTTAATTACTTTGTTTATTCATTTTTTTTTACGAATTTTTAAAGTTTGAAATCTGCCATCGGACACCCTGTATATTATAAGTTTTCTCACCCAACTAGAATTAAACTAAACCAGTCTTCTACAGCCAGCCTCAAATCACTTAGGTATATCAATTATTATTTGTTTGATGAATTATACATCGATAGTTTATATTTATTAATATTTAATATAATAAAAATAAGTAAAATTAATAATAATATTATAATAATTTTATAATATGATAATATTTAATATGATGCAACATAATATTTACCAAAAATGAAGTACGTTATTTGTGTACAAGATGATCATCGGGATGCCCTCGGGATCATCTTGTACACCTAGAAGGGAATCATCTTGCCCCAAACTCAACTTTTTCATTTATTGCTCGGTAACATAAACTATAAGTGTTGCACTGTTACCACGCCAACCAAAAAAACCATATTGAGCATATTATAAAGCCACAAACACAACAATGATTGCAAACACAATTGACAGTATACAATAACAGTTACCTAAGCTTAAAGTCAACCTTACCTTAGATCAACAGCTCACAATTGTAATTCTTTTTCCGTCAAAACAACTTCATTCCTCAGACCGTCATCATGAAATAACTAACGCGAGGGGGGGGGGGGGGGGGTGCCCGGCGCTATGTTTTACCAAAGAATATCAGTAGATAGCGTTCATAGTTTCGTCGCAATTGAAAATGATCATCTTACCCCATGGGATCAACTCGTACACCTTTTCCCTAAATATTGAACAAATTTAGGTTCGATGAACGTCATCTAGTTTGCATGAATTGCACTAAAAAACCATAAAACGGTTTGTAGCCGTCCCGGAACATTGATTTAAAAAAGGATTAAATGTCAACATGGGTATTTGTGAGAACTTAGATGGTTTGTTACAGAACTTTCAGACGTTACAGTATTTCCTGGTGAAAAAATCGATTCGGGCCTCTTTCCTGGTTCGTTGAAGAAGTAATCGATCGATTATTTTCCATCCAGACAATGAATCGATTCTGGGCTAGAAAAAACGATTCTAAAAAAATCCGACGCCAGATAATCGCTACAAAAAATCGATTTTTCTCATCGGGAAATTCAATTCTCCCGAAGATCGATTCAGAATCGTATATCCCTATTTTTCGTTCGTTGCGAATGAGGAAGGATGTCAATGTGTGCATAAATCATTTACCTTGTGGCTTCTTGCAGCAAAAGGTGTGGTGGTACCCAAAACTTGACCCTCAGAGCAAATCTGAGGGGTGCTACGCCCCCGCCGGTCTGCCGATCAATCGGATTCCTCAGATTCAGCCAGAGTTCTTCGCCTTTTGCATTTTGATATTTGAGACCAAAGTAGTCGCACTCCTTACTGATGCCCAGGCAGTTGCAGGCCTACAAGTAAAATATATAGAAAGATTACTAAAAAAATATAAATCAATTGTGAAATATGATCCAGAGACCAAATATAGATGAGGTGAGAAACAGTTCCATTTAAACGTTAAAATTCGAAATACATTTTACCCGCAAGGGTCACTTTTATACAAAAATGTTAAAGCTTTTGTTACAAAATGTTCTGACGCACTGCTTGCTGCTTTTTAGGACAATGGGAAGTCACGTCAAAAACTCCAACGGCGTTGGTGGAGTAGGAATCACTAAAATCTGTAAAACATTCGTCATACACGCGCCGAATTCTCGTGTTACCCAAGTGAGGAATTATTTCAAAGTAAGGGAACTAGGGGCAAGACGAAGGTGCGGGGTAAGATGAATCATAAGTTTAGCTACTACCCGTGCAGAAATGTGACTGGGCATTCTCTACTTTGCATTGGGCCCTGGCCAGGTTCGCTTCGTCCGATTCACCTGACCGGGCCCTTTCATGCAACAGACCACAAAGATCACAAAATCGTTTTTTATGGCCTACACTCTATGTTTCAAAATTGCAATGTTCTGGCTGAAATACATTGCGAACAAGCAGACATTCACGTAATGTATAGTCGGCCAGAACATTGACATTTATTGAAAAGTGAAGCTTAAGAACTGTCTAAAGCTACTGTGCTTTTTACCGCATCAAATATATTTATAATTAATTCGGATAAAACTAATACATCTGTTGTAATTCCATTCACCATTATAAGCATTTCTTTCAACGATGATTATCTACGAGAATAAAAATGCTCATAATAAATACTGGTATTTCAACAAGTATTAACTTGACCATAACAAATAATCAAATTATTTGATAAGACAACAATGTAAAGGAGGTGGTTCGTGGTTTTTAAAATCGACGTCACCTCGTCAGGAAATAGCAATGTTTTGGCCGGCAAGACATTATCCGAATGTATTTCGCCAACAATCCGCCAGGTGGATTCGAGCGAAACGCTTCGCATAACAAAGGTACCGTCCTGAAACGATGAAACTTCGACCCATTGTTGTTATATCACGAACAAAAGTGCTATGCTCACAGCGTGCATATTCGCTTATGGTTTTGTGATACAAGTGAAATAATAAGTATCAGTACGATCTGATACTATTTATTTTACTCGGGTATGTCGCCAAAAGCTCTTTTCCAGTACCTGGTCATTACTCTATCCGTCCGCCGGTTCATTTCTCATGACCCTGTCAGTATACTATTACCTCTCTCGTCATTTCGCGGCAATTTTCTGATTCCTCGTCAGTTCCTGATCAGTTCCCGAAAAAGGGAACGGCGGATCAGGGCCTGTCCTAAGACCTGTTACATGGCGAACTAGATCCACGTTGGACGGCCTGACCATGGCCTGATATTATTTAGGAAAGGCAGATAAGGGGCAGTACTTTTTCTTGACTCAAATTTCTGCACCGGTAAACAGTGTGTGCGCGCACAGCGCTCCTATTGAGCTTTCAAGAGGCGGCGGGGAAGTGAATCATTGTAAAAGTATCAACGGTGGCGGAAACAGGCGTCTCGAATTAGAAAACAATATCGTTTTTTTTTTACAAAAACATATAAATTTTTGTAATGTTTACCACTGTTTCAGTTCATTTGAGTTGCTGATATTGATGAGAGACAGGTAAGTACACACAATGAAAGTATCAATTATTAATATAATAATGACGTTTTATATATTGGGAGTACAAATTAATTCGGTCCGTTTTCAAGAGATGGCCCTGGCTGTTATGAATGTTTCATAGTGACAGCTGATTTCGGTGGTTTCAGAGAGGTTACACATCTGTCAATAACATTCAGTTTATATCGCTTTGAGTTCCATTGAAAACCTTGTTTTTTTACTGTGCTGAATATGTCAAATTTTGTGTTAACTAAGCAGCATTTGCGGGAAGTTTTACTTTTCTACTTTAATTGGAAGAAAAGTGCAGCTGAAGCGCATCGAATGCTTGTTGAAGTTTATGGTGATGATGCTCCAACTGATAAATCATGTAGGGAATGGTTTCGACGCTTTAAGAGCAGTGATTTCAGTGTTGAAGACAAGCCTCGCCCTGAACAGCCAAAAAAATTCGAAGACAATGAATTGGAAGCATTACTCGATGATTCCATTACGGGCGATCGGTATAGACTACAATTGATTCGTTTGAGCCGTTCATTACGAGAAAAACGGCCGGAATACGAGCAAAGACATGACAAAATTATTCTTCTGCATGGCAACGCTCGGCCTCATGTCGCAAAAGTCGTAAAAAAATATTTGGAAACGCTTAAATGGGATATTTTACCGCACCCGCCGTATTCTCCGGACATTGCTCCTTCTGATTACTGGTTGTTCCGACGGATGCAGCAGGATTTAGCTGGTCACCGGTTCACTTCTTTCGCAGAAATCGAAAATTGGCTCAAAACTTGGATCTCCTCAAAAGACGAGACTTTTTTTCGAGATGGAATTCGAAAATTGCCTGAGAGGTGGGAAAAAGTAGTAGCCAGCGATGGACAATACTTTGCTTAATCTATTCATACCTTTTATTTTGAAATAAATGGATTTTTTACCACAAAAAAACGGACCGAATTAATTTGTACTCCCAATATATATATAAATTTATAATAATAATTTCGCCGCCAATTGAATTTCCTTTTAATTGCGCAAAGGTTCATGTGAATTGGTTCATCCGTTGAAACCCCGCGTGCTGAAAAATACGACGTTGAAGTTTGCATCGTTGGAAGGCAACGATTTTTTTTTCTTTATTTTTCATTTCTTTGATTTTATCATTATCCAAAGCCTTTTTTTTGCAAATTGAGATCGTAAATCTCTAATAAGAATACGTAAAAATGTTTGGGTGATTTTTACAGCCTAAATCGGCCAAATAAATTATGTGCAATTAAAGAAAAATAAACCTTTGTTGCGTTCTAACGATGCAAACTTCAACGTCATTGAAAAATGCTGTTTCCAGAAAAACGCATTTGAAGTTTACTGTTAAGGCTGAAAATTCTAAAATACTTTAGATATGAAAATATCCTTCTACCCATGTGTTCCAAAAAACTTTATAGATGCAAATGATGTAAAAAAAAAATCGAATTTTTCATCGTAATGAATGGTAACCCGCCCTTAATGTTGTTTCTTACAAACTTAAAAAAATTAGTTTTGAGAAAAAACGTGTTCAAAGTTTCGAACTACGAAAGTTCAATGATTTCAGTGACTAACCGGCTAATTACTTACTTTGCCACCGTATTCTTGAGATGTTTAACTTTTTACGTAAAAAAAAACAATCTTTTTTTTTATGCCGCTACATGTATTTGTCCCCTTAATAACCGTATAAATAACCCTATCAGTAGCCCTCTACATATCTACCACCCTAACCAAACACAACTTGCCAAGACCCCTATCCATCCAACATTCTTCTCCAAAAAATCGCAGTATCGCGATATAACGACCGTTATTCCCTGAACTCGTCGAAACTTCAAGTCACGATCGCGCGAGTTCTGAAGGCGGGCGGTATGGGAGACCACGTGAATTCAGGTAATTAAGCCTTATCCGGGATCGCGTGTACACATTTGTACAAATGTAGCTCGCTATGTTGCGAATTAATCTGAGGGAAAACGACCCTCGACCGATTTCGCCTTCGGCAAAAACAACGCCTCTGTGGTATCCGGCCAATCGACGTGGATTAATCACCAACAATAATTTAGAAACTTTCCAAATGTGTACACCATTACGGTAGGAACATTGTGATATACGTAGGTTTCTTATGAAAAGCAGATGGAGGGATGGTACACTAAGAAATATATTAATAAATTGTGCGAGCCCTGCAGTCATTATCTCGCCGCGTCATCATCTCAGAGATGATGAGAACTATCAAAAAGTTCCATCTCAGGTCTCAGTGATCTTTCATATCCAATGGGACAGATAAACGGAATCCGGTCCAAGGCATGGCATTTTAAAATGAATATTTTTCTCATAATTTTACTCTCCGTCTTTCCGACTGTTCGTCTTCGTGTCTTGCTATCTTGTGAGATGCCGACGTCCCAGTAAAAGTGACGTAAACCTCCCAACCGTCGGGGAATGAAGCTTCCGTTGGAAGGAGAAAAGCAATCCCATCCTGACAATCTTAATATCGTAGTGCAGCCTCATAAAAACGTTCAACTTGCAAAACTTTGAAGCGTGCTACGAAGGATCTAAAGATATTCTAAGAATTAATTAAAGAAATGCTTTCACGAGCTTCTGGTTTAAAAAAAAAATGCAAATTTGTTCCTCAATCATTTGTACAATTTGATTTGGTATAGTGGTGCTAAAACAATCTATTCATTTACGAGAGAAGAGATAGACTTGAGAAATTCATCGTCCATTTCCCATTTCAATGGTTTAAGGGCCTGAGCTACTCTACAATTATAGAAATCGCGAAAAAAAAATATTACCTCGGCTTAAAATGTGTCTAAGGGTCTTAAAAATGATATACCAAAATCTTATGGGCGGTAAAAATCTCTAAGAACCCTAAACGGCTATAATATGTGCCTGGAAGCGGACGCATAATGTACCAAGCTTTCCGAAAAATCGCTGCCTGGAGTTGCAAAAGAGGCACGGGCTAGCTTCTCAGAGCGCTCTGAAAAGAAACAGAGGAGCAGGACCTCCATGTGGAATTGTATGGTGCAGGCATCGCAGATGAGAGTTATATAAGCATTTTCGATGATTTTATAATACTGAAAACGGTTTTACGCGTTTTGCTAAAACGTGTTTTTCTCGAAAGCACTTTTTTTTAAACTAGGAGGAAACATAACGCAAATACATCTTCAACAATTGATTTGAAAAGTTAACCATACATTCGAAACTAGATTCACTACACAAGTACGCAGGATTTTTTCGTCATATTGCATAGTCTTTTCGTTATAAACAATTGTTCGATGATTTTTTCCTAAAATTTATCATCATTTCTTCTAAAATGCGCCATTTTGGCAAAAATCAATGTATTGGAAAAATCTTACGTAATTCTATAGCTGGTCTTACATATAATCGAAAAAATGTTGGTTTTTTGTTCCAGGTGAAAAATGGTATGAGCTACGTTTCCGCTCGTGAAGCCTTAAAAAAACGGCGTCAACGGAGAAATGCTGTGCAGCCACCGTTTTATTATTAATCACTGGAAAAAAATGAATTTGTATAGTTCGTTAGTAATATAATAATGACCTGTTCACGGAATATCGATTTATTTTATTATTTCGTTAAAAACATTCCCAAAATAAGCCTATTTTTTCTTGTTCTGGAGTGGCCTAACTCCTTAAGTCGTACGATCGAATTTCTGCCTTCATACATCATACCCTCATTTTTCCAGAAGGTCGAGGATTTCAATAGCTTTCACTCTAATGTTAAATTTTTTTATATTCCGTAAGTGCTGTTGCACTTACAGAGTGGCGGTCCGGAATTACATCTAATGTAGGCGATGCGAATATAGAGAGTACAATAAGCGGCCGAAGTGCAGTAGTTAGCTCCTTGCTCAACATCGCGAAGATCTTACCAGCAAATCCTTCGCCGGCTCACCATTATTTCCTCTGACCGTTACTGGACCGTTTCTCACTTCATGCTACCATACCGACCAAGCTCAACGGTCTCTGTATTGCTTCTGCTGTGAAATATCTCTCCATCTTTTTTTAGAGTGTGCAGTTGGTTCGGCGCCTTTTATTGCTCCACATGAAATTTCTCGGAAGAAATATCTCCGTGAAAATTTCCTCGAAAAATAAATTATCTCGAAAAACAATTGCCTCAAAAATGTTCCTCCAAAAATCAATTTTTCGAAATAATATTTTTCTGCAGAAAAAAAATCATTCGTTTCTAGACATTTTTGGATCGATTCAAATTTAAGCAACCTTTAACTGAAGCTTAACCCTAGAACTCATGTACAGGGTAGAAACTCAACCCAGTTGACTTTTAAAGTGCGCTCCTAAATTGTAAATTGGCATTGTCAACTGGGCATCGTGATCACAATAAAGACATATATCTTATATTTGATTTGAAAAAAAAAATCAACGCGATAATTCTCCATAATTTCGATGCGGATCTTGAAAATATGAATCGCAGGACCTTTATAAAAAATCTCGTCAAGTCTCTTACCGACCTTCATCTGCGAACAAGGCTACTTATTCCGAATTTTCGGTGGAACTTGCAAGTTTCCATTAGTACCATCATGCAAGAAGAAAAACTAACAGCACCTAAAACAACTGAAATTAACAGCAGAGGTGGTCCAAATTAAAGTGCCTAGATGTGCATTCTGCCCAAGAGCAAAGGATTGCAAGCTTCAGGTGTTTTTGCTAGCGAGGCCAAAGGGACACCTGCGAGGAGCAAAGAACGGTGCATTATTGCATTTGCGCGACAGTAGAATGAGTTTAATGTACGATTTCTTTATATTATTTATATTCTCATTTTTATCATCAGTATTAATAATATACTATTTTCTCAATAAACGAAGTGGTAAAAATACGAAAAACGTCTATAAACATTTTTTGTTGTTGTATTTCCATTGACTTTTTCCGTCTATATAAATTCCGTATCTTCATCATTTTCATATTCCAATATAAATATACTGTTCTAACGTGATGTAATCCAACTAATTTTTTTTTTATAAACTCAATGTTTTTTCTTTAAAAGGCCATGCAACATTTGAGAATCTGTTAATTAGAAAATGAAAATAGAATTTTTTTGTTTAAAAAATGCGTTTTTCGCTGATTTCCGGCCTATGTCGGCGTTTAAACGGGGTTTTCACTAAATCAATTTGAATAAAATCGATTTTGCATTATACAGTTCTCTTCCTCATCGAAAAACGAAGAGATTCATGTACTGATGTTTCTCTTAGCTGCTCAATTGGGCGATTCTGGCTACAAGAAACGCGTGAGGTGGGCATCTGGCCCAGTCATGAGTTAGAAAGTAAAAAAATCACTTACGAGTTCTAGGGTTAAATTACGCAAGCGGGAAGCACAGCTTGTCTTCCTCCAAGAATAAAAAATACATTAATATTCATGCCTGATCAAAAAATATATCAACGGTTCGTTTCCACATAATAACAGTGATGATCAATTGCAAAATATCGTAAATATTGTTATGCTGCAATAATCTTTGCCGTAATATGGCTTGAACATTATTATCGCTAAACTTTATGTATCAATTTTGAACTCTGTACCGAGTAGGAATTGTGCTAGCCTGTCTGAGTTACGTGCTAGTAATTGAATCGCCCAATTGAGTTCATACGCACTGACTAATGATTGCCTCGCTATGAGCTAGTAATATTCTAAACATTTTGTTATCCAGCCCTTGTCTATTTACTATCGAATCGATTTTTACTATAGATGTCGCTGCTTCGCAATAAAAATGCCATCTAGCAGCTAGGCCGTCCTGGACTAGCCAGTCATGGTTACGAATAACAAAGTGAGGTTATGTAAGTACACGTACTATCATCTAGCGAGTGACTCATGGCTAGTTAGCCAACTTGAGTTTCAGATGGCGTTGCAAATGAACAAAACTCTCAAGTAGGGGAGAGCGGGGTACAATGTGTCACGGGGCAACGTGAGCTAGATGCGATTTCTCGGAGGTTTGTAGCTCGTAAATGCCGAATTTGTTTGTGTTGGACCGCGCTTTATATTGGGTTTGTTTGGGTTTCTTTCTGTAGCGGCTCGGGTTTTCGGTCCTAAGCGATAGTTTTATTATTCATGATGAGCTCAGTGACTTGTGTTTTTCCATTCGTAGTTTAATTAATAGTTATTTTTATCAACAATCAAATATTTAACTAGTGGGGTACAATGTATCACCGAGATGTGGGGCACAATGTCCCGATTCTCAATGAGAAAACAAAGAAGGGACGACACTCCGAAGAAGCGCAATGTGTCACAGGCCGCTGTCAACTCTCGGGTTAATTCAATCTCAATATTATGCAAAATGCATGTTTTTTTTCAGTCTAGGGACCCCAGTACAAGGACTTCTCGTTCGAGAGAAATATTATTCAGAGAAATTTATTCGTAGGAATCTTTTGTGGGGAAATTGTGAACGGGAATTCCGTTTCCTCGCACCGTGTGGTACCGGAAAGGTTAAAGCTTCATTCAACAAAGGAATTGAATCTACGATACATTTGGCACATGTCTAATGCATTTAAAAAAACAAGAACAAACGAGGGATGCAGTCGAAGGAAGAGGGAAAAAAGGCTTTGGAGAGCAAAAAAAAACAGAGTAGAGGGTGGAGAGACGCAGGAAAAGAGCGAGATTGTGTGGGATATATAGTTGAACGTATGGTTGGATGCAACAATAACGACTATTGCATTGACGGAGCACTCAAGAACCGGAAGGCTATACAGAACGTTCGTCGGATAAATATTGAAGTTCCGAGTACGCCAGGAGATGGAGAACGGAAAATAGTTTTTGCCACACTCGAGTGTCTCTGCGCTCGACCCTTGTATTCTTCTTTTTTCAATACCGTTGGATGCACAGCGAAACAACTTTTCCGGCCGCGATGTGCATACAGCATCGAGGGTTATAAAAAAGGGGCAAGAAAAATAGCATTGCATTCTATATGCAACGTGCTGGTGACGTATCTTTAGAATATGGTCCGTCGGGTTGCGAAAGGTCGGACATATTTTTTTTTTTTATCGCAACGTCATAAAGTTACAGTTGAATTCCCCAAGGCAGTAGCAATATTGAGGCTTGCGCTGAATATTGCGAAACATAGAGAAAACTATATATTTTCCGGGGAAATGCACAGGGTGAGAACACTTAAAAAATTCTAAGTGAACGAAAAGAAACTCACAGAGGCAGAGAGGGAGACAAAGGGGAATTGCAGCCACGAAATATTATTAGAACTTTAGCCCGAGATGGAAAACTGTTTCCCCGGAATTCCAGCTCGCAACGCAAAAGAGAACGTCGACGTGCGAAAAGCTTTCTCGTCTGGAAGTATTTCCTGACGATCTCTACTTGGACCGAAGGCGCTTCCCTCAATGGATGCTCATACTCAACTCTCTCCACAGCGGCGAAAAAGTCGAAAAAACAGAGAAAGTCCGCTCAGCTTATATTTTTCTTTGCGGGCGAATTGAACGGAGAACTACCGATTGGAAAGTCTCTGATTTAATAGGATTTCGTGGGAAAGCCCGAGCGAAAGCGAGCCAAGGACTCACACGTTTTGTTCGATCACTGCAGAAACCCTTTTTTTCTCTCTCTCCAAGTATTTTCCGTATACTCTGCAATCGGTGATAATGATAGATGGACAAAAGAATACACTAAGTAGTAGCGAAACGTTTTTTTTTTACCGATTACTGTACATCGCGAGAGGTTTTTTGGGCGGGATCCATACAAAACATTTAACTGTTGAGAAAATTGCAAGGTATCAACCCGAGATTAGTAAGCACACAGTTGATTTATGGCTTTGGCGATCTCTCATATGAAGCCTTCGTCAGTGTTGGATTGAAAACTCTCTGCATTTACAGCCACCTGCGTTGACTCGAATTATCTTCAGTTTCGCTGTGCTCTTGTGCAAATGCGGTACAGTAGTGCGTTAGGAAGGATCCGCAGACGGCATCTCTTCGCGAAGTCTGGCAGGAACTGAAATGACTTCCATGACAAGCATAGGCTAAAGGGTTGGAATCCCAAAAAGCCAGCAAGGGCCTACGAAGGAGCAATGAAAATACCAAGGTATTCCGTGGAGAAATTATCGTGGGTATCCATTGGGATTTCCCTAACCGTCCCGGATAGGGATCCAATAGGTCATCGCACTGAATTCCTATCCTAAAACGTCACGCTCGTACATTGGATTCTAACCGGGATTCCCCATTGAAATCCAATGTACGAAACGAGTTTCAATCCTAAACGATTCACACTTTATCGACCAGAATCCGATACGACTCTTAATGAATCCTATCGGATTCTGTAATTTGAGTTTTCTAAACGAAATAAATAGATATACAAAATAAGTGGATCTTAAAAAAGTGTAAATCTTATCTTAAAAAAGTATAAATCAGTTTACAAATTATATTAGGTGTGTACATTAGTTTTAAGGAATTTTCAAGATATGGCGTAAGTAGTAGTATATTGCATCGGGTCATATCGTTACTAATTTTATGATAAAGCATCATCACGTAGCTTTAGTTTTCAGTATGTGTTATTTTGCCTAAGTGTCAAAGACATTACGTTTTTGAGCGTTGAATATGTTGAATTTTGTGCCAACAAAGCGCAATTTGTGGGAAGCTTTGCTTTTTTGTTTTAATTTAAAGGAAAGTGCTGCTGGGAGTCAGCGAATGCTGATGGAAGCTTATGGTGATTATGTTCCATTGATTTCAACATGTAAGGGCTGGTTTCGACACTATAAAAAAGGTGATTTTGACACGGAAGATAAGGAACGTCCAGGCTAGCCGAAAAAGTTCGAAGATGAGAAAGTGGAAGCTTTACTCGATGAAGACCCGAGTCAAATGCAATAAGAACTTGCAGAATAATTAAATGTCGTTCAACATCAAATGTTATCAACAGTTGATGCAATTGAGCCGAGCATTGAAGCAAAATCGGACAGATAACGCGAAAAGACACGACAGAGTGATTTTCCAGCATGACAACGCTCGGCCTCATCTTGCGAAACCGGTCAAGGAAACGGTAGAAGCGCTTAACTGGAATGTCCCACCAGACCGGCCGTATTCTCCAGATATTACTCCTTCCGATTACCAGCTATTTCGATCGATAACGAATGGCTCACAAAGCGTGGAGGTTATGTTTTAACACGCCCAGTTTTTTCTCGCGACTTTTTATTTTTTTAAATTCGAACGCGTGTAATTTTTTTGGGGTTATTGCATTATTCCTTTATTCATTTAGTACAGGATTATTTGCAACATAAGATCATGAATATAAAAAAAAAGAACATGTCTTCAGACAATATATATAACGAATTTTCTGACAATATATATATATATATATATATATATATATATATATACATATATATATTATATATATATATACATATATATATATATATATATATATACACAGGGGGGTGCCCGGAGTGTAATTGTCAAGGCTTTTTTGTTTCCGTCGAATAGATTTTGAATGGAAAGCATTAGAATTTGGGCGTTCGATGCATTGTCATAGGACTACAGTCCGCCATGATCGACGCCGCCACACAGTGGGGCAGAATCCCAAAAAGCTGGCCAAAAGTCAAATTTTTGAGTTGTATATATTCGTCTATATATGTTCAGATCTTGTTTATTTCTGGGTAGGATACTATGGAATTTGTATTGTTCGATGTATTCGAAAAGAGTTCTGGCTCCTAACTGTTGTCAAATAATTTTAAAATAAAATTATCAGCATCTGAACTATGCAAGTGTGATCTGCTGATGGATAGGCGTTAGTTCTAGGGACTTTCTGGGTAGGATACTATGGTATTTGTTTCGCATGATATATTCGAAAAGAATCCTGGCTTCTTACTGTTGTCAAATAATTGTAAACAAATTTTATCAGCATCTTAACTATGCAAGTGTGATCTGCTGATGGATAGGCGTTAGTTGTAGGTACTTTCTGGGTAGTATACTATGGGATTTGTATTGTTCGATGTATTCGAAAAGAGTTCTGGCTCCTAACTGTTGTCAAATAATTTTAAAATAAAATTATCAGCATCTGAACTATGCAAGTGTGATCTGCTGATGGATAGGCGTTAGTTCTAGGGACTTTCTGGGTAGGATACTATGGTATTTGTTTCGCATGATATATTCGAAAAGAATCCTGGCTTCTTACTGTTGTCAAATAATTGTAAACAAATTTTATCAGCATCTTAACTATGCAAGTGTGATCTGCTGATGGATAGGCGTTAGTTGTAGGTACTTTCTGGGTAGTATACTATGGGATTTGTATTTTTCGATGTATTCGAAAAGAGTTCTGGCTCCTAACTGTTGTCAAATAATTGTAAAAAAAAATTATCAGCATCTTAACTATGCAAGTGTGATCTGCTAATTGATAGGCGTTAGTTCTAGGTACTTTCTGGGTAGGATACTATGGTATTTGTTTCGTATGATGTATTCGAAAAGAGTTCTGGCTTCTAACTGTTTTCAAACAATTGTAAAAAAAATTTATCAGCATCTTAACTATGCAAGTGTGATCTGCTGATGGATAGGCGTTAGTTCTAGGGACTTTCTGGGTAGGATACGATGGTATTTATTTCTCATGATATATTCGAAAAGAGTTCTGGCTTCTTACTGTTGTCAAATAATTGTAAACAAATTTTATCAGCATCTTAACTATGCAGTTGTGATCTGCTGATGGATAGGCGTTAGTTCTAGGTACTTTCTGGGTAGGATACTATGGAATTTGTATTGTTCGATGTATTCGAAAAGAGTTCTGGCTCCTAACTGTTGTCAAATAATTGTAAAAAAAATGTATCAGCATCATAACTATGCAAGTGTGATCTGCTGATGGATAGGCGTTAGTTCTAGGTACTTTCTGGGTAGGATACTATGGAATTTGTATTGTTCGATGTATTCGAAAAGAGTTCTGGCTTCTAACTGTTGTCAAATAATTGTAAAAAAAATTTATCAGCATCTTAACTATGCAAGTGTGATCTGCTGATGGATAGGCGTTAGTTCTAGGTACTTTCTGGGTAGGATACTATGGAATTTGTATTGTTCGATGTATTCGAAAAGAGTTCTGGCTCCTAACTGTTGTCAAATAATTGTAAAAAAAAATTATTACTTTCTAGGTTAGTTCTAGGTACTTTCTGGGTAGGATACTATGGAATTTGTGTTGTTCGATGTATTCGAAAAGAGTTCTGGCTCCTAACTGTTGTCAAATAATTGTAAAAAAAAATTATCAGCATCTGAACTATGCAACTGTGATCTGCTGATAGATAGGCGTTATTTCTAGGTACTTTCTGGGTAGTATACTATGGGATTTGTATTGTTCGATGTATTCGAAAAGAGTTCTGGCTTCTAACTGTTGTCAAATAATTGTAAAAAAAATTTATCAGCATCTTAACTATGCAAGTGTGATCTGCTGGTGGATAGGCGTTAGTTCTAGGTACTTTCTGGGTAGGATACTATGGAATTTGTATTGTTCGATGTATTCGAAAAGAGTTCTGGCCCCTAACTGTTAGCAAATAATTTTTTAATAAAATTATCAGCATCTGAACTATGCAAGTGTGATCTGCTGATGGATAGGCGTTAGTTCTAGGGACTTTCTGGGTAGGATACTATGGTATTTGTTTCGCATGATATATTTGAAAAGAGTTCTGGCTTCTTACTGTTGTCAAATAATTGTAAACAAATTTTATCAGCATCTTAACTATGCAAATGTGATCTGCTGATGGATAGGCGTTAGTTGTAGGTACTTTCTGGGTAGTATACTATGGGATTTGTATTGTTCGATGTATTCGAAAAGAGTTCTGGCTCCTAACTGTTGTCAAATAATTGTAAAAAAAAATTATCAGCATCTGAACTATGCAAGTGTGATCTGCTGATAGAGAGGCGTTATTTCTAGGTACTTTTTGGGTAGTATACTATGGGATTTGTATTGTTCGATGTATTCGAAAAGAGTTCTGGCTTCTAACTGTTGTCAAATAATTGTAAAAAAAATTTATCAGCATCTTAACTCTGCAAGTGTGATCTGCTGATGGATAGGCGTTAGTTCTAGGTACTTTCTGGGTAGGATACTATGGAATTTGTATTGTTCGATGTCTTCGAAAAGAGTTCTGGCTCCTAACTGTTGTCAAATAATTGTAAAAAAAAATTATCAGCATCTGAACTATGCAAGTGTGATCTGCTGATAGATAGGCGTTATTTCTAGGTACTTTCTGGGTAGTATACTATGGGATTTGTATTGTTCGATGTATTCGAAAAGAGTTCTGGCTCCTAACTGTTGTCAAATAATTTTTAAATAAAATTATCAGCATCTGAACTATGCAAGTGTGATCTGCTGATGGATAGGCGTTAGTTCTAGGGACTTTCTGGGTAGGATACTATGGTATTTGTTTCGCATGATATATTCGAAAAGAGTTCTGGCTTCTTACTGTTGTCAAATAATTGTAAACAAATTTTATCAGCATCTTAACTATGCAAGTGTGATCTGCTGATGGATAGGCGTTAGTTCTAGGTACTTTCTGGGTAGTATACTATGGGATTTGTATTGTTCGATGTATTCGAAAAGAGTTCTGGCTCCTAACTGTTGTCAAATAATTGTAAAAAAAAATTATCAGCATCTGAACTATGCAAGTGTGATCTGCTGATAGATAGGCGTTATTTCTAGGTACTTTCTGGGTAGTATACTATGGGATTTGTATTGTTCGATGTATTCGAAAAGAGTTCTGGCTTCTAACTGTTGTCAAATAATTGTAAAAAAAATTTATCAGCATCTTAACTGTGCAAGTGTGATCTGCTGGTGGAGAGGCGTTAGTTCTAGGTACTTTCTGGGTAGGATACTATGGAATTTGTATTGTTCGATCTATTCCAAAAGAGTTCTGCCTCCCAACTGTTGTCAAATAATTATAAAAAAAAATTATCAGCATCTGAACTATGCAAGTGTGATCTGCTGATAGATAGGCGTTATTTCTAGGTACTTTCTGGGTAGTATACTATGGGATTTGTATTGTTGTGATAAATTTTTTTTACAATTATTCGACAACAGTTAGAAGCCAGAACTCTTTTCGAATACATCGAACAATACAAATCCCATAGTATACTACCCAGAAAGTACCTAGAAATAACGCCTATCTATCAGCAGATCACACTTGCATAGTTCAGATGCTGATAATTTTTTTTTACAATTATTTGACAACAGTTAGGAGCCAGAACTCTTTTCGAATACATCGTACAATACAAATTTCATAGTATCCTACCCAGAAAGTACCTAGAACTAACACCTATCCATCAGCAGATCACACTTGCATAGTTAAGATGCTGATAAATTTTTTTTACAATTATTTGACAACAGTTAGAAGCCAGAACTCTTTTCGAATACATCAAACAATACAAATCCCATAGTATACTACCCAGAAAGTACCTAGAAATAACGCCTATCTATCAGCAGATCACACTTGCATAGTTCAGATGCTGATAATTTTTTTTTACAATTATTTGACAACAGTTAGGAGCCAGAACTCTTTTCGAATACATCGAACAATACAAATTCCATAGTATCCTACCCAGAAAGTACCTAGAACTAACGCCTCTCCACCAGCAGATCACACTTGCACAGTTAAGATGCTGATAAATTTTTTTTACAATTATTTGACAACAGTTAGAAGCCAGAACTCTTTTCGAATACATCGAACAATACAAATCCCATAGTATACTACCCAGAAAGTACCTAGAAATAACGCCTATCTATCAGCAGATCACACTTGCATAGTTCAGATGCTGATAATTTTTTTTTACAATTATTTGACAACAGTTAGGAGCCAGAACTCTTTTCGAATACATCGAACAATACAAATCCCATAGTATACTACCCAGAAAGTACCTAGAACTAACGCCTATCCATCAGCAGATCACACTTGCATAGTTAAGATGCTGATAAAATTTGTTTACAATTATTTGACAACAGTAAGAAGCCAGAACTCTTTTCGAATATATCATGCGAAACAAATACCATAGTATCCTACCCAGAAAGTGCCTAGAACTAACGCCTATCCATCAGCAGATCACACTTGCATAGTTCAGATGCTCATAATTTTATTTAAAAATTATTTGACAACAGTTAGGAGCCAGAACTCTTTTCGAATACATCGAACAATACAAATTCCATAGTATCCTACCCAGAAAGTACCTAGAAATAACGCCTATCTATCAGCAGATCACACTTGCATAGTTCAGATGCTGATAATTTTTTTTTACAATTATTTGCTAACAGTTAGGAGCCAGAACTCTTTTCGAATACATCGAACAATACAAATTCCATAGTATCCTACCCAGAAAGTACCTAGAACTAACGCCTATCCATCAGCAGATCACACTTGCATAGTTAAGATGCTGATACATTTTTTTTACAATTATTTGACAACAGTTAGAAGCCAGAACTCTTTTCGAATACATCATACGAAACAAATACCATAGTATCCTACCCAGAAAGTACCTAGAACTAACGCCTATCCATCAGCAGATCACACTTGCATAGTTAAGATGCTGATAAATTTTTTTTACAAATATTTGACAACAGTTAGAAGCCAGAACTCTTTTCGAATACATCGAACAATACAAATCCCATAGTATACTACCCAGAAAGTACCTAGAAATAACGCCTATCTATCAGCAGATCACACTTGCATAGTTCAGATGCTGATAATTTTTTTTTACAATTATTTGACAACAGTTAGGAGCCAGAACTCTTTTCGAATACATCGAACAATACAAATCCCATAGTATACTACCCAGAAAGTACCTAGAACTAACGCCTATCCATCAGCAGATCACACTTGCATAGTTAAGATGCTGATAAAATTTGTTTACAATTATTTGACAACAGTAAGAAGCCAGAACTCTTTTCGAATATATCATGCGAAACAAATACCATAGTATCCTACCCAGAAAGTCCCTAGAACTAACGCCTATCCATCAGCAGATCACACTTGCATGGTTCAGATGCTGATAATTTTATTTAAAAATTATTTGACAACAGTTAGGAGCCAGAACTCTTTTCGAATACATCGAACAATACAAATTCCATAGTATCCTACCCAGAAAGTACCTAGAAATAACGCCTATCTAACAGCAGATCACACTTGCATAGTTCAGATGCTGATAATTTTTTTTACAATTATTTGCTAACAGTTAGGAGCCAGAACTCTTTTCGAATACATCGAACAATGCAAATTCCATAGTATCCTACCCAGAAAGTACCTAGAACTAACGCCTATCCATCAGGAGATCACACTTGCATAGTTAAGATGCTGATAAATTTTTTTTACAATTATTCGACAACAGTTAGAAGCCAGAACTCTTTTCGAATACATCATACGAAACAAATATCATAGTATTCTACCCAGAAAGTACCTAGAACTAACGCCTATCCATCAGCAGATCACACTTGCATAGTTAAGATGCTGATAAATTTTTTTTACAATTATTTGACAACAGTTAGAAGCCAGAACTCTTTTCGAATACATCGAACAATACAAATCCCATAGTATACTACCCAGAAAGTACCTAGAAATAACGCCTATCTATCAGCAGATCACACTTGCATAGTTCAGATGCTGATAATTTTTTTTTACAATTATTTGACAACAGTTAGGAGCCAGAACTCTTTTCGAATACATCGAACAATACAAATCCCATAGTATACTACCCAGAAAGTACCTAGAACTAACGCCTATCCATCAGCAGATCACACTTGCATAGTTAAGATGCTGATAAAATTTGTTTACAATTATTTGACAACAGTAAGAAGCCAGAAATCTTTTCGAATATATCATGCGAAACAAATACCATAGTATCCTACCCAGAAAGTCCCTAGAACTAACGCCTATCCATCAGCAGATCACACTTGCATAGTTCAGATGCTGATAATTTTATTTAAAAATTATTTGACAACAGTTAGGAGCCAGAACTCTTTTCGAATACATCGAACAATACAAATTCCATAGTATCCTACCCAGAAAGTACCTAGAAATAACGCCTATCTAACAGCAGATCACACTTGCATAGTTCAGATGCTGATAATTTTTTTTTACAATTATTTGCTAACAGTTAGGAGCCAGAACTCTTTTCGAATACATCGAACAATGCAAATTCCATAGTATCCTACCCAGAAAGTACCTAGAACTAACGCCTATCCATCAGGAGATCACACTTGCATAGTTAAGATGCTGATAAATTTTTTTTACAATTATTTGACAACAGTTAGAAGCCAGAACTCTTTTCGAATACATCATACGAAACAAATATCATAGTATTGTACCCAGAAAGTACCTAGAACTAACGCCTATCCATCAGCAGATCACACTTGCATAGTTAAGATGCTGATACATTTTTTTTACAATTATTTGACAACAGTTAGAAGCCAGAACTCTTTTCGAATACATCGAACAATACAAATCCCATAGTATACTACCCAGAAAGTACCTAGAAATAACGCCTATCTATCAGCAGATCACACTTGCATAGTTCAGATGCTGATAATTTTTTTTTACAATTATTTGACAACAGTTAGGAGCCAGAACTCTTTTCGAATACATCGAACAATACAAATCCCATAGTATACTACCCAGAAAGTACCTAGAACTAACGCCTATCCATCAGCAGATCACACTTGCATAGTTAAGATGCTGATAAAATTTGTTTACAATTATTTGACAACAGTAAGAAGCCAGAACTCTTTTCGAATATATCATGCGAAACAAATACCATAGTATCCTACCCAGAAAGTCCCTAGAACTAACGCCTATCCATCAGCAGATCACACTTGCATAGTTCAAATGCTGATAATTTTATTTAAAAATTATTTGACAACAGTTAGGAGCCAGAACTCTTTTCGAATACATCGAACAATACAAATTCCATAGTATCCTACCCAGAAAGTACCTAGAAATAACGCCTATCTAACAGCAGATCACACTTGCATAGTTCAGATGCTGATAATTTTTTTTTACAATTATTTGCTAACAGTTAGGAGCCAGAACTCTTTTCGAATACATCGAACAATGCAAATTCCATAGTATCCTACCCAGAAAGTACCTAGAACTAACGCCTATCCATCAGGAGATCACACTTGCATAGTTAAGATGCTGATAAATTTTTTTTACAATTATTTGACAACAGTTAGAAGCCAGAACTCTTTTCGAATAAATCATACGAAACAAATATCATAGTATTCTACCCAGAAAGTACCTAGAACTAACGCCTATCCATCAGCAGATCACACTTGCATAGTTAAGATGCTGATAAATTTTTTTTACAATTATTTGACAACAGTTAGAAGCCAGAACTCTTTTCGAATACATCGAACAATACAAATCCCATAGTATACTACCCAGAAAGTACCTAGAAATAACGCCTATCTATCAGCAGATCACACTTGCATAGTTCAGATGCTGATAATTTTTTTTTACAATTATTTGACAACAGTTAGGAGCCAGAACTCTTTTTGAATACATCGAACAATACAAATTCCATAGTATCCTACCCAGAAAGTACCTAGAACTAACGCCTCTCCACCAGCAGATCACACTTGCACAGTTAAGATGCTGATAAATTTTTTTTACAATTATTTGACAACAGTTAGAAGCCAGAACTCTTTTCGAATACATCGAACAATACAAATCCCATAGTATACTACCCAGAAAGTACCTAGAAATAACGCCTATCTATCAGCAGATCACACTTGCATAGTTAAGATGCTGATAATTTTTTTTTACAATTATTTGACAACAGTTAGGAGCCAGAACTCTTTTCGAATATATCATGCGAAACAAATATCATAGTATCCTACCCAGAAAGTCCCTAGAACTAACGCCTATCCATCAGCAGATCACACTTGCATAGTTCAGATGCTGATAATTTTATTTAAAAATTATTTGACAACAGTTAGGAGCCAGAACTCTTTTCGAATACATCGAACAATACAAATTCCATAGTATCCTACCCAGAAAGTACCTAGAAATAACGCCTATCTAACAGCAGATCACACAAAAAAAAAATTAGACAGCAATCAGTCATCAAGGGATGAGTGGTGAGATTGCTGGAACGTTGTATGGTACAGTTTCTATCAACAAAATTATTTCGTTCGTCCGAAGCTTCTGGCTTCTTGTCACACGTGTCTTTATATGTACTAATAGTCGAAAAAAAATTAGACTTAAAAAATCAGCAGAGAGTGAGATAGAACAACACTCGATTGTTGTATTGTACACCTTCTACCAAAAAAAAAAAAAAATAGCGTATGTCTGAATCTTTTGGCTGCTTTTCACATATGTTTTTATGTATACTAGTACTCTCCAGTACTCCAAAAAAAAATATTGGACAACATTAAATCCGCAAGGAATGAGAGGTGAGACTTCTCGAATGTTGTATGATACAGCTTCGATAAAAACAATAATATCGCGCGTCTGAAGCTTCTTATCCTTCTCACACATGTTTTTATATGTACTAGAACTGTCTACCACTTGAAAAAATATATTAAAAAACAATAAGTCATCGAGGGATGAAAAGTGACACTGCTCGATTGTTCTACCGTACAACTTTCATGAAAAAAATGATTTCGCGCCTCTCAATCTTCTGACTACTTCTCAGATACCTTTTTGTGTATGCTATAACTCTCTAGTATTGTAAAAAAAATACTAGACCGCAATAAGCCATCAAGGAATGAGAGGTGACACTGCTCGATTGTCTTGTGGTAGAGCTTCACTGAAAAAAATTATTTTCGGGTATCTGGAGCTTCTGGATACTTCTCGCATATGATTTTATGCTTACTATAACCTTTTAGTGCTGTCAAAAAATATTACACCATAATAAATCATCAGAGTGTGAAATAAAAAAAGACTCGATTGTTGTGTGGTGAAGCTTCCATACAAAAATCATTTCGCTCGTCTGAAAAATCTTGTTACTTATCACAGATGTTTTTATGTGTACCAAAACTCTCTAGTACTACAAAAAAATCGCTAGCCAACAGTCATCACGGCATGAGAGGTGTGGCTGTTTCACCGTTGTTTGGTACACTTTCGATCAAAAAAATTATTCCGTTCGCCCGATGCTTCTCGCTCCTTCTGACATGTTTTCTCATGTATACTAGAACTCTCTAGTAGTTGAAAAAAAATATTAGACTTAATAAATCAGCAGAGAGTGACATGGAACAACACCCAATTGCTGTGTTGTACACCTTGTACAAAAAAAAATTGCGCGTGTCTGAATCTTCTGGCTACTTCTCGAGAACGACTTTGAGTCGATCATTTCAGGGATGTCCGATTGCCGTTCGGTGCATCGAATTCGTCTTTGTTCGTTTGTCGCGAGCCGGTAGCCGCTCGAGCTGCGTTTCAACGACGCACCACGCTCTTATTCGCAATCGTTTGCTGGATCCTAGATGAAATTGACGTCCGCTATGACGGGGATGGTCGAACGACGTTCAAAGTTGTGCGGAAACGTCGAAGGCAACGATAATGTCATCTTAGGCGCTTGGTGCGAGCCGGTGGTCGCTCGAGCTGCGGTTCAACGACGCACCTTGCCCTTATTCGCAATCGCTTGCTTGATCGAAGATGAAATCGACGACTGCTATGACGAGGATGATCGAACAACGTTCAAAGTCGTGCGGAAACGTCGTGGGAAACGATGCTTTCATCTTTATCGCAGAAATAACCACCCTGTTGTCGTAGTGGCGACTCGCAAGACCGCACGACTTGTCCACTCGCTGTGACCGAAAATAATAAGATGCGATCGAGAACGATATTGAGTGAAACGTTTAGGGATACCCGATTGAAGCTCCAAAAACCATCCTGAGCATCGATTTCATCTTTGATCGCTTGGTGCGAGCCGGTAGTCGCTCGAGCCGCGTTGCAACGACTCAGCATGCACCAACGACGTTGAAACTCGCGCGGAAACATCAAGCGCAACAATGATTTTATATTTATCACGTAAATAATTTGTCGTACTCGCAGCTTCCTGAACTGCCCGAATTGTCCACTCACTATGACCACAAGTAAAATGAATAAATAAGTAAATTTTTTTTTAAGTCGCTCAAATTTCGATGCTTTAGACGACGCCGGTATTCTCATATTCTTAGAAGGAAAAACAAACAAAGTTTGTTTTTCCTTCTAAGAATATGAGGGTTCTTTGCAACCCTTTTGGATTTCCGGAAACCGTCCGTATAGAAAAGTGAAAATACGTACCTATCTCACGCTGTGAAGATCTCATTTTTTTTCAAATCCTCATAACACCTCGTATCAGTTTTCGTCTTCCCGTACCAACTGGTTTCGTCTTTTATCGTAATTTATTTTTGGAGATCAATCCGAGTATTATACAAGACGGAGTGATCGAATGAGAAATAGAATCCGGAAAACATCCAATCTTCGAAAATTTAGCGACAAATCATTGACAGTTTGGTAATAAAATTTCATCTTCTTTTTTCATTGCGCGATAAAGTCGCTCGGTCTATCGTAATTTGAGGACTATTGAGTATTTGCTGATTTTATTCATTTTTATTTCTTCATAAAACACAATTACAGGCTCTCTCAATGAATAATCACGGTCAAATTTGAAATTCGAAGGCGGAAACTCAAAGTGATTTTTCATGTAAGAGTCGTTGAGAGTGGATCGACGGAAAAGCGAAAGAATGCGCAGACGTAAGGGAAGATGAGACAAACGACAAGTATAATCGAGGAGAAATAAGAAACGCAAGAATGCCAATGAGTGACAGTAAGATAATAACGAAGGACGAAAGAGCGACGAATAACAGGCGACGACACCCGAAAAGACAATCCACGCTCATTCGCTTGTGTTCCGCGCGGCTTGACGCTCTGAACTTGCGCACCCAAGATGACGGAAAGCGTTAGCAGACGATACACGAAACGTCACATCACCAGAAAAAGCGAGACAGATGCCGATCTGCCTTGCTTGTCGTCTGCTACGTGCCCCGCGCTCGGCTCCGAGGACTGAGTGGCGGCGTCGATCATGGCGGACTGTAGTCCTATGACAATGCATCGAACGCCCAAATTCTAATGCTTCCCATTCAAAATCTATTCGACGGAAACAAAAAAGCCTTGACAATTACACTCCGGGCACCCCCCTGAACCCGCCAATTCAGAGTGCGTCACCTATTATGAATCACCCTGTATATATAACAACAAATTTTCTAACCCCGACCGAAGGGCTATTTCGTCATGGATCTGTCCAAAAAAATGAATCCGACTATAAAGTAGTCTCACAACGGGGACTTGGTCAGACGATAACCGAGTTTAGTGATACGCTTTTACAGGATGATAGGTAGGTAGGTACTGATGTTCCTTGAAAAAGACCAGCTTCCAACTCGGCTTTAATTTGGAGAAAAACGAGTTTAAAGTTATTGAGCTCTTTATATTTTTTGTGAGTATCAGAATAATCGCAGCAGCTGGCAGCCGAGTGGTCAGCGGCCCAGACTACCGCGCGGAGGTCTCGAGTCTCCTTGACGCTACTTTTTTTTTCAATTTTTAATACGTTCGTTAATTTTTTTTAACCTTTATTATGCTATGTACATTTTTCAAAATGTGTTTGCTTAGGTTGAATTATTTTTAAATAGTAAACTTATACGTGGATAAACTGGACTTTTATTGTTTTATTATAATGCAAATACAAAAGCAAATTAATGTTTATTTGCTTACAGCTACTTTGTTTACAGGTATGCGTGGTGCACGGGAAAACTGATTCCAGAAAAAGAATTTTTTTCTCAACGTTAACCAAGTGGCTTTTTCCCCCAGAAGTTAAAAAAAAAAGATGCGATTGTGAAGAGAACGAAATAGCTTTCGCACAATGTTCACGGTGCCGAAGTTTCCTGTGTTTTTCCTACTTTAACGATGAATAGCATCCCAGACATTGCAAGCGTCAATAATATATTATATATTTTTTTTAAATTTTAATGTTCTTCCTAAGGTACACGCTGTTCGCGTTTGTTACCTTATTTTTTCCTCCACTGTAAGACTGTTTCTTTCCTCCTTTTCCTCCCCACCTTGCGGCCGCAGGCGACTTCCGCCTCTGTATCATATACATCATGACATTTCTGTCATGGGTATAGGGAAACTGCGGAAAACGTATACCAATACAGCCGGTCATCAAGTTCGCCCCCCAGTCGTGGAACTAGTCTTATTTCGCCACAAAATGCCGACGAAAAACATTTCACGACGAAACGTACGCGACTGGGATTCGAACCCGGGACCTACCGGTCCGCAGGGTTTAGTGGCAAGCACGCTAACCACTAGACCATTGCATCGGTTTTAATATATTATATATTTAAAGCAAATAAACATTCATTTGCTTTTGTATTTGTATTATAATAAAACAATAAAAGTCCTGTTTATCCATGTATAAGTTCATTATTTAAAAATAATTTAACCCAAGTAAACACATTGTGAAAAATGTATAGAGCATAAAAACGATTCAAAAAAATTAACGAACGTATTAAAAATTGAAAAAAAAAGTAGCGTCGAGGGGACTCGAACTCGAGACCTCCGCGTGGTAGTCAGGACCGCTGACCACTCGGCTGCCAGCTCGCAAAGGATATATCCTTGGCAGCCGAGTGATCAGCGGCCCTGACTACTTCTGACTACTCGGCCTTCATTTTGAGAAAAACGAGTTGGAAGCTGGTCCTTTTCATGGAACATCAGTACCTACCTACCTAGCATCCTGTAAAAGAGCATCGCTAAACTCGGTTATCATCTGACCGAGTCCCCTTGTCAGGCTAGGGTAGGGAGAGGCATGTTGAGCAAGTTTGGAATCATCGCCCTGTCATTCCTTAACAGTCTGCCGCATAAAAATGAAACCTACTTTGGTCAATAGGAAATTTATCTGGGAAAAAAAGTCTGTAGACGAAATTCCTGCCAACCTTATTTCACAGATAATTGCTCTCAAATGACTAAAGCCATGTTTGCCCAACCTGCCCCGATAGTGGGGTAAGTTGCGCATGGGTATGAGGTAAGTTGAGCAAAGTAAGAATTGCATTGAAAAAATCAGACGTATGCAACATGATTTGGTACAATGCAGTAATAAACCAACAGATGCTTGTTAATTAGAGAGATTTTAAAACATTAACATCAATTTCAATGAACTTTTAAATATTTCTTCTCATACAATGATAGAAGAAAATCTTTCAATCTCGTTTTTTTTTACTTTTGGGTGAAAAATAATGAAACTTCCCGTGTTACCGTGTTTTGCGCCGCGTGGCAATGTGTTTCCCTCCCCCGTACCTCTCTTTCCGCCAATCGATGCACCCGCGTATCGGAGCTTAGTTTTTGAAATATTTCGATTGCCCAACTTACCCGACTGCTCAACAAGCCCCTCCCTTCCCTACTTATCTTCTTAAACACGCATTTTCCAGAGTTCCGGTTATTGAGATCAATCGTGCGTTGAGACTAAGTCACGCCGCGGCAGTAATAGATGATGATGTGAGACTTTCCATTGTACTAACGATGGACTTATGATGATCCAGATGCGAATATTGGTTAAGTAGATGAACGACGCGCCCCATCGCCAATGACTCCTGGTGAGAAGTGATCAAGAGTTGCTTATGGCTAGCGAAAATTCGAACGATACGTACTCGAATTTTCGCTAGGTTTCGGTCGTCGTGGAGGGGGATGACACGCGCGCAACTTAAATATACCCATATTACACGTGTTAAGAATTCTCAAACGGCGTTCATCGGGGAATAGCGGAGAATGTAATTGGATATCCCAATGAGGATTCCCCATGTGCAGTGTCCCTAACAAATCCCTATAGAGATGTGAGTGCTTCTTGAGACTCTCCACCAAATTTTTCCACGGGATCACTGAAGGATATTTTCTTTTGGGAGATCTAACATATTCCGGTTACCAATATAAAATAAAAAATTCTCAAACGACTTCAATGGGGAAATATCGCGGAATCCACTTGCATTTCAATGTGGACTCCCTGAGTGCAGCGTCCCTATCGGATCCTCAGAGAAATATAGTAGGATCTGGGGACTCCCCGAAAAAAATCTGCACGGAATACTAACGATTCAATTCAGGTCAGTTCGTACAAAGTAAAAAAAGAAATCACTTTTACGGAATAAAGAATGTCGTAACATACTCGAAGTTTTTTTAACCCTTCATGGTCACCCTGGGTAGAATCGACCCGTCGATCAGTTTTAGGCGTAAATATATAATAGTTCCCAGCTTCGAATGAGACTGTATTGACCATTTTACCTGGAGTTTGAAGTATCTTCATACCATAAAATTTACCCTGTTCACATGTTGGAATAAATATTTTTTTTGGCACGCGCACTATGCTACTATTTTTTTTCTCAAAAGTAGTATATCTGAGGAGTATCACGTCCAAATTTTAGGTAAAAATGTTGAAAATTCACGGAACTATGATTTTTTGAGCGAAAACGTGTCTTTTTTGCGTTTTCACGTCTTTATGATTTTTGTTTAACATGTCGCCATTTTATTTCTTATAAATAAATTTTTCGCACATCATCTAGAAAGTTCAAAGCATGTTCCGTAATTTTTTGAACCACGTCGGACGGATAGTTTGGTCACAATACTTTAAAAAAAAAATGACTAGGTAGAATCGACCCAAGTGTGACCACCGCGATTGAATTTGGATGGGTGAACCCGAAGGGTTAAACCTCATGACAATTTTGCATACCTGATTATTTACCGACGTCCCCTTAAGGAGGATGCAAACACATCGGACAACTTGGAGTCTCGCAGATGTGGGCCGCTTGAAACAATCATTCCGTTCGAATTTTTTATTCAATTCGTGTACGTACATATGATAAATGTCACTGACAGGCTTTAGCGGAAATCCGTTCGCAGTTTGCTCCGATTCTCCGATTCACCGTTGCGCACGAATGGAAAAGCAAAAGAGGGGAAGCGAGCGTGATCCGTGGGGGTGGTTTTGTTATATATACATATATACACCGGATAATATATTGTCTGTGCACCGGTGCTGGCAGTCGAAGGTTTTTTTCCGGATAGGAAAAACTCGGCGGACTAATAGCCTGGCTTTTTCGTGTCGCTGGCGAAACCCTCCGAATCGTTCGCAGTCGCCGATAAATCAAAACACACATTAGCTCACCGCGAGCGATAAGGATTCAAAAAAGGACATACTTGCGAGTGGATCCACAGAATAAAACTGGGAGGTACTTGGGATGGTTTTTTACGGATTGGTTAAGATTCGTAAAAACTGTCCTGTTTTATGTTTTCTGGAGAGAGACGTCATTAGGATTTGATCCAAGAGAAAACAACGGAACTTTTTATCTAACCAGATGCGAAAAACATTTCGCCAACAAATAGTTTCTTTTCAATTAATTTTTCTTGGCTTGTTGTCGCTCGGATAATCTTTCTGTAAATATGGAGAATCATGAGGAAAAGAAATGTCTGGATCCATATGCAGAAAGTAGTCTTCAGTTTTGGATATTCTGCTATCATGTCTGGCAATGACGCTTGCCTGATCTCTTGATAAGTTTTGGTTGAAACCAATCACGCCTTAATAATTATTAGTAAAACTTTGAATTAAGGAGAGTCGAGCGTTTAACTGATAAATGTAAACAGATACTGATTTTACGTAGAGATACGCAATAGGTACGTTCTATAAAAATTCAACTTTGAAGTTCCAACAAGTTCCGCCACACCGTTGTCGAGAAAAGAACGATTAAAATCTAAGGAATTTAGCACTGTTTCTTGCGGAAAATTGTGCATTTAGCCTCAGTTGATAATTCTTTCTGATATATTTACTGCGCTTCACTTGACGACTTAAGGCCTAACACTACTGTAATGGCCTAAAAAAAGCGTTTTTTTGACAATCTTTTTCGGCCGGAAGGAAAGGTTATACAATAATAATATTCGAGGACGTTATTAAGCTTAAGTATGCAAAAAAAAATTAAGAAAAATATGAAAAAAATGGCGACACCAGAGCCATTCTCCCGAGGCGAGTTGAATTTGCGACGCTCTGCAGCACACAGCAAAATTGGTATGAATTTGATTCTGGAAAAAAAACCACTTAATCGTGATGTTCATAGCTAGAGAAATACGTAGGGGATTTTTAAAAAAGGGCTATCGTTTGTTAATAACAAAATGTTTAAATTAACTTATCGAAAATCCCCTAAGTATTTCTCTTTGAAATGTTGTTATAAAGATATGGTTAAAAATTCAAACGAAAAAAATTAAAATCGTTTCAGTTATGCTGCGTGCCATTTTCAAAAATCGTGCTTCAAGAAAAACGCGTTTAAAGTTTTACAATGTGTTATACACATGACCGACGCGTTAGGGGGGGAGGTCGAAATTTTGATGAAAAAAAATTCTTTCAGGGAAAAAACTTTTTGCCCCTTTTTCTAGAGGGTTCAAAGCATCTTTTAAACAAAAACAATCGATTTTTTTTATTTACTTAGTTTATTTTTTAAATAATTTAGTGGTGTTAGCCCTTAAGGTTCTTATGGAGTCTAGCCGTCAGAGCTAAAGTATGAGGAGACACCCTATGCTTTTGGATCGGGTCGATTGACTGGTACCAACCGGTACTGTGGATCGTACCCAAACTGCACAGGATGATCAGCAAAGAGTTTATATACTTCCATAAAAAAATTCACCTCGCATTGAGACCTGGTCCCATAACAACCTCACAAAAATTATAGAGCGTATCTGTGCACTCGTTTTTTTCGGCTGAAATAAAACTGGGATTTTTATAACAACCTTGATATATAACCCAAAATGAGTAAAGCTAGTTGGCAATTAGACACTGTACCACATTGGCTAGATATTATGTTTTTTAATCTCGAAAACGATGTATATTAAAATTTTCGAAAACGTCGTCGTTGGATTTCCATTGGACTTACCTACGTCAAGAGAAAATCAGTATCCTTTACCATTCATCGGTAGAACGCTCAACCCTTCGTGAAAAAAACAAGACACTGACGAATGACAGATGACACCATTCCGCATTAAGTTTAATCACAACCTTGCTATTTTCAATTTACTATATTTATCAATAGCGAGAATGGCTAAACTTCATGAGAAATACATAGTGATCAGAATTTATCATTGTCGGAAAGAATAACAAAATTATTGAAGCGTTATTTAGAACACTTTCATTTTTATTGCGCTTTACCCTGTAAAAAATTCATTTACTACTTCGAACCTGGCAGGGAACTAACAAAATTCATTTCTTTTCGATTCCCTTTTATTCTTAAACCACTATCGTATGTTCGAAAGAGATGGAAGATCGCTAGAAGTGTATTTCCGTAAAAAAGCAAGACAACGTGAGTCGTAGCGATATATACAGGTATATATATAGATCCCTCGAGAGTTTGTCTCTCGGTGTAGCCGAGTCAATTACCTCCATGCGCGTCCATCAAACCCTCTGGGTTCACTCCATCTCTCGCTTTTTTGTCTGATATTCCATTCGGTTGTAACTCTCCATCTTTATCCCTTCACCTCAGCCTTTGCTCCAGCTTTATCTCTCCTTGAAGTAATTAGTGGTTGAGCACCAAGACATTGGGTTTGTAAGGATCTTTTTCTATCGCAGGTTCATTCTTTCTCGACTTTTCTTCTGGAAAATGGTACGATTCCACGTCATTCACGCTACTTCGAATCTTCTTCAGTTAGCAGAAGAGTGAATATTTTTCTCATATACTCGTGCATCATTAAATAAAACCAGAGTTGATGCGATTTTAATATCTTTATTATTGAAGAAAAATAAAAATTGAGAGCGTACAATTGCCTCCGATTGGGACAGAAAAAATACTACAAGTTTTCCATAAACCAATCAAACGCAGCACGCTGTTAATACAACAATGTCAGTAGAAATGACACTCAAACGATAATTTATACTGAGTATTGAAACAAAACATCATTTTTTTTAACATATAATTCTTCAATATCGAATGCCACAGATTTGTAAATTTGTTCAACAAATCAGATATGGAGTTATTTTACGATCGCTGTTTACGCAAATGCAATTAAGTTTAAGTGATTTAGACGGAAATATCGTTGGAAGGACGTCCGCACATACGTACGGGACAACTTTGCTCTTGACGAAATTCCTTTTTTAGGAATGGTGGACGAGGAATGACGTAGCACGATCTCAATCGTCCTCGTCCTCGTTGTCGTCATTGCGGAAATTCGCGTCGCTTGAGGATAGATTACGATTCGAATGTCGGAGCACGCGAGAAAACGAACGCCCGAGAGGAAATCGCGAATAAAACTGACACATAGAATTCGTCTTCGATGGGAAAGATGTGTATGTGTGTATATATATACGTAAGAGAAAATACTCCCGAGGTGGAAATCGATCGTCTGTAACGTTCCACTGAATCAAACAGATATATTCAGTCAGAGGATCGTGTCGTCCCTCTTTCAGCGGAATCCTCCGGCTCCACAAGAGAATTGGAGTAAAAAATATTATCACAGCCTGCCTGGTGGAGGATTTTTTTATGCCATCTCTTCGTAGCCCGAAAACATTCTCTGCATTGCCGTTTTTAGGTATTACTGGAGGGACCGTCGGGAAAAAAGTTAGTCGAAAATGGGCGAATCGTGGACTTACAAATAGGTAATTTAATAATAAATTAAAACTTAGAAATATTAATTTTCCATTTTCAATAATAATTGAAGTCAAATTCGACGATATTGGCGTGTGCTTGATTGAGGTTTTGTCAGTGACTGTAAATCTGCTTTAACTGTCGGAAAAAAATTGCTCAATTTTTAAATTTAATTAATACGTTCAGATCATCTTATTATTATCAATAGTTACTCAAAACCTCAATATATAGAGGGTTTCCAATGATTGCTATTAATTCATCGTTAAAAAAGGCGATACTCCTCATTACTTTAATTAATTTCTCGACAATTACTCAGTCCATTTAATTGAACCTTAGCATAATCAATCGTGATCTTAAATCTTGATGATATAATATTTTCAGAAATTACGGCGATTCAGTTCCATTCCCGTTGCAACCACTAACGTCTGCAGAAGCTGTTTTCACATAAGCGACCGTGTTAAATTCATATAATTACTAAATTATTTAGTGAAAAATTCTAAAATTATTCATGTATTATTATTCTATCAAGAAGTATAATTTCTCAAATTTTCAAGAATTTTGGCGATTTTTCAATATCCATCCAGTAATATCTTAACTTAGTGCAGCAAAAAAGATGTAGTTTGAGTCGGAAAAAGGTACTGCCCCTTATCTGTGTTCCCTAAATAATATCAGGCCATGGCCAGGCCGTTCAACGTGGATCAAGTTCCTCGTGTAACAGGTCTTAGGCCAGGCCCTTATCCGCAGTTCCCTTTTTCGGAAACTGATCAGGCAAATGACGAGGAAAGGGATCGGGAAATCGCCGCAAAATGATGAGAAAGATGATAGTGTACCGGCAGGGTCATGAGAAATAAACCGGCGACGGATGATCAGGTACTGGAAAAGGGCTTTTGGAGACATACCCGAGTAAAATAAATAGTATTAGGTCGTACTGATACTTATTATTTCACAAGTATCACAAAATCATAAGCGAATGTGCATGCTGTGAGCAAAGCACTACTGTCCGTGACATAACAATGGGCCGAAGTTTTATCGTTGTAGGCCGGTACCTTGGTTACGCGAAGCCCGTCACTCGAAGCGGATCTCTGGATCAGATGCGCATGGCTCGGCAAAACAGAAAATGTTTATTAGAGACAAAACTTGGAACATGTTTATTAGAGTTCAAACTTGGAACATGTTTACATAAAATAATTGATTAAAACATGAACCTAAAGGTGGAAAGATTAGATTGTTTAAAACATATTTATTATTGCAAAATTCTGGCAAAAAAATGCCAAAAATCGATCATTTTTTTTTCAAACACGTTCCAACATTCAATTCTCGATTTTTTTTTCAAAATTTAGGTTCATGTTCTCAAAAAACATCTCAAGAATGTATAAAAATTTGTTGGACTATTTCAGATACGAATTGCGAGCTGTACAGTTCCCGCAAATCGACGATAAGGACACGCCAAGGGACACAGCGGATTAGACTTTAATTAATGCATGAAATAACTTGAAAAAATGACCAGAGATGTATGAAAATATGCATAAATTATTGTCAGAGTTGCGGAAATTTCCCTTTTCTTTTTTCACAACAAAAAAGTCCAAAGAATCATCTAATTTTCGATCTCCTAAAATGGTTGCCCGCCTTAAGCTTTACTTTTCAGGTAATGTCAATGTTCTGGCCGGCTCTACATCACGTAAAAGTGTACTCGCACGCAATGTATTTCAGCCAGAACATTGCAATTTCCAAACATAGAGTGTAAGACATAAAAAACAATTTTGTGATCTTTCTGGCCTGTTCCATGTCAGGTGAATCGGACGAGGCAAGCCCGGCCAGGACCCGACGCAAAGTAGGTAATGCCCGGTCACATTTCTGCACAGGCATATGTACGCGCGTGTTTGTGTATGTGCATACATTCGCAACAGACGGATGTTATATCAGTGTCAGATGGTGTTGAAGCTCGCATCATTGGAATACAACGGAAATTCATCTTATTTTTCATTTCTCCATTTTTATTACTACCAAAACCCTCATTTTCCAAGTTTACGTTATAGAATCCTAACAATGATCTTTAAAAATGTTTCAGTGATTTTTGATGCCTGAATAGACAAAAAAATGGGCAATACGAGAAAAAAAAATTTCGCTGCATTCCAACCATGCAAACTTTAATACCATAGCGTCACGGACTCCGGAACTGTTTTTTTTTTTCATTGCAGACCGAATAAAACTTTCGCAAACAGCATATAGGTACCTAGTATAGAATTTGATATCTTTACGGGGAAATCAATTCATACGTGGTTCATGACGTTTATAACATTCCCTAACTTTCCACGTGGTCATACACCAATGTTATCAGGTTACTTTCACATCGCATTTTTCCATGCGTTTCAGAAACTCTATCGAAACAACGGTAATCGATTAAATTAATTATTTCTAATACCGTCATTTTCATTTTGTCTGAAATTAGATCAACACATCATTGATTTGTTTGTAAAAGTCATATTTGTGAGTCCGAGTCTTAGTGCTCTGTTAACTTATCGTGATGGCCGTCATAAAATAGTCAGTACAACGGTAATAGTCGTTGTAAATAAATGGCTCGAGCCTGCGTCGAGTTGAAAGAATACTCGATCGGTAAATATACGAAAAAAAAAGTTACGACGTAAATCGGGATCTATAAAAGCCGGGTATGATAAAAACATAAATATCAGTTTTATATCGTTTCTTGAAGGTTAGCATGCTCGAATTGCCAGGAACCTTTTTTTTTTAAAGCTCTCTTTATCGATACTTACAAGTGAAAAAGAAAAGTGTCGTATCCTTGAGACCCATAGTCGAATTAATGTTCTTCTTTTATATTTATGTCTAACTTATTCGTAGTTTTTTTTAAGGTTCCATAATGAAATAAGGAACGCTTATAAATTCGTTATGTCCGTCGGTCCGTCTGTCACAATCTCAGGTTTCTACAATTTCAAATCTATATCAATGTCATTTTGCACGTACATTTTGGATGTGAATCTCATTTAATATGCTGTAAAATCTTGAAATAATATTCTTTAAGGATTTTCCCTCTTTGTAAAAATAAATTTCAAATAATCGAACAAGAAATTGAGGTTTAATTTCCTATTTTTCGTTCTAAGCCTCGTTTGCGAAATATTAAGCTTCAAAGTGAAGTACAATGTGTCCGACACCTCCCGTCCTCCTAATTTGTCAATCTTGGATCTAAAAAAATCTGATAAATTCTAGGCATTAGTGATTAACATTTTCAATTGAAATTATTTCGGTTAACTTTAATTGACGAATTCATGAGATGGACAACCGAATTATCGCTAAGTCGACTTCACGGAAACTTCATTCTCTTGAATATGCACATATAACTTCGTCGAATTTTGTTTGATGTTTCGTTAATAAAATATCAAACATTGAACAAAGGGTCCTCCTCTTCACCCTCTCTACCATTAAACTGATTGCGTATTATTAAACCAAAATCGAAATTCCTGTATTATAAATAATTGTAGTATAACATCCATAATAATAAATACATAGTCAAAATAATTATAGTTCAAATGATTGCATAAACAAATTACTGCGAAACCCTAATTAAGGCATCATTATCGGTCTATTTTCGGAAATTTTCGATTTTCTAAAAACATCAGTTTCGTATACTACATACCCGTAGAAATATGGTAGAGAACTTTATTTAGGTCGGAGTGACCGATAAGAGGCTAAAAAGAGTGATACAATAGAAGCGTCTCTGCGCACTCAGCGCGCAACCGCCGTGTCGAGCATCCAAAGCTCGCAGAACAGTGATCCGAAACCAAAAATCCCAAGAAAGTGTAGCTTTTGAAGAAGCTGAATGTGTGGACCATGCATCGCTGATTGAGGGTAAGAGGCTTTTTTTAAAAGTTTTATGTGCATTTTTAGAATATAAATTTTAAACGCGTTTTTCTCAAAACAACGTTTTTCAACATGATTTTCGAAAAACTATTGCACCGATTGAGCTCAAATTTACAGGGATTATTCTATGCATGGACCTCTTCGACCCTTACTAACGGTATAAATATTAATATTTAGTCCTTTTTTTAAACAATTTAAGTTGTAAAAAACAGTTGAAAGATCCAAAAGTGCGCCATTTTGTTTTCTTTTTATCGGGGGTGAAAGTTTTTAGTAGGATTCATACCTACAAGTCGACTTTATAATACAATACTCGACTTTTTCTTTTCAGATGCTCCAAAGTTAATATTTTGTGTCGACAAGGTGAAAGCAGCGGTAACTTCAGACAGCCCGATCAACAGGATAAATTTAGAAACAAATTTTTTTTTAAATTTTTTCTTGTACTTTTAAATTTCTATTTTTATGTATAAAAAGATATAGAGATAAATTTATTATGAAAAGAAATCCTTGAAAATATGTGCAATAGATGAATACTGATGCCTTAAATCTGGGGAATGACGTACACACGGAGAGAATTAAATGTTAAAAATTACCGTGCAGTAACGGTAACCAGATGGCAACCCTGAAACTTCGCTTATTATTACTGAGTAAAATACAAATTTTCACGAAAATGAAATAAAATTTCTTCTTCAGATAGAAAATTTTACTAGATTTTCTAGTAAATTTTGATGTGTAACAAAATACGCAAAACTTAAATTTAAAAAATATATAATATCAGCGAAATTTTACTGTGCATTTTATTATTTTATGCCTTTCAAAAATGTCTATAAAAAAGTATCGTCTTTATAACAGTTATTTTAAGATTTATTATAAAATTTAATGAGTGTTATAGGAAAGTGTATTGTGCTCTCGGTAAAAATTATCGTGCGCGCTACCCTTCTTGTATAGTGAAATTTTAGCTACGTATTTGGAATTTTCTGTAACGTGAGTTTAAAAAAACTTGTCGCATACGAATTATCATGCTTTTCTCACTTGTCACCACATTGAAATATATCACGGTAATTTTTACCGTGAAATTCACGACAAAAATTACTTTTTAATTCTCTCCGTGCATGTGTTCCAAAACGCAATTGGCAGGTTTTAATTGTCAACTCGTAGATATAGCTTTATCAAAGGCGTATCCGCGTAGGATATGTCTCTGATTAACTTCATTAGATTTTCAATCAATTTTCAATCCGAGATGCGTGGAATACGTATATATTGTGAAAAATCTATTGCGAAACAAAAAATATATTTTTAATGACAGTACTCGTTTCTCGAATCAACGAAACGGAGATGCTCTTCGAGAGGCTGTATCGATTCAACGTGGCAAAAGCGTCCTTGATCAGCTGGTAAATTCCCCCTCCCCCAATCAAAACCTCCTCCTCGGCCAAACGCAAGAAAACCAGTTCTTCGTTCTCGAGAGAACGAAATAATCGCGTTATTTTCTTACGTAAGAATAACTTTTCCCTCGCTCATTGCAGAAAGAAGCTATCAACCACAGTGTGTGTTTACTAATTACAGGAGAGATGGAGCATCTGGAGAGTCGCGGCGAAATCCTATCGAACTCGTGTTTGATCAATGTATCGATACACATCCAATATATTTTTCTGATAGTGCCAATAGGAAATGTAAGATCGAGCTGTTTTGGAAAACGCTGGAGATCCATTGGCGTCCGTTATGAGAACAGACATCATAAATGTCCCTTGTTGCAATATTATAATTATTTAATCGTTAAATTGATCCCTGGAATAATACAATTCGTCTTACATCCTTCTAAATATGTTACCCGCCCAAGAGATTCAATCACCGAAAAATACATATTGCACAAAGAAGAAATCAATCTTCAGTACAGACATTACATACACGGAGAGAAATAAAAAGTAATTTCTGTCGTGAATTTCACGGTAAAAATTACCGTGATATATTTCAATGTGGTGACAAGTGAGAAAAGCATAATAATTCGTATGCGAGTTTTTTTTAACTCACGTTACAGAAAATTTCAAATACGTAGCTAAAATTTTACTATACAAGAAGGGTAGCGCGCACGGTAATTTTTACCGAGAGCACAATACATTTTCGTATAACACTCATTAAATTTTATAATAAATCTTAAAATAACTGTTATAAAGACGATACTTTTTTATAGACATTTTTGAAAGGCATAAAATAATAAAATGCACAGTAAAATTTCGCTGATATTATATATTTTTTAAATTTAAGTTTTACGTATTTTGTTACACATCAAAATTTACTAGAAAATCTGGCAAAATTTTCTATCTGAAGAAGAAATTTTATTTTATTTTCGTGAAAATCTGTGTTTTACTCAGTAATAATAAGCGAAGTTTCAGGGTTGTCATCTGGTTACCGTTACTGCACGGTAATTTTTAACATTTAATTCTCTCCGTGTAGAAAATTACTTACAATGAAAAACTGTATGATTGATTTAGTGATCAATTGCATGTTTTGTATCTTGGAAACTTCAACGAGGTAAGGCAAGAAAATTATAAAATAGAACGAACTAATCTATAGAAATACATACAGTGGGGCTAAAAACTATTTGTACACTTACGTTTTTTATAACTTAGAGACATAAGTGATACACAAACGAAAGCTATTTTGTTTGATAGTCTACCAGGTACAGAGATAATCTGCAAATTGAGAATTTTTTATTAGGCGTAGTAAAAGAGGAATGCAAAAAAGAACAAGAATTTGAGAACAAAAAAGTATTCGTACATTTATAATTTGACTGCTAAACATTGACAGACACTTTCGCATAGTCTGAACTCTGTCTAAAATATAATCAAGTCTTTGTTTATACAGTGGCTTTGGCCTCTTCTATGCCGTTGGTACATCTTCGAACACTTCACAGAGATGACAGCGAAGAAAAACGAAATATCCGTATCAGTGCGAGATAGGGTAATATTTCTTCGGAAGCACGGTGAATGTTATCGAAAAATTGGTAAAGAACTAAATTTAAGTTTCACCACAGTACAGTACATTTAAAAAAAATTGTGAAAAAAACCAAAACTACAGTAAATAAGCCACAGACAGGTTGGCCGAGGATACTCACAGTTGAGAGCGTCGAACTATAATTAAAGAGGCTACGAAAAATCCATTTATAAGTTCTCAAAGTCTATGCAATGATGTCCCGTCTACATCAGGAAAAGTCGTGTGTCCTCAAACCGCATGAAACGTTTTGCATTCTGCCAAAATATACCGCAGAACTGCGAAAAAGAAACCATATATTAATAATACGAACAGAGAAAAACGCACGTGTAGTAGATTTTAGCGAATCCCATGAAAACCCCATAGAATTTTGGAAACATGTAATCTTTTATGATGAATCGAAGATCAACATTTTCGGGTCCGATGGGAAGAGATTAGTCTGGCGAAAACCCAATATTGAGTTTTTACAAATGCATATTATATTGTAAAGCACGGGAGAGAAGGCGTAATGATTTGGGGCTGTATGGTGTTCAATGATATTGGAAATCTTGTATTTATGGGAAAATGAATGGGAAGATGAATACCCAGAAGAATTTCGAAGTATCGCGTAATATTATAATTTGTAGGAAAGTGGAGTTAAAGCTAGCCTGAGTGGAAGTTATTACTTTCAACAAGACAAGGACCCGAAACATGAGGCCATGAAAAGTACCGCCATGACAGAATGGTTGTTGTACAACGTTCCTAAACAGTTAATTATACCACCACAATTTCCGGATATTAATCCTAGAACCATGTCATAGTTTTCAGCACCTGTAAACCATGCATTTGGATCGTTCGCGTCCGTCGCTTATTTGACTATGTTATTGTGTAAGGAAAAGTCTGAAAAAATGCATGGATCTTCTTTGGACTCTTAACTATACGATAAACCTTTTGCCATTCCTGAAAATCCCTTTTTTAATGAACATTTTTTTCAGAGTTCGGCGCTATGTAGGCTGTTTTCACTAGAATGTTTGATTTAGCCCGGACACAAAAGGCCTATGTACATGGTTCTGGGGTTGATCCTATAGAAAAATTATGGCACTTGTTGGATACAGAAGTAAGAAAAAGAAAAATATCTAACAAATCTGATCTACAACGAGTAATTTTAGAAGAATGGAAAAAAATATCAAAGAAAACAACTCAGAAGCTGGTGGAATCCATGCCTAGAAGACTACAGGCCATAATTGAAGCTAAAGAGACTCATACAAAATATTAGTTACAATATACATCTAAGATTATGTTGCTTTCCACTATAATTGTAAGTGTACGAATACTTTTTTGGTCTTTAAATTCTTGTATTTTTACATTACTCTTTTATTACGCCTGATAAAAGAACCCTTCATTTGCAGATTATCTCTGTACCAGGTGGACTATTAATCAAAATAGTTTTTGTATGTATATCACTTGTGCCTATAAAGTTATTGGAAAAAAAAAACCGAATGGGCGAATATACGCAACTCACAAATCCTCAATGTGAGTGGATATATCGGGTGAAGTTCCCATTCTTGGAGTGCGATGAAAATTCATTTCTTCACGTTATCCAAATTAATTTTGGCACATTCAAGCTGCGAATTGTTTTTCAAAATCCTTATTAGAAGTATCCAAAACTTGAAACTGCGAAAAAGATTTTGGATAATCATAAAAATAAAGAAATAAAACAATAAAAAAAACAACTTTCGTTGTGTTCCCCAACGATGCAAAAGTCATCATCGCCATATCGAACATCCATTCACTGTGATGTTGCGTTCAATTATTTGATTGAATACGAGGTTACGTTCCATATGCATTTTTTTCTTTTCCTCGCCAATGCAACAATTCAACATTTGGTAAATATCTGGAAAAGGGAAGCTTTCTAAAAAAAAATTGTATCACTATTTGGGCATATTTTTTTTCAGAAAGTCCCCCTTTTTTAGACATTTACCCAATATTTCTTCAATCATTTTGGTGTTGTACGCTGGCTCGCCTGCCTTTAGTTTTCTTTGAAACCGTGGAACGACGTCAACTGTCCGGGACCGGCAGCAAATTTCTGTATGACGTAAAGGAAGCATGGAATCGTGGGGTTTTATGCGTCGAACAATTCCAGTAAAACTTTTTGTTCACAAGCATTCCGCCATATATATATGTGCATATATCACACCCACAAACACCTTTGAATGTTTGTACCATCTGGTTCGAACTAACAAAAAAAGTGGGGAACAAAAAATGGAATAAGGTAGACACATAAAAGGGGAAGCGCCCCATACAATGGAACAAATAATAACTAACAAAAAAAAAGAGTATGCCGGATAGCCAGGCGAGAACGGACGATTTTTTTTTCTCACGTTGATAGTCACGATGGATGGACTGCTATGCGTTTTTTTCCCGATATGTCCTAAACGATAGACAGTGCATAGTGTACGTGCGCTAGGATATTCGATGACCGAGTTTCGAGTCATGTATATATTCGCGGATCCATACGCTGGCCACTAAATTTAAACGGACTATTTCCAACAGAATATAACGCTTGTATATAGAGGTGCAAGGACATTTGCGTTGTACGGAAAAGTAGGTTATGATTATTCTTTTGGATTCGAATAATTTAGCCATACACCGGTACCGCAGTGATCCCTCGGTGATTCTTTTAGCGCTGCCTCGATCGGTTTAAAATAATAAACAAACGCATCCGCGCTTGCACATCATGTTACCAGGACTGCCTTGTTAGCGTTGTAACATCATATTTACACTGACTTTCCAGACGTTATTGGATGAACGAACGTACAAATGTATACTTGGGTACGAAGGTTGCTTTATATTGATAAAAGACGTTCAGTCAGAGATTATGGTCCAAAGATCGCGAGAAATTTTACCAGTGTCCATTCAGTGGAGAATAACCTGAGCGATGCAAGAGAATTCTCTTCCTCAATTACGCTCCTGTAGTAGAGAGTGGGGCACAATGTGTCACGGGGCGCAGTGGGGCACAATGTGTCACGGGGCGCAGTGAGCCACATGCGGTTTCTCGGAGGTTTGTAGCTCGTAAATTACGAAATTTTATGTGTTGAACCGCGATTTATATCAGGTTTTGTCAAGCCTAAAGGAAAGTCGATAGCAGCTTACAAAGGATTATTGAAAATTAAAAATTGATTTGAGGCTCGGAAAAAAATATTTCGCTCGCCGGGAAAACATAAAATATAACGACACTTGCTGTGGCGGCTCTGGTTTTCGGTCCTAATCAATAGTTTCATTATTTATGATGCACTCAATGACTTCTGTTTTTCCGTTCGTAGTTCAATTAATAGTTATTTTCATCAATAATCAAATATTTTACTAGTGGGGTATAATGTGTCACCAAGTGCTGGGACAAAATGAGTCGACTCCCAATGAGGAAACAAAGAAGTAACGACGCTCCGAAGAAGCGTAATGTGTCACGGGCAACGGTCAACCACATGCGATTTCTCGGAGTTTTGTAGCTTGTAAAATCCGAAATTTTTTGTCTTGGTCCATGATTTATCTTCAGTTTCGGCTGGTCTAAAAGAAAGTCAATAGCAGCTCACGAAGAATTATTAAAAGTACAAAAATAATTTGAGCCTCGAAAAAAAAAATCGCTTGCCGGGAAAACGTCAAATATCGTGGGGCAATTGTGTGGGGCACAATGTGTCGTCGAGTTGTTGAGCACAATGAGTCGACTTCCAATGTTATTGGCAAATAATACCCTTTGTGAAATTATCGGTATGTATGAAAACTGTTATCTATGTTAGAAAAATATAAGAGTTTCAACCGGCTCGTTGTACCCTTCGTTTCGCAGCACTTGACACACAGTACCCACGTATCTAACATATTGTACCCCACCCGTGGGGCACAATGAGCCAATTCGCATATTTTTCTCGAACTCATTATTTTAGGATTTTTAATCTTTGTGCAAAGAATATGGTAGATTTATTGCACGCGATCGTACAAAAAAGAGTGACACAGTGTGTGACTCTTTATCGATAGAAAAAGAGTGACACACTGTGTCCCACCTTACCCTACACACAATTATATGCAATACACTGGGGTTAGAAATTAAAGGAAGAATAATCGTGGAATCGTTCTGAGAAAAAGAGTTTTCCGAAGCTCAAATATCCTGTTTTTTAAATCACCGAATGAAAATTATTCCTCGGGATCAACTTAAAAAAAAAAAAGATAAACAGCTGGAAAAAATTGGCGAAAGTTTCCATTTACTCAGGAGAGGCTTCAAGAGCTGAAAAATGTTTTGGCCAAATCTAATGTATGACTTTTATAGACCTGTATACGTATCCGTCTGTGGAATCGACGGATATCAGAAAAATCCTCACAAAGCTTTGACGAATCGATTGGAACCGATGAAAAATCGAAGCTCTTGGTATACATTATTCAGCTTACGTACATATATGTATTTCATGCAGTATCATCGAAAAATCGGAATGCCCGAATGCGAAATATCGTGTATGCGCCCGCGCGTACGGAAAGAAGTAAAGAAAATAAAAAAGTATTATCCATTAGTCAAATGCACGTGCGCTGCAATTTTTTAGATCGTTGAGAGAACTGATGAGGATCGTCATGACGACAAAGGAAGAATCTCCGCGTTTCAAGAGATTTCATTTTTCTGCGTTGTGTGTCATATTTTATGATAGAGCTACGTTCGGATGAGCATACGCGTGATGTAATATGAAATTCACTGCGAAAGAGCGTACTGAAAAACGCATACTGCGAAAGAGTGTATTGCGTGTACGCGAGTGCATTGTCAGGACAATGAGTATTAGGTGAAGTACTCGTTTACGGTCAATGCACTTTTGAGGATATTTCAAGCGCAATCGAAAAATCAACTCTATGGCACGGAATTCAAAATATAATGGAGCTTTCAATTAATAATGTTCATACCATTTAAACATTTGATAAGCGATGTTTAAGGCATCAGTCTCCATCTATTGCATATATCATCAAGAATTTTTTTTTTCATAATAACATTTATCTCCATATTTTAATCTTTTTATACATAAACAAGAAGTTTCAATGTACAAGAAAAAAATAAATTTTTATTTTATTTTATTTATCTTGGTGATCTGGCTGCGTGAAGTTACCACTGTTTTCACCTTGTCGACACGAAATCTCAAGGGGTTACGTGGGTTTGAAAATTTCAAAAAATCCATTTTTTTTTAATTTTGTTATCTAATAGTACAATAGGTCTAGAATATTCTTCCAAAGTTTTAAGTCAATCGGAGTAAAAGTCTAGGAGAAAGAGCCTTTGGGAATTCTCCCCGTTGGGAAAGACCGGCTGGGAGCGATGCAGGTACGCGCATTTTTCTCAAAACACTATTTCCGAAGTCGGTGGACACGATTTCTGAAAAACTAATGCACCGATCTTATTGGAATTTTGCCCACTTCTTCAAAATAGCATTGACTAGTGATTGAACGAAGGTTTTTTTTTTCGAATACAATTAATTTTACAAGGCTATACGTAGTGTAAATTGTACCAAAAATTGAATTATTTTGCATACTACTCTGCCAAAAATCCAAATTTCAATTTTTTTTTAAATCCTTCGTTCAATCACGAACTATACTTATCTAGCAACAGAAAAAATTTGGTTTTTTAATTTCAGATAAAGCTATCATGAGTTATACTGACCACCACGAGGACACTTTTTTTGAGGGGTTTCCAAAAACCAGGTCCCACTGGCTGAATTTCCCAAATTTTTGAATGAAATTTTTTAAAAAATATTGTTGAAATGTTGCTCTTTTGTGTGCTTAATATTTTTTATAAAATAATTTATTAGGTGTAGTAAAAAGAAATCAATTATTTTTGCATGAAATTGAAGGCAAAAATAATGGATTTCTTTTTACTACACCTAATATATATTATATTTAAAAAAAATATGCTTTTTTTGGCTTCGAAACCCACGTAACCGCTCAATTTTGGCGCATCTGAAAACAAAAAGTCGAGTATTTTATTATAAAGTGGAATTGTAATTATGAGGATTATTAAAAACTTTCACCCCTGATAAAAAGAATACAAAATGACGCACTTTTGAATTTTTCGACTGTTTTTTACAACTTAAATTGTTAAAAAATAAGATTAAATATTAATGAATATTTATACCGTTAGTAGGGATCGAAGAGATACACGCATAGAATAATCTCTGTAAATTTGAGCCCAATCGGTGCAATAATTTTTCCAAAATCATGTCAATAAGGTCGAAAAACGTTGTTTTGAGAAAAACGCCTTGAAAGTTTGTCTTGTAAAAATGTACATAAAACTTTAAAAAAAAGTCTCTTACCCTCAATCAGCGATGCCTGGTCCATACATTATTCCTTCAGCTTCTTCAAAAGCTTCACTTTCTTGGGATTTTTCGTTTCGGATCTCTGTTCTGCAAGCTTTGGATGCTCGACACGGCGGTTGCGCGCTAAGCGCACAGAGACGCTTCTATTGTATCACTCTTTTTAGCTCCTTATTGGACACTCTGATATAAATGACGTTCTTTAGTGTATTACTACAGGTATGTAGAATACGAAACGAGTGTTTTTCGAAAAACGAAAATTTCCGAAACTCGACTGATACTGATCCTTTAAGGTATTCATTTTACGAACTCGAATTTTTAACAATTACCTGATTTCCGTCAAGAATTAAATAAAAATACATCCCAGTATAATGGTAAAATTTCAAGTCAAGTTACCGAACTTTTAACAAAAAATTACGACTTTAAAAATCGTCTAATTTATGCAGCACTTTATGAAGTTGACATGCAGGGCGCATTTCTATCTTATACTTTATGTACTAAATAACTCTATATATCTTATATAAACTGCTCTGAACACGTAAAAAATTCTGAAGATTCCATAACGACCATAAAAACAGGGGGCCACTGATTGTTTAAAGAAAATATTAATGATAAAACTTCAAAATGTGACTAGCAGAAGTATTTTTGAAACCGCGACTTCTCAGAGAACATATAAAAATGTCTAAATCTACAAAATTTATGTGAAATTTTTCAGTTCATCGTTGGGTATAACAAATGATTGTAACTTATTCTATGGTCTTGAAGTTTGGATCGTTGGAATACAATGAAAATTATTTTGTATATTTTTATTTTCTCATTTTTATTACTGTATAAAATCTTTTTTTGCAGATTTAAATTTTAGATTTCTAAACGAGTGTCTTCAAAAATGATTAAGTAATTTTCGTAACGAAGATTCGCCACAAGAAATTCGAACAATTGAAAAAACAATAATTTTCGTTGCATTCAAACGATGCAAATTTCAATCTCATCTTATTTAATTGAGCGCCACTGTAATATACTAATGATGCAAAAGAGCCCTGGCTTAGGCGCCCACCAAATACGGCCCTCCGCAAAAGGAATACGTTAACCCTCCGTGGTCACACTTCTAGAAAGTTCTGCGCTGGCCACACGGAGCCAAGAATGACTTCAGTCGTTCTTAAACAATTGCCGTACGAACACAATTGATCCAATGGTTTGAAAAACATTCTGCATTATACATTTTACATTCTAGAATATGAAAAATTTGCATTAATGTGAAAAATAAAACAGTAAAAAGGTTAAAAAAAATCTTGAATATGAAAAAAAAAATAACTTTTTCACTTGAAATCATAATTATTTCATTTTTCAATATTTATAGATGGTACTCTTGAGGTATGGTACTTTGCGATAAAAAATAGTCCCCCTGAGCTCATGCCAAAAAAAGCAATTTATTTTGAGATCTAAACACCGCCAGATCACAAAAAATATGTTCCGAACGGCTGTCACAGACAAGCTGATGCTGCAATTAAAAAACTGTTAGTGCCTAGGTACAGTGAGTACTTGAAGCTTTCAGTGGAGGGAAGTCTAAACACCATTGGATGCCAAGAACGTACCAAATTTGGAGATTCGGTTGATTGAACCCCCAGTGATCATGGAGGGTTGATAAAATATATAAAAGTAGCACCTGCATCGACAATGATTACGTCGCTGTAAATAATCTGACAATCCAGCCATTCGAGTAAAATGGAGACAAATAAACAAATATTATTTCACGCGTTTTCCTGCAAGTCAACAGAATGTCGAAGAAGCGTAGGGGAGAGTGGGGCACAATGTGTCACGGGGCACTGTGAGCCACATGGGGTTTCTTGGAGGTTTATAGCTCGTAAATTCCGAAATTTGATGTGCTCGACCGCAAATTATATTTGGCTTCGTCGGGCCTAAAAGAAAGTCGATAGCAGCTCACAAATAATTATTAAAAATTCAAAATTGATTTAAGGTTTGGAAAAAAAATATTTCGCTTGCCGGGAAAACGTTAAATATAACGACATCTTTTGTAGCGGCTCGGGTTTTCGATCCTAATCGATAGTTTTATTATTTATGATGCACCAGTGACTTGTGTTTTACCATTCGTAGTTTAATTAATATTATTTTCATCAATCATCAAATATTTTACTAGTGGGGTACAATGTGTCACCTAGTTGTGGGGCACAATGAGCCGACTCTCAATGAGGAAACAAGGAAGTGACGACGCTCCGAAGAAGCGCAATGTGTCACGGGCAACTGTCAACTACATTTCTCGGAGTTTTGTAGCTCGTAAAATCCGAAATTTTTTGTGTTGGTCCGTGATTTATATTAAGTTTCGGCTGGCCTAAAAGAAAGTCAATAGCAGCTTACAAATAATTATTGAGAATACAAAATTAATTTGAGCTTCGCAGAAAGAATTTCGCTTGCCGGGAAAACGTCAAATATTGTGGGGCAATTGTGTGGGGCACAATGTGTCATCGAGTTATTGAGCACAATGAGTCGACTCCCAATGTTATTGGCAAATAATACCCGCTGTGAAATTATCGGTATGTATGAAAATCTGTTATCTGTCTAAGGAAAATATAAGAGTTTCAACCGGCTCATTGTACCTTACGTTTCGCAGCACTTGACACACTGTACCCACCTATCTGACACATTATACCCCATCCCTGGGGCACAATGAGCCAATCCGAAATTTTTTTTCGTTTTCATTATTTTAGGATTTTTAATCTTTGCAAAAAATATGGTACCCTTATTGTACGCCCAAAGGTCTACAAAATCGGTAATGACCTTTTTTTCTAACTACTTTGGTAAGGGTAAAAATTAATTAGAAAAAAAAGTGACACACTGTGCCCCACCTTCCCCTATAATTTATGTCCCAATCCAGGATGTGTATTATTGTACGTGTACGATTCCATTGTAAACATACACCTGAAAGATAAATGTATTTTGGGCTGTTTATTTTGTAAGAAATAACTTCAATGTTGTTGCCTATAAGCCAAAACCTCATGGAACCTCGGTTTTTTTTCACGAAATAATGTTGACTCGATATTCCATGTAAATATCAATACGATGATTCAATGAGTATAAATGTTTGAAAACTAAATTACGAGGGTGGGAAAAGCAACGATTGAGGGATGAGAGTATAGGAGAGAATTGTTATTGATGCAGCTTTCGGTCCATTGACTCGGAAGAAGGATTAAATTCCTGGAAAGACGAAGTTCGCCAACGTATCCCTGATGGATTTTCTAGTAGAGACAACAATAATCAGTCTTGGGAAACTCTCCGATTCCCCTTGACACTGTTGCACTGAATAAAGCTAACCGTTTGGCTCCGCATACTTAAGTGTGTCATAATATTAGATCGTACACGCGAGATTGGATTATTTGAACACTTGGGGACCGATACGAAACTCTAGACAACTTCCAAACACGATCCTTCGTTGATTCCGAGTTGTTTCAACATCTGTTCACGTTCCTCAATGCACACATTTCTGTAGCATTGGAGATATATAAATATGCCTAAAGCAGTTTGAAATATACACATCGGTAACAGTCAAATAGTCAAATTCATCTTCAAGATGGAGAAGATAATAAATCATGAAAAATTAGAAACTCCCTAATTGTCGTTACCTCATTTTTTAATATTTTTTCTATTGCTACGATCAATTGTGCTGTAAAGTAGTTATTTGATTGACGGTTGAATAGGATTCCAACGATCCTAGTCGTCAAATTCTTGGCCAACTTCGAATAGCTCACTTGATACCTCAGGCTTTGCGTACCTTGTTCGAGCAATGAAATTTAGGGGTGCACCACCTTGGCGCTCGGAAAAATAAGTATAAAAATAAATAAAAATGTTGACGCGGCTATTGAATGTATAAAATAATTTTTATTCATCACGAATACATTATAGTTTTATGAACAAATTTAAAAAATAAATAAATGGAGATATCAGTCGTCGAATAGGACCCTCTCTTCAAACTGATGGACAACATATCTTGAGATCTACTCAAGCGATTTTAATGAAATTTATACAACGTATTCTTTATAATATTATCTAGGATGTAGCATAAGATTTTTTTCGATTGGATGCCGCGTTCATTTTTTATTAATTAAAAAAAAATCAATATTTTAGTTAGATTCAGAGTTTTTGTTTCAAACAGCTGTCATGTCTAGAAACACAATTTTTAAACATTTTATAGCTAGACTACACTTTAGCCTTTCTTTATAATTTTTTTTAAGCATTTCGTCGATACAAACTTCACCACCATTCACTCGTGAACGCGTGAATCGTTTGAAACGGAATGATTCTCATAATTGTTCACTATCCGCAAAGAATAAATCCGTAGCGTAATATTATTTTCCTTTGTGTGCCAGTTTTTTGTAAATGTTTTTTCCAGTACGATTCCTCCGCGAGGCTATGTGAAACGAGATCTTTTCCATCTTCTGTTTTCACAGGTGGTCCGATGTTCTGGGTATATCGATAAAAAACACACGCTTAAAAAGAATCTCCTGTGCGAGAGAGATCCGAGCAGCTATATATATATATCCAAGCCCTGCGCGGGTGAGTGAACTTTCGAGTATACGCGATTAAAACTTGACGCAAGCACAGCCAAATCCGATCCACTCAAGTGGGTCGGAAGATCAACAAAGACTATGGCGGGAAAGTACGCGAATTTTCAAAACTATTTTAAACGGCGAATCATGAAATGTGTTTGAGGAGCCAACGAGAAGAGGGTTCTTGCGTTTGAAATTTTCGTGACAGAAGCACACGATTGGATTTCACAGGAGGCAGAGCTCCTCAAACCATTACTTCAATGTAACATCAAAGCTTGATGTCTCCTCAGTATCTTTCTCGACTAGCATCTCGTTAGGACAAGCGGATGTAGATCATAGTACGAAGGTGTTGCCTTTGCCAGGGCAAGAAGGACCGCGATCAAATGAAAAGCCAACAGACGTGCAGTCACCAAAGCATTTTGGCTCGAGTATCCAATAAGATTCAGACGATTTTCGCTCGGTGTTGCGAATGGGTGGGTAGGAAACGTGCACCATAGTCGGAACGATGTTTACTCGGGTGAGAAAGCTCCAGGAACCTTGAGTACCTGTAACAGCGTTGGAAGATCTCCGGCTTGGCGAACGCATACCTCACCTGGTTATGCTCGTGAAATCTGGCCTCGGCTTGGTTGCGTCTCTGTCGAGAATACACACACTGCAAATCCATGTGTGTTATTCGTTACAAGTAAGGTGTGTTATTTTTAAATCATCACGTGTAAATGCCACACACAACTTGAAACAACGCACTTATGTGTGTTATAGAGAATTCAAACACATTTCATGTGTTTTTTCCAACACTTGAACCACATTGAATTTTAACACGTATTGCTGTGAACCGCAACATGCAAAACGTGTAAATGTCTACATTCGCACGTTTAGATATCAAAATAGAAAGTGCCAATGGAAAATATAAGATCGAGCTGTTTTGGAAAACGCTGGAGATCCATTGGCGTTCGTTATGAGAACAGACATCTTAAATTTTCATTGTTGCAATACTCTAATAATCTCATCGTCAAATCGATCCCTGGAATAATAAAATTCGTCTTATATCCTTCGAAATATGTTACCCGCCCAAGAGATTCGATCACTGAAAAATACATATTGCACAAAAAAGAAATCGAACTTTCGTACAGACATTACAGATAAAATTACAACGAAAAACTGTCAGTAAGATTTATTGAGTGATCGATTGCATGTTTTATGTATTGGAAACTCCAACGAGGTAAGACAAGAAAATTATCAAATAAAACGAACTAATCATACATACATGCAGTGTGTCTAAAAAGTATTTGTACACTTTTTTTGCAGTAACTTTATAGGCACAAGTTATACACAAACAAAAGCTATTTTGTTTAATAGTTCACCAGGTACAGATATAATCTACAAATGAAGAATTTTTTATCAGACGTAGTAAAAGAGTAATGCAGAAAAAAAACAAGAATTTGAGAACAAAAAAGTATTCGTACACTTATAATTTGACTACTGAATATTGACACACACTTTCACATAGTCTGAACTCTGTCTGAAATGTAAACAAGTATTTGTTTATACAGTGGCTTTGGCCTATGCCGTTGGTACATCTTCGAACACTTCACAGAGATAACAGCAAAGAAAAATGAAATATCCGTATCAGTGCGAGATAGGGTAATTTTTCTTCGGAAACGCGGCGAACGTTATCGAAAAATTTGTAAAGAACTAAATAAACAAAAAATCTTCGCAGATCTATCTATCGTCTTATATATATAACGAATAGTTTTATACGTTAAATGGAGTGGGGCGGGGGGGGGGGGGGGCTAGAGAGTTGCAGTTCTCCTTAAATTTTTTGTACGATCATTAGTCCCCGAGTAATTGATTACCAAAGTCAAAAATGGCTTTTTTGCTTTGAACGGCGATAACTCAGTGAAAAAACATTGTACAGAGCTCGCGGATTGCTCAAATTAAAGAGGAATAATCAAATTATACGAAAATTTAGGTGAAAAGACTGAAAAAAATTAATTAACGTCCATGCACCTTCTGAAAATCAGGCAAAAATTTTGAAATTTTTTCTTTCGTTAGTTTTCTTATGATTACTAAAAGACCGCTGATAATAAAAATATTGGACCTCCGGATCTAAAAACTAGAATGTTGTAGCTTCAATTTGCTTTTTTTATTTTTGCTCTGCGACGATTTTTTGCGGAGATACAGCTTCTTGAAAATGACCCAAAAATGTTGGATCTTTTTCTTGATCCTTTAATTGTTGCGCGTAGTGTAGATATATATATATATATATATATATATATATATACATACACTACGCGCAAAAATTAAAGAATCAAGTACAAAACCGCCCATGATAAAAATGTTGGACCTCAGGATCTAAAAACTAGAATGTTGTAGCTTCAATTTGTTTTTTTTTTAATTTTTGCTCTGCGATGATTTTTCGCGGAGATACCGCTTCTTGAAAATGACCCAAAAATGTTGGATCTTTTTCTTGATCCTTTAATTGTTCCTTTGATTGACCATGTCCTGATATTATCTAGGAAAGGCAGCTAAGGGGCAGTACTTTTTCCCGACTCAAATTTCTACCCGGGAGTATAATAAAAAAAATCATTACTGTATCTTTTCTAAGTTGCGTATTTTATTCTAACTGGGACTTATAAAATATTCTATGCATTTAGTAGACAGGCTGCGGCTCTGTGAAACAATATGCATGCAGTGTGTACAAAATAATCAAATAACACACCAAATATACATAGAAATAATACACTTAAGTGTGTAATAGAAAACGCATAAAATCGAATCCCGAAATAACACACTCGGAATTGTGTAAAAAGTGACCGCAAAGTAATAACACATGTAGTTGTGTTAAGGTAGTACAGGCGCGACAGCTTCGTTCAAAAGTTAACATGATTTGAGATTTTCCAATGGGCGATATTTTTAGAAATTCATAATATAAACTATTCTCAAGGTACATGTTGACAATATCTTGCCATTCAAAAGTTCAAACATGACATACTGACTAAATTGAGATGGATTATTAGAACAGTTCTCTTGGCTGCAGTCGAAAACTTTTAGCAGTGCTTACCCAATGTCCTTATCAACACTCAGAAAGTTTGTATATACGGATGTGTCGCACACATACATCGAGCATAGAGTTTGTACGCGTAGCAACGTCGCTCGCCAGCTGAAGCTATTCTATACCATTCTAACCTTACTTATAGTCGCTTCGTTGACAGCTCGTGTCTTGTGTGCTTTGTCCAAATCAACAATTTATTTGCACGCACTGTTTGCATCGTTGTCTAGTTGGCCGCGACGACTCATTCGGGCGGTCACGTTTCATCATGCATTTCAGAGTTTGAACATTTATAACTTGGAAAGTTTGTGGTAAAAAGTGGTAATTTTTTTTTTATCATTGTCAAGTACTCGTTTATAATTACTCAGTTTTTTTAAATCGTTTTCTGTCTCCCCGTTAATCAGTTAATATGTGATAAATTAGATCACGTGCCCTATGCAAAGTGTGTTAAAAATGGCATTTTCAATTGCGAATATCTTGGTGACGGGACGGTCAATGTCGTTGAAATTTCACCAACTTGTTCTGAATATTCCGAACAATATTAGTTTCAAAAATGAAAACTTTCTGTCTGAGACTATTTTTGGAAAGTGCTACCTTAAAACAACAAACTTGGATTTGCAATGCAAGTGTGTACCCCGACTGATGCGCGCGTCTAACAGATTTGGAAGGGTAGGACGAATCTCCACAGGACATGTGCGGAGCACCTGCCTCGCTAAATTATATATGCTCAAAAGGAGGTATTGGACGAGCTTCAAGAGAATAATTATTATACGAGATGACGGCAAGATGCTGGTGCGGGTAAACATCCTTTTAAGGTGTACCCGCGCGGGAGTCCCTTTCTTCTTCCTTGGCTCGTACCAATCGTCCTTCAACGGGAATACATTCTAGATCGTTACGTTCGGTACAATAGGGGCGCGAACAGTGGATGAGCAAGGCAACGATACGGTCCACGGCCCGAAGCTGTTAAAGGGAACTCCTTTGTGTTCCGGGTAACACGGGAGAACACGGTACGAGAGAACGATGACGGCGGGCCGACGTCGTTCCTCGCACGTGAATACCCCCGAGATACAATACACCAGACTTCGTTATACGCGGCAATGTTAGGGTCCTCGTGGCTTCGCGTAATTAGTCGAGACTCTACGCTGCTATAAGCGGCTTAAGGGCACTCGCGAGAGGAGCCAAGAGATGGATGCATCCAACCCTCCTACGTTCCAGGGACGCTTGACACTTCTCTCTCTCTCTCTCTCTCTCTCTCTCTCTCTCTCTCTCACCTCATCGTTCACCAGCTTATTCTCTATACTTGCCCCCCGCATTTGCACCACTGTGACTCGACACAGTGTGTTATACCGGTAACGCAATAGTGGAAACCATCTGGAGATTAACAAAGTTTCCACACTTCCGTATCCTCGGTGTGCAGGGGGCGGGGGCAACGGAGCCCGCGGTTACCCGCAGAGTTTATACGGGACAAATGATGACGTGAGCTTTTGTTCGCAGACAGGGTGGGCTCTTTTCGCGTCTCTGGAATCCGGAGTATACGACGAGTATTATATATTGTGAGCATGACCCGAAGCTCAGCTCGAGTATGATCGTGCTCTTTACAATATCGTTTCGGCGACACGAGAAACTTTTCTACTGCAAGGAACAATCGAACGCGAAAAATTAAGGTATTTACTACTATAACTTCGGGAGTAAACTTCGTGAATTTGATCATACAAGGAAAATTGGTTCGCCAACATGTACTTTCGTAGTTGCCAGCTCAACCACAAAATAAGCGCGAGAATGCAATTGTAATAGTTGGACAGACAACATTACTGTAATATTGGTTACTGAGGTTGCTGTTTACGATATAAATTTGGACTCTGAGTAGCTGGAAGGTCATGTGATTACACTCGACAGTTGGAGTTTCACGAGGCATTGAAAAGCTGGCACTGTTAGGATGAGGTTTAACGGGGGGGGGGGGGGGGGGGGACATGTAGATTAAGGAAAACTAGTCAATGTTGATAGTTTTTTTGTGGAAAGGAACAATGCCTTTTACATTTATGAAACTTTAGGTACAATTTATGGGTGTACTTCCGGATAGCGATCTGAAATTTGGCATACACCTTTGTTTTAATGTTATAAGACTTCCCTGAAAAGGATTTATGGCGACTCGTCATAGTTTTCGAGATATCGATTTTTGAATATTATTTTTTTACCGCGCTCCTGCTATATCTGTAGCTGATGGGCTCAGCTCTGGCTACATCTATGGATCGACGGAAGTATGGAAGAACGTGCTATCTCAAATTGTGATAGAAGAACGTGCTATCCCAAATTGTGATAGAAGAACGTGCTATCTCAAATTGTGATAGAAGAACGTGCTATCTCAAATTGTGATAGAAGAACATGCTATCTCAAATTATGAGAGAAGAACGTGCTGTCTCAAATTGTGATAGAAGAAAGTGCTATCGCAAATTGTGATAGAAGAACGTGCTATCTCATATTATGAGAGAAGAACGTGCTATCTCAAATTGTGATAGAAGAACGTGCTATCTCAAATTGTGATAGAAGAACGTGCTATTTCGAATTGTGATAGAAGAACGTGCTATCTCGATCAGTCAACATATTTTCATTGATACAGCACTGGTATTTGGGGCACCTCAGTATACAGAGCACTTTTTCTGTAAGGTTATTTAATTTTCTAATATTATTTAGCTCGATAATAGAAAAAAATTGAGATATGTTTGAATAAACAATCTTTTTTTAATCATCAATATATTTATTTATATGGAATTTTTAGAACCTACAGTTACTGTAGGTAACTGGTAAATTCCAGTTACAGATAGCACGTTCCAAATTCCAGTTCCAGATAGCACGTTCTTCTATCACAATTCGAGATAGCACGTTCTTCTATCACAATTTAAGATAGCACGTTCTTCTATCACAATTTGACATAGCACGTTCTTCTCTCATAATACGAGATAGCACGTTCTTCTATCACAATGTGAGATAGCACGTTCTTATATCACAATTTGAGATAGCACGTTCTTCTCTCATAATTTGAGATAGCACGTTCTTCTATCACAGTTTGAGATAGTACGTTCTTCAATCACAATTTGAGATAGCACGTTCTTCTATCACAATTTGGGACAGCACGTTCTTCTATCACAATTTGAGATAGCACGTTCTTCCATACTGCCGTCGGTATGTTATCGCGCTCTTCGCTTTGTGTGGATTTTCGTCAAGTTTGGGCGATATATCCCTTCGCACCCCACGATTCCACACGCACATCCGAGATGACCACACTAATATTTCACGCACCCCACCATTCCACACGCGCATCCGAAATGACCCGCGCCCACACGAAGGTTTCACGCACACCACCATTCCACACGCACATCCAAAGTGCCCTGCGCCCATACCAGTGTTCCACGCACCCCACCATTCGTACAAAACGGAAAGTGCAATAACATATATAGGTATAGCTAGAACTGAGCCTGTTAGCTATAGATATAGTAGGAGCGTATTTCAAATGAAGACAGATATACTCAGCGGGCTGAAGTAACGACTTTCAAAATTTCGATCTCTCGGAAAATATTGCAAGTTGCCAAAAATCCTTTTAAGGCGTTACACCACCCTTAAATATTCGAAAAATCGATTTTTTGTTTTAATTCTTTTCTCATAGTTTGAACTTTAAAGAAAATTTTAAGTTGAATGCAAAGTCTATTAACGAAGATATATTGATTTTACGTAGATAACGAAGATTTTTTTTACCGCGCTGTGCAGCGCTCCCTTAAATGGATTGTCCCTTCACTTCTATGATAACTGAGCATAGATTTCTTTTTGGAAGGTCTATGGAAAATCGCACCGAAAATAAGTTTCAATGGTAAAAAGTAGTTGAAATAGGTACTTACATCGCTACATGTATTTATCACGATGCCTATAGTAAGATTTTATTAATATTACACGTATTAAACATAACCATCGGAATTAATTGTTATGACATGTGTAATGACGAAGACGAGCACCGTAAAAGAGGCCAGAACAGCTCGGAGAAGGTCAAGATTATCTCTCGAGGACCAGTAACTTGCTGAGGAAAAGCTCCAATATAGAGCAGGAATCGCCGATTAACTATACAAGGTATGCTACAAATTTTCAATGTATTTTACTGTTGAAGCCGCGTCAAAACTTTAAATGCGTTTTTCTCGAAACGACATTTTCGAATTTGCGGGAAATATAACTCAACAACAGCTATACTGATTGAATTTGAAATTTATACCACATATTTGTAACATAATTATCTCAATCCGTACGTAGGATTTTTTTTTATAATGTTAACCGTTTTTATTTAATCAATGTTTTTAAGTAGAAAAACAAACATAAATTGCTGCGTGATACCAAAAATCCATTTTTTTTTCTTTTCTAGAAAATCCTATGTATCGCCGTGTATTTAACCTGACTTAACAAAATATTTTCATTCTTTTATCTTTCAGATGAACCGTGAGGCCATTAAGATTCCCGCAGATAGAAGGTGAAAAAAAAACATGTTGCGTGCGGAGACGTGTATCTCTGCCAATTATCAATATTTTTAGATTTAAAAAATGCATTTAAGGAGCTGAAAAGGTGTACTAAAAGAGTGTAAAGATATAAATAAAAAGTATGCATTAGTTTAGCTACAAAATATTCGTGAATACCGAGTCTTATTCTAGCCTCTCAGGGTGGAGTAACCCCTTAAGGTAAATCTTATAATATAAAAATGAAGGTGTACGCCAAATTGCAGTTCGAAATTCGGTTGCCGCTTTTCGGAAGTTTATTCCAACTTGTTACATAATTAAACTGTTTAAACAATATTTTTCGTTTATAAAAATTGCAAAATGGCGACGTTATGGTGTGTTCTTCCAGGAAGGTTTTGGTGGCAGTTGTCCGGTTGTGGAAAAACCAACGACTCCAATATTGATCTGAGAAATATGAGCCAAGAATTTTTAGTATTTTAACATCTAAATGCTGAACTCATATCTGCGAAACATTAAAAAGGTGAAAATTAAAGAAATGCAACACTTCAGAAAAAGGATTGAAATTTTATACAAATTTTTGATTTCTTTTTGCAATAAAATAGTATATGATGATACAAGTACGAAAATACTTTTTCTAACGAGTGTGAGTTTGCAGCACGATCCGGAGGCAAATGTTGCAATCACACGCGATTGAAAGAAGTTTTTTTCGTCGAGTATTGTACGAAATTTTATTTTACGAAGTGTGAAAAGGGGGGTTTTTCCTTGAAAAGTGTGAAAAGAGGGTCAGAAGGGGGGTTTTTATTTTACGAAGTGTGAAAAGGTGGGTAGAACAAAGTACTTTTTAAACGTGATTTTCATAAGCACGTATGTATAAATTCAAGGTAATATTGTTATTGAGTTGTATGTACAATTTTAGTGCGATGGGTCAACTGGTATTAAGGTATTACTGGATGGATATTATAAAATCGCCAAAATTCTTGAAAATTTAAGGAATAATAGTTCTTGATAGAATAACAATACATGAATTATTTTATAATTTTCACTAAATAATTTAGTAGTTATAAACATATAAATTTAACACGGTCGCATATGAGAAAACAGCTTCTGCAGACGTTAATGTTTGCAAAACGAAAGGAACTAAATCGCCATAAATTCTGAAAATATTATATCATCAAGATTTAGGATCGAGCGATTGATTATGCCATGTTTCAAATAAATAGACTGAGTAACTATCGAGAAATGAATTAAAGGAATGAGAGGTATCGCTTTTTGTAACAATGACATAATAGCAATCATTAGAAAACTTGTATATTGTGTTTTTGGGTAATTATTGATAATAATAAGATGATCTGAATGTATTAATTAAATTTAAAAATTCAGATTTTTTTGTTGTTGGACAGTTGAAACAGATGTACAGTCACTGACAAAACCTCAGTCAAGCACACACCAATATCGACGAAATTGAATTCAATTATTATTAACTGTGGAAAATGAAAATTTCGAAGTATTAATTTATTCTTAAATTAGCTATTTGTAAGGCTAAACATGTACGACATAATCTAGATTTGTAAATCCACGATTCGGGCATTTTGGACTAATTTTTGGCCCGACGGTCCATCCTAAGGTATTACTATACCTTAAAGTTATGTTTCCCACAAACTTAAAAAATGTAGTTCCGTCTAAGTGGTTAGCTGAGTGACGCTCACAAGCAATAATGTCAGAGGGGCTACGAATTTTGGTTTAAAGCTTTACCACCGTATTCTTGAGATGTTCAACTAACATTTTACGTAAAAAAGAGAATCCGATTTTTTTTACGTCACTACATATATCTCCCACTCCCCTTAACTTAAAAAGCTTCAGCGCTTTTTCGAATGCCTATACAAGTATTATATTTTATTCAAAGTTAGTAATATCTGATCTATATATTCTGTTAAATGAAGCGAAACGTCATATCTTCTAAAAGCTTTCTGATTTTTATTTAATTCTCATTGATCCACACGTTTTGGAGGCGCCTTGAATGGTTCTTCTGTCGATTAGCAAGTACTAACGATTACAGTTCACTCGATCGCGTCATTAAGTGCTGCAGTCACGTTCAAGCTCACGTGAATAACAATAAGTTGAATCTTCCAACATAACCAACGTAGACGATAATGATTATCCAACACTGCCAAGTACTTCATGGTTCAGCATTGCGCTGAATTATAGAAGCGCTTCAAAGACTCGTTAGCATGTACTCACCGAAGTGAAATATTAGGGTGTTTACCTAAGCATTCAATATTGCTTAAAGGGTCGTCCGGCTGCTATAAATTGGAGTTACGTTTTAGTTCTATCTCCATAGCTCTTGGCACTTCTCCCCTTTCGTCGTCCTGTATTGCAATTTATCGAGTAACTCCAGTACCATAAAGTTCAATATTTGATGAACGTATAGTGTATACATCGTTAGGGCTACAAGATCAACGCTCAAGTGTATTTCGATACTGTGGGTAACTTTGTGAAGCCGCCTTAATCCCCATTTATGATCTATTCCCGTTGGACCTGTTACTTGAAAGTCAAAAAGCTGCCAAGTGCGTATCGAAACACACATAAGGTAGAGTTCTATAACCATTTGTTTGGGCAATTATTCGATGCATCAATGTTCAACTAGTGTGTAGTTATTTTTATTACGTACATGTTTACACACTACTAGATTCGATCTCTTTTAATATACCGCAATCGTATACTCTAATGGTGCGGGTGGAGTGAAGACGAGGGTTCCTTTGTTTAGTGTTTGATATTTTACTGAGGAGGCTTCAAAGACCATGCGACAACGTTATTTATGCAGCTCTGATATGGAGTATCCATGAAATCAACGTAGCGAAAACGTAGTCGTTCATATCTCTGAATTTGTCGATACAAGTCAGCTGAAATCATTTTCGTTGGAAGTTCTAATTAAATCCTAGTAACTAGAATTTTTTCAGACTTTTGACGAATGGCCATGACGAAGTTAAAAGGATTTCTCGTTTAACTACGGAATCATAACCACTCTTCTAACGAACAACCAGTCTCAAAGAAAGTTCACAACAATATGCTTTGCAATAATGACCATGCCATAACAAATGCCTTTGATGTACCTTGATTATTGTCTTCGAAAATTATGCACGGCAAATCCAAGTGTGTTGCTTTAATACAGCTACATGTGTTATAACCTTATGGTCGCTTTTTACCTATTTCCAAGTGCATAATTTCGGTATTCGCTCTATGCATTTTGTATTAGATACTTAAGTGTATTTTTTCTTTGCGTATTTGGTGTGTTATTTGAGCATTTTTTATACACCGCATGCGTGTTGGTTCAGGGCATCACAGCCTGTCTATACTAAATGCATAGAGTATTTCACATGTCGAAAAATAAAATTGAATACTCAAATCAGACTTCGACATGAATGATGTTTTTCATTATAATTCCACATTCCAGAACGTCCTGAAATCATTGTTTTCGAAGGAAACATTTCGCCTACAAATGGAATTGAACCTACAACCTATCTGCCTATCTATCTATACTATGCACGCAACCGATCTATCTATACTACGCACGCTGCCCCTACGCTGTCTAGTCCTTGTGGCATCTTAATCGCATATGTGGCATAACAGACAAAAGTAATTCCTATAATTATCTGTTGCTTCACATAAATTATATCAATTAGTTAATGTCATTATGATAATTAGAGAGATTTATCAAATATCACGCTGTAGATTTTTTCAAACATTTTTACATGACATAACTATATATATATGTTCATCTCTCGCTCTACCCCCCAACCCGCTCCATTTCACGTAGTAAACTATTCGATGTAAATATCTATAAGACAATACACAGATCTCAGAAGCGTTTTACACGTGAAACAGAGAGGGAGCGGGAATAGAGAGAGACAAAAAGAAAGATGTCGACACAATAATGTATTTTTAATCGTCATATTTTAACTCACAAGCCCTATTCAAACAATTTAATTTAAATAGGTATTAAGTATCTTAAAATAGACATGCTATGTTAGTATCAAATATATTAAAATTGACATGTATGTTTTAATATACTTAATGCGGATGCACAGTTTACAAATGTGTTAATGTCTGCAATTACACACGTTGAATGATTTTAACAAGCCATGTATAAAGTGTGAACATTTAAGGCGGTTTGAGTGTTTAAAGATACGCATCAAATGTGTTTAAATTTTCTGCAACACGCATAATCGCATTGTTTTAAGTTACATATGGCATTTACACGTGTTAATTGCTGGAATTACATACCTTATGTGTAACAAATACCGCACGTGGTTTTGCAGTGTGTACATTTCGCGTTTACTAGGACGATATTCATTTCGGCTGAACCTTGAGTATTTGTATAAACTGGCCATTTTCAACCCGCGTCTCTCATTATCATGGACAATGCACCGGAAATCTTTGTTTGAAAGCAAGCATTCATGAATCAACGAGAGGCATGAGACTTAACAAAAAAAAACGGCAAAAACCGAGCAAAAAACCTTGCTAGATAGTCTCCGTCAATTTTTATCTCTCTGTATCTTCCCCTGCTCCATTCTCCCTGTCTCTCTCCCTCCCTCTCTCTCTCTCTCTCTCTCTGTCTCTCTCTCGCTCTCTCTCTCTCTCTCTCCCTCTCCCTCTCTCTCTCTCTTTCTCTCTCTCTCTCTCTCTCTCTCTCTCTCTCTCTCTCTCTCTCTCTCTCTCTCTCTCTCTCTCTCTCTCTCTCTCTCTCTCTCTCTCTCTCTCTCTCTCTCTCTCTCTCTCTCTCTCCCTCTCTCTCCCTTTCTCTCGGGAATCGATGTGCACAACTTTGCAAGCAAGATATCCGATCTGAATGCGAAATTCTGCCTACTCTCTTCTTTTCCTGATTCCCTTTCTTCCCAAGCGTACTGATTGACTGCCTGTCAGTCCGTCTGTATGTTCCGCCTGTCTGATTTAGCTGCGATTGGCTCACTTTCCTTCTGCATCTCTCGATGTTCACAGTTTCATGCTGCAAAAGCTCAGACAAAGTCCCCGCTTTTTTCACCCGCGAAGAATCGTTGTCGACAAAGCCACTTCTACCCTTTTACCATCGGGCCACTCTGCTGCACGTATACACAGCGCGACAAAAACTCTCGAGCTTTTGTATGTCTTTTCGCCCGGAGATTCTTCAGACTCGCCACTTCAAGCTCGTACTCCACGTAGAAACGGCGGATGCCTTGCCAGTGAAAGCATACGGATGCAGTTCGAGGGCCTGCATTTAAGGGAATTGCGTCTTAGAGTAGGCATGTAAAAAACACTATGGACAAATGTAAAAGACGAATCGAGATTTTTTGAGAGCCGATCGAGCATGCTTGACCCGCTTGATTTTTTTATAAAGGGCAGGTCGGAGGAGGCGCCCGATCCATCGACTATTCCAATCAATAAGATGAATTGCGTTTCGTGCCGGCTTTGTAAATTTCTTCTACCATCCTCTACCTCCCGTGCAGACATTGTCATAGGCATCCAATTGGATTCCCATACTTGCTCCTACTTCCCGATAGGCATCCATTGGGTCATCGCGTTGGATCCCTATACTAAAATGTCGCACACGTAGATTGGATTCTAATCGGAATTCTCCATTAGAATCTAATGTATGAATCCATTTTGAATTCTAAAAGATGCCCACATTACCGAACAGAATCCGATACGATTCTTTATGGATTCTAAAAAATATATAAATATGGTAGAGATACCTTCGAAAGGACATTTGCACCCTCTCGTGACTCGATAATTGAAAACAAGATACGCAAGACTAAGGAGTCACCGTCAAGTGTATTTCGTTATCTTTTTAAAATTTGGTTATTTGTGTGTAGAGAGCGGTTTCCAGTGCGGTTGTCTGATCCGCGCTGTTACTGATCTTCCACTCCTTCTCTTCCTTCTTCTGTGCTGTCTGATCCGCGCTGTTACTGATCTTCCACTCCTTCTCTTCCTTCTTCTGTCAAAGTCGCAATTAGAGTTACGTTCGCCACTGGTCAAAGCCTTCTTTGTTTGCCCTAATCGGCATATCGTCTCTCATGTGCATGGCCTTCCTGTCGCATCACACGTTCTCGTGTGAGGTTGAAGTTTCCTCATAACTTTCTGTAAACGAGAATTGTATGTCGGTGGTTTATTTGCTCGGCCTTTCCCGACCATAAACGGGTTTTCCTACATAATAATGAATTGTTTGATCATTTTGTTTTTTTTTTTAATTTTTGCCTCTTTTGCTATCTCAGTAGCCTCCGCGACCTCAGTAGCCACCGCTACCTACTTTTGTTTTGCTACGGCCTACCTTTGTATACAGCCTTTCCTGACCATAAACGGGTTTTCCTACATAATAATGGTATTGTAGGATCGTTTTTTAAATTTTTGCATCTTTTGCTATCTTAGTAGCCTCCGTTACCCTAGTAACCTTCGCTACCCTAGTAGCCATCGGTATCTCAGTAGCCACTGTTATCGCAATAGCTACCGTTATTTCAGTAGCCACCGTTATTTCAATAGCCACCACTACCTTAGTAGCCACCACTACCTCAGTAGCCACCGTTAGCTCAGTAGCCACCACTACCTTAGTAGCCACCACTACCTCAGTAGCCACCGTTATCTCAGTAGCCACCGCTATCATAATAGCTACCGCTACCTCAGTAGCCACCAGCCGTTGCATTGCACCATCTCCATCCAGCCTCAATCTTATACCGTTCCGGTTCGCCCTATACAATTTTTATCATTGCGATACATTGATGAAGACAACCTTAAACCAGCATTCTTAAAAAATCAGAAAATGGGTTAGGTTCTTGGTGACTTACAACTAGTGAGCTTGAATGGCCGATTATATTTCGCTGGACTTTCTTCTATCAGTGAACTTTCTGTCCTTGAATCAAAACCAAATTAATAGCGCTCACCCGATTGCAACACTATTCCAGTGATAGGTTTTACGCTGCAAAGATCAATTCGTCGTTCATTCGCCCCAGCGCCGGGTTACTGCTCTCCGAATCGATACATCGGGAACTGATGTGTCCCGATGCGCCACACTTATAGAAGCAGGCATACGCGATATGAGAGTACTGTTTAATTGGCTCCCTTCTAGTGCTGGTTCCGTCATGCACATCTCCACCGTCAATGACCATGCTCGGGCGTCGCAATTTTCATCGGGATTCTATTTGGGTAGATAAAGTATTTTGATCGAGTAATACGCTCCAGTGGTTGCTTTTTTTACGTCTTGATCTCGCATCGATCCTACTTCTGATGTCGGAGATCCGTCCGAAAGGACTTTTGCACCCTCTCGTGACTCGATATTGGCCTGTCTTCTGAGTTGTGTGCACGTCATCTCGGGTAATGCAAAAACAAGATACGCAAGACTAAGTGGCCATCGTCATGTGTATTTCGTTATCTTTTTAAGATCTGGTTATTTGCCTGTAGAGAGCGGTTTCCGGTGCGACCGTCCGATCCGCGCTGTCACTGATCTTCCTCGCTTTCTCTTTCTTCTTCTGTCAAAGTCGCAATCATAGTTCCACTTGCCACTGGTCGAGGCCTTCTTGACTTTACCTAATCGGCTTATCGTCTCTCTTCTACATATATAAAAAATGAATAGATAAAAAAAAAGTATAAATCTTGTCTTAAAAAAGTATACATCACTTAAAAAAGTGTATTTTAAAAGTTTATTTGTATCACATCACTGGAAACCTGTTGTAGTTATCGTTTGTTATTTATTTTATTGCACTTTGACATAATACTTTGACATAAGAATTACGCGGTATCCACTTGGATACCGATGAGAACACCCTACGCGCGGCGTCCCTATCGAATCCCTATGGAGATGTGGTAGGATCTGGGAACTCCCCGACAAGTTTCTGCATGAGTTGGCGCTCAAAATCACGCAATCTGTAACACAGTCAAGCTAATATTGCTCAGTTTGTGCCGCTGGTGACTCCTAAAAAGCTGATGTTTAATAAAACACGTGTTGGGTTCCATTTCAATTTACTTAATTCTGATGCACTGAGTGTATTCAGCGGATGAACGGCGTGGAGTGCGAGTTCGGTCAACTGCGTGGATACTCTTTAAATTATGAAAAGATACACTTCTTTGTTTTAGCTAAAACTCAGGCAATACGGTCACCTGATAGCATCGTATGGTATATGAGAACACGAGAAGCGCTCTATAAATTTCACTTGAAAATTATAAGGCTATATGGTGTTAATTCTCAATTTTTAGAAACGTTGATTCTTAATAATTATTTCTTTGAATCCTCGATTCAAATAATACACCCAATACTCAATAATACTCCCAATAATACTCAAAAGCCTGAATATAGTTTGTTGAAAATCTATGAAACGCGAACTACAATCGTGCTAGAAAAACTGATTTGCAAGGGCCGTGACCTTTTTTAATAAAATTTTTGACGATTTTTTCATTTCTCCATCCTCACAAACGATGTTCTCGGACGAAATTATTCGCAGGATTAATTTTGGAGTTGCAGCCATTAGACGAAGATTATCGTCAACCTATTGTGGTTTTTGCATCGAGAGGAAACGATGTCTTAAGAATTCTTTGGAATGCATTGTTGCAAACATAAACGGAGTTGAAAATACGACGGAGCGAATCCCAGCAGGAAGTTTTACCATAGTTCAAACTTGGTGCGCGTGGAGCGAAAGACGCGCGCATCAATTCCTTCGACAACCCTGTTTCAGGAGGTGGAAAGGTTTACGCGTTTTCCGATACAACACGTCGCCCAAAGACTATTTGATTCCGTCTGTACAATGGAGTGTTGAATATTTGCAAATGAAATTGCATTGCCGATCGAAATTCATTACTGTTTTCCTTATTTTTACAGATGGGAAACTATTGGAAGATGTGTTCAATTACAATTGTGTATTGTTCAATATAGAAGGAACTGTCATAAACACGTAATGCTCACGTTTATGATATTGTCTTCCAAATTATTCAATATTTCAACACCTAACCATGCGAATCAAAGAGTATTATACTCAACTAAATACCAAACAAAAAAAATTGTCAAGATACATTTGCACACCCGCAAAGTGTTTTGAAACGCAAATACGCATTTTATTTCTGTGAATATACATATTATTATTGATGCGGAATGAAGTATATATTTTTTAGTATTTTTATATATGTTTAATTGTTTCGGTAGACTCGTAGCAGTATTCAACTGAGAAATCGTATGAAAAACACGGCTAACAATGAGTAGCTAATCCATCAAAAAAGAAAACTTCGAACGCTCCTTTCCAATTTATTTATAATTATTCAAAACAATAATTACTTTGTAAAACATTGACTTTTTTCACAAGTTAATGCTGTTCCACTAGAGTAATGGCTATCGTGGTTTATAACTTTTTGTCTATAATCTATGCTCGATTGAGTACTTACAGTACTTATACATTTAAAGCAATTTGGTAGGATTACTTGAGTAATAAAACATTTTGTTAAATGAGTTAAAATGACCAATATATGTAATACATGTGTACACGCAAATGCCTTTATCAGTTGACGAACAGTGTGGTGTAAAAATCGATAGAAATTACGCTAAATATCCTTGGCAGTCAATGCTCCAGGAACCTGTTTCCTCATTACTTAACGATACAATTAAGAAAATGATACATGATCATCACGTTGATTATCCATATTGTAACGCAACGCTTAGCACGATGCATATAAGTGTACGTATATACATTCATATAAACATTTATTTTCTCGTAAGTTTCTGCAACAGCAACAAGTTCCTGGATACGATTCAAGTCAGAACATCGTCAGAATGTAAACATTAAAACATATTCTCATAAAGAATCGTTACGAAAAGAAGAGGAGTCGCAAATTGATTGTTTCAATATATACAAATAAATCGAAATTCATCATTTTATTCGTATACATTGTTAATTAAATTTAATATAAAAAGGTCATGGCCTTTTATAGAATAGGGTAGTTTGAAGTTTGATTTAACCCTTCGTGGTCACATTGGGTTGAATCGACCCGTCGATCAATTTTTGGCATAAATATTCCCGGCTTCGAATGGAACTGTATTCACCATCTTACCTGGAGTTTGAAGTATTCTCATACGATAAAATTTACCCTCTTCACATGTTGGAATAAATACCTTTTTTGGAACCCGCACTATGCTATTATTTTTTCCCAAAAGTAGCATATTTAAGGAGTATAACATCCAGTCGAAATTTTAGGTAAAAATATTGAAAATTCATGGAACTATGATTTTTTTTTAGTGAAAACGTGTCTTTTTTGCGTTTTCATCTCTTTATAAATTTTTTTTTACATATCGCCTTTTTATTTCTTATAAATAAATTTTTTGTAGATGAACTAGAAAGTCCAAAGCATATTCCGTAATTTTTTTTACCACTTCGGATGAATAGTTTGTTCACAATACTTTTTTAAAAACTGGTGGGTAGAATCGACCCAAGTGTGACCATCGCGATTGAATTTAGAAGTGTGATCACGAAGGGTTAATGAAAAGAAACAATCTATAAATGATTTTCAAAAATAATTCTACTGATAATAAAAATAAGTCTACTATGATTTTAACCATAATTCTATTGAGATCCATTAACAAAACCAAGATAATAAAAAGAGAATACGTTTCGATTTTAAACTTGTCTAAAGGAGACGATGCTGAGTGTAGCTATTTTTAGCTGCAGATAAGCTGCAATAGAGAAGTTCAAATGTATGGTCTAGAAAGATGCGTAGTCCCCTCCAATGCTTGCGAAACTTGTAACCTGGAAAGATTATTTGTTATTTTACTTACCTGCCAAATTCTACCGTGATTTTTTCATTTTTTTGGATACGTTTATCTTTGGGTCCCGAAAAGCTGAATCAATCGCAGCACAATTTGGTAGGTTAGTGAAACAATAAATGATCTTTCTATGTTATAATTTTCGCAAGCATTTGAGAAGGCTACGCATCTTTCTAGAACATACTTTCGCATTCTTCTATTACATATGATCTGCATCTAAAAATAAGTACACATAGAATCGTCTTCTTTAGATAAGTTTTCAATCGAACTGGATTCTCATTTGACCATATTCATTTTCTTAATCAATGTCAATAAAATTATTTTTGAAAATCATTGCTTATGTACATTGTTTCTCCAATAACTTTTAGCAACTCAAACATCGAAAACTGATTTTCCAAATCTACAGAAAGACAAGAGTTTTTTATATTGAATTTAATGAATGGCAAGTCCGAACAAATCAATAAATATCGATTTTTTAAATGTCATGTAATTCGAAAAACATGCCTAACATAATTTATAAAAGTATGAAAAAAGAAAGCGAGTAAATGTCTACATGGATGCTTCATATGAAAACCTTGATTACCAAGGTTTATATAAAATTGAACAGCGTAAAGTAATCAGTTTGCATCCGCTCTTCTTTTCAGAATGATTGTTTATGAAAATTCATTTAAGGAGGACTACTACCTCAGGGTCAACAAAGAGATTAAATTTATGTCACTCCACGAGTGTTCTGATTTATGTTAACTTATGTTGAATATTCGTATTGTCGATCCCAAAGTGCCAAATTTGTAGTAAATATTTGATTTATGGCATATTTACTAATAAAAACTGAAAAATTAGATCATCAATGACTCGGGAATCTTCACGACCAAGCAGTAGCGAGATTCTGTAACTGGTTGGCGACCGTTTTCGTTGTCGTTGGCTAGCAACAGTCAATAAGAGGCTCCCTTTATTCTGATCGTGCATGCGATTGGCTGTCGCTGGCCGGCGACGTCGAGGACTGTCGCTGCCAAGTTGCAGAATCTCGCTACAGAGCTAGGTTATGCTCGCTAAACGAATCATCTGTTACGCCCGACGTTGGCAAGTCTATGGGTACTATTTCGTCATTATGGTAATACTGAACCGGAAGTTGAAACCGTTTTATAATAGTAGTACTTGAACTACACGGTGAATTTCGAATTTTCGATTTTTTACAATATCTATTATGTCTAATTTATCAAATTTCAGTTTTCCAACGACTTTAGTTGGATACGTGAGCAGCAAAACCGTAATCACCGCACTTCCGGTCGATAAGACGACGTCTCCATAAGACGACGTGCTACACTAGCTCAAAGTGCTCGACTTTGCAATTTTATTACGAAAAAAACTGAACGGTCTATATAGCACAAATTTTTCCAAAGGGTGCATAACGTCGCAACTAGAAATTTTGATCCGGCAGCCTGAAGACTGATCAGGCCCGGATCAGGCTGCAGTCCGGAATGCCGTAGTACGGCACGTCTGATCGGAGCCGGATGTCCACCGGATCAGTGGAAGCGTAGTACGGCGCCGCACGGGCTACCTTACTACGGCCTGATCAGGGTGCCTTTTTACGCCCGTACTACGGTTCCACTGATCCGGTGGACATCCGGCCCTGATCAGGCGTGCCGTACTACCGTTCCACTACCGTGTTGAAGCTGCCATATTTGAGAGTCTTGGCGGTGTATGCACGCGGATATAATATGCGTTTTTCCAATTTCCTGGTCGAAATAGTAGTGCAAAATGGATAAAAAAGAGTCCTGAAAAAAATTATTGGGACACTTACGGGTGCGAAAGTGGCGTGCTGTACACGCATAAAGAAAAAAACAACGGCTAACAGAAGTAACTTCTTCACTCGTACTAGGTGTATATATATATACATATACATTTTCATTTATATATTCTTTACTTTCAAAATTAACAATATCTATTATTATTTATTAAAATGCATAATATCTATTATTTTCGTAATGGTATTTTTAGAGCCAAGCGGAGCATTGCCTACAAATCGTGAGAATTGAGATTGCCTATAAATCTTGAGAATTGAGGTTGCCTACAAATCTTGAGATGAATAATCAACCCATATATCGGAAGGACATCGAAAAATCGCTAGGCAAAATTATCAATGCTGAAAAAAATTGGGACGGTGCACGTCAAGCGAGGGCGAAAACTGTGAAGGAGTAACCTAAAGATCAAAGCGATACTTTTCATCACCGTATTATTTAAACTATTATTAATCGAAAACGTTTAATTTAAACTGTTATTTGTCGAAGAACCAAAGATGTGAAGACTGAGTAATTTCTAAATAATATAAAAATAAAAATATAAGTGAGTTTATTATTATCGAAATTATTATACATTCATAAATATCAAATTCCCCTTTTTTTAGTTCTTTAAAAAAAGATTCGAATCAAAATAACGTTGAATTTTGCATCGGTGGTTGATTTTTTTTCATTTTTCATTCGTTTATTTTGATCATCATCAAAAGCCTTTTTTTGTAAATTGAAGTCGTAAAACTTTAATAAGAATACGTAAAAACGTGTGGATTATTTTTAGTGCCTAACCAGGCAAAAAGAAATTCAGCGGTCAAAAAGTAATAATTTTCGTTGCATTGCTAACTTCGATGCTAACTTTAACGCCATAAAAAAATATTGACATTTTTTAAAATGATGATAATATAAGCAACGAAAAAAAGAGAATTCCTACAAGTGTTAGGATGGCTGAGTATGTAGCGCGTTCAACTCTAGAATTAGAAGACGTAGGTTCGAAACCGAGGCTAGACATAAACTTCAATGAGGCAGAACACGTTTTAATCCAATTATCATATATTCAGCAATATAAGTAAAGCACATGGAAACGAAAAATACTACCAGGATATTTTTATTCATCATTTGTTGCCTTTTTTATTTTTCATTTCAGGCACGGCAGCCGGATTAGGGCCGTAATCGGCAGCCGGATTCGGGTCGGATGCCAAAAAGCGTTATACGCCTGATAAAGCCCTGATCCGGCCGCCGGTTCAGTGCCGTAGTACGGGATACGGATGCCGGAACCGGCTCTAGTCAGTCCCGTAGCAAAATTTCTAGTCGGGGTATTCGTCAACATCATATAGAAATTTTAGGCTCCAAAGTTGGATTCGTTCTCATGATCGTACCTCCTTAAAGGTATACATTCTGACGATGTGTCGTCGCGAATGTGTGCATAGAAATGCATTGCTTCGTCTTGACAATGCGACTCTGACATGGTGTCTATTCCCCTTTCTCTCTTGGTATGTATAGGTATATATAGTCTTCCTGTGGAATCATTTCATACAATTTGTGCATGTGTATATACATGTAGTGCAAAATACTCGGCACCGAGAATTGGGTATGGATATATACACATAATTTGTCGACGTTGTCCACATCCCCGAGCATCCTTCCTTCTTTCATCGCTGAATCATATCTCCATCACAAATCATAATGGTGTCGAGGCGAATCTCGTGAGACGCTGAGAGACAGGAGAGGATCGTTAGCAACACAAGAAAGAAAAAAGATAAAAAGCATGAACAGTCAAAAGGAGGCGAGGGAGCGAAGAAGTGGCGATAAGCTCGTGGTGTGCAGCTCTCGCACCGGGAATACCACCGCATGTTTCACTGTTACTTGAGCAGCTTCGGTGCCTCGTATATTGCGTTCTTTAACCACGTTCACCACTAATATTTCCGGAAAACACTTGTGAACGTCCAAAAATGGCCACTTCTCGCCGAGATGGTGGATGTCGTTTGCATTGAAAAGTATTTCGCAAGGAAACGACTGTGAATACCAGAGAATGCATACAGGTTCCACTCTCATGGGTAAAGCTTATCGTTCCACCTTTTACTTATCTTTTATGCGATATCTAAAAAGCGTTCCATTAGAAAGGTTCTATCTCATTACTTTCAATACAGATGGAATTTTTGTATGCATCTGAATCATCGTGAGCCTGGCGAATGACAATTTCCAAGATATGGGCATAGAGGTTTTGTACTTCCAGGGAATATAAAGTGGATTTCAATGTTACTCGAATAAAGCTTTTTTTAATGCTTTTTCGCCCATTCCGTGAATGTGAAATGCATACAAATATTGTGCTTGTTTGATGTAATTAGTTATGTTAAGGGCCATACCAGTGTAAACGTTTTAGAGAATCGTTTTTTTTTTGCATTATTAAAAAATATGGACTTTCATTAACGTGCTGTTAAATTTTGATCCCTTAGCAAAAGGGATTCAACCAGCCGCGTGAGACCTGGCGCTGGTGAACGACGTTTTTTCTCGAAATGTCGTTTTTTCAAAACGGCGAAAGATTTTAAACTAAAAGTTTTTGAGCTATCCGTCTCAAATTTTGCCAGATCCTTAACGTCGTACGGAAGCGTTTTTTTTTATTTCCCTTTTTTTAATGCAAAACTTTCGAAAAAAGGCCCAATTTGACACTTTATTTAGAAATGACCAACATTTTGTTAATTTTCGTCGAAAAAAAAATCCTCCGTACGCCTCTACAGTTTTTCATACTCATTAATAATCTTTTTGGTTTTTTCCTTTCAGGCAATGTTTGGAGGAGGACTTTCCACCGTCAGGTGCTATTTTTATAGATATCATTTTGCCGTGGCCACAAAAATTATATAAAAAATAAAACTAAAACATGAAAAAATATTTTTTATGTACAACGTAAGTCATTTGAATGAACGGAAAAAAATCGCAATGATTATCGAATTTTATTGGAAAAAAAATCATGAAAATCAGCAATTTCCAAGCCAGTCACACGGGAATGTTCCCTTAAGTGATTAAATTAAAAATAAAAAAATTGACGCGACTATTGAATATGTGAAATAATTTTTATTTTTCACGAATAGATTATAGTTTTATGAATACTTTTGAAAAATAAGAATCAAACAATGCCGGAGATATAAGTCGTCTAGTAGGGTGGACAAAATATCTCGAGATCTACTCAACCGATTTTAATTATATTCATACTGCATAATCTGGATAATGCTACCTAGGATGTAGCATAGATTTTTGTAAATTGGATGTCGCATTCATTATTTATTAATTTTTAAAACCCAAAATTTTGGTAAAATTCCGAGTTTTTTTCTCAAACAGCTGTCGTTTCTGCAAAAAAAAATTAATTTCTTCCCCATGCTACGGTTCTGATATTACCTTTCGGCACAGGATTCCTTTAATTTATTTTTCAGACGTTGCCTGACAGAGAAGGAAATTCCACCATCGGCAAAGATTTTCAAAAGAGGATCTCACTAGACGACTTGAATCGCTGCCGTTTTAACATTCTTTATTCGTTTTTTTTTAAATATGTTTTTTCATAAAACTATAATGTATTTGCGATAACAAAAATTCTTTTATATATTCAATAGTCGCGTTAAAATTGAAAAAAAAAACTGTATACCTATTCTTCCGAGCATCAAGGCGGAGTTCCTCCTTAAAAAGTCTCAATATTTTCTTGACAATCGATAAAACGTCAACGGTATTCCCGCTGGAAAAATTGATTTCAAATAATAGTAATGGCCAAAAAACAACGAAAAATCATTTTGCAGGACCATAAATGTTTTCTCTTCAATATTTGACGATTTTTTAAATAATGGATCCTCAAATATCACACACGACGCCGCATCATGTAAATTTCTTGATCTCGTGCTTGTTTCATGTAAATAATCATTTAAAAAAGCCCGCATAGTTTCTAGAAAATCGATAAAAAGTCAACTATTTCAGTGCTGGAAAAATTAATTTTAAATAATAATGGTCAAAGGATAACAAAAGATTGGATTATCTTCTCAGTCCAGTATAAAAGGACTGCAATTTTTTTCTCCTTTAACCTTCGACTATTTTTATGCTTCATACATTATCCTCAAATCTCATTAACGACGATGCATCATGTAAATTTCTATAAACATTAATGCAGTGGGAAATTGTATTCATAAAACTGGTGAACATCATCGCGTCGGGGATTCAAAAACAATTTTATCGACGTGCTTACGACATTAAGTGCATCATATAAAGGACGTAAAAAGAGCAAGTGCCGATCAGGTGAGAATCTCCCGGGAGTCTGTAGCATAAAGGGGTCAGGACAACGAGTTCTTGCATAACAAAGGGAAACGCGGCGTGATAAAAGAAAGTTTTATCGCATATTTTCATAGTATCCCCTAACCCACTACTCTCTTTCTCTGCATATCCTATATGTACGATAATATTCTATATGAAATATATCAATGAACATAATTCAAACAGCACTGACTTTTAGACAAACTTTTTTTCGTGTATAAAGTATAAATAAATATTAAGGTTTTTGTAATTTACCGACAGGCACAAAACTATAATTAAGGAAAATTCGTTCCATTAGATAATATTAGATAAAGTAAAAAGTTCTGAGCGTTTTTTCGCTTTATTTCAACGATGAAATTAACATGCTTAGGATTATCCGATTTAGATAAAATATGCGCCGTTTTGTTCAATAACTTTTGTCCATTTTGAAGGCAATTTCATTATTCCGCGATTGAAGAAGTTCTCGTCCCTATTGGTAAAAAACTTGACCAGCTCATTTTCACAAGCCTGTCTGGAGGCCAGTTTTGTACCATCAAGAAAATTTTGCAAATGCTTGAAAAGGTGATAATCGCTTGGTGCCAGGTCTGGACTGTACGGCGGGTGCGATAGAACCTCCCATCCAAGCTCTCGGAGCTTCTTCCTATTGGCCAATTCTGGCCGCTTCTGGTCGATCACCTGCTTCAATCTGGTCAGTTGTTGACAGTAGAGGTCCGAATTGAGTGTTTGGCCCGATGGAAGCAGCTCATGGTGGATGATTCCCTTTCAATCCCACCAAACACACAGCAAAACCTTCTTGACCATTAATCCGGGCTTGGCGATCGTTTGGACCGGCTCACCGCGATTGGAACACGATCTTTTTCGGCTGTTGTTCTTGTATGTGATCCATTTTTCATCGCTAGTCACCATCTGCTTAAAAAGTGGGTCGATTTCGCTACGTTTCAGCAAAGAATCGCAGGCATCAATTCGGTCCAAAAGGTTCTCTTGCGTCAATTCGTGTGGCACCCAGACATCGAGCTTCTTCTTGAGACCAGCCTTATGCAAATGGTTCCAAACGGTTTTCTGGCTAATCTTCAGTTCCTGGGCAATGGAATAAGTGCTCACATGCCGGTCCGACTCGACGATTTCCATGATTTTATCGACATTTTCGACGATTGGCCTATCAGAGCGTGCCTCATCTTCGACGTCCATATTACCAGAACGGAATCGTTGGAACCATCGATTTGCTGTTGCATTCGATATTGTATTGGGTCCATAAACAGCACAAATTTTTTTGGCCGCCTGCTCCGCCTTTTCACCTAGGTCGTAATGGTACTGAAGAATGTATTGAATTTTCTCTTTTTTACCTGCATTTTGGAACGCTGTAACACACAACTGGCTTCACCAAACACAAAACTGCCAAAGAACTTTTTTGAAGCGTAATGTCACCTTTAAATCGCCGTATAGTATGACCCGATGCGATGTATACATCGTGAGATATGGCTCACTAAAGACATCTAGCGGAAAACGCTCAGACCTTTTTACTTCACCCAATATTAACGTATCTTTGACCACAAGACTATGAATAATGATGTTACAACCAAATATCTAATCAAACCCTATCTGCCTAGTCAAAATTATAGTTTGTCTGGGTTCTATTTGAGTTTGGAATTGCATATTTAGCCCTTCATAACTCATCATCGTGAAAATTGAAAAATGGTTGACTTTATGGTAGGTTCTAATAAACAAAACAAAAACGTGTTTGTTAATTTATGAAAAATATAATCAGGTGACTAGTTATAAAGTAATAAAGGGAGTGTGACAGACATGTTACATTATCGTAGCTATGCCACATTGCTCACACCCCGTTTGTGAGATGCCAGCGCACAGCACATTTTCGCAAACTTTACGCACAATTGAATTTTGCAAGCTCACGACAAATGAACTTCAAACATATGTATATCCTACCAATGCTATCTAGTTTGCATGAATTGCACTGAAAAATCATAGAGCGGTTTGTAGCCGTCGTGTGAAATTGATTCAAAAAGGGAGCAAATGTCAATATGGGATTTTGTGTGGACTTAGATGGTTCGTTACGGAACTGTCACACTTTGATTTAAAGGGTTAAGTTAGACTGTTGGGGTTTGTTCGGCTCCACGCTAGTTTCGACTAAAAAGAACAGCATTTAACGTACACTGAGAGGAATGTATGGTATTTTCATCCATATTTTATATTTACCTGACGGGATAATTATATTTTATAGTCATCGTTACTACCCAACATATAGTACTGCTTATCGATATTTTAGTGGTTGCGTGCATTATGCATACATGTTAATCGCAATCAACAATCTTACAAGCATATGTTGATTATTCAATGCTATATAATAGCATTGAATAGGTTTTCGTAAAATGGATATTTCCTTTAAACTATCACAAAATGACTCCCCTAAAATTCGAATAGTGAACAGAACTAAAATATATATGCATTGGTAAAAATGTTGCTTGTGATTTACGACGATGTTGATAGTGATTTATACCTTATGATAGTCTACTAAATGTATCGAATATTTCATAAATCAAAAATAAATAAAAATACTCAATTGAGAGTTCCACCTCAATGATTTTTTTTTCGAAGATAATAATTTGCCTACACATGAAATCGCACCTACAACCTACTTACATTCTGCCTCTACTACGCACGCTGCTACTATGCTATCGGATACCTATGTTATTCTAATCGGAGATTTGACATAACAGACAAAAGTAATTTCGGCTGTCATTCCGAATAGCTGTTAGCTCCGATGCAAATGAAATTTTGCACAGATCTTCTTTTTGATAATATATGTCACTGCTTAAATGGATTTTTGTCGTCTCGAAATATTTTCCGAAATTGCAAATTTTGAGAACTGATAAATTAATGCGCGTATATATATCTATATGGATTATGACGTGCTACTACTGCCTCTACTTTATTGACACGATCTGCAAATGATTTACCTCTTCGCTATAAGTAAAGTTACCATAATTTTTTTCGTATAGTCACGTTTCGTAAGATCTTATAACAAATTATATTCGACAAATGTTAATGATAACCATATGAATAGTACAAACTTGAATGGAATATTAGAAGTTTAAGCCGAATAAAACTTAACGTACGGTATGCAGCATTGGTATTTGTGTGTTGATTTTGTAATAGCACTAAATTGATCATATCTATATTGTCAAGCCTTTGACAATAGTTGATAGTTATTTCGGGGTTAATAGATAGTCAAACACGGCCCCAAAATCGCATGTTTAGATATACTTTTCGCTTACATCTTATGATTACGCTGTCAATAAACTATAGGGAATTTTACTATCCCCTCTTTTACCATGGGCGTTTTTTGTAAATACCATGCACTTTTCTCTCATTGTCAGTGCAGCAGTAACATTTGTGCGCCGATTTTGTGATAGCACTGAATTAACTATATCGATATTGTAAAGCCTTTTACCATGCCTCGTGAAGCCTTTTGCCATAAACCCTTAATGGCATGCTCTTTTCTCTCAGTATAATACGGAATTTGACAGCAACATATATAGAGGGTGTCCTATTTTAAGTAGCTACTCCAAATAAATTGCAAAAAGTTATCAATCGCAAGAGTTGTCTTGACACTAAATGATTTGTAGTGTCGAGGGATGTTTTGTGCAACCGATTTATGCGTGCCATGGAAATGTACTAGGTGGCCGGAACATTGACGTCCAAAAATAAAATTTAGGTCCCTCGTATCGTGGGGTATCTGAATCACCCCCATGTATGTTCCGCGACTTTTCATAGTTTTCAAGTTATGAATTTTTTTCTGAATTTTTGAGAATTTTCGACCTGACTAATTTTAAAAAAATCTAAAAAAAAAGTAGAAGACTTTGTCGAGATTTTTTTTTGCAACTGAATCTTCATGAGTAGTACTTTTATGCATAAAATAATCAGCTTCGTAACTGTGATGAAAGTTATGAAAATGTTGATCTAAAGTGAAAAATTTACGTTCGGTAAATTATGACTTAAATTTTCAACTTTAAATTAAAAATCTAAACAGGTGACTTCATGGTTCCTAATTAGGCCTCAAGAATGCGCCAGACTCTCAGCTTTCATAATCATTAAAAAAAAGTAGTACTTAATAGGGCTACTTTGGCTGAAATTGGCCTTCAAAGACAGCGAGGTGGAAAATTCTTAAAATTAGCCATCTGATTAAAAAAAAAAAATTTGCCCATTTTATCATTCCTAAGGTTATTTAGTTAGTTAACTAACCAAAAATGACTGCAGGAAAGCTAAGATTTAAACATTTGGAGGTTTATTTTCTTTTAGTTTAATTTAAGTTTAATGAATTTTGCGCGATCCGTTCTCGTGGATCAGGTAAAAGAGTTGCGCCCTCGTTTACAACAAATGTTTAAATCTTAGCTTTCCTGCAGTCATTTTTGGTTAGTTAACAAACTAAATAACCTTAGGAATGATAAAATGGGTAAACATTTTTTTTTTTTAATCAGATGGCTAATTTTAAGAATTTTCCACCTCGCTGTCTTTGAAGGCCAATTTTAGCCAAAGTAGCCCTATTAAGTACTACTTTTTTTAAATGATTATGAAAGCTGAGAGTCTGGCGCATTCTTGAGGCCTAATTAGGAACCATGAAGTCACCTGTTTAGATTTTTTATTTAAAGTTGAAAATTTAAGTCATAATTTACCGAACGTAAATTTTTCACTTTAGACCAACATTTTCATAACTTTCATCACAGTTACGAAGCTGATTATTTTATGCATAAATGTACTGCTCATGAAAATTCAGTTGCAAAAAAAAAATCTCGACAAAGTCTTCTACTTTTTTTTTTAGATTTTTTTTAAATTGGTCAGGTCGAAAATTCTCAAAAATTCATAACTCGAAAACTATGAAAAGTCGCGGAACATACATGGGGGTGATTCGGATACCCCACGATACAAGGGACCTAAATTTTATTTTTGGACGTCAATGTTCCGGCCACCTTGTATATCTTCTAATTCTATATGCGGATGTAAGATTTCGTAAAAACTTTCATTGTTTCCGATTCAAGATAATGATCTCACAGGCGCGTTAACAATTAAACATATATATATATATTCCCGTTGAACGTTCGTCTCGAAATTATGAACATTTTATATGAAATTTTATAAGAAATATTTTTTTATACGACTTCATTTTCGCGACTAATTTCAGAGATGTGCACTTCAAATGAACCACCATGCAATACTCGTACACATCATCCTTAAAAAAGGATGCTTCTTCATGTATGAAACAACCAACAATTTGAAATATCTATATAAGTTTTCAATCTTCACCAGCGAAGAACGCCGTTTGATGCTTTATCGTGAGATAGATAAGTGGCGAGAACTTATAATCCCTCTCCCTCTCTCACTCATTTTTACGCTTTTCTTTCTCTCTTCCTCAGTCTTTCTTCTTTCCCTTTTACTCTCTGTATTTTATTCGTTTCCTCTAACTCTCGGGTTTCATGATGATGTGGCATTTTTGTTCCAGAACAGAGCGGAAGTCGTGATGGTTCTATATATTGTCCGGTGTATATACAGTATGGAGCCAGCTCTTTCGGTCCGATAAGCCCGGGTTGGCTGAACATATTCGACACGTAGCGATGTTACACCTACAGCTATCGTACCATGGATAAAGTAAAACCCAGTCTGGAGAAGCGTCTTCCTTTCTCTACGACTTTGTGTACTACGAGAGCAAGAAAGCTGACGAGGAACAACCCAAGGAAACGACGTTCTCCCTTCTCCTGTACATACATGCATATATATATATGTGTGTGTGTGTGTGTACATGCGTGTGTATGTACAACTGATATGGAGGAAAGACGCGGCAAAGCGAAAAAAAAAGATAAGAAATGGGAAAATGGGGAAAAGAAGAACGCACGTTATATGCTGTACTTTCGTATGGCAAAAGCATGCCGAAGGAAAAGTCTAGGAGACAGCGATGGTTGACACTCTATGTGGGCCAAGTTTATGCGAAACACGAGATAAACGAGTATAGGGTACATTCACACACACACACACACGCATATACGGCACGTGATAGTACACGAACACTTATAGGAACGTACACAGAGAGAAAGGCAGAGTGCATATTTGATGTGCTTATACTGGATAAATATAGCATATATATGGGTGTGTGTATGCAAGCGGAAATATGATACAGTCGCGTTGAACCGAATTCAATAGGTATCAACTTCGTACTTGGCTTTGTCTATTTTTGACATCGCACCGCACGTGCCTATTTTCGCACCTGATGGCCTAACGGGGTTGATTCCATTTTATCCGCGTAGGGTAGACTGGGTACGGTTGAAACACGGCGAATATTCACGAAAGTAGAAGAGGTGCGGAGAGGGGTACAAGGGAAAAAAACGCACGTCTTGTAAGCCTCGACACGCGTGGGGCAGTTCTAACCGCCACTTCCCGCAAAACTGACGCTCGCAGAGAGGCTCATTGAGTTTTTTTCGTTCAAAAGTAAGTATTTTTGATCAATTTCTATTTGATATTACTTCATTGATAAAGCAGTTCAAGTATTGGGTGATTTTCTGAATAATTATTGAACTTTAGAGCTTAGTAAACAAGCAACTGTGCAGCATACATGTTTTTGATTTAAAAAAAAGTGATTAATATGCATGCACTTTGTTATTTGGATATGTTACAACTGACCTCTAGTCCTGTTACAATCGTACCCAGTCTGTTGTAACAGGACTAGAGGTCAGTACAACCGTACCAGGACTAGAGGTCAGTTGTACTGACCTCTAGGGTACGGTTGTAACAGGACTAGAGGTTAGTACAACTGACCTCTAGTCCTGTTACAACCGTACCCTACTCGCAAAAATTCGGTATACCCGATACACAAGTCAGAAATGCTATGAAGCACGACAAAGTATCAACATTTTTACGAAATATCGGTAAATATCTGTGAGTGTGGTTCGATAAGTAACTTGGTTCGATATGAAAGACAACAATCTGGGTTTTGTATCTTTTCGACATAATCCCTTCGAACTTCAATGCACTGCCCAACGATTCTCTAGGTTCCCGATTCCTTCCTCGAAGTGGTTTCCTTCAAGGCCCTCGAAATAGTCGTTGACCGCCTGGATGGGTTGTGCGTCGCACACAAATTTTTGTCAACCTCGGAAAGTTTTGAGTTTTGGGAACAGGTGCAAGCCCGATGGAATCAAATCGGATGAATGTGCTAGATAAGGAAGCAGCGCAAAGCGAATGTCAATCAATTTTTGCTGAGCGACACGGCTTGAATGGACCGGTGCGTTGTTGTGGTGGAACAGCATCTTTTTTTTTAGCCATTTCAGGACGTTTTCCTGCGATTGCTATCTCAACTTTGATTAAAAAGAATGCGTAGTATACGCCAGTGATAGTTTTTTCCCTTCTCGAGGTAGTCGATCAGGAGAATGCCCGTTAGACCCCAAAAAACTGACCCCATCACCTACCCGTCTGATAAAAGGCATTTCACGTTTTCGGAGCCGGTTCTCCTCGTGCAGTCCATTGTTTTGATTGTTTCGTTTCCGGCGTCCATCGTTACAAAACACGGCAAAAAAGTTTCTGCTCCGGAATGAGCAAACGCGGCACCCATCTTGCACAAAGTTTTTTCATGAGCAATTCATTATGCAAAATGAAATGCAGCCGGTCAATTGAGATGCCTGTGGCCTCTGCTAATTCGCGCACTTTTACTCGCCTGTCGACTAAAATGATATCGGGGACTTTATCAATGTTTTCTGGCGTCAGAGCAGATTTTGGCCCTCCAGGACGTGGCGCGTCATCGATACTTGTCCTGCCCCGCTTGACTCGTTGACCCTTCATATGATCTCATATGAAGGGCATGAGTCACCCCATGTAGGCGCAATCCTCTCATAAATTTCCTTCGCTTTTTTCCCTTCCAGAAAAAAGAAATGCATCACACCACGAATTTCAATATTATTCGTTTTTCACTTTTACTCGAATCGCTTGTATTCAAGCGACTGTTATACAATGAGGTAGGGTTAGAATTACTTGTCACTATAGTTACTCGTAGGAAAAGGGCCCTCTCTGAAAGTAAAAAATTAAACCACTATTTCAGCGTATTTTTATCACCTAAAGAATATTTAATTTCGTTTGTTCGTGCTCTGCACTGAAAGAATAACGATTTGGGTTAAGTAAACTCGTGTTCAGGGAGCGTCAGCAAAATATTTATTGGAATAATGAAATATAAAATTATTTTGAGAATTATTTATTCCATCAAACGAACGAATGTCCGAAGTAATCAAATATTTTAGCGTTTTATTTTAAGATTTCTTTGGAGATCTGTGAATGAACAATGCCGTTGATCCGAGTGATTTCTTTCTCTATGTGAGAAGGGAGAAAATGTTTTATGAAAGAGGACAAAGTCGAGTTTTTTGGGCGCAAACTAGAGGTTGTTAAAATCGTGAGTAAAAACGATTATAATTCGAAATTGCTATCTAAGGTAATGCAGAATTTGGCTTCAACCGTAACTCAGGAAGTTATAAACCGATTTGTAAAATAACGAGGCCAATTGGATGGCGTTGTACATACATCTGTATGCAGTTGTAGGTACGTCGTAGGATTCTGCGGATTCTCGGGCTTTCCTCTCGCTCGCTTTTGCTATATCCATTGGATTGTAATGGGCAGGTGGAATATCTCGGAGCTCTGAAGCTTCCCGCATATCGTGAGTTGCAGAGAACGGATTTGGGTGGATCGCTCCATGACCATGGATTAAAACATTGCAATGAGAGGAAGACAAAGAGGGCGAGGTAGATGGAAGATAACGGGACACAAAAGAAAAAGACAGAAGCAGAGAGAGGGAGAAAGAGAGAGAGAGAGAGAGAGAGAGAGAGAGAGAGAGAGAGAGAGAGAGAGAGAGAGAGAGAGAGAGAAGCGGCCGTGAAGGGAAAACTATGGCAAACTATTGCTGGAAATTCGGAGCTCCTAACGATTTGACATCCGATAGTTCCCACCATACCCTACAGATGTTTTCTAAAGCTCCTATATAATCAAGATGCTCAAGAATGTTTCTGCCGTTGTTCAGGATCAATGTGTAATTGCAATATATATAGCCACAGGAATGTCGCGTCTATTTTGAAAATGTTTCGAAATAATAGATCAAAATACATATATCTGTGATATTTTGCTTGGCATCCAGGAGGTATTTACTATATTGTATTACATTATCACACTCGTAAGTATAATCATAAGTATTCATGAATAATCAAATAAAATATATTCAGCTACGGCGTCTATGTGTGATGTCCGCTGAATCCTTCATTTGGAGGTTTAAGTGAACCGCGTCACATTTCGGGTGATTTGAGAATGTCTGGGGACTTGCGTGAGGTGAGTTTATCTTCAAGTTATAAATGAGAATCCTAATTTTCCGTTCAGCCTAGAAAATTATAGTTTTCTACGAATTAGAACTCGTTTTTTTATATATGACGATTACCGGTTCGGCAATGTAAACACTCTGCCGATTAATCGCCATGGCTGTCGAACGAAAAAATATTTAAAAATATTTCATGATAAAATTGTTGTTTATAATTATTGAAAATGAATGAAAATTACAATTCTAACGTAATGGCCATAATTAGTTTGATTTTTTTAATTAATCAAGTTTATTCCCTTACACCTGTTATTCGTAATTAGTTGATCGAAAAACGGATTTTCTTTTGAGTGGTGTCCATTCCTGGTCTCGGAGTAGACATCAAGGTTCCCGATACATAATAAAAATTAAATGTTTATTTTTTAAGTTACGTACGTACTGCGATAATAATCCTTAAATCGTATGTAAGAGAAATTTATGTCTTAAACCGTTTGTCAAATGTTTTAATAAAAAGCAAAAAGTTGGTAACTGAGTGACTAAAAATTATTCTGCAGTCCTATATGCAAACGCAATCGAGTCAACAACGGTTTACTGACCTTTGGATAATTAGTTGAAGCAGTTTGAATGCATGTGACGATTAGTGGGACGTTCACATGGTGATTACTAGACCAACTGTCATGGCGGCATGACGAAGTCCCATACAATAACGTCTTATAACCTTTAAGAAATATTATCTCGAAAACTGTAACAGGCACAAGAATTTCACAACGACGTTTTTCTTTGTAATAAAAAAACCTTGATTAAGAATGACTTAAAATAACTTCTACTTACTTTCCAAGTTGTGCTATATAAATTTACACATTCAAGTTATGCTGTTATGCAACAGGTAATTTTGGCATTCTTTCTGCGATTTCAATTCGCAATAGCATTGTAGTTTTCACAACATAAAGAATGATATTGTTTCGATTTCAGATTTTTCCATTTTTTTAAATGTTTCTTTGAATGCCCTTCCGGGATCCCACGAACCCATCCCTTTTATCCAACATTTGTTAACTCACTATTCTAGTGCCAGTCCCGCGAAGACCTCTCGGAATGTTGCCCACAGCGAAACTATAGAAAACCCGTGACAATACAGGTGACTAGATTTTACTGAGTTTCGGATGCGTTATCATCAGAAACTCCGTGAAACTCAGCATCCATTCAAGCATTGGACCAGGTCAAGGCTGCTTGACACGGGCGGTCGTTGCAGCTGCACACGAATCGCGCATTCTGTCGATGTTCCGTACAACGATGTACAGATTTATTCGATCCATTTTTTTCAAACGAAATGGCGAAAAAATATATAATTTCTATGTTACCTTCTTTTCTCCAGGATTTTTTTTACATTCCCGACGTGAGGGGTTCAGTCTAATTAAGCTAAAATTCGGATAATGTATCTCCGCTTGAGCAATCAATAATTTCGTAAATTGGACGTCACAGCTTGAGACGAAATAATTTGAAGGAATGCTTGAGCGCTAATCAAGCTATTCAAGATTCACCCCTCTCGATTTTCCCCCGTCTCAACGAGCATTATCAAGAAGACTCAATTTGCCGGAAGCTATTTCGAATACGTTGATGGTGCGCTTTCAATTAGTAATTAATTTCCCTGATAGGAAGTCTTCCCCTCCGTCGTAAATTCTCGTTTATAGTACGCGTCTGATTCAGAACAGATCAAGCTGAGTAAAATCGCCGTGATTAGCAGCAGGTCCGTATGCGTGTACAGTAGAACCTCGATGTACGCACAAGTCCCCACTTTACGGCCCTGATTGATATGTGCGGCCCATCGTAGGAGAAGTTCTGCGTCTATTGGGTCATAGCGCGTCGTCAGCTGCGCGGCGTCAACAATCGAAGAATTGCACTGCATCGATTTACGCAAGTGCGTAGCGTTGTCATGTCGCGCCACTGTTCGCTACATCGGGGTCGTAGTATATTTATATATTAGATCTACGCATAATTCCGTAGCGACAATCGAGTAGATTTGAAACGCAAAATAATTGTCAAAAAAAGCTATTCAAATCAACTAAATATGTTCCATTTTGTTCAATGATTTTCTGCCATCTCTCCATAAGCTTTATTATCCCTCTTTCATAGAAGTCCTGAGATCTTTGAGGAAATAAGTCAGCCAAATGGTTTTTGAGGACGTCCAGGAAACTGAAGGTTTTATTATTCAAACTGTTCTATAGCGCCTGGAATAAATGATAGTCTGAAGGTATAAGGTCCGGGCTATACGATGGGTGCACCAAAACATCCCACTCAAGCCGCAATAACTTCTGCTGGGTCATCAGAGAAACGTATGGTCTAGCGTTGTCCTGGTGGAACACTACGCCCTTTCTGTTCAGGAATTCTTGCCGCTTCTGATCAATTGCTCGCTTTAATTTGGCCAGTTGTGAGCAGTACTTGGTCGAATCAATCGTTCAATCAATCAATCAATCCCAGCAGATACAGAACATGACCTTTTTCGGGTGTAATCCCGCCTTTGAAACCGTCTGAGCAGCCTCCTCGAGCTGCAACCATGATCTTTTTCGATTGACATAGTTGTAAATAATCCAGTTTTCATCGCCAGTAATCATTTGTTTTGAAAATGGTTCGTTTTGATAGCGTTTGAGCAGCAAATTACAAGCTGAAATTGGTCCATTAAATTCTTTTCGCTTAGTTCATACGGCATCCAAACATCAAGCTTATTTGCAATCCTAAGCTTCCGTAAATGTCTCGAAACAGTTGATTGGTCAGTGTTGAGGTTGTGTCCAATCTCTGTAGTCGTCAAATACCGGCCGGAGTCGATTGAAGCCTCGATTTGATCGACATCAGTAGTGACTGGCCGACCGGAGCGAGGAGCATCTTGGAGATCACAATCTCCACAACGAAATTTCACAAACCACTTCCGCCACACACTTTCGCCTACGGCATCTTCTCTGTACACGGCACATATCTTTTTGTGAGTTTGCGACGCGTTCGTGCCTTTTCAGAAATAAAAAAGCGAAATGCGTCGAAAGTACACGTTTTTTTTCTTTTCATGTTCAAAATATTATTAAACTTCCTATACGTCACGGATCTCGATGAGTACGTTTTTAATATATCGGCACAAGTTTCAGCTTTCACTTAATACACGACACTTTATATGGTTGACGCATATGCGAGCGGAGAAGCAACTGCGAACGACATCTGTTGGCACTTCGGTATGGAATTATGCATAGACCCAATATATATAGACAAAGTGTGTTTATAAAGTAATGCAAATAATTTTATTGTGAAGCGACTGTCAATCGATGTCTGAAAAAAAGCATTTTGTACTAGCTTCCGCATACGGCTTTGCCCGCGTGGACTTTGGCCCATAGAAACTTCATTACCAGTTGCACCCCTTATTAGGGATTGTTTGGAAAAATGCTGAAATATACGTTGTATTATTTGTTTTGAAGGATACTCATACCGAGTTTCAAGTTGATACACACGAGGAATACAATTTTTCATACAAACTTTTACATCCTATTTCATCTTTTTGGAGGTTGATTTTTTTTAAATCCTTTGTTGGTGCACCTCTACACCTCTAGTTTAAGGAACATATCTTCCGAACTTCATTGAGATAAAGGCAAGGAATTCGCTTTTCCCATACAAACTTCAACACCCCATAGCATCCCTAATTAGGGGTTGTTCCAAGAAATCCTTAAATATGCGTTTTATTATTTGTTTTGAAGATTATTTCTACCAAGTTTCAAGCCGATACACGCAAGAAATACAATTATTCATACAAACTTTTACAGGCCATTTCACCCTCTTAGGAGTTGATTTTCGAAAAATACTTTCTTAGTGCATCTCTAAACCTTCTAAGAAACATATCTTCCAAATTCTATCCTTCTATCATCAACTGTTTAGGCTGTGCGTTGTCTATATGTCAGTCAATCACGAAACTGTTTTATATGTATAGATAATAATAATAATAAAAAGATGAAAATATATTAAAGAATTTTCGTTCTCGTTTAACGATGCAAACATCAATACTATCGGTCGCTAGGAAATTACTGAAATTTAAAAAGATACACGGAGAGAATTAAAAAGTAATTTTTGTCGTGAATTTCACGGTAAAAATTACCGTGATATATTTCAATGTGGTGACAAGTGAGAAAAGCATAATAATTCGTATGCGACAAGTTTTTTTTTAATTCACGTTACAGAAAATTTCAAATACGTAGCTAAAAGTTTACTATACAAGAAGGGTAGCGCGCACGATAATTTTTACCGAGAGCACAATACATTTTCCTATAACACTCATTAAATTTTATAATAATTCTTAAAATAACTGTTATAAAGACGATACTTTTTTATAGACATTTTTGAAAGGCATAAAATAATAAAATGCACAGTAAAATTTCGCTGATATTATATATTTTATAAATTTATGTTTTGCGTATTTTGTTACACATCAAAATTTACTAGAAAATCTGGTAAAATTTTCTATCTGAAGAAGAAATTTTATTTTATTTTCGTGAAAATCTGTTTTACTCAGTAATAATAAGCGAAGTTTCAGGGTTGTCATCTGGCTACCGTTACTGCACGGTAATTTTTAATATTTAATTCTCTCCGTGTAGTACCACAATCAGAATCAGATATTTGAAAGTTTCGTAACTTCAATCGCTTTGAAGTACTAGTAAATATTTTTTTCAACCATTGATTTATCTTAAAAATCCTGTGATTGTTTATATTCCGGTCACCATTAATTCCAATTCGTTCAATAATTCTACCGATCACCGTCACATGTCTCTATAATGAGACATATTTTGCAACCTTCAAATATTTTCCGCTATAATAAATCCACTAGGAAATATTTACAATCTATTTTTTCCGCAGCATCAAAAAAACTGTGTAACATTCGCATCATAAAATCATAATTTGCGTATCGGACACGTTCGCCGCAGAAATGAACTTGTTCAACGGAATAAGTCAAGTGTGGTTTTCGGTTTTGGAAAACACTTTTTTTCGTATTTCAATTTAAATACGCCGTACTGACATGAAGTGCGGATTTTCCTTTCTCGAAATGTTAACTACATCACGAAAAAGTTCACTCGACATATTTTTTTTCTGCCTCGATTACCTTCGTTATTCTGCCCAGTAACAACAGAATTCCAGGCGCTCTGTATTTTCGGTATATATATACGAACCCGATAAAGAGAGGCCGTTGATATAATTGGATCAGGCTATTTGGGCAGCTGAACCATTGAAAAAAAAAAGTTGGGCCGTGTGGGAATGGCAGCGACGATTCATTTTCGCGGATACAAAGGCATATATATGTATATGTATACATAAGCGGCTTTTTTTAGCTCTCTGCTATATATATATATAGGAGAGAGCAGAGGAAAAAAGCCGATTCACACGACAGCAGCTATTCCGTTAGACTTGCTCTCTAACGATTTACCGGAATGGCGTTAATGCAACTATCGCCTAAAAGTCCCATAGCTCTTCGTCCGATGTTATTCCTCGGTAGATCCAATTTCCCTGAAACAAAAGCGCGATCGGACCCGGAATCGACGCCCTTGACAACACATCGAACCCCGCGATAAGTGCAAGCGAAACGTGTTGACAAGAGTCCGGCGTTTGTCTCTCGGTATTTGTGCTTTTTCGCCCCTGGAGGATTTCGAATAAAGTATACCACTTGAGTTAAAAGCGGACAAAGTTATCGTCACTGGACCGTGGTTGAATGCTTCACCGATTTTCCTTGAATACACGTGCGTGGCGGGCTCGTTGATAGCAGGGGCTTCAATGTAATATGTCGCGGGAATTTTTTTTTAGGAATATACAAATCACTAGGGACTCGGACTATCTTTTTGTTTGGTCCGTTGGATTAGAATCATTCGGCGCTTTCAAAACGCATTGTCCTGTCTGAATGTCGCGATAAATGGAATTTGGTTTTTTGTCAATTTACACAAAAATACTTATAAAAGTAACTTATTTTATTATTTCTTGTTGATACTCTTATTAATGTCTTTCTATTACGCAATATGTCGATTATTCACCCAATATTCTGTGCAACAGATGATGAAAGGAAGACATTTTTAATGACCCTTTGGAAGGACATGAAGGCGGCATTTTTCATTTAGGCAGACAGGCAAACAGAATGAGATTGATAGAATTCTCAATCGTTTCAAGTCAATGTCTTTCTATTATATAGTTTTCAGATTTTTCATCCAATATTCTGTGAGACAGATGATGAAATAGAGAAATTTTAAATGACCCTTTCAAAGGACAAGAATGAGAAATTTTTCATTTTGAAAAAATCACACAATGGAACTGACTGACTCTTCGAACAAGAGTTCGAAGAGAGAACCTTTTACCGTACATGAAATGGCGGAACGAGAGGTATGAGGGAGGGGAACATATCACGCCATCGTTTCATTATTTTTGCACCCAAAAGTAAAAAAAAACGTGATTGAAAGATTTCTTCTACCATTGTATGAGAAAAAATATTTCAAAGTTCATTGAAATTAATGTTAACGTTTCAAAATCTAACTAATTAACAAGCAACTGTTGGTGTATTACTGCATTGTACCAAATCATGTTGCATATGTCTGATTTTTTAATACAATTCTTTCTTTGCCCAACTTACCTCATACTCATGCTCAACTTACCCCACTATCGGGGTAGATTGAGGAAATTTGGCCTTAGTCATTTGAGAGCGATTATCTGTGAATCAATAAGGATAACAGGAATTTCGTCTACAGACTTTATTTCCCAGATAAATTTCCTCCTGACCAAAGTAGGTTTCATTTTTATACGACAGACTGTTAAGGAACTACATTAATTACTACTAAACTTGCTCAATATGCCCCTTTCTACCGTAACTGCGAGATTCTAGCTTTCCAGCTCATACCGTTCGCCAAGATATTTTGCCATGACAGTCAAACAGACAGGCAAGCAGAGTGAGATTAATAGGGTTCTGAGTCGTAGATATGTGGAATTCTGAATATAATGACAATCAATATCTTGAGCGATTAAGTATCCCAATTCCTCCAGTGCCAAGTACAAAAAAAAATGTACAGTAATTAGTTGTAGCAGCATCCATACCCGAAACGATATACAAGGTGTGTTCATAAAGTAATGCAAGTGGCTTTATTGTGAAGCGACTGTACGTCGCAGCGCGTTTGGACCGCTTGGGCTAGATAGAAGAGGACGCTATACTTCACCACGTCCCCAAAGTCAGTCTGCTTCGAGCAGTGGTTGCGTGATTATCATTGATTTTGTGAAACTCGTCTCAAAGATCGTGTCACGACCCGCGATGGAGCAAACGATCGTACAACGGTATGCGATCAAGTTCTGTGCCAAACTCGGCAAAAGTTATACCGATACCAATCAACTGGTCCAGCAAGCCTACAGGGACTCTGCTCTATCGTTTTCCCAAGTTTCAAGGTGTTTGAAGATATTTAAGGAGGGTCGGGAAGAAGTGATTGACAACCCCCGCTCTGGACGACCATCAACCAGCCACACCGACGAAAATCGTTTGCGTGATTTGTTAAACTCTGACGGTCGAATGGGTGTTAGGATGATTGCATAGACACTGGACCTTCAAATAGGCACTGTGCACACCATCATGACATACGATCTCAACATGCCAACGCTGTGCGCGCCAAGCTGGCTGTCCAAACTGTTGACCCCCAAGACTCAAAGGACACCGTTTTGACAGCATTGGGATGATCCAAGCTGCCGTGACGAACGCTTTGAACAAGATTCTTGTCGAAGCCTTCCAGGACAGGTACTGTGCCTAGGAAAACCGCTGCAAACAATGTGTAGATGCACGAAGGTAGTACTTCGAAGATTTTTAAATATTTGTAACTATATCTTGAATAATTTTTTTTTTCACGACAATGCTTGCATTACTTTATGAACACACCCTGTATTTGCTGAAGCATCCACTTATCCGCGCGTATTGAAAAAACCTATCAATCTACGTAACATGGACGTCATGGCAGTTATGATAAAGATGATTCACGTCAATCACGAATTCAGGCCATGCTTTATTCATGTAATATGTGAGCCTTGTTGCTTCTTCGCGATATATAATATCGGCGACGAATACGAAGATCTTCCTCTTAGGAATAGCGAAATTGTGGCGCGATGAATCGTGAATCAATATGGACGAAGAAATCCAAAAGTGAATGGAGCAAAGCCAACACGGGAGTATTTCTTTTTTCGAAAAGTTTCTTAAGTGCACAGCGATTCATGCGGTTACTCGGAAAGCTGGATGCGCGAGCAGTCGTGGGAGAGCGTCTTCTGATGAAAAACCGCAAAAGGCTTTTCGATTTCTCTTTCCCTCTTTCTGTCCATTCTTCTTTAGTCTTTTTATTCTTTTTTTGTCTAGCGTACCGTTCTTTTTCCCACAGTCCTCATGTCTATTGCCGATATAGCTGTATTGTATGTATACATCTATGTATACACGGTGTGTCCCAAAAGTCATGAAATATTTTTTTTTTTAGATTTATTACCAATATCTGTACAAGGGGTTAATATTCTTCAAAGTACTCTTCATGAGCATCTACACATTTTTTCCACCTACTCTCCCATACTCGATACGCCACCTCGAAGGCCTCGGCGCGAATCTTCTTTAAAACTGTTGTCACAGCCGCTTGGATAGCCTCAATGCTGTCAAAATGGCGTCGTTTGAGTACGTTCTTGACCTTGGGGAACAAGAAGAAGTCAGCCGGAGCGAGGTCGGGACTGTAGGGTGGCTGCAGCAGCGTTGCCACGTTATGCTTCGACAGGAACTCACGGACGCAAAGAGACTTGTGGCTGGGCGCATTGTTCTAATGCAGCAGCTAGGTACCGGCGATGTCTTTTCGCAAGCGACTGACCATTTTCCGCAATCTTCGTAGGCTTGTTTGAGCAGTTCATGAGTTTCTGCAGCTGTTTTTTCGAGTTTTGTGCAGAACTTGATCGTCCAACGTTGTTCGAAAGTATCCGCCATGGCGTGGTCTCAAAACAAGGGTGCACTAAATAGGCGATACTGACGCCACCGATACACGGAGCAGACTGGCCTAGGGTGCGCTGCAAAGTTGAAAGCCCCCCCCCCCCCCCCCCCCCGCCTAACTCGAACGGCCCGAACGTGCTGCGACCGGTCGGGGCGCGGCAAAAAAATATATTTCATGACTTTTGGGACACACCATGTATGCAGATCACGATTGGGAGCGCCAATTTTTTTCGTCCTTTTTAATGTCATTGCCACCGCAAACAACTAAGTGCTGTATATGTTCACATTTCAGTATACATCGATTTACATTATTAATCGAATGTATACATTAATATTTATATCGCTATATATCATATCATAGGAAAAAAGTAATCATAAGTAATTTTTACTTAGGTTTCCGCAAAGGATTTTGGCGCACCTACACTGAGGGGACAATTATTTTCTTATAACCTTAGTTACTGGCAAAAAGATAGTACTGTTTATTGATATTTCAGCAGTTGCATAAATTGTGCACATATGTTAACCGCAACCACCAATCTTACAAGCATACCCTGATTGTTCAATGCCATATAATATAGTAGGTTTTCATAATATGATAAACCCTTACACTATAACAAATGAACTCCTCCATAATCCTAATAGCGAACAGAACTAAAATATATATACATAATAAAAAATATTGCTTGCAATTTGCAATGATTATAGTAATTTGTACTATATTATATGATAAAACCTGCTATATGCAGTGTTCTACAAGAACAGAAGGAGAAATACAAGAAGTATTCAACTGATATCCTATTTTTGTAATGCAACAAACATACTATATAACAATTTATAAGAAACGCGTAGTTCTTAAAACTACTAAGCCGTGCTTGCTCCAGCTGCAAATTATTTACGACTTCCGTTTACGACTATAAGTAAACATTGCCATCATTTTGTTTCGAATGGTCCCTTTTCGTAAGGTCCTCTAGGAAATTATGCTCGACAAATGTGAATATTAACCATATGAATTGTACAAACTTAAATACAATAGTAGAAGTTTGACCTGAACAAAACCTAACGTACTTGCATTATACAACATTAGTATTTGTGCGCCGATTTTGCGATAACACGGACCCAATCATATCTACATTTTCAAGCCTTTTACAATAGTTAATAATTATTTCGAGGATAATAGGTAGTCAAACACGCCACCCAAATCGCATGTTTAGATATACTTTTTCCTTATAGTCGTGTTAACCATATTATGATTCCGATATCAATAAACTATAGGGAATTTTACTATTCCATCTTTTACCATGGGCGTTTGCTGTAAATACCACGGACTTTTCTCTGTGTGTAGAAAATGGCATTGGATTCATGATAACTCAATTCTTTCTGTAGAAAAAAGTCCCTTGAATATGTAGATGTCGAAACTGCGAGAAGTGAGTTCCGCAAGACAATGAACAGAATTTATCTCGTAATTTCTTATAAATGTAATTCATCGCAGATTAATTTACGGTTCGAGCTTCCCTTTATATATGTATATATAAATTTGAGTGTGTGCGCGCGTGCGTGTGTGTGGGTGTGTGCATGTGTGTGTATGTGCATTCGGGAACGAGTCAATTTTATACTGCTCGTATATAGGAGGAATTACACGTTGATTCTCGTATGGCTTGCGGGTCTTTCGATATGACGGGGTCAAAAACGAGACATTGGAAGGTGAAGCAGCATTAGAACAAACGCGTGTTGGATGCGAGTGAGACTCGACATTTTCTTCGTGTACAATATCGATGGTATTGTTCTTTCACATATTTGCCGTCTCCATTGTCACATTTATGTTGATTTTCTCCTCACAAAGATATATGGCTTTGAAACCTGAAAAAAAAACTCTTGCAATTAAATACATTAGGGTAGGGCGGGGCATGTTGAGCAAATTTGGAATTATCGCCCTGTAATTCCTTAACAGTCTGCCGTATAAAAATAAAATCTGCTTCGGTTAATAGAAAATTTATCTGGGAAAAAAGTATATACACGAAATTCCTGTTATCCTTATTGTTTCACAGATCATCGCTCTCAAATGACTAAGGCCATATTTGCTCAACCTGCCCCGATAGTAGGGTAAGTTGAGCATGAGTATGAGGTAAGTTGAGCAAAGTAAGAATTGCATTAAAAAATCAGACGTCTGCAACATGATTTGGTACAATGCAGTAATAAATCAACAGTTGCTCGTTAATTAGCTAGGTTTTGAAACATTAACATTAATTGCAATCAACTTTCAAATATTTTTTCTCATACAATGGTAGAAGAAAATCTTTCAATCACGTTTTTTTTTACTTTTGGATGCAAAAATAATGAAACGTTCCGTGTTACCGCTTCGTACGCCGCGTGGCAACGGGTGATGGCGTGATATGTTCCCCTCGCCCATACCTCTCTTTTCGCCATTTGATGCACCCGCGTGCGGTGCTTAGTTTTCCAGATATTACGATTGCCCAACTTACCCGACTGCTCAACATACCCCTCCCTACCCTATTATAGTAGATCACATACTCGGGTAATTTATAATACACAACTTATATGCATACAGGGTATTGTATATTATAGGAACATATGTTCCTTTTAACTTTAACATGCGTGATTGTGTTCCTAGATTGTGCCAATAATTATGCATTGACGGGAACAAATTTAATCCTGGTATACCTTAAAATGAAAATGGTTGCGTGGTAACACTTTTTTCGACTCGATAATCATTATACAGTATTAAGGCTGGATCCTGAATTAGAAGGTCCAAAAAATCGATTTTTTTTTTATTGTTTAAATCTATTCCTGATGTATCTAAGAATGTCTAGACAAAGTTTTATAGCCCAATTCGAAATATTTCCAAAGATACAGCACTGAACGTAGTGGAGTGTCGAGCAGGTATACGGGCGCTCGGGCAGTTAGGGCGCCCGTTTTCTCGAGTTTTCGTTTTTACGATTTTTCTAATTTGGCGTATCTGATTACAAAAAAACTAGAAGTCCAATCGAAACAAACCAAAGCTTGTTCGCTTCAGTACCGTTTTCTTTTCTATTTGAACTAAAAACATTGTCAAAAAAAAAATTCTTAACAATTTTTTTAGCAAGTTGAAATAATTTTTATTTTTTCACAAAAAGCACATTTTCTACTTCAAACCCGAAAAAACATTCAAATTTCAAAATTTTTACGTTTTTTTTAGTTCATATAGAAGAAAAATATGTCACAATTAAAATGGTTTTTGGTTTTTTTGTTTCAGATGAAAATTACGAGCTCCATTTGTCACGCCGCATGGAAACAGCAGTGGCACGAATGTGCATAAAAATCGGTTGCCTGTTGATATTTTTCTTTAAAAAAAATTGTTTTCTTATGTTCAGACATGTAATAAAATAATCTGAAAATTTCGCTAAACTTGCTTTTTTTTTACCCGAAAAAAATTCCTCAAAATATCGATTTTTCGAACCGGCTAATTCGGGATCCCGCCTTAATTTCCTAGATTGGGTGTGATTTTATAGATTCAGTGCGTATACGAGAAGCTCAGCACGGGAAAAATCACTTTTCGGTAATGCATTTGTGGCTCGCGTTCCCATGCTTTCACCTCGAAGCACATATATGCAAGATCTTGCACTCTATGATGTGAAATGCACAGCAAAGCCTCTGGCGTTCTTAAGTTATTTTCGGCGACTAGTTTATCTCGTTTTCGAAAAGCTTTGGCCGCATTGGCATGCCGATGACGACATCGGTGGAGTCTCTATGTCTGCGAGGAAGCTGCAAAGCTCTCGTACATTGGGAGAAACGAGCAAGAAAGTGAGAAAGGAAAGCTCCGTATACATCGAAAAAACAGGAAGGGGTAGAGAAAAATATATAAATGGAGAGAGAGAGGGGGGGGAGGAAGAGATTTCCAGGGGTCTGGGAAATCTGAACGAAACCCACGCTTTCCGGAATGTATCGCAAGCTTCGTGGAAATCTCTTAGTGAAGCAACCAGCAAGTAACGTGAGACCAGCTCCCGATGGCGTCAAACTTCTCGAGGAGACTCTCGGATTTATCTCGTATTATTCGACTCTCCAAAGCTTTTCACTGACTCCTCGACTGAGAACGAGAAAATCCATCCTCCTACTCAGCGGGGAGTGGGCGAATATTTTCTTCGCCAACCTCAGCATGGGTATATCCGTATCAATCGGCAAAAATCAATTTTCAAAGCTGGAAAAGTGTAGCAAGCGAAGATATTTTCTATCAAGACAAATATTTTGTACTAAATTGAATATAAGGCATAGATACGAAGTGTGTAGAGTTGTGGAGTCATCATATCCGTAAGTTGACTCGTTTCTCATTACCAATGCTTTTAAAAATTTAACTGAAACTAAAAACTGAGATTTTTTTGTTGGACCGTTGTAACAGATGTACAGTCACTAACAAAACCTCAGTCAAGAACACGCAAATATCGTCGAATTTGACTTCAATTATTATCAAAAGTCGAAAATTAACATTTCTAAGTGTTGATTTATTATTAAATTAGCTATCTATAAGGCTAAACATGTACGACATGATCTAGACTTGTAAATCCACGATTCGCCCATTTTAGACTAATTTTTTGCCCAACGGTCCATCCAGTTATGACTTCACCGGAATTTTTTTTTGAATAATAATCAAAATAATTAAATTGGGGGATGAAAAAAGGGATTTTACATTTTTAATTTACAGTAACAAATAAATATTCCTCAAATGTAGTTCTCAACCGGTGCGGATTTTTTTTCTTAATCATTTGTTTTGATCATTTAGAAATGGCGTTGAATCAGAAAAGTCAGTGCATTCAAGAGATGCGCCGGCTATTTCACTATTTCGTTGAAGAGCGAAATCGTTGAAAGTACGAAAGAGACAGCTTTTTTTATATCAATTTTTTCCCCTCTACGGCTGATATTTTGGGAAAAAAGGCAAAAAACACACACTACCTGCTCTGTAGAATGTCGAAGGTTGGATTGCTCGGCATTTGTCTAAAATGTGAATCATCTTCAAGGAAAATGTCTCGAACGTTCTTTGTTAACAGCGTGTATCGTGTGCATACGTTTTCAACGTATTTACAGGATTAAAAAAAAAAACTACGACTTGAAACTGCAAAAAAAATATATTCTGGGTGATTACAAAAATTTTTAAACAGAAAAAAATAATAATTATCGTTGCATTACAAGGATGAAAAATTTGAAATTATGCTCGTCAGCAATCGATACAGTAGTATTTATGCATAAATGGACGGAGAAAAATTGCAGTGGATGAAAAATTTGACGGGGCCATATGTAGTTCGTATTCTCGTTTTATCATTCTTTACACGCTTATATTTCAACTTCGTTCTACTTCCGTGCGTGCCATATAGCGTTTTCCTCTGCATTTGTCGGGCAAATGTGAAATGTGTATTCACTGCAGACAAAGCAAATCGAATAAATAACGGCGCCAAGATCACTCGCTGAAACCACTTCTCGAGGCGTCGCGCTGACGTTTCCCAGTTATCTGGCAGCGTTTGCTCGTTTCGGCGCGACAACAGAGACATCTTTATATGAGTATCTAAAAAAAATTTTGGCCACGTCAGCCATTGGGAAAAAATGCTTTCTCGTCAAAAATATTCGAAACGTGCAATACAACGTTTAGTCCACAGGTCCAATGCGACTACACACGTTTTTTTTTAATGCTTCAAATGTTCCTTCTTATGCCCTCAGTGAGTGCTGACAACTCCATCATGTTCACTTTTTACGTCATACTTTGTTACTTCACTGTTTTCCAGCTCCTCAGAGACTTCTCAGAGGGTTGTTCATACGCACTTTTTCCTATAATGAGCTTGCGTCGGTTCCGTGTTCATTACTGTCAGTTTATACAGAGAGTTCGAATAATAAAACCTTCAGTTCCCTGCACATCCTCAAAAACCACTTGGATGACTTTTTGGCCCAAAGATCGCCCGACTTCTATGAAAGAGGAATGGTAAAGTTCGTGGAGCGATGGCAGAAAGTCATTGAACAGAATGGAACATATTTAGTTGATTAAAATCGCTTCCCTTGGTAAATATTTTGTGTTTGAAATTTACGCGATTTTCGCTACGGAATTATGCACAGACTCAATAGTTCACATTCTTTCCTTGTAGGACGCATATTACTATGCATATAGCAGGTTGTATCATATAATATAGTACAAATCACTATAAACATCCTCGCGAATCATAAGCAAGATTTTTTTAAATGTGTATATATTTGAGTCCTGTTCGCTATTAGGATCTTGGGGCAGTCAATTTTTGCTAGTATAAGAGAATAACCACTTTATGATAAACTATTGTATCGTGTAGCAACGGACAATCAACGTATGCTTGTATTATTTATGCAACTGCGGAAATATCAATAAGCAGTACTATATTTTTGGCAGTAACTATGTGGCTATAAAATATTATTGTCCTATAAAATATTAATACATATAAAATATTAATAAAATATTAATATAAAATATTAATATTAGATGAAGCTATAAAATATTAATATTAGATGAAGTAAAAAGTTCTGAGCGTTTTTTCGCTTTATTTCGACGATGAAATTAACATAGTTAGGATTATCCGATTTAGATCCAATATGCGCCGTTTTCTTCGATAACTTTTGTCCATTTTGAAGGCAATTTCATAATTCCGTGATTGACGAAGGCCTCGTCCCTATTGGTAAAGAACTTGACCAGCTCATTTTCGCAATCCTCTCTTGAGGCTAGTTTTGTACCATCAAGAAAATTTTGCAAATGCTTGAATAGGTGATAATCGCTTGGTACCAGGTCTGGACTATACGGCGGGTGCGATAGAACCTCCCATCCAAGCTCTCGAAGCTTCTGGCGCGTCGTTAAAGATGTGTGCGGCCTGGCGTTGTCTTGATGGAACACAACACCCTTCCTATTGGCCAATTCTGGCCGCTTCTGATTGATCGCCTGCTTCAATCTGGTCAGTTGTTGACAGCAGAGGTCCGAATTGAGTGTTTGGCCCGATGGGAGCAGCTCATAGTGGATTTATTCCCTTCCAATCCCACCAAACACACAGCAAAACCTTCTTGGCCGTTAATCCGGGCTTGGCGATCATTTGGGTCGGCTCACCGCGATTGGACCACGATCTTTTTCGGCTGTTGTTCTCGTATGTGACCCATCTTTCATCACCAGTCACCATCCGCTTCAAAAATGGGTCGATTTCGTTACGTTTCAGCAAAGAATCGCAGGCATCAATTCGTGTGGCACCTATACATCGAGCTTCTTCTTAAGACCAGCCTTATGCAAATCGTTCCAAACGGTTTTCTGGCTAATCTTCAGTTCCTGGGAAATGGAATAAGTGCTCACATGCCGGTCCGACTCGACGATTTCCATGATTTTATCGACATTTTCGACGATTGGCCTACCAGAGCGTGCCTTATCTTCGACGTCCATATTACCAGAACGGAATCGTTGGAACCACCGCTTTGCTGTTGCATTCGATACTGTATTGGGTCCATAAACAGCACAAATTTTTTTAGCCGCCTGCTCCGCCTTTTCACCTTGGTCGTAGTGGTACTGAAGAATGTATCAAATTTTCTCTTTTTTTACCTCCATTTTGGAACGCTTAATACACAACAGGCTTCACCAAACACAAAACTGTCAAAGAACTTTTTTTGAAGCGTAATGTCACGTTTAAATCTTGGCTTACTCAAGACATCTAGCGGAAATTGCTCAGAACTTTTTACTTCACCCAATATTATACCGCGAATCCTCCAATTATTGGAACACTTTTCCTTTCTTATTGGTCCAATTTATTCTGCAATGCTGCCGATTTGAGTCTATTAGAGCATATTCACTAATTAGCACCTTAGATCTAACAAATCTCGCCGGATTGCTGAATACTTGTGGTAAAAAAAATTGTACCCTTCAAAAGGGCTGCAAATGTCCCTTTGAGGCGAACATTCATGAGCAGTCAGTACCTAATGTATGAAACATTTATCCGCCAGTTTTATTATCGATTATATTTACACTTTTCATTAAGCATTATTTTTTTTATTGTTTGCGCTTTCGTGCTTTATCTATCGATGTCATCTCAGATTTTATTATTGTTTGATCGACATGTTTACATTTTTCGCCCCTAAAAAAGCGGGTGATTTCAGAATTCCCTTGTTATATGGGATTGCGTACGAGGACGATGTCTGAATGTAATTTCCACGTGGGTCAATCTATTCATGCTTCCTCAACCATATACGAACGATTAGTATTAATCTCATAAGAAGAATGTCTACGAAAGGCTATTAATCACCAAAGAAGAATGTCTACAAAAGGGAATCCGCCCATCCACATCTCGCATCCCTCCTCAAGTATATCGATATATATATTCTTCATAACCCAATAAATAATTCAACGCGGAATTTATTGGTCGAATGGGAGAGTTCGTGTCGTGTACTCTCTTGGCGGCGTTCACCTAGAGTGGCGACACGACCGCTTCCGGTTGGAATGCGGATGAGGACTTTTCATCTCTCACTCTTGTGCGGGTTCACTCCCGTCGGTTCTTTTATTTCCTTTTCCTTCCTTTCTTCCGTCCGTCTTTCCGACCGATCTCTTACGCTTTTTCTCGAATATTGGCAGACGTACAGATCGCGGGAGAAATTATATATCTATGAGAAATTGTTTCGGATAGCAATCTTTTATGTCCAGGGTGGAGAATTCAAAGAGTTACAGATCAATAGCACTCAATCTACTGGTGATATGTAAAAAAAGTGTCAAATGAATGTTGTATTGTTCCAGAAGGACGTCATACGGGACATCATTACTGACGTTAAGACGAGTTCAGTGAACTACAATACAAGATCATTCTAGTCACGCAAAGTATGAAAATAGTCGGAAAAAATTCAATCAAATAGGAATAATCACTTTTAAAAGATTTACAAACGTTGGTCTGGGTCAACCTTCAGAAGATACTCGAAATGATGACCCTCGACTTCTGGACACTAGTTTATTCTCTGATGGAAAGATCGTCTAACTTTAGCCAACATTTGTTCTGCAATTTGGGCTCATGCTCGGCGTATTTGTTCTTTTATATTGTCAGGCATTTTTATTTGTTCAAGTAGATATTTTCATTTATTTCGATACCTCATTGTTCGGTAATGACCTTGTATTTTAGGGGCCTGAACTCGTCTCAACGTCAATAATGTCATGAAAAAAAACATAGGGGAACGTGGGGCACAATGTGTCACTTTTTTTACGAATTTTTACTCTTACCAAGGTAGTTTATCAGAAAAAAAGGTCATAACCGACTTTTATAGACCTTTGGGCGTACAATAAACCTAGCTTTTTCTGTAAAAAGATTAAAAATACCAGAACAATGGGATCGAAAAAAATTCGCAGATTGGCTCATTGTACCCCACGGGTGGAGTACATTGTGCCAGATAGACGGGTATAGTGTGCTAAGTATTACGAAACGTGGGGAACAATGAGCCGGCTGTACCAACAACACTGAGAGTCGACTCATTGTGCCCTACAACTCGATGACACATTGTACCCCACTAGTACAATATTTGATTATTGATAAAAATAATGATGAATTCAACTACGAATGGAAAAACACAAGTCACCGAGTGCATTATTAATTTGACCCTATTATTTTGGTACTTTAAAAATCTTTTTGCGAAAAATATGGCCACTCTATTGTACGCCCAAAGATCTATAAAATCGGTTATAATCTTTTTTCTTTAATCAGACCACTATGGTATGAGTAAAAATTCGTTAGAAAAAAACTGACACACTGTGCTCCACCTTTCCCTATTGCTCCGTAACACTTTAAATGCCCCACCCTGTGTATACATATTTTTTTTCACTGTTTGTGTATGCAAGCTGCTCGAATAAAAATGGTATGCAGAAGTAGCGCTAAATGGCAAAATTATTTCGACAGCATGTGTATTATTTCGTGGAGGGCATGTGTATTATTCCGCGATCATGCTATCGAATGTTGCAGATAAAGCTTTTAAAGTCAAATAAAGATTACTGTATTTGCCAAAAACCTCTACCTCGAAAATTTCCAGAATTATGAAATTTCGTAAATACTATAACTGCAATCTCTACCACGTGCATTACTCGAGATGCCCGATGTTAATCCTTTTGCAGTTTGTATCGTTTTTTTGCACATTTCAATTGCAGATGTCCAAATAAGGATTTTGAAAAAACGTTTCAGTAATTTTCGAGTTAAAATCTGCTATAACAAATTTCAGCTAGTAAAAATATATTATTTTCCATTGCATTCCAAGCATCCAAACTTTACTCTCATCACGATGTGAAACTTGGTACAGCAACAAATTTCAAAAGTCTATTTCATTGAGTACACGGAGCCTGTGTATTCAGATGTTAATCCGGAGGTTGTCACTGCAGCTTTCACGTAAGAAGATTCGAATAATGCTAATTACAGGTGCTCAATAAGAGGCAGTTATAACGGCTTTCAAGTCCCAAAATCTCGGCAAATTTAAAGTATATCCAATTTCATATTTGTTGGAATTTGTCTTTAATCGGACAATTGTCATGAACAAATATGCGGGTCCCTTTAAAAAACTCCAATGGATACTCATGTGGCCTCCACGGTTCCAGTGGACAAATGAGCAATACGACAATCGGAATTCTCCTTCGAAATGCTTCAACTTTTGTTTTGACAAAAATATCTCGATCAACAGTATCGTTCTTGAGCATTTTGGGGTTCGGTTTGAAATGAGCGACCCATATACATGTGCTCCTATAATCAGTAGACCACTGCGCACTGGCAACAGTTTTCTGCCCGGATATCCGGAAAATGCTGTTTCCCATCGATTTCCGATATTGGTACCCTCCGATAATTTATGCGAAACGTCATGAAGACCAACAAATGGGTTATCTCTGAATGTACAAGCCAGGTTAACGTGACAGAACGGTTGATTCAATATTAGTAAACAGAATTACCATTTTGTCCTTTTGATCTGAAATGTCCATGCTTGATTTTTTTACGACATATATAGAGCTTTTTACATGCTATTTTAAATTGCATGTGTTTTTTTATATGTTGTCGATTTTCATATGTCGCTAAGATTTTCTTTCTCATATAAGAATTCTTTCTCATATAAAGATTTCTTTCTCATATAACGTGAGTTGTATAAATTTCATATATTATTGATTTTTGCAAATCGCTACGGTTTTCCTCTATACGTTTATTTATATAGCTACATTCATATGTTCATCTACATGGATATCTTTTCGAATTCAAGAGGGCTCGTCTCGATATCCTTGGAAAAACGCCAAGCGAACGGATAAATTACATCGAGTTTCGTCGACAATGTGCTCTATACTCTATTTATCTGGAATAGCCGACGAAGCTAAAGGATTTCCTACTGGCGTGTAAAAAGAATTTCGTCACGATTTGGTTTGTTTAGTTTTTTTTTTCTATCGAACCCGAATCAAACTAAAACGAGGTGATTTTTATCGAGAACAAGAAAATTTCGATCCTGATTGGCCGCTTCATGGAGCATTATGACATTTACTTCGGTACATAAAATAGGTGCAGCAAGATTTCCCGATATCGAATAATCTTCAGATCACGTGTACCTCAAGTTTTTCGGGTAATTCGTACGACCAGGAAGTGAAGTTTATTTCATTTTTATCTAAAAGCAACGGAAAGTCACGATTTCAATTTTTAATCCACGTATTTCGAATTGAACGAAATATCGATGACTGATTTGTGCGTATGTGTGTATGCTCACAGATAAAAATTGGGTATACGTTGTGTTCGGAACATACTCACGCTTATAGTACTGGTTGGAGATCCGCCAGCAGGAAAATAAATAAATTACTCGTTTCCCTATAGGATTCGACCGGTTTGCATAATAGTCAGAGAAGCCAAGAGCAAGAGCTATATATTGCATGTGGTGCATCCTCACACGCATTATTTCCATACGAGGGTGAACGATACTTGGCCAAGGCAACCCATCCCCAAGTTGCAGGTCTCACCCACTACCTTCAATAAACCACTCAAAAAAAAAAAACACCCCTTTGTCATCTTTCTTCTTTTCACGTGTTTTGAAACGATGCATTAATTATCGACGACTCCGAGGAAATTTCTCAATCGTGTTATTTCCACTTACGGAAAGTGCACGTCAATCTAATTATTTAATTTTAAAAAAATTCGTCGGGTCTCATTGAAAATGTCAAGAGTATTGATAAATTTATTCAGATTATTCATGAAAATACGTTAAGATAAAAAAAAGTTGCGACAGTTTTCGCTCAATATATTTTGCCGGGACGTTTCGTGGATCGAAGAGAGTGGATTTTTCTAATGGAATTGAAAAAAATGGGGCACGAAGGTTACCTACTCGAGTGTTTTCCGATAAATTCTCTTCCATAACCCCACAGAGTATGTGGGGATGAAAATATTGAAAACTTGCTCTTGTGTCCACACACACGCACACACATGCATATTTTAAATATATATAGAGTTTTATATTTTCCATTTTTTTATGTGTACATAGTAGAGAGTTTGCACATGTTATTGCATTGCTTACTCTTCCGATCTGGGTCGTTCTCGTGTATTACAAGGACTGTGAGACGTGTGCTCTCGGTATTGGACTAAGTTGGAGCCTTCTGTGCAAGATCTGAACCTTGGTTGCTCTCACAGAAAAGAAAGTACGAACGAGATCACACAGGGAGTGGTGAGGTGAGTTTCTCGTCTTGGCAAAGGGAGTGAAGCCGTTTCAAACATATTACTTCCACCACGAGTCCATCCCTCCACCCAGTTAGCAATACAGATCTCCCATATAAGAATCTACGTCCCGGATGGCTGAAAAAGCATAGACCGTGGGAGAGAATCGGTCGGAATCACTTTCTGTATTAAGGGCGGGGTAAAGTATTTAAATTTTTTTTTCATTTAATTTTTTTATTTTTTAAATGAATGCATAATATCTCAAGAATATTGTGTTAAAATTTCAAGTCGATCGGAGTAAAATTGACGAAGTTATGAGTATTTGAGGCCAAGTTCTCACGAATGGGCCCGACAAGTTGACGATTTGCGAATTAGTAGAGCAGAGGAGCAAGCGGCGCACGACAGTAAAGAAGAAAGAATTTTGCGTAGACAAACGCAAAAAGATGCTCTCGATCATCTTGATGGAAGCCTTTTGCTCTACGGACCTGGCATCGACGACTTTGAGTGAGTATAAGAAAATTATCGAGTTTTATTTTGAATTTCTAAAAATTCAAAGATAATTGAAAAATCTGAAAAAATTCATACGTATTCAGAAAAATGAACGAATCACGAAAAAAAATTGGGTTGCGGGGAAATTTGTTGACTAATTTTTTTTTTTCATCATTTTGTTAATAACATTTTGGAATTATTATTATGCAAAATTAATCTTTTGAGTACCTTTAATATGCATGAATTTTCTCAGATTTTTATGCAATCGAGAAGTGTTCTCAAACTTATGTGCAATGAGCGCTAAGCGACCAAACTCTTCTGCGTTTTTCAAACCGTTTTTCTGAGACTTGTCATATTTGAAGTCCGTGTGCACGATAACTCGAAATCTACTGGACCAATCGCTTTGAAATTTTGCACAGTACTTCTTCACATAATTCACGAGGTATTGTCGAGAGCTTTTTTGTTTTTTTTTTAATAATTACTAATTTTTCAACAACAAATTAGCCGATATTTTTTAGCGAAAATCGGGTTTTTGGCTTCCAAGTTCTACGAAAAATCGAAAAATCGAAAAAAAAAAATCCTCCTGTCATTACCTCGAGAAACATCTCCTTTAACAAATGCATTTTGATTTTTTTGTTTCAGATGATTCTGTTGCGAGTTATGGTGCACACCGCAAACCAACTTTTTTTCGAGGCGCCTCCGGGGTTTAATTTTCACTCGCTCAATTTTGAATATTTTGCAATGCAAATTTAGGAGAATGTTGTTCAAATGTTACTTTATTATATGTACATTTTTCAATAAACGAACACTATCCGTTACGCCAAAAAAAAAATCTTAAAAACATGCCTTTTTTTCGCCGAATTAACTTTACCCCGCCCTTAAGAACCTCGAAATTCGTTTGGTAATAGAAACTCGTTGACTGCAAGGAAGCTTCATTCGTATGCCACGAAGGCCATGATTATAACAGCGTCTCAACGAGCATTCACCTTGTCGATATGGATATATATATATATGTATGTATACTAGATTTTCCCTGCAACATGGTCCGTGTGGACTTTAGAATTTGACCCAGAGAGGAGATAAAAAAAGAAAGAAAAAAGTAAGAAATAAAGAAAGAAGGTAGATTGTAATATTTCTCATGGATGGTGGTAGACTGACCTACTGAGGTGAGGGTTGGTAATTAATGAAATAGTAGTATAAAAATGTCAACCTTCAACTCCAGTATCATACGAGCAGTGTCATTGTTTTCTACGGCAGCGGTTCTTAAATTTTTAAGGCCACGGAACACTCAATAAATCATTTTGATTTTATGGAGACCCATACCAAATGATAAAAAAATAAAAGATAACGCGTAAAAATATTTATTACAAAATATATTACAAACAAAGATTAATGAGACGAATGGAACTGAGTTACTGTTTTATGAATTATTGTTTGAAAGTTTGGTTTTATGCCTGATTATTGTATTCGTATATCTGTAGCAGCATCCATTCGAGACCTAAATTTGTTTTTCGTATAGGCATAAAAGTGAAAAAGCCTACTTCAAATTGATGCGTTGTTACAAAAGGGAGCAAGGTTAGGATTGCCTTTTTGGCAACTTCGGCGTATTCACTCTTAACACTAACCCATAACTCATTATGTGGCACAGACTCAAACGTATGTTTTAGTGCGGATGAGCTCTGAACATCTATCAATGATTCATATTCCAGTACGGTCAGCATGGCAGGTTTACTTTTATTGACAAATGGATTTTGTACCCACTCGTTGTCCATTATCAGAATAAATCGGGAAGTAATATTATAAAGGCTTCAGCAGGCTTACTAAATGTCCCATTATCATATTTTAAATTTCATTTGGTCATTCTCACTCGTTTTCTTTCCGAAAATTAAATAAAAGTGGAAAACATTCAACTTTGCTATTTCCAACGCACGTATGACAAACATTAATGCTTTTTTTTTATAGCTATTGGGAGTACAAATAAGTCTCCGCCGTTTTATAAATCAAAAATTAGGCATTTACCGTGAAAGAACGGTACTTTATGTTTTATTGAAAGTATTGTCCATCGCTAGCCACTACTTTTTGCCATCTTTCTGACAGCATATAAACGCTTCATCTTTTGAGGCTATTCAACCATAACCTCCTGGTGGGGCCATCTTTTGTCAAACGGCGGAGACTCATTTGTACTCCCAATAAAATAATCCAACGCTTTAATGATGAAAAGTAACTAATTCGCGGAACCCCAATGACTTTCCCACGGAACCCTTGGGTTCCGCGGAACACAGTTTAAGAACCGCTGATCTACGGAACTGGATGGCTTTGCAATATAGTTCTGTAAACAAAATTGTATGGTTGATGATCTTCAGCAAGCACATTTAAGTTTTGAGCACAAGATGCTCTCGAACAGTCCACATTTAGTCGATCATGTGAGAAGCTAATCCTATCCTAATGGATCTCTATACCGTCTAAGGAACATATCTTCCAAACTTCATGTTTTTATCTTCAGCGGTTTCGGCTGTGCGTTGTCTGTATGTCAGGCAGTCAGTCAGCCATTCAGTCACGAAACTTTTTTATATGTATAGATACCCGGACGAAGAGCCAATGAAACGTAAATCAGGGAAAATAACTTATTTGAAGATTATAATAGAAAAAGAACTATGCAAAGAAAATTACCGGTGTGAGAAATGAAAAATCTCGCTTTTAGAGCACCGTCAAAAGATGTTCGGAAGTGAAATTACGGCACGAACGTCACGGAAATATTCCGAGAGCAAAATTGAATTTGTTATTTGCGGTACCTTATTTGCGACAATCATACGACAGAAAGCGAAGTATTCTCATTACGAAAGTAACTTGATTCAACCTATTGAATTTTTATGTCGTTAACAAAAATGAGATTTACCTTTTGGTCAAATCAAATACGTTAATTCGCGAAAATATTGCAAAAATAAAATGTTGATTAGGACACAATTCATCACAATCAAATGAGTAAGTTTTATAACAAATTTTGTCGCGAACAGTTAAACATTACTGATACATCACTGTTATAAATTGCAATTGGATGTAATTAAAATAATAAAAAAAGAAAAAATATATACGATGGATTCCATTTTCTCGATCTCGATCTCTCTCTCTCTCTCTCTCTCTCTCGCTCTCTCTCTCTCTCTCTCTCTCTCTCTCTCTCTCTCTCTCTCTCTCTCTCTCTCTCTCTCTCTCTCTCTCTCTCACTCTATCTTTGTCTTCCTCTCGCTTTGTTTCTCTCGCTATCCACGTAACCCGCCGTCATGGATTTACAAACTCGATTGTATACTTTCGTCAGGACTCCAGATATTTCTGCTTGTTCGACAAGAATCGATTTTCCGGACGATTTTCTTGAGAGCATTAGATTGTCACATAAATTTACATAAGCCAAGAGAGAAACAGAGAGAGAGATGTAGAGATTGAGAGAGAAAGGCAGAGAGGGTAAAAGGAGGAGGACAGAGTGAGCAAGGGTGAGAAAACTCTCAACGATCGTCGCCAGATTGCATAAACGCGCTTCGAGCGTCGATACAGACACCAGTACGCAGCTTTTAAGGAGTTTCAGAACAATTGGTGAAGTGTTACCATTTGATTAAAATCTCGCAACCTCTAGGTTTGCAAGTGTGATGCGGAGCCCATCTCACCACTGTGCCGATTGGAGAGGTTGCAGTGTATTTTGAAATCCTGTTTTATCGTAGACTGGCTTCAGTGCATAGCGTGTCATCTTTGGCTACACGAAAATTGTACTGAATTCGATAATGTGTTCTAGATGTGGCCAGACGAAAGAAAAACAATTCAAAATCAAAATATAAAACCGAAACTAAAATTACAAGTAGAATTAAGGACTGGCCAACTCTACTCCTTTGGCCATCACACCCGGATACTCCAACAGCCAATCGTGATTCAAAAAAAAAACATGAATTCTAAGGTTCATCTCATAAGAATTTGATTACTTTTGTAAATTATCTTAAAGTGAAATGTTCAAAGTTTAATTACAAATAGAGATGAGTAAAGAAACGTCTGTTTAGTAAAGAAAAGTAAAGAAAAGTATTAATACTTTTTTTTAACCACTGTATGTATATATATATACACACATATGTACAGGGTGTCCAATAGGAAGTTGCTGAAACTAATCGGCTGTCATTTCAAAACACGTGCACAGAATCAGAAAAGCCAAATTGCTTTAAATAGAGGAAACTCTGCAGTTTTAAACGCACATAAATAAAACCCAGTCAAATATTTTTTATCTCAATTTATTACATCTTATAAAAATAACGAAAAACTACAGTGATTAATGATAGATATTTTCGAAGTGCGAATCGTTAGTTTGTACACAAAAATCAATTCTCTTTTGAAAACTGTGAAAAACTGTGTCCAACATATCGTTCGTAATGCCACGAACCACTTCCTGGATGGCCGCGATCAGTTCTTCTACTGTGCTGGGGTTTTTAGCGTAACAATGATCTTTAATGTAACCCCACAAGAAAAAATCACAAGGGTTCAGGTCCGGTGAGTACGGAGGCCATTCTAGTCCGCCTTGAGCAAATTTAGGGTACCCCAGACCGATTACTCGAGTCCTATATACGCGATGAATAGCTTCAAACACCTCATGAGTCCGGTGCGGCGTCGCTCCATCTTGCATGAAGTAGAATTTTTTAACCAGTCCCCTCTTTTTTGCATAAGGAAAGAATTTCGTTTCCAAAAGCTGTTTGTAACTCTCTCCTGTTACCGTAGATTCCAAGAATTGCAAATAAATTCCTTTTAGTGAAATCGACTTCGTTGATCTTCTCTGGTGTAGTCACCGTAACAGATGGACCTGGCAACTCGTGTCTACGGTCCTGGAGTGTACCATACTCCACGAAGTTATCGATTATCCTACAAAAATTAACGTAAAATTACTTCAATGCAGTTTAATTGAATTGAAACACAAGTTGTGTGATCGATGAATATGAATAAATATTAAATTCTTACCTTTTCAGAGTATTTTCGCTGGCAACTCTATGAGTTCCGAACTTAGTACGAAACCCTCCATACGCATTACTATAAATTTTTCCCCTCGAGAAGAAGCACTCAATAAGATATACTTTTTCTTCCGTGGTGAGCTCACTCATTTTGACGCGCGCGTACTTGCTTCAACCACGGCTGGAATAAAACTGCGGGGCCTCAGGTATGCGCCTTAGAAAAAGGGAGCCCTATTGAATTCATGGAGGGAAGAGACACTTATTTAGTTTTAGCAACTTCCTATTGGACACCCTGTATATATATATAATCGACAACAATCTCTTGGTTTCCATACGGCGTAATTTATGCTCCGACGCGGCAGAGAGAAAACACTTCGCTTTCCAACTTCAGCCTTAATTAATAGCTTGACCTATACTATCGGTTTTTCCATTAGAGCGATTTCCCAGCTCTACTAATTTAACCACGCCCCATTTTTTTTTCTTCTGTTCTGCGCATAAAAAAATATCGTTATGGCTGCAGGAGTTATGCTCTTTCGCGACTGGGGACGCCGGAGAATTGACAACGGTATCGGAATATCCAGATAGGGTCACGATGTGAGGGCATCGGTGGAAAAGCCTCGTAATGCGAAGAAAAAAAAATGTGATTGAAAAAGTAACCGTGCATGATAACAGGAAATAAGCAAAAGCATGTGAAGTCTTTGTGCTCAGTGCGATGCTGCAGATCGAAAAAGGGCCGATGGCTTTACGGGCAAGTTTGGACTGCTTTTATTTATTAACCCTATTAGGTCGTAAAAAAACATATGGGGAAGGTTATGGCACGCAAGGGTCCCGTAACGTCTAGTGACCCATAGTACATTTCCCCCAGTGTCGAACCATATATGGTACGTAACCTTTTTTCCCATGGGAATGTTCCGATCCGGATGGTCCTTGTATGTTCGTGTATGAACACATTACACCCATTGTGTCCCATTCCATTTTGTCGCGCTACGAACGTACTTTTACGCTTTGTATCATTGTATACGTGTATGTATATTTATATATGACGTACACGCGGTGATCTTTTATGTTCTGCTCTGGAACGGAAACGCGACGAGCCGACGAGACACTTTTTCTATTCAATAACCTTCGCAATCGTAATTTTTGGGAGAAATTGATTTTTTTTCTTCAGGGTACATAAAAACATCGCGTGTGTTGTAAATTCGTGATCTTCGAAATAGTGGGGTAAAAGTTAAACGCGTGACACGCGTGTTGAATAGAATATTACACGTGGAATTTCTTGACATAAAGTCAAATAGAAATATTTTTTTTTTTTCGCTTTCACTTTCACAATTATAAACTGTTATGTGCCATAACATTAAATAATATCGCTGTTTTGGAAAAATGTCAAGTTTTCATATTTAGAAGGCCATTCATTGATGTGCACGGTTCTATTTATCGCCGCATATGCTTTTCATTCAGTGCTAGTTTTATTCTGGGTTAAACCGCTGTCTCAAGTCGAGCGGCTTGAATTTTCTGAGCCTCCTAACGATTCATCTTCTGTTCAACAGCCCACGTAGAAATTTCGATAGGGTCCGATTCATGACGCTTTCAGGTTGCCTGACTTCCCTGGTAGAGCACTTATAAGGGAACTCGATCGCGCCCTGCTAAAAGTGTAACGTTCTGTCACATATGGACGTTATTTGGTTGCCTGATTAGACCTTTATCAGATTGCCTGACCCGGCGTTTATAATGCTGCTTGATCAGGTCATTATAATGTTGTCTGATCGGGTCATTTTAATACTGCCTTACGTAGCCAGTACACATACATGCTCGTACACGTACACACTCTACAATATATGTACACAAGATCTAAAATGTATTTATCAATATATTTTTCATTATGGAAAGTTACGGAAAAGGTTGTAATTAGATTAAATAAAATAGTATACAGATCATTATAAATAATGTTCCATTTATGTTTTATGTTGAAGTGTTTTTGTTCCGAACCGCGCGGTTCCCTCTCAGTCCTTGGCATTATTAATTACTTTTCCCACGGCTTGCTCGAAGTCTTTTGATGGAAAAAAGAGATAAATATATGCTCGTTCGATTCAAACACCTCGTAAATTATTAGTTCGTGTTTGTCGGGCATAATCTTGGTGAAAAACAATTTTTTTTAGGAATTTAAGCATTAATAACGTATTAAACGTCCATATATATTTTTAAGTTATACATATCTTGTTCGCACGACGATGACACTCTTTGTATTGTGTTTTGCGATTTCGAAATACAGCGGAATCTTCTAACACGCATCCGAGTTGCATAACGTTTTTTTTTTTCGTCATAGTCCACAACGCCGTTAAAAAACGTAAAAATTTCAAAGATAATATGCTGCAGAATTAAAATTTCCATGTAGGATATAGCAGGTTATGGGCGTTGATAGAATGTTGAGGCAGTTATAAGGCAAGCCCTAATAAGGCCTTATTAGGCCAAGCCCTAGTAGGGCTATATTAGTACTGCCTGATATTCGGGAGTAAAACGGCACCCTGATCAGGCTGCAGTAAGGTAGCCTGATACGGTAGACATCCGGCACCGATCAGGCGTGCCTTTTTACGGCATTTCAGACCGCAGCATGATAGCGGCCTGATCAGTGTTCAGGCTGCCAGATCGAGATTTCTAGTCGGGAAGGTTTAAAGTCTTGTATACAAAATTCAAAAGCAAACATACAGTGGCGTGCAAAAGTTTCGAGACACCCTATTTTTTGAGTAGTGATATATTTAATTTTTGGACTCGTTAATCATTTCAAATTTTTAAGGGGCTATGTTATGAATAATAGCATGATATATTATGTTTTTGTATGGCGTATTATTTGTGTACAGCGTCGAACGAGTTTCGTCGGTGTGCAAAAGTATCGGTCCGCTATCTCGCCCGGCTTCGTACGCACAGTTTGTTTGCATTTTCCTTCGAACTATTTCAAAAATATGCATGACGATGAAAAATCACTATTATTTCTACCGCGATGGCAAAACACACGAATATTGAGGTCCGTAAAATCGTGTTAAAACTTTATTCAGAAGGAAAGATTTCCTACGATATTGCGACTACTTTATCCATTGGAAACACTACAGTTAATCGTATTATTCGTAAATATAAATGAACAAATTCGTTGTGTGACAAAAGTCGAAGTGGTAGACCGCGAAAAACTATGGAATACGTTGACAAAACTATAAAAAGGAAGCGCGTTATAGATCCACGAATAACTGCAGTATTTCGAGAGAATGACGTAGTAGAAATCGTGCCGACATTAGTCGAAGTACCGTATCCCGACGTCTGAAGGCTGTAGGACTGATTGGACGCATTGGTGTAAAAAAACCACTCATTAGTAAAGAGAATCAAAAGGCCAGATTGAATTTTGCAAAAAAATATATCAGCATTGGACAACATCAGATTGTAGGAAGGTGCTTTTTTCTGATAAATCCAAATTTTTATTTTTCGAAATTGATGGTCGGAGGTACGCGAGACGTCCAACATGTACCAGATTCAACGTAAGGTATGAAATTCCTACCGTAAAACACGATGGCGGGAACATTGAAGTTTGGGAAGCATTTTCTGACGACGGCGTTGGTCCGCTGGTAGAAATTCAAGGCAATATGGATGCTACAATGTACAGCAATATATTGCAAGACCATATGCTCCCATTAAAAATGTCGCGTGGTTAGGTTTTTCAACACCATAACGACCTCAAACATGCTTCACGTCTTGTGGAAGATTTTATTCAAAGACGAAAAGTACGTCTTCGGACTTAAATCCGACTGAGCATTCGTGGCAAGACCTAAAAGATCGTTTTGGAACAAAAAATCACTCTAACAAGTCGGAATTGTGGAATCATTTGCGAGATGAGTGGAAAAACTTGCCACAAGAACGGATCTCACAATGAATAGCGTCCGTGCCTCGCCGATGTGCTGCAGTTATCGCTGCTAAGCACATGGCAACAACGTACTGAGGCAAGTGAAGAAGATCGAATCTCGTTTTGTTATTTTCAACATTTTTTGTTATGTTTTCAGACGCAATATTTTTTGCCCACCGTCGTATTTCAATGCAGTATGTCTGACCAATAGGATAGCCCAAAACTTTTGGACGCAACTGTATGTATCGACGGAACGAATAAGGCAAACAGACTCGAATAAAATACTGTTGAATTAAAACCAAATGTTTTCGATTGGAACCAGTATCCTCTTCTTAATTGAACGAAATATTTATCTTTAAATGAACATACTTTTGTGGTAGCGAATAAAACAGTGTAGTTTAAACTTAAAAGGTTTGATAGAAACAGGCTGACCGACCGAGATAGAATACACAAAGTGGACAGCAAAATTAGTGTATTTAATTCCGGTTTATCGTATTTCAGATTCAATGCAATTCATTACACAGGAAAACTGGTATCGATCAATCATCACCCGTGTGCATGCGTGTTTGACGAATAATTTGTTCGCTCATCATTGAAGCGACGACTCAACGAACCAGATCAAATTTTTAATTAACCACACTTTGTCCTATCTGTGACGCTTCAGAAGGCCGATGCAATGTTTGTACAATAAACTCATAGGTTGTTGATTACAAATGATTTCAACAAATTGCTGTACACGTTCCCGTGTCGTTGTCGCGGTTCTGGGCATCACGTAGCCACTCACGATTGGCCAATTTGATGTATGGAGATCGCGTAATTTATTCCTGTGTTTTATTCTACAATAATCCTCTCATTTGTACGCTGCAGGAAACTTCGTAAGCACCCAACGTCAAGTTGTTTCATTATCGAGATAACAGTTTCTAATTAGGATGATGTTATCGTTTCGATATATATTTGTGTACAAAGCCAATTAATGGCAGGTTACCGTTAATGACGATGAAAAATACGATTTTTATTGAAAGTATATTTTCATATGTAAAGTATTTTAGAATTTACAGCCTAAACGTTAAACTGTAAATGCGTTTTGCTGGAAATAGCATTTTTCAACGCGTGGGGCGCTCTACAGCTTCAACGGATTAACCGATTCACATGAATCTTTGTGCAACTGAAAGGAAATTCAATTCGTGGGACCATCAGGAAGCGATTTTTGTAAAAAATTAATTTATAAATATTTTTTCCGTTCATTCAAGAAAAAAAACGAGCAAAAAATTGGATTTATTTTCAAACGACTGCCATTTTGTTATCCAGGGGTTTTTTGGAAAACAAAAAACGATGAGTCCCCCGAAATTTGGTCTAGTTTAATCATTTTTAACCCGTTTTTGTTGAAGATGAACTGGAAAGGCTGTGGAGCGCCCCGCGTAGACCAAAACACGCCGTGCATGGCTTCATTTGCCGGAGCTGGGGCCGTGATTTTGGATTTTTTTTACATAAATAAAATTGTAATTTACTCTCCATTAATAAAATAATAAAATACGGTGAAACCATTTTCAAAAATATTTATTTTATATAAAAAAAATCCCGGCGTTCATGCATTTTTCATGCCTCTCGACGGTAACCTTCCCTCAAGACGGAACGGTACCTCGGCTCCATCGGTATGGCAGATCGGGATAGTAGATACCCACGGATTTCCTAAACGGCTCTTCAGAATTTCACGAAATTTGACCAGACAATGTCAAATTGATAGACGAACGCTGTCTTCTCATGGAATTTGTTGAATCAAAAAAAAAAGTAGATTGTATTACCATGCTGAAGCCGTGATAGAAATGATGTGAAATAAAAAGTTTGGCTCATGTCACAACTTGGAGGGAAGAAGAGCCGCGTAGCCATATTCAAAACACACATTTTGGCACCTGAATCATTTGATTCCATCACATATTTCAGGAAATCCGTAGGAATCTATAATTAGTTGGTATTTGTTGACGATTTCGAGCATATGGCGCACGAACTTCGTAGAGTTTAGTTCCCGCGAATTCCGGCGCTCAGGAGTGGCGTTCATGACGCATTCGACATATATCGGTGTCGGCTCAGTGTCGACTCGATGGGCCGAGAAACTGACAGCTGAGGTTCCGTGTGGAGAAAATGTAACAAATTTTCGTGTGTTATATAACAATCGATTTTTTTCTTGTTTTTCGTCGAAAAACAAAAAAAAAATCGATTCAAAAAAACGTCATCAAGTTGTACACTATAGAAAGTACCGCACCTACCGATCACAATCGTGGTCGAGAAAAAAAAAGCAAAAATACCTGTTTAAACAATTATTTTTGCATTACTTTTACCGTTGATTTTAGCAGCACGTACGGAACAATCATATTTGCTGAGGGGTACAGAAAGTACCGCGCTTACCGATCACAATCGTGGTCGAGAATAAATGCTTTAATTGTTTAAACAATTTTTTACGCATTGTTTTTGCCATTATGTTTTGCAGCTCGCAAGCGGTAATCACATATGCTGAGAAGTACATAAAGTACCGCACCGACCGATCACAATCGTGGTCGAGAAGAAATGCTTTAATTGTTTATACAAGTAATGTCGCATTATTTTTACCGTTGAGTTTTGCAACGCGTAAATAGCAATCATATTTACTGAGAGGTATAGGAAGTAATGTATCTACCGATCACAAACGTGGTCGAGAAAAAACGAATTAATAATTGTTGAAACAATTATTTTTGAATTTTTTTTTACCATTATGCTTTGCAGCGTTCAAACAGCAATCATATGTGCTGAGAGGCAATCATATATGCTCAAAATACCGTATCTACCGATCACAATCGTGGTCGAGATAAAGGCATTCATAATTGTTTAAACAATTATGTTTGCATTATTTTTATTGTTAGGTTTTGCGGCTCGCAAGAGCAACAATTTATTTGCTGAGAGGTACTGAAAGTACCGTATCTACCCATCACAATCATGGTCGAGATAAACACATTTATAATTGTTCAAACAATTATGATTGCATTATTCTTATTGTTAGGATTTGCGGCTCGCAATCAGCAATCTATTTTCTGAGAGGTACTGAAAGTACCGTATCTACCGATCACAATCGTAGTCGAGAATAAACGCATTCATAATTGTTTAAACAATTAACAATCGGCATTGAAAAAGAAAAAATTGGTTATGTAAAGAAAAATATCGCTTTTCGTAAAAGTAAAGAAGAAATATTTATTTGTATAAATTTGGAATATTTTTTTTAAAAGAACGATAAGGCCCAGACAAAAAATGTACGAAATGTTTTTGTGCGCTATCAATAAATGGCAAGGCAATTTGGATTGAAGTTATAAGGCTCGAGGAAGAATTAAAGAATTGAAGAAAATGCTAGAAAATTAAAAAAAATATACCAATAAAAAAATGAGCATGTTTTTAAAATGGAATTTTCACGTAAAATGCTGTACATATATTTACAAACCTCTAATTCGTCATTGTACATTGCTTGCTTTATTTTCATCTTGATCTCTACCTGAGCCGATAACTTTCCATAAGATTTAACGGCCCTACACGTAATAGAAGGAAAACCATGAAACAAAAAGTCTTTTCTTTCACTTTCAGCAGCTTATTTGCCAAATTTGATCGCAATTGTTGTATATCTTCGTCACACGGCAAAACAAATGAAGTCCTTGCTTGCCATATGTCCCGTTATGATTGTCAAGTTCCGCGAGTGCTGATTATACAATGTTGATGCACGCACGTCAGTCCGTATGACCGAATGGCTGGTCGCATTTACGCAACACGCGGACCTCAGAATTCACTGAATCAGCGTGACACGAATGTTGCATTACGGTGAACGTGCGATCTGGCACGTTTAGACGTTGCCTCGATGTATGCATAAATATGTATGAAAGATTATATTGCCATTGCGAAATGGGAACAGTACGAATATAGAAGTATGTATTTTTCACATCAATCTCATCCACACAGACAAGAAAGTAAAAAAAATAAACGTTCTTTGAAAAAAAACCGCTATTTTTAAACACGTGTAGGTTTCGTACAATTTTAATTAATTTACAGTGAAACCTTGTTTATACGTTTTGCACTTATACGTTTTTATCTTTCATACGTCAAATTTCTCTGGCCCTGGCAGATTCCGTCTATAAAGAATGTAATAATAATGTAATAATAAATATATGTAATAATGTAATAATAAAGTTTCATTTCTATGTTTTGCACTTATACGTTTTGCGCGTATACTTTATTAATTTTGTTCCCCAGCGTTCTTTGCGAAGTCCGTTTTTTCTCAGTTATACTTTAATCAGTATTCTGTGATACAAAAGAACAGTAAAACACATATAAAACAAGTAAATATAAAAAAAAAACAAGTATAATTCGGGATCGCACTATATATGCGTGTACATAACTGTGATTACATATTTCTTATTAATACGACCATGTATATTATTCATTAGTCTAAAATGTCAAAGCGTCAATGTTAGAAAACTAAATAATATTGGACGTTGAATAACATCTCGCTGTTTTCCAACAGATGGTGTTACCAGAACTGCATGCGTGTATAGTATAAGATGGTAACGCATCTATACAGAAGTACTATAAGCAAGCTTGGCATTCAGTATATGATGTCATTTCGCCGAAGTGTAAACAACTTTTTTTTCATAGTGCTAAACATGTCAAATTTCGTGCCAAAAAAGAGTATTTGCGGGGAATTTTACCGCACTACTTCATTTAAAAAATATCTGCAATTGAAGCACAGAGAATTCTTGTTGAGACTTAAGACGACCATGCTCTGTCGGAAACAACATACAGAGATTGGTTTAGACCAGAGGTGTCCAACCATTTACTAGTCACGCCTCCAAATTTTCTCCCTTAATCTCCGCGTTGGGAAGTTCGGAAGAGTACTCCTTATCCTTCAAGCTTAAGAGGAGTACTCTTTCCAACTTCAACTCACCCTTGAAGGGTAAAGAGTACTGTTTACCTTGGAGAGTCGTCCTTAACCATGGGTTAGACACTTCAATAATAATGATTTTGATGTTGAAGATAAAGAACGCTCTGGCGCACCGAAAAAGTTTGAAGACGAAGAATTGGAGGCATAACTTCATGAAGACTCATGTCAGACGCTAGCTGAACTTGCGGAATCATTATGAGGTGATCACACAACAGTTTCGAAACGTTTGAAAGCATCAAGAATGATTCAAAGGAAGGATATTGGGTACCGTACGAGTTGATGCCGAGAGACATCGAACGGCGTCTTTTTACGCGTGAACACCTTCTTCAACGGCAGAAAAGGAAAGCTTTTTTGCATCGTGTTGTGACCGGCGATGAAAAATGGATACACTACGATAACCCCTAAGCGTAGAAAATTGTGGGGTAAGCCCGGCCATGCATCAACATCGCCGGCAAAGCCGAATAGCTATGGTTCCAAAATTCTGCTCTGCATTTGGTGGGATCAGCTGGGTGTAGTTTATTATGAGCTGCTCAAACCGAATGAAACCATCACGGGAGATCGCTATCGACTACAATTGATGCGTTTGAGCCGAGCATGGAAGGAAAAATAGCCGCTATACGAGCAGAGACACGATAAAGTGATTTTGCAGCATGACAACGCTCGGCCACATGTTGCAAAACCGGTGAAAACTGACTTGGAAACGCTTAAGTTGGGAAGTCCTACCCCACCCACCGTATTCACTAGACATTGCCCCTTCCGATTATCACTTGTTCCGATCGATGGCGCGTGGCCTGGCTGAGCAGCACTTCCATTTTGATGAAGAAGCCAGAAAATGGGTCGACTCTTGGATAGCCTCAAAAAACGTGTCGTTTTTCCGACGTGGAATTAAAATGCTGCCGCAAAGATGGGAAAAATTAGTGACTAGCGATGGACAATACTTTTAGTGATATGTTTTTTACGATAAAAAAAAATCAAAGCATTCATTTTTATGAAAAAACGCCGTTAACTTATTCAACATTCCAATAATTTTAAACGAAAATTTTTAAATTTGATTTGGCTGATTAATTCATTACTACTGGTCAAATTTTCAATTGAAAAACCAAACATTAGCATAATAGAGGTACTGCTATTAAAAAAAACATCGCGAATTATGCAACAATCGCTATTTTCAAATGCTAAAGACTTTCAGATACATATTGTATTTCACTTCAATCTTCATTTATACGTCATACTTGCTGTACACTTTGAAAAAACGTATAACTGAAGTTCCACTGTGTTTTGAGAATATCAAAATAAAATGCAAATTACGCTTTTTTTAATTCACACAATTACATACCTTCGCAAATATTTCTCCACGTAGAATTTTGCGTTGAGTATTATTAATAGGCGTACACAAGCAACGATACCGATATCCACCCTAGTTGGACGGCAGCGACGCGAAACCGTATAAGCCTGACAACGCGCTGGTAACAGCGAAACACAGCATCATTATTTGCATCCCTCTCTGACTCTCTCACTCCCCCGCCCCCTTGCTGTCCTTTGTACTGATTCTCTCTCCCCCTGCCTCTCTCTCTCTCTCTCTCTCTCTCTCTCTCTCTCTCTCTCTCTCTGCTAGTCACTTTGGATTCTATGCACGTGTTGCTCGTGATGGATAATAAGGATAGACCCGAGAGAGGGTTGTACAATGCAAAATATACCAAGTCTTCAACTTCCCTATCTATATATATATATACACGCACACTGTCTAAATGTAGATACACTCACACGCACGCGTGCAATGCTGTGCATGTGTGTGTGTGTCGTCCGTATACACTATTCACGGGCTATATATTATTACTCTCAGTTAAACACAATGACAATATAACAGTGATTCCCAGGGGTATATGCATTATAACGCTCAATTGTAAACACAATTGTGCGAAAATAATGCGACACTACCGACCATAGTAACGCTCAATTAACTTGATTACCATTCATTGTATGCAGAAAATATTTTTATCAGTATTATGTTTGTACGTATTCGCAGACACGCGAACGTACATACACCCACACAGAGCTGATATACGAACTCGGCAATCAAGTGAAGTTCCATACAGGACGATAGCACATTATTTGTTCGTAGAAATTAATCTGATTATTTTGAACTTCTCAATGAATAGTCTCGAAGTCCGTACCTAATTGAAATACTAATTAAGGAAGTTGCAGGGTTACCCGAAATCCAAGATTAAAAAAATATATATATGTGTTATTGTCCAGACTATACTGAGTCTTGATGATTAAAAAAAAAAAATAACCACAAAACAACAGAGCTAAAAAATAGTTTAATGGGGATGAGCAAGACGTTCACGCTACGGGAGACGTAATTTTTTTGGCTATTTAGTACCAAGATAAAGCATTTCTAACAACGAATTAACGTATCGTACAACTGGACCGCTTCAAACCTCCTCAACGCATCCGAAAACGGAATATCGCGGAAAGTCTTCAGGAGCCTCAGGCCAGTTTTAAAACCATTTAATCAGAAGCATGTTGAAGTTTGCATCGTTGGACCGCAATGTAAATAATTTTTGTTTTTATGTGCCCTTTGTTGGAAAATTTGGACTACGAAAATCATTCAAACGTTTTTTAGAATCCCTGTGACAGAGATTTTTAGCCTACATTGTTAAATTTACCCGAAATAGAAGATTTTAGAGAATAATAAAAAGCGAACGAAAACAAAATTGAACAAGAAAAATGTAAAATTTCTGTCACATTCCAACGATGCAAACTTCAACATTGTAGCTTACAAGGATATGGACGCAGAGCTTTTACTCCGTTTCACAGTATGATATACAGTACTGGACAGAAAAATGTACGCACTAGTCGAAATTTCTTACCGCACTAAAATTTACATAGCGGATTCAAAAATAAAGGTAACAGAATTTCCCAATTGGCGTTTTAAAGAGGACAAGTTTACCTTGAGATTGAAAAATCACCTCAAGGCACATCATTTTGGAAGACTCAAAAACATTCAAACGGCTGTAACCGACCAGCTGAAGGCTATTCCAGTATCCGAGTTCAGCACTGTTATGAGGATTGGAAGAAACGTCTCCAGCGCTGTGTGGCTTCCCAAGGAAGTTACTTTGAGGGAGACAATAGTGAATTGTAATTCTATTCGAATGAAGAAAAGATTGAAAAAATCAGTCTCATTACTTAATTTACACATCTCGTATGCATCCACGAAGTGGTATACCTGATGAGAGGCAACGAGGTGCTCGACGACTACTCGAAAGAAGCGTGGGAAGAGTCGTATGGGCTCTCGCCCTCGGAACATGAGCAGCTTTAATTTAGTTCGTAGGATATGCGTTAAGTGGATGAATTTTTTTTTTTTTTTAGATTATACGTGCTCGGAGAACATGAGATTTCCGTGGAAATTGAGTAAAAATGTAAGAGGTTGGTGGAAGGGGCCAAAAAAGATATAAGAGAAAGTGATAAACGAGAAAAGGCTAGAGGATACGAAGAGCTGGAGTGATAACTAGAACGACCAGATTGCACGATTTACCGACGAAAAATGGAGGGAAATTCTATTCAGACATTTTCACCGTTTATCTCTTTTTATTTCGCTCGATTCTGCGTCCTGATTCCTGTCGGTCTCCCTTCCAGCTGGATAATTCAATTATACCTGTTATGCCAGGGTACTACGGGATAGAATATTATACTGCAATTTTTCCGCGCTGTTTTCGTACAACACGTATATAATGGAGGACTAAATGGATGAAAAAAACTTGAGGTCGAAGATAAAAAGCCAAGCGCTGCATTTTTTTAAGAATAAGATAATTTTGGGAAAGGATGAGAGGGTAAAAAATTGTAATATTTCTTACAAAATTGTGTATATTTTATCGTACGATTGCATATTTATGTAAACGCTATTTGGCGAAAGTGGTACAGTCGGTTGGACCGTAATCAACTTCAACAAGATTTGTATGACAGATTTAAGTAATTAGGGCTGCGCAACAGCACGAAGGGAGAGAGTGTTTATATCAAGTACCAGACATGCGGCAATTTAATCCAATCCACTAAGGCGTGGTTAAAAAGCCACCCCCGGTTGTCGACCCTTCCACCGAGAGTATAAGGTGAAAGATCAAATTAAACGATACGAATATTCAGATTTTTCAATGGGAGCCAAGTTTTTAGGTGTTCTCGTAAATTAATTTATTCCTTATTAATAAACGTGCCACGTTGCATTGCATTTCGAGCATCGTTTTATTTTACACTAGTTTGCACGCCCGGCTGCGCCCGTGTGGAATTTGTTCAACTTCAAGCTATTAGGGTCTCAGAGCAGGGGTGTTTCTAAACAGATTACATTTAAAACGAAAGAAGACAAAATAATGGAGATTCATCTAAAAATAAACCTCACTAAAATTGCTTAGTTCGAATAAAAATGACTGATCAAAATCAATGTATATTTTTTCCAGTTGAATAAACTGTGGGAATTGAGTTAGAAAGAAATACTGAAAAAATAGACAGAAATGCTGAAATAAAATATTGAACTCTCCATACAAGCTTTTACACTCTATTCCACCCCCTTAGAAGTTGATTTTCGAAAAATCCTTTCTTAGTGCACCTCTACATATTGTAAGGAACATATCTTCCAAATTTCATGTTTCTATCTTCAGCGGTTTAGGCTGTGTATTGTCTATGTCAGTCAGTCATTCAATCAGTCACGGAACTGCTTAGTTTTATTTTACACTAGCTTATTTCCGTGACTTCGTCCGCATGTACTTTAGGATTTGATCCAAAGAGGAGAGAAAAAAGTAAGAAATAAGGAGAGAAGGTCTACCTTCTTTCTTTATTTATGTATCATATTTGTCCGGCATGATGATAGACTAACTGAGGACTGAATTAATAAAATAGTAGGATAAAAGTGTGCATCTTCAACTCCAGTATCATACAATGTCATTGTTGTCTGCAGAACTATATGGCTTTGCAATATCGTTCTGTAGACAACATTCTATGATTTATGGTCTTCGACAAGTACATTCAAGTTTTTTGCATGACCATGCGAGAAGCTAATCCTCTCTTAGTGCATCTCTACGCGCTTGAATGAACATCACTTCCGAATTTCATAGAGATAAAAGCAAAGAATTCAATTTTCTCAATATTTATATCAAGTTTCATTTTGATACATGCAAAGCATACAATTTTCCATTAAAACTTTTAACGTCCCATTTCACCCCCGTAAGAATTGATTTTCGGAAAATCAAAGGAACTAAGGACTAAGGAAAATATATCTTCCAAATTTGATGTTTCTATTTTCCAGTGGCTTAGGCTGTGCAGTATCTATATGTCAGTCAGTCAATCAGTCACGGAATTCTTTTATTTGTATTGATTAGCATATCTTTTGATTGAGTCATCCGATTGCGATGAAGTTAAAAAGAAATGTTACTTTAAGTTAAGCCCCATATTTTTCTGAAAACTCCATCCAGATTGGGTCAGTAGTTTTTACGGGACGCGTGCACAATCAAACAGCCAATCAGACAAAAAGACACGCAAAGCTTTCGGTTTTATTATATGCATATATTTGTACAGTTTATTCGTCGTTGATAAATATGCTTCTGGTGCGTTTATTTTACGAGCTATACTTCGCACGAGAAATATTGAGAATGAAGGAAAGGAAAATTTATTCCATCATATACTTCTGTCTTTGGGGACAAACGGAGATAGAATAAATTAAAAGGTCATGAGTATTTTTATACAGACTGCCTTTTCGCTGCTTTATACTTTTGTGAATAAATGAAATAGTAGCAGGGTAAAAAATTCATCTATTTGTCAGCCCTTATAAGCATACGCACATGCATTCATTCACGATCTAAATATGCAATTTGAGTTGCCGGAAAATGTGTATGTCCTGTCACCCTTTATCATTTGGCTGCCAACCTCCGGGTTGTATACGAGCTACCGTCGAGAAACAAATGTATCTACCAAAGAATTTCCAGAACGAAGAAAAAATTGAACAATATCGATGTCGAAGGGTGTCCCATATCTGTGTGCAAAGCAAAAATCAAGGGAATACGTACAGGCACAGAGTCAAAAAGAAGGAAAGAATCATTGATCGAATAGCGAGAAGAATGCACTCGCATACATACGGACGTAGAGATGCGTCGATGCTCGTGCTATTGTCGCGTTTCCTACTGGTTCGAGGAGCTTTGTTTGATTTGCTTTTTTTATTGCCTGCCCCGGCGATTGGTTTTCGATATAAGAGAAGCAAACGAAAGCACGAGAAAATTGCTCGACTACACTGTACGTGCGTTATTACGAATGGGCCAGCCTTCCAAACTAAACAAAACTTTTGGTAGATTATAACGATTCGATATCTACGCATCATTCACAATGATCCTAACATTGGGTGATTCGTAGTTTTCCACATTCTAAGCTAACCGTTATAATTGAAACGCATGGTGCTTTCTCTCATTTACGGGGTATCTGTAATGAAATTTCGTTTTAGCTTATGTAAATAGACTTTTTTTTTTAGGTACGTGAAAATACACTTTTTGACGTTGGCCTGCAAATTCACATATGACACTCGAACGTGACTAACCTGTCGTAGACTAACCTGGACGAAATTCAATGTTTTTTTATTCTATGTATTCTTTTCCATTTTGGTATTTAGAAACTTTTGGTATGACCGAATGAACCTAACGCGGCGTAAACTAATTCACGCAAACTAAACTTTTGCATTTTTTGCTTCCTCATACATGGTTTTGTTTTTTTCCTTTTACGAAATCAAAAACGTCGTGAGCTTTTCATTTCGTATAAAAAAATTTGAGATTCGAATCTTACTGTGTTTATAATGTGCTCTGAGCGTGTGTGCGTTTGTACGGTTTTTTTTTGTAAACGCAAAAACATCCATGGTTTTTGTGATTCCTGCCTGAATTTTTGCACACCGATAATGTATCAGGAATTATGGTCTAAATCAATTTAGTGAAAATCGGTAGAGCACACTAGATTTAAATAGGGTTTTCGTTTTTAGAAAAATGCTTTTTAGCCCTATAATTTCATAAATTTTTTTAGATATTGGGTGAAATTTTTGTACAAAAATAGAGTTTTAAGCGAGGCATTTTTTTAATAAAACTTTACGAAAATCTGTGAAAATAGTACGATTTTGAGACAGTCTAGATTTTCGGTAATGAAAATAGTTGTCAACAGCAACTATTTAGAAGGTAAGATATCGGGATACGTTTCATTCAGATGTAGAGTATTATACAAGGGTACATTTGTATTGAATTTTGCGGAATATTGGGGAAGTATTTTAGATTCTGAATGAATATCGATTTTCAGAACTAAGCCTTTTTACGCTGGAATTCTTTCAAAATTACCGTTCACAGTTATTCACTTACATTCTACTATTATTACAATTAATTATAGTTCTCTTCAGCTCTTCGGTTTAGAAAAGTGCATCATGACATAACTGACTCGGACTCGTTAATATTGGGTGCAGTAAAAAGTTCTGAGCGTTTTCCGCCAGAAGTCTTTGGTGAGCCATATCTCACGATGTATACATCACATCGAGTCATACTATACGGCGATTTAAAGGTGACATTACGCTTCAAAAAAAGTTCTTTGACAGTTTTGTGTTTGGTGAAGCCAGTTGTGTGTTACAGCGTTTCAAAATGGAGGTAAAAAAAGAGAAAATTCGATACATTCGTCAGTACCACTAAGACCAAGGTGAAAAGGCGGAGCAGGCGGCCAAAAAAATTGTGCTGTTTATGGACCCAATACAGTATCGAATGCAACAGCAAAGCGGCGGTTCCAACGATTCCGTTCTGGTAATATGGACGTCGAAGATGATGCACGCTCTGGTAGGCCAATCGTCGAAAATGTCGATAAAATCATGGAAATCGTTGAGTCGGACCGGCATGTGAGTACGTATTCCATTGCCCAGGAACTGAAGATTAGCCAGAAAACCGTTTGCAACCATTTGCATAAGGCTGGTCTCAAGAAGAAGCTCGATGTATAGGTGCCACACGAATTGACGCAAAAGAACCTTTTGGACCGAATTGATATCTGCGATTCTTTGCTGAAGCGTAACGAAATCGACCCATTTTTTAAGTGGATGGTGACTGGCGATGAAAAATGGGTCACATACGAGAACAACAGCTGAAAAAGATCGTAGTCCAATCGCGGTGAGTCGGCCCAAACGATCGCCAAGCCCGGATTAACGGCCAAAAAGTTTTTGCTGTGTGTTTGGTGGGATTGGAAGAGAATCATCCACTGTGAGCTGCTCCCATCGGACCGCACACTCAATTCGGACCTCTACGGTCAACAACTGACCAGATTGAAGCAAGCGATTGACCAGAAGCGGCCAGAATTGGCCAATAGGAAGGGTGTTGTGTTCCATCAAGACAACGCCAGGCCGCATACATCTTTAACGGCGTGCCAGAAGCTCCGAGAGCTTGGATGGGAGGTTCTATCGCACCCGCCGTATAGTCCAGACCTGGCACCAAGCGATTATCACCTTTTCAAGCATTTGCAAAATTTTCTTGATGATACAAAACTGGCCTCAAGAGAGGCTTGTGAAAATGAGCTGGTCAAGTTTTTTACCAATAGGGACGAGGACTTCTTCAATCGCGGAATTATGAAATTGCCTTCAAAATGGACCAAAGTTATCGAACAAAACGGCGCATATTAGATTTAAATCGGATAATCCTAACTATGTTAATTTCATCGTCGAAATAAAGCGAAAAAACGCTCAGAACTTTTTACTTCATCTAATGTGAATCGGCAATTTGACTACTGAAATTTGTTATCAGTGTACAATTTTGCAGGAATCAATAAATAATTGAATGCTGAGTAGGATACAAGTGCCACTTTTCGTTACTTGTCGATTGTATTATTAATATAGAGAAATATTCGAAATACTGTGCGCACAGTGGGACCCGTCCGAGCATTGGTACTGTTACCTTGAGTGTAAAATGATTCGCTTGCGAAGTCGCACTTATTGAAAAAATGTTTGCCGCGGTTCTCAAGATAGAATGAAAACGAGCCAAGGTTTTTTTTATCTTCATTACATTGGAAGAAGAACGTGAAAACTCACGTTTCCACAACGAATTATCATAACATTGCGAAAAGACCAATCTGCTAAGCTATATACGTAGACATCGCAGTCACTGTATTTAGAATTTATATCACTGTAGATGATAAATCGAAGGAATGCATATTCATTTATGATATCATGCAAGCGAATTCTGTGCGTCGATTTATCGCGTGTGTTTTTTTTTTAACGGCAGATGAAAAATACTAGCCGGGGCCAGCGCTCAATATGGTTTTCGTTAAAAATTCATTTTCTAACCCCGAGAGTTTCTTCATTTTTACCATTAGCACGGTAAAAAAAAATTCAGTGGCTGGAAGCGGGCAAACAAGGAAGAGATGAATCAGCGGAGGAACAGTTGAATATGCGCAGTGTATGAAACATGTTCCTGTTATTTTAAATGTACAAGGTCCGCAAAAGAAAAGTAAATTTCAAACTTTCACGTTGTTTTCTCATCATTTTATTTCGCCTACGAAGCTCTTTCCGTTTTTCTTATAAAGCTTTCTATAACTTTTACGCTTTTTCCTGAATTCTATTTATTTGGAATAATTTTTTCAGGAACGTGAATACTTTATGTAATCTCAAACTTACAGATTTCTGCCTAATTCCATACTGATTATATTTTAATGATTGTTCATTTCTGTATTAAAATAGAACACGATGTCTGAAATTTGCAGTAAGTTATGAAAAACTCCATAAATATAGACAATAAGGTAGTTGGCCCAGTAATCGTCGCCTTAAGCAAATAGCTCGACTTTGCACATTTATAAAGATAATGTGTAAAAATGACGATTACTAGAACCCTGGCGATCACTGGGCCAACCACGTTATTGGCCAAATAGAATTCTGAAAGTTTTTCAGTAATACTCCGAGGGCTTAAATACACCTCGGTAGGTAAAAAAGATCGATTTTTCAAAAAGGTGCTCATTCGAAAGTATTATCCTTTGAGTGTCTACCGTGAAAATTTCATAAGGAAATTCGCAGTAATGACGAAGTTATAGCGTTTTGTAATTGACCGGGTGAGCAACGACCAACGGTTGGGGCGCAGGTAGACGCGGCCTTTATCATCTGACTATGAGTTTGACTATGAATGAGGTTGACACAGCAAAAAAAGAGATCTAATAGAAGTGTCAACATCTAAGGAAGATCCGTCATATGGCCCAGGAATCGACGATTTCATGTAAGTTTAAAATAAACCAGTTATTTCAGTGTAAAGTGTACTCAAAACGTTAAACGCGTTTTACTCGAAACAGTGTTTTCAAAATCGGTACCAGAAATATCTCCACAACTACCAGATCGATCGGGATCAAGTTTTGCACAGTTATGCTTCACACAATAATCTAGTACTTATCGAGCCGTTTTTTCGATACCTGGCATAGTTTTTTTTTTCATCATCAGTACTGAACAATTTTGAGACGAAAAATCGCTTGTTTTATTCCAGTGACTGCCATGACCCGAAAAAAACTAAATTTTTTACTTCCGGCTCGATAAGTACTAGTTTTATCTATCTACTTTAAGAAATAAAAATTTTTTTTTTAGATAAAAAAATGGCAGAGGCACGTCTGGTACCGCAAACGCTGTCAACAAAAACACGTCCCAGGAAAACGACTGTAACTTTTTTACCGTTTGCAATGTTTTAACCCAATCTTCACACAATGTATATAAAATGTCATACTTTAAAATGTATATCATGGTTGTTCGATAAAATTCAGTTTTATACACAACAAAAATTCTTAAACATAACCTTACTTTTGGCCGTCTCAGGTGTATGTAAGCCCTTAAAGAGCAAAAATTACGTCATCGCATCAGCAAATAATTCCTACATACATTGTAATTCCTACATACATTGTAATTGTATACATACACATACGCAGATACTCCTGGAAATGTTATCTACACATCATTTTTCAATTTGAATCCGTTTAATTTTGAACCCGGATTTATTCAAATCTCAGAAAAACTTTTCTTTCTCCCTGAGGGCAGTATAAACGGGAACGAAACTGAAAAAAGCAGAATCGTATTTACACACAGTTAACAAAATACACACTAGTTATCCTCTCGGGGAAACCGCAAAATGTAGCTGCGTGTGGGGAACGCAGATCTCATCGAAAATTATGCAATATCAAGGGAGACCTTTAACGAACAGTGCATTACGGTTTTAATTGAAATTTCAATAACGAGCGAAATTACATTTTTTTTTTTAATTCCTCGCAAACAAACCTCTCGAGCAATTCTCCGTTTTCCGCATGGTACAATCCACCCACCCCCCTTCCCTGGTCCACGGACGGCCTTACTCTTTTATTGCGACCGGTAGTGTGTAATTTTTGTGCATTTTTTTTAACGAAGATATGCACCAGTTATGCGTGTACAATTAAAATGAAAAATTCCATGTTAATTTTGTTAGAACACCAAAAAAAATTGGTTCGCGATATTTTTTATTTCTTTTCGTAGCAGGCCATTGGAGTCCTTGAATTAGGATATGAATACGCATTATAAGGATAGCTTTTCACAAATGGAATGTAAAATGTTTGCACGAACGCCCGCTGGCAGCCAATGCAAAAGGAAAAAAAATAATTGGAAATACGCAATTTTCAATTTTTATGACCAAACCCGACCGCAAGCTTTTTTTTTTAGTCACCAAATAATGTTGATCTACGTTGCACCACAGATATTTATTTCCGAGTGACTAAACGCTTTGCATTGGAAAAAAATCGTGTCGTATGAATCAGTTGCGTACGTTTGTCACGTTTTTCAAATACATATATTGGACAGCATATATGAAGGCCCCGCATTGTCACATTTGCTCACACTTTATATTCGGGAACATAACTGCACGCGCAAATTTTCGATATGATTTTGTATCGTTTTGCAGGAAGTTATCACATTGCAATTATAATCTTAGAGTCGTTAAAGGATCAACCGCACATTTAGACATATTAAAGTTGTTAGGAACATTCATTTCGACTAATAATAATACCAAAAAGTTATTGACGATTACATTAAATTGTAATTGTCGAACGAGTAAGTGTTCAAACAATAATCAGCAAAAGAATGTTTCTTCATATGCAATGACTTCATCGATTTTTACGCACGTACTAATTTTTTATTCCACTCCGTACGATAATGGCCGTTTGGAGGTTTGAAAATGGGGGTAAAATCCCCATTTTCATACCTCGCAAAATAAAATTTCCGATGATACTCGACGAAAAAACTTTTTTTAATCTCGTGTGATTGCAACACTCGCCTTCGGCTCGTGCAGCAAACTCACATTCGTTTAAAAAAAAGTTTTTTTTTCGCACATGTATCATAATATACTATTTTTCATTCAGGAAACGATAAGCAATCGGAATAGCAATCGGATAAGCAAAATGGAAAAAAAATAGCATGACGTTCGCACATTATTCTAAAAAAAGTTCCCTAGCCACGGCACGAACAGTTTCATGAATACAACCTTTAAAAATCGAATAGTGGAAGTTGTAAAAAGTAATAACTGTAAAACGATTCATAACTATCTCATTCCACATGAAAACATGTTTTTCATGTGAAATGGATGTCGCGTTCATTTTTTAAATTCTAAATTTTCGTAAAAATCAGAGTTTTTCTTTAAACATCTGTCATTTCTACACAATTTATTTCTAAATGGTCTCCCCATGCCACACTTCCGCTATTACCTCTCTTTACAAGAAGATTCTTTTTTAAACTTTATACGCGACGTCTGACAGAGAAAAAAATTCCACCATCGGCAAGGATTTTCAAAAGAGGGTCCTATTAGACGACTTGTATGTCCGCAATTTTTTTACGTTTTTTTTTAATTTGTTCATAAAACTATAATGTATTTGTGAACAATAAAAATGATTTTATATATTTAATAGTCGCGACAATTTTTTTTTATACCTATTTTTCCGAGCGCCAAGGTGGCGCAACGCCTTAAGTGACTGTTTATCATTACTTCCGTAATGAGTTATTATTACATAATAATGAAAAGCTACGGTTATCGCAAAAAATGCAAAAAAAAACAATATATTCTAACATTTATCTGATAAAGTCTCAGCTCTTTTGTAATTTCGGATATAAATACAAAAGTTCTGTTGAACAACTTTTCACGAATTGTTCGAGATTAATGCTCCTCGTGCTCCAATGCTCTTTCGTGTCTGCTCTCTCGAGCGTTTCATGAATATGGAAATATTGAAATATTGGGAAACGCGGAAGGGGGTGCAGGGGGTGAAATCGAATTTCGTCGCGTTGCAAATAATACATTGAGGGATAGATTCCTCCCTCGTACAATCCACGTATTCCTCATTTCTCTCCTACACACACGCGTACACGTGCATGCACACACATATTCGTATATCGGTACTTTCTTTCCACGCCCCTACCGTTTGTGGATTTTAGCTCTTTTCCTAATGAATGCAATAGGGGGGAAAATGGGCGTACGTATTTGCAAAATAAATCTCCTACGGTTGGACGGCTTTCTTTCCCATTACTGCTTTTTGTTATCCTTTCCATAAACATATTTATTATTTTACTATCGTCGATGTGCCATTTTTAATCAAATTAATCGACAAACAATCCGATTTGAGTAGCGATTTTGCGATGTTCAACCGTAAATAATATTTGGCCCTTGATCGCTCTGTTGCAAAGTCCGTTAATTGCACTTCCTTGTTATTCACGCGCGCGCGCGCACGCATACTCACACATATATATACAGGGTGGACCACGCAACGTGTGCACCTCTTTTACGACCAAAATATGCGTTGCACAAAAAAATGTTTTATACAAAAGTTACATGGTTTATAAGGCTACACTATGTGGTGCATTTTTTTTTTTTATAGGTGGAGGCGTTTCGAAGATTTGAAGGTCAACTTTATTTTTTCAAATGGAATGCTATATTTTTTATAGCGTAATATGATAGAGTATCGAATTCTGAGTAAAAAAGTATAGACCTTTATTAGCCCTAGAGTTAATAGCTAACGAGTAATTTCACTTTATTACTTTAAAATTTTCTTCACGTAATATCAAGTTGGAGATTCATTCATTCATTTTCACTTTTATCTTTCTGACAATAATCACGCACAATCACCGAAGGATACTTTAATACTGGATTACAATCATTGAGAAGATTGTGAATCATGATAAGTGTGTGTGATGTGGTAAATGTGTTCATATTGATAAACACTGTGATGTAAACACTGCCATTCAGAAAGTTGTAGTAGATTTGAATCTCCAACTTGATATTACGTGAAGAAAATTGTAAAGTAATAAAGTGAAATTACTCGTTAGCTATCAACTCTAGGGCTAATAAAGGTCTATACTTTTTTACTCAGAATTCGATACTCTATCATATTACGCTATAAAAAATATAGCATTCCATTTGAAAAAATAAAGTTGACCTTCAAATCTTCTAAGCGCCTCCACCTATAAAAAAAATAAATGCACCACATAGTGTAGCCTTATAAACCATGTAACTTTTGTATAAAACATTTTTTTGTGCAACGCATATTTTGGTCGTAAAAGAGGTGCACACGTTGCGTGGTCCACCCTGCATATTAGGTATATAGCTTAATTTCCAGCACCATCCCTCAGGTAACATACGAATGCCGTCGCGAAAGAAACTTGCAGGCTTCGAAGCGATAAAGTCATCGACGAATTTACGCACATCGTCCAGCGTTTTGAACTGTTTATCCACTAAGGCGTGCTGCATTGACCGGAACAAATGGTAGTCGGTTAGGGCCAAGTCTGGTGAATATGCCGCGTGCGGGAGAACTTCCCATCCCAAGTTCAAGAGGGTCTTCTGAGTCGCGAGAGCAACGTGAGGTCGAGCGTTGTCATGCAGCAATATGACTTGCTTGCTTCCTTGCCCAGTAAATAGCCTTTTCTGATCAAGTTCTTCGCTCAGTTTGTTCAATTTTCGGCTGTAGCGTTTCGCCGTCACCGTCTGCCCAGTTTCCAGGAGTTCGTAATAAAACACATCCTTCATATCCTATCCAGGGCGCGGTTGGTCGCTAAGATCGAAATCATCACTTCTACCACGTTTGTACCAATAATTACACGTTTCATAAGACACAACGTCGGCACCAAGAACACTACAAATTGATTCCCGTGCTTTAGAAACATTTTTTCCTTGTTGGAATTCGTATAAAATGCAGTGCCGCATATGCTGTTTATCAGTTGCCATCGTAAACTCTGCTATTCTGAGAGGTTATGTAAGTCACGTAGTCTTGTCGTTCAGTGTTTCATACCACAAAAGACCGCGAAAATATTTCTATTTTAAATATAATTTTAAGCTCGAAGAAAAAATTTGTAAAAATTAAGACATACATCTAATATACAGGGTTCTTTCTCGAAACGACGAATAAAATAACGGGCTGATACCATTACGGATAAATCATACCTTTTAGTTAATTTTAACAGTCACTCATATCGCGTTCACGACCGCGTAACACGAATAAACATTTCGCTCATTTGTTTTCTTTTTAAATGAATTCTATTTTCATTATGCAAAATTCAGCTCTTTGTTTTTTTTTTACTCTAGTAGTCATTAAATATTCTCCACATAAAATTCATGGTGATGGACCTACACAACAAAGAGCAGGCCATTTCAATTTTGTCCACGTATATATAAAGGGTGTCTCAAAATGACCTGACATTTTAAATTAGGCACCATTTTTTTGTGGCGAACATAGAGTGCTAATCCTTGACAACTGGCATCAGGAAGTATTGAGGTTTAGTCATTGAGAATTACACCATCAAGTAACGTATAAAAATTGTGAGAAATTCACTACAAAAATGGTGAAAATCGTGCAGAGACGCTTCGAAAAGTCTGCGGCAATGTGAATTGGCCACCAAGATCGTGCGATTTGACGCCATTGGACTTCTTTCTTTGGGGTTTTCTGAAACGAAAAGTGTATACAAATGATCCACAGACCATTCCGGAGCTCAGGGAAGCAATTGAACGCACCATTAATGAAATTAGTCCGCAATTATTCCAAAATATTATTGAAAATTTCGTCACAAGAGTGAACGTTTGCAAACAGGGACGAGGCGGCCGTTTATCGGATATTGTGGTCCATACATAAACTCCATGTTTGTACCATACATGAAAAAAGAAATATTCGTACTTTTCAAATAAATAATATGTTTTATTCATAAATTAAAAGGTCAGGTCATATTGAGACACCGTTTATATATATATATATATATATATATATATATATATACATGTTTATTTAAATAGTGATCACCACTGCGGCATGGCCTTGCAATTTGTATTACAGGATTACACCACTTTGCCGCTTGAAGGAATAGGTATAAATAGAAAAAACAAATTTTAGAGATTTTTGTTAGAAAAGGTTTTAAAAGGTAATTTGTCAAAGGTATAAAATGAAAATAATTAAATAAATAAAATAATGTTTATTTTTCACGAATGCATTATAGTTTTATAAACAATTTGAAAGAAAGCGAATAAAAAAAGTTTAAATGGCGGAGATATAAGTCGTCTAGTGTAGTTAATCTCTTTTTAATCGTCTAATCGTCTAGTATAGTTAATCTCTTTTTACTCTGGTGGACAAAATATCTCGCGATCTACTCAACCGATTTTGATGAAGTTTATACCGCATATTCTTTATAATATTACCTAGGATGTAGCATAGAATTTTTCTTATTGGATGACGCGTTTATTTTTCATTAATCTTTAAAACTCGACATTTTTGTAGAAATTAGAGTATTTTTTCAAACAGTTGTCATTTCTACAAAAAAAAATTGAACGTGTTTTCCCTATGCTACACTTTAGCTATTACCTTTCTTTGGAAGGAAAATATTTTTCTCTATTTTTCACACGATGCCTGACCAAGAAAAAAATGTCACCATCGGCAAGGATTTTCAATCGAGGGTTCTACTACAGGACTTATATCTTCGCTATTTTTAAATTTTTTATTCATTTTTAAAAATTTGTTCACAAAACTATAATGTATTTATGAAAAAAAAAAATTATTTTATATATTCAATAGTCGCCTAAAAAAAATGTTTATATGGATTTTTCCGAGCGCTAAGGTGGTGAAACTCCTTAATAGTTTTATAATAGCCTTGGTCAATCGTAATTATGCCACGGATAATATAAATGGGCTTTTTTCCGAATGTCATGCCGAACTTCTGTTCCTTTAATTCCAAAGACTTTACAAGCAGTGTAGTTTTTGCACGCGGCAATTTATTTATACTGCAGAGATTTTTTTGCTCTATTGCATTCTATCGTATAACAAATATACGAACGTGGGGATTCTACGAAAGCAAAGATTTAGTCGATCCTATAGTCTAAATGCTAAATGTGGAATTTTTCAAGCCATCAGTAAAATATTTAGAAGAAATAGTCTGTCATTACTCAACGATTATTCATTGGCTAGAGGTTCTTCAAAAAATAGTCCATTGGTGTTTTTTTTCTTAGATTTTCCAAATTTTCTGAAATGTCTATCAGGATTCTAGGAACATGTTATACCACATACGAACAGTGCACTTTACCGGTGGCGGAAAATTATCCTGTTGCACATCGAATGTGACGGTCATTAACACACGTCAATCGTTATGAAGTGCACGCGAGAAGCGTCGATACCGATTCAAAATGAGCAATGATTTAGGCGCGAATTTTGAATGATCGTTTTCACCGGGCATCTCACGCGTTAATTTTAACGTCGAATGATTGCATAAGTGGGAAAAATTCCGGAATCGCTCGAACATTTTATTTCAGTGTTCGCCTGTATCGCCGAATTAAACGCACGTGAAGTCGCTTAATTATCACACGAGAGCGTGTGTCAGTTTGTCACGTAATTGACGGTAAATCGACTAACGAAGTAATTAAACTGGTTGAGTTTCCGATATTGCGCGGTGTTGGACTGTATGTAGTCGTCTCTCGTCGTTAGTGCAACCCCCCACCACCCTTGCACTCGCTCTCTCTCTCTCTCTCTCTCTCTCTCTCTCTCTCTCTCTCTCTCTCTCTCTCTCTCTCTCTCTCCAGCTCCACCTCTGCGGCCGATTGTAACAAGAATTCATGATATATTGACAATTTATCAACACCACTGAGTTTATGATACATATATGTGAGTACGAGTAGTATCTCCGCCTATATGTACAGCGAGAAATCAGACAGCTCCATGGAGGTGCGAACTGCGTGAATGCGCGAGATCATACGTTTCCGCGAGTGTCAACGGAAGTGACAAATCCACGATTCGTGAACAGCACCAGCATGAAAAATATTCTCGAAGTATGATCCATATTCACTGAGATTTTGCCCTTTGAACTATACTTATCAGGGTATTCTGTATTGGAACCTCGTTGAAATCGAAGTCTTTACTGTGACGCTTTTTTTCGTTTTTTTTTATCCTTCTTTAGTGATGGAATGTGGAAATATTGACTTTACGCTCAATACCGTAGCGAAATTCCGACAGATGTCGTTTGCAGTTGTTTCTCCGCTCGTCCGTGCGTCAACCATATGAAGTGTCGTGTATAAAGTGAAAGCTGAAACTTGTGCCGATATTTTGAAAAAGTATCCATCGAGATCCGTGACGTATAGGAAGGTTAAGAGGTTACGTGGGGTTGAAAATTTAAAAAAAAATCCATTTTTAAATTTGATTATCTAATAGTACAATATGTCTAGAATATTCTCCCGAAGTTTTAAGTCAATCGGAGTAAAAGTTTAGGAGAGAGAGCCTTTGGGAATTCCCCCCGTCAGGAAAGACCGGCCGGGAGCGACGAAGCTATACGCATTTTTCTTAAAACACTATTTTTGAAGTCGGTGGACACGATTTCTCAAAAACTAATAAACTAATCTTATTGAAATTTTGCACACTTCTTCAAAATAGCATTGACTACGAAGGTTTTTTTTTCGATTACAACTAATTTTACAAGGCTATACGTAGTGTAAATTGTACCAAAAATTTTACTATTTTGCAGAAAACTCTGCCAAAAATACAAATTTCAATTTTTTTTAAAATCCTTCGTTCCCTGAACTTCCCAAATTTTTGGATGAATTTTTTAAAAAATATTGTTGAAATGTTGCTCCTTTATACGCTTAACATTTTAAATAAAATAATTTATATATTACATTTAAAAAAAATAGAAAAAATATGATTTTTTTGGCTTCGAAACCTACGTAACCCCTTAATTATATTTTGAATATTCGTCTATTATGAATCGTCTATTAAGAATCGTCTATTATGAGCTGCTGCCACCCAGCAAAATGATTGAGTCAACCAAGTACTGCTCACAACTGGCCAAATTAAAGCGAGCAATCGATCAAAAGCGGCCCGAATTGGCCAACAGAATGGGCGTATTGTTCCACCAGGACATCGCTAGACCACACGTTTCTCTGATAATACGGCAAAAGTTATTGTGGCTTGGTTGGAATGTTTTTGTGTATCCACCGTATAGTCCGGACCTTGCACCTTCAGACTACCACTTGTTCCAAGCGCTACAGAACAGTTTGAATAATAAAATCGTCAGTTCCCTGGACGTCCTCAAAAATCATTTTAGATTACTTCTTTGCCCACAGATCTCAGGACTTTTATGAAAGAGGAGTAATGAAACTCGTGGAGAGATGGCAGATGCAGCGCAAATTTCATAACCAAAATTGGCAGATGAGGAAAAAAATCCGGAAATAGCGCCATGCCGTGCAGAAATTGTCATAGGGATCCAACTGGATTCCCATACTTGATCCCACTTCCTAAAAGGGAATCCAACGGGTCATCGCATGGGATTCATATACTAAAACGTCACGCTCGTACATTGGGTTTCAATCGGGATTCCCCATTGAAATCCAATATACGAATCCAATTTGAATTCTAAATCATTCCCACAATAGCGAACAGAACCCGATACGATTTTTAATGGATTCCATTGTATTTTGTGCGTTCGATGTTCTAAACAATATATATAGATATACAAAATAAGTGGATTTTCAAAAAGTATCTTGTCGTAAAAAGGTATAGATCGCTTAAAAAAGTATATTTTAAAGATCGATTTGAATCACATCACTGAAAATCCACTTTAATTATCGTTTGTTATTTATTTAACTACACTATAACATAATATCACCATATACATAAACGCTCACGAAGCGTGCAGGTTATGTTTCAACACGCCGAGTTTTTTTCCTCATAACTTTTCACATATTTTCGATTCGAACGTGGTAGGAATTCTCGAAGGGATCTTTCATCAGGGAACATCGCAGAATCGAAATGGATCCCAATGACGACTCCATATGCACGGTGTCCCTAACAAATCCCTATAAAGGGGTGGTAGGAACTGGGGACTCCCCAACAAATTTCTGCATGGGATGCAATAAATAATGTGCAAAACAACTTTTGCACATTATTTAGGGAAAAAATATTATACAGCGGCGAGATGATTTTTTTTTTATCTAGTCACCACCTAATTTTCAGTATCCAGTCACTAAACGACGAAAGCGTTACAATGCTAGACAGTTACTAGCTAGTGGCGATTTGAAGTGTAATTTTACTAGCTCAGGGCTAGACGGTATTGAGTTTCATTTTCCACTCGGGTCCACGGAGAGAATTAAATGTTAAAAATTACCGTGCAGTAACGGTAACCAGATGACAACCCTGAAACTTCGCTTATTATTACTGAGTAAAACACAGATTTTCACGAAAATAAAATAAAATTTCTTCTTCAGATAGAAAATTTTACCAGATTTTCTAGTAAATTTTGATGTGTAACAAAATACGCAAAACTCAAATTTAAAAAATATATAATATCAGCGAAATTTTACTGTGCATTTTATTATTTTATGCCTTTCAAAAATGTCTATAAAAAAGTATCGTCTTTATAACAGTTATTTTAAGATTTATTATAAAATTTAATGAGTGTTATAGGAAAATGTATTGTGCTCTCGGTAAAAATTATCGTGTTCGCTACCCTTCTTGTATAGTAAAATTTTAGCTACGTATTTGAAATTTTCTGTAACGTGAGTTAAAAAAAACTTGTCGCATACGAATTATTATGCTTTTCTCACTTGTCACCACATTGAAATATATCACGGTATTTTTTACCGTGAAATTCACGACAAAAATTACTTTTTAATTCTCTCCGTGTATAGACGGATCTTATAGTGAAAAAAAATCGTACCGATTAGGGGAGGAAAACCTCTTAATCTTAAAAATAACAATGTTCAAAAAATCGATTTTTTTTCACGTATTTCGAAAATATGATATATTAAGAGTATACCGGAAAATCGAAAAATCGAAATACGAAATATTTACGAAATTATAGCACATAGTCGAGAGCATGCTGTGAGCTAGGGAAACTTCGGACGCGTTTATCTCGATACTGCATTTTCAAAAATTGCTCATGTTATAGCTCAAAAAGTTATTATCGATCTGGCTGAAATTTTGGGAGGTTTCTCACACTAATATTATCGGAAGGATATACCACAATTTTAAAGGTTATCGCGCAAATAAATTACTTTTTTTGATTAAAAATTATCGAGAAAATGGCAAAAAATATAAAAATTTGATTAAAAAGCCTACCTAATTTTCAATTTTATACTTTTTAAATATTTTTATTGGTTTACCCTTCCCCTACACATGTCAATAATCGAAAAATATTTTCGATTTGTATTTCGGATCAATAGAACAATTCAGACGAATAGAGCACTTTTCGATATCACGCAAAAGACGGCTAAAGGAATACCTTATAACGCCGCCATTTTGTTTTGTTTGAAAAAAAAATTAACACTTGAAAGTTGCAATAAGATAATGTCAAAATTTAAAAATGTTGCGATTATCTTATCACCTTTGAAAAAAAAATCATGAAAAATCACTCGTTTTCGAGGGTCTAAAGGGTTTTCCCCCCTTAAAGATTTTCACACTGTTTCCTGATCATTTCATTTTACTCACAAAATTTCGTCGATACGTAAACCGCCGTTGAAAAAAATTACCACCTCATAAGAGAAACTTGGTTAGTGATATAAAATAATAAGGAAATAATATGGAAGTTCTTTCACTTCGGGGTTTACAAAAATGATTATTCAATAATAAATGACATACGGGCCATTTGCCATTAATGTCTCGAACCCGCTGGGAAAAAAACGTTAAATTGGTTAATTGTTTCGGCATTCTTTTTTTTTTTTTATCGCACCAGAAACATTTTATTCGGAAAAGCAAAATTGTGTCAAACATAAATAACATCGTTTCCCCGATATCCTGAGTGTACTCTACTGTATCGTTAATTAGAGTTTAAACGCGGTAGGGAAGAACAGTTCCCAGAGTATCATGTTTCTCCGATACGAAAAGACACGTAGACCTTTTCGCGAGCCATTGAGCTGAGAGATTGAGCAATTTTGTAGAGGCTATATTGTGAACCTCGAGATAAGACACGGAGTTCAGATTAAATTCGCCTCGTTCGCGATTTATTTTCATCGTTGCTCGTCCTACACGAGTTCGCGGTCATCTTGTACTGCCAGTGTCACGGTCATGGTCACAATAACGGTCATGGTTAATCTCGTGACTCTTGTGACGTGTCGAACGTTCGTCTGTAAATAGCGACAAACTCTCTCGTCGTTGACTTCGCTACGATTTTTTTTTTTTTTTTTTCAATCCCGAGGACCTTTTCCTTTTTCATCATTGATTCGAGTTACGTGGACGGAATTGCGTGCACGAGACATCGGCGTGTCAATTTACAATTCGACGATCGCGAGACACGCGACAATTTGTAACGTTTCGTTGCACGCGATTGACGCGCGTGTCAATGCTATGCTCTCTTTTGAACCTAAAGTTTCTCTGAATTGGATTATATGAAGTGACATCATGGTTCGTTTTTTTTTTTTTGTTCGTTTCGCCTTCGTTATAGGGATGTTCGATTCTGAATCGACTTTCAGGAGAATCGATCTTCTCGATGAGAAAAATCGATTTTTTGTATCAATTCTCTGGCGTCCGATTTTTTGAGAATCGATTTTTCTAGGCCAGAATCGATTTTTTGTCTGGATGGAAAATGAACGAATGATTCTTCAACGCATCAGAAATGAGGCGCCAAGCAATGTTTTTTTTTTTTTAATCAGGAAAGAGACTGCGGTCTTAAGGGGTTAAACCACTCTACAATTGTGGAAAACTCAAAAAAACGTTCTTTGGCATAAAAGGTGCTTAAGGGGCTATTTTACGGTGATGGCTAAAAAAATAAGCTATTTTTAATAATTTTTTTTTTGGAAAACTTTTGCAGGTATCGGTACAAACTTTTTTATCGCTTGAAGGTACACTCTTACAGAATAGAAAACAATTTTTTTTTGTTGCGTACAAATGTATATATTTATTTAACAATCGTGTAAAGGCATGACAAAAAAGTATGTCGCTGGCGTTGATGAATTGCCCTCTCCAGGTCATCTGAAACAAAATATTCAAAAAGATTCTTAATCTATATGAGTGTCGCTATCGCCCGGACTACAATTATTATTTTATATTGCAAAATAACAAAATGACGTCATTTTTTGCAAAAGTGTTCAAAAAGCACGTTTTTTTCGTCACAATTCGGGCGAAAGTATAAGTAAAAATCAATATTTTTCAATAATTCTAGTTCGAGTAATAGCGACAATCATACAGATTAAGAATCTTTTTGAATTTTTTGTTTCAGATTACCTGTAGAACCCAAATCATCTAGAAATTTTACTACGGGACTGACTAGGGCCGGATCCGGCATCCGTATCCCGTACTACGGCACTGATCAGGCGGCCGGATCAGGGCTTTATGAGGCATGTAACGCTTTTTGGCATCCGACCCGGATCCGGCTGCCGTTTACGGCCCTGATCCGGCTGATTTACGGACAAGGCGTCCATGGACGCCTTTTTACGGCGCCGCACAGGCTACCTTACTACGGCCGGATCAGGATGCTTTTTTACGGCCGTACTACGGTTCCACTGATCCGCAGGACATCCGGCCCTGATCAGGCGTGCCGTACTACGGCATTCCGGACTACAGCCTGATCAGTCTTCAGGCTGCCGGATCAAAATTTCTAGTCGGATACACGATTATAAATTGTTAAATAAATATACATTTATATGCAACAAAAAAAATTGTTTTCTATTCTATAAGAGTGTACCTTTGAGCGAAAAAAAAGTTTGTACCGATACGTGCAAGAGGAAAAAAAAATATTTAAAAAATAGCTTCTTTTTTGAGCCTTCACAGTAGAATAGCCCCTTAAGGGTCTTAAATATGATATACGAAAATATTAGGGGCGGTGAAAATCTCTAAGTACCCCAAACAGCTATAATCTGTCCTAGCGTGATAAGTGATTACTTTCCCGATTAAAATGCATCTTGATCTTAAGGAAGTAAATCATTATTTTCAGCTTATTTGTATACCAATACATTTTACCGAGTTTCAGTTGTGCCACGATCGGGAACTCTGTAAAACTGCCTCCCGTTCAGTAGCCGGTATGGAAGGCATGCCCGGCTGAGCAAGTCGCCCAACCAAGTATTAGCCCGAGACGACTCTGCTTGACAGGAGATTCGCGCAGGCGTACACCGACCAGCTCTCTGCTATCTTCAGTTTTTGTATTATTATTATGATTCATCATAATTAATTAAAGGCCATATATCGATACATAGTTGCTGCATCATATATGAAGATATTCCATGCCTAATTTCAATTTCGACCACTCATCAAATTAATACATCCAGTCATCTCTGTTTTCATGATGAAACACCCAAACCCGGAATTAGACAGACGTTCCAAACTCCTAACCACGATTGAAATAGCAGCAATGCGTTTAACACGCATCGCCGCTATTTTAATCTCCGTTCGATCGGATTGAGTTCTGCGTAAATCGAAATAAAAATGATATAACTGGAAATCAAAATAAACGAGCTACGTTCCTAGTACGTCTATACAGGGTGAGGCACATAAAGTGTTACAGAGCAATAGCACTCAAACTATTGATCATATCCAAAAATGTTTCAGACAAAAGTTTCAGACATCTGGGCAATTAAAAGAAAATAAAGGTTTGGACGCTCCAAATGCCGTTACGTCAACACTTAGTTGAAATTATTAATTCTGAAATGCTTAAAATATTCTTAAAAGTTTAGGCTAAAATAATGGATAAAAAAAGAGTTGTATGTTCTCGCGTATATAAAGTATGCAAAGTCCGTAGAATTCACTGTATGAGAGAGAAACTTCCATTGCAATTTCATTAGTGTTTTTTTTTCACAGCCAATGCAACTTGGGGCCGAGCGTTGACGTGTAGCAGAATAATATTTCGACGGTTAAACGCTACTAACGGTGTTTTTTAAATTAAATTATCGTTCATACGCTTCAGCTACTATTGTTAACGTTCGGCCGTGATCCTTGAGTATCAAGAGCTCACAAGGCATTACCACCTCCATATTCCACCACAACCCTGCATATCCCAACATAGTCCTCCATATCCCACTATAGCCCGCCAGCCTAACATATCCCACTATAGATACACAACAAGGCCTTCAGACCATAGACCATCCCTTTTGGCGTCAATATTGATGGTTGGCCAGCATCAATGCATGTTTTCTTGCATTTAGGGTTGTCGGAATTTCTTATGCGCCTTACAAGCAAAGGATTAGTAGAGTCCCGTAGAGAACAATTCCGGGATTAAATTCGTGTCTTCTAGCTCCGGTAGAACGCTCCGTTCGCGGTGACCAGAAATAAGATGAAATCGAAAATGAATTCAGGCGAATGATCTTAGAAATATCCGGTAGAATATACGAAAATCGTTCGAAGCTTCGATTTCGTCTTTATTCTCTTGGTGCGAGCGGAAAATAACTCAGGCTCCGTTTCGGTAACGCACCTCAGACGTCTCGGGGTTTATTTTTTCAATATAAAATGAAATCGATAAGTCAAATGATGAGTACGTTCGAAGAGGGTTACAACTCATGCCGAAACATCGAGCCAGGAATTGATTCAATTTCGTCTCGTAGAGAACAATTCCAGGATTAAATTGGTGTCTTCTAGCACCGGTTAAACGGTCCGTTCGCTCTGACCGGAAATAAGGTGAAATCGAAAACAAATTTGGGCGAATGATCTTAGCAATGTCCGGTAGAATATGTTAAAACCGTTCAAAGCATCGATTTCATCTTTATTCTTTTGGTGTCAGCGGATAATCACTGAGGCTCCACTTAGTAACGCATCTCACAAGTCTCGGGGCTTGTTACGTCAAAATAAAATTCATCTTATTTTGAGGTAATAAGCCTTACATAATAAATAAGTAAATAATTTTTATTTTTATATTTATTTTCAATATTAATTCTAATTTTAATAACTGAAATTAGAATAAAAATTAAAAATTAACCTTTTCAGAGTCGACGAGAGAGAATAGACGGGAAAACAAAAAATTGCGCAAAAATAAAAGAGGATGAGAGAGGAGATAGATATTGATTAATGAGAGATAGACGATAACAGACGCTAATTAAATCAAAGAGTATGGAAGTGCGACAAATAGGAATCAAAGACATCCGGAAAAACAAACCACGCTCAGCCGCTCGATTTCATGCCGCTCAACTTGCTCTCTGAACTTGCGTACCCACGATGACAGAAAAAAATAGCAGACGATACACGAAACGTCAAATTCACCGGGCAAGCGAGACAGACGCTTATCTACTTTGCTCGTAGTATGCTACGTTTCTCGCACTCAGACTCAGCGCTCGAGTGGCGTCTTCGTTAAGGGCAGACTACAACAATCCTTCGAACGCCAAAATTCTAATCGCTCCCATTTGAAAACTATTGGAAGGAAAAAAAAGCATTGACAGTTAGACTCGGGGGACCCGTCTGAACCCGCCAGTTCCGGGTGTACAGGTTATTATGAATCACCCTGTATATCTTCCCCATGTCACGTTAACGTCGGGCATGCAAACAATCTAACAGGAGAAAAAATTGCAGGTCAGCATCTTCAAATTTCTTCGATCGACCTGGTCGTTGCTTGTCATGAGAGACCTATATCTACACATTAATTCGAATGGTCCACACTCACTATAAGTCTGTGTAAGCAATTGGTAAGATTAAGCTGCATTTTTTTTTTTACAAATCGAAGTAGTGCAGAAGTTCCCATTGGAAAAACAACTGGTCACGGTGCATTTTTACCTTGCTCGTTCGAAGTACCTGGCTCAACTAAATATGGTGTCTTTTGGCTGGAAGTTAGTGGCACAGAGCTACTCTTTGAGGCGCCATAAGTGATATCTGTCTGTACTAAATTATGAACATCTAGAGATACCTGCAGCCAAACTTGTACATCTCGCAATTTATATATACCTCAATATAGTGATAGCAGATCCACAGTATGTGAGAGAAAATAGGCTTACGGAACAATAAAAAAAAAAACTCGAGATAATAACAGGGTTTTTCTACTTTCCGTGAGTCCTCTTCGCGAGTACAAGCAAACCGCGGAGCCGTATAAAAGATATATAACTCTGATCGAAAGTAAACTTTTGTCGTTCAATTTTTCCACGTATGAAGTACGATAAGAAATAAGTTGCGATTTGACGTACAATACGGAATATTCTACCTACCGCTTGATCAGCTAGATCAGTGTTTCCCAACCGGTGGTCCGCGAGGGCTGGAATATGGTCCGCGAATTTATTACTTTTAGCGAGGATTCAACCGTTTATCAATTTGCATGAGGAGCACAGTTTGGTTTACAAAATCTGAGGATTTGCGCTGGTCCCGACAAGTGGAATGTTAAAACGGAACGACGAACCGTCACCAGTATAGCAGACGACCATTGTACATACCCTCGGATTTCCGAAACGGCTCTTCAGAATTTCTGGAAACTTGACCAACCGACATCAAATTGCTAGACGAACAGCTGTTTGCTCGTCAAATTTCTTAAGTTTGAGACAAAAAAGTAGATTGTCTTACCATACTGCACTCTCCATTGAAATGAGAGAAAATAAAATGCTCGTAAGATACGGACAGTTGATATTTGGTTGTCTATTCAAAACAATCGAGTTTTTTCATGTTTTTTCGAACATTGATACTATGTATGCATTGGTACTATGCAGGGCTTGTCGCGTTGCGAAGAGACGTGTTGGAAGGCGCGAGACGTCACAACACGCGCTTGTTGTTTAAGGTAGTAGTCTCGCCAAAGCGTTTTTCTATAGATTTTTTATTTATTTTGAGGACCCATTCAGGACACTATCAAATGATTCCCTGCAAAATTTCAAAAGGATTCACCATTCCATTTTCGAGATATTGGCAATCAAAGATTTCACGGTTTTGCACGTGTTCTTATGGGGAGCAGTGGAAAAATTTCACATTTCACGCAGTAACTTCGAAACTTGTCTACAGATATTTTGTTTTTATTCTCAATTATAGAAGAACGTATGACGAAGAAGGTGAAAATAAATCATGAATTTTGACCGTCAAGTTTCAGAGAGATAGCGATTTAAATTATGCTAGACTACAGTAGTGTGTGCATATCCGTTCACGTATAGTATCTACGTATTAGTAGCCGGAATGGATAGTCTGATACAAAAGTGAGGGTTAGGTGATGGAGGGAACGTTGTTATGTTTGGAACTCTAAATATTATATTATAAGTTTTTACATGCCGATAAGATGTTATAAGGATATTTCGCAATATTTCAAAGGTTTCATCGATTAAGCAAAGAATAAACTTTTCAACGTGGCTGTGGCGAGACTACTACCTCAATGTGTCATTCCGTTTTAAGGGGATGCGCTAGATCCACTTGCATGACTGTGCTAGTGCTTGTTTGCAGTAAGTCGACTCCAGTATTATTTTTTTCTTTACCGACGTGTGGGTTAAGGCCTGACCTACTCGGTATATAGAATTTTGATACTGGGACTAAATATTCAACTTTTAGCAAACGATAATAATTAATTCCAGATGTCATGAAAAAATGGTTTTTTTTTAACGTTTATGCTCGACTTTCTATGAGTTTTATTTTCAGAAAATAGCACCCAAGAAAAATACCCTTGGTGCATGTCACATAACAGTTTTACGAACACGTTGAAAGTCTTGATTAAAGTGTATTTAAAGATAAACACAGTTTATTGTTCTTGTACCTGGTGGTCCCTGCTAAGATAAAAAAAAATTATCGTGATCGTTGGTCACGAAAAGATTAGGAACCACTGAGCTAGATGAACGAATACGGCAAAACGTGAAGAGAGAAGGGAAGGAGTGCTCCTCGACTTCGTACAGATGGAACCAACTTCTTCGGTCCATCTCCTCTCGCATGTGTGCACATTTTCTCGTATATGGTAACCTCGTGTAACGAGAAGTTTGTGCCTTTTTGCTCGTGAGCTCCAAACTTCAACGAGGAAAAAAACAGTGCCATCGGGCAGATCCGTGAATGTTTTCCACCACAATAACGCGTTTATGATTTATCGCTGGCTCGGCGTGGCGGTGAAATATATATATATATATCATGTGACCGCGGGTTATACTTTCAGGAAGTACGTTGAGCACGCTTGCATACATTGTATCAGGATTTCGCGCCAAATCCGGCAACCTACACAATTCTTTCATTGATTAATTTTCATGCAACGAGTAAAGGTTGGAACGTTGCAAAATTTGATTCCGCGGTCCACTGAAATCATGTGCGTTTAATACAGCGTATCCCAGTTCTGCAGTTCTTGCAGAAAATAAATATGGATAATTGAAGAAAAAATATTAGGTGTGTGCATTAATTTTAAGGGATTTTCAAGAGATTACTTAACTAGTATACTATGCATCGGATAGCGGAGGGGACTACTAATTATTACACAAGAATATCATTTATTATTGAATAAAAAATAAAAGCTTTTTTGAAAAATAAAAGTGTCCATTGAATTATGATAGGACCTAATATTATCTATAATGAATCAAAATAAGTGTAGGCGGTCGTAGAGACGTGCTCAAAATAAACCCGTTATTCTTCTATTTGTAAGACGTTGAAGTTTGCATCTCGTTGGAATGCAACTATTTTTTCGTTCGTTCTTCTTTTATTTACTTCTATGTTTATAAAAATCCTTTTTCCTGTGTAAATTGAGGTCGTAAATCTCTAATAAGAATACGTCAAAACGTTTGTATGATTTCCACAGACAAAAGAAAAAATCGAACAATTAAAAACAATTGATTTTCATTACGGTCCAAAGATGCAAACTTCAACATCTATATATTTTAGTGGCTTACGCCAATCTGTTGATCGTATAGAATTACGTATTCGTTCCAATTCGTTCCATTTGAACAAATATGATGAATATGCAATGAAATTTTCTAACAAAGTTTTCTTTTTTCATACGTTTTATTGTTTGGATTATCCATTCAATCGATAAAACTGTATTTTTTCTTAAGTTAGTAAATAAATACAGCCCAAAGTGGAAGTCAACTGGAGTTATTTACATCGTATAATTACAAGGAAAATGTACAAATTTTTTTAGCTTAAATAAGTCTATAATTTCTTCATTCGTTATATCGAAATGTCAATGAAAATCATAATTCCTTAGATCCAAAAACATTTCCACTATAAATCTAGCAAGTTCCATGACGAAGTTTGCATCGTTGGGATGCAACGAATTTATGGATGATTTTTCATTTCTTTATTTTTATCATTGTCCAAAACCTTTTTTGCGAATTTACGTCGTAAATCTCTGATAAGAATCCGTAAAAACGGATGCGTTTGAACAATTGACGTAAAAACGGATCCGTTTGAACAATTGAAAAGAATAAATCTTCATTGCACCCCAACGATGAAAACTTCAACATCGTCAAATTCTATTTCAATAAGAATTGAACGTCGTTCCACGTATGTTAATGTTAATATGATATATTCTTGTTTCGAAAAAATCTTGCAAACGTGAAACGTACGAGCAACTCGTAAAAGAAAATAAACGAGGAAATATAACACGCACGAACCGAACGAGGAAATTAATCGAGGCGAGCGATATGAACGTGGAAGTACGAGAATAAACGCGCTGGCCATTTGCAGCTACGTGATAGATGAGAAAAAGCAGACAATAAGAAAAAAAAACGGAAGAAGATGGAAAAGAAACAGAAAATACAGTCGTCGGACGGTTATTTATTGGTAAAAAGATACAAAAAGTGTGTGGGGGAGGTGGGGGCTTCGAGCTACAAAGAACACAATTATTATTATTATTGCAACATTTCAGTTCCACCGTACAATTAAAAGCGTCTGAGACACGACCTCGAGAATCGCCACAATGGACACGGATCATTCAAAAATTATATTCCATTCGTGAAATTGGAATTTGGTTTTTTTTTCGAAAACGAACTCTTTCAGCCGTACAAATGAATAAAATCGACGATTCCGCTCGAGAATAATTCGTGCGAGCCACTTCATTTGCATTTGATACGAAAATACACATCTCGTAAGCACTCGATCAGGCCAGGACGACGACAAGATCAACTTCACTTTTTTTAAGACCTTATATTCATTTGAAAAAAACATATATAGTGTTTTTGTATTGGCTTCAATAATATATAAACATCTCAATAATGATTTGCAAAAGTTATTTTAGGTAAGAACAAATTATTCTCAATATTTTGCTGATGATTTTTAAACTTTAAACCCGTTTTTCTTGATACCATGTTTTAAAAATTGGGCGGTCTGGTACGTCCTACATTTTTCGACCGATTGACTTCAAATTTCATCTGTAGCTTCTTAGATAGATTTTCTAGCGAAATATAGACGATTTTTACGATCGATCAACAATTACGGTTTTAATAAACAAATTAAAGTCTTTTTTTTAATCGAAAATGCAACGCTTTTTTTCAAACTGGTGCTAAGTTTGCAAAAATTAATATTTTGTACTGATCGTGTGCACTTCACTAACAAGACGCATGTAAATTATGAAAAAACTTCGTTTTTTGTTCTCGCTACTCATGTGCGTCTTCAACAAGTCTGCCAGTGGAGGGTCTAAAAAAAAGGCGTTCTCTGTCTTTCGGCCACTGAGCCGCCATTTTGTATTTATTTGGAAAATAAAAAATTGATTTGAGCACCTACAGATATGTAAAATAAACCCTCCTAACCTTATTTTCATTGCTTTATTAGTATTTTCAACAACGAAATTCAAAAAAAAGCTTTGTTTTCCGACCATCCATTTTGTTATGAAATATATGTTTTCCTTAAAAAGTCCGGAAACTTTTTAAAAGATCTTCGTACATTGTCATTTTTGGCTATACAATTATATGGCTATCTAATTTAGCTCTTAACATAATATTGTATGTTTTATAAATATAAATCATATAAATGTCTTTTGCAAGCACATTTAATCATTCAAGTTTTCAGCACTCGATACTTTCGAACCGTCCACATATGGTTGATCATGCGAGAATCACGGAGTGCCTAAATGCATTCCCGCCACTTTTTGGGTTTGGCCCTTTGACTTATTAATTTTCATTGAAAATGCCAACTTCGATGCGAATTGGAGCCATTTAAATTGAAACGGCAAGTTACTGAAAATTTGCCGTTTTCAGTAACTTGCCGTTTACTGAAAATAGCCTTTGGTTGCTCCGGTGAGAATGGTTGCCTTTACAACATTTCTCCCCAGCTCTGTAATGCTTAACATCCTTAACGTGGTGTCTCTTGACGTCTATCTACCTTCATAGCACAAGTTTTATTCTATCTTTGTGACAGATTAAACTCGCGTTTCCCCGGCATGTTTTAACACTATGCCGTCCGCATGTGTAATCAAGATTGTTTTTATTGGCGCCCATAGTACTCTTTCCGAACTTTTTGCCTTTGTGAGGGATTATTTTTCTAGTTTCTCCGCAAATCGATAACGTTGCACGTGACACGAACGTCGTGTCACGGGTATTTGTTTGACAGATTATTCAATGGCATACTCTACCTGTGTGCCAAATTTAATTGAAACACGTTCAACTGTTTCGGCGTGATCAAGAGTAACAAACTGTCTTTGTAAACCGCAGACCTTTTACTTGAATAAAAAGTATCCTATTTATCATTCCAGAGCATACTCTAACTGTATGCCGAATTTCACCCAAATCCGATCGTCTATTCCCGCGTGATTGACCAACGAACGCACAAAGAAACATCTAATATAGTATTGGGACGTTGAATAAGTTCTCGCTGTTTTGCAACAGATAACGTTACCAGAACTGCGTGCGTGTAGTTTAAGATGGTAACTCATCTATAAAGGACTATAAGCAGGCTTGAAATTCAGTGTATGTCATTTCACTGAAGAAACAACATGCAGAGATTGATTAAGACGCTTCAAAAATAATGATTATGCTGTTGAAGGTAAAGAATGCTCTGGCGCACCGAAGAAGTTTGAAGACGAAGAATTAGAGGCGTTACTTCACGAAGGCTCATGTCAGACGCTAGCTGAATTTGCAGAATCTTTAGGAGTTGATCACACAACAGTTTCAAAAAGTTTGAAAGCATTAGGAATGATTCAAAAGCAAGGATATTGGGTGCCGTACGAGTTGAAGCCGAGAGACGTCGAACGGCGTCTCTTCACGTGTGAACACCTGCTTCAACGGCAGAAAAGGATAGGTTTTCATCGTATCGTGACTGGCGATGAAAAATGGATACACTACGATAACCCTAAGCGTAGAAAATCGTGGGATAAGCCCGGCCATGCATCCCAACCCAAACAAACCGAACGAAACCATCACGGGCGATCGCTATCGACTACAATTGATGCGTTTGAGCCGAGCATTGAAGGAAAAACGGCCGCTATACGAGCAGAGACACGACAAAGTTATTTTGCAGCGTGATGACGCCCGGCCACGTGTTGCAAAACCGGTGAAAACCTGCTTGGAAACGCTTAAATGGGAAGACCCCACCAGACATTGCCAGACATTACCAGACATTGCCCCTTCCGATTATCACTTGTTCCGATCGATGGCATATGTCCTGGCTGAGCAGCACTTCCATTCTTATGAAGGTACCAAAAAATGGGTCCACTCAGCCTATTTTGACCCTCCAGATCCTCACAGTGGTAGGAGATAAGGGCAGTAAAGTAGCTTCGTAGACAATATAAAATGAGCTCCTACTCAACGCCTAGAACGGGAACAAACTTTCCTTTTCTCCACTTGTAGGCGCTAAGGAGGATGTCGATATATCGTTCGTCAATGCCACATGGATACACGCACACATATGTACGCTATTACGCTTACGGACATACACTGATGGCATAAAAGGTATCACAGCTCGTCTACTAGACGCATAAAATATTGCATAAATCCAAAATAAAATAAAATACTCAATTGAGACTTCTATCTCAAGGTTTTTTTTAAATTATAATTCGCCGTTTCCTGTAGTCCTGAAATGATTTCGCTCGAAGAAATTAATTCGCCTACACATGGAACCGAACCCTCATCCTACGTGCCTAAACTATACGCTCGCTGCCATTACACTATCGAGTACTTGTGGAATTTTAAGCGCAGATATGGCACACCACAGACCAAAGTAATTTCGTTTGTGCTTTCGAATAGCTGTACGGCCGGTTTAGGTAAAATGTTGCACAAATCTTTTTGATAATGTAAAGCACGGCTTAAATGAATTTTTTGGTGTATGGCGGTAGTTTTCGAAATATCGAAAATAAAAAATAAATCCATTAATGCACGTATATATCTATATCGATTGTGACCTGCTACGACCATCTCTACTTTGTGCTATTATAATATTTTTAATAAATATATATATTGTGCATGATTGAAAGTTCCACAAAAAAAAAAGTAAAGAGTTGAGCAGTCTGTCCCTCAGCTACGGCGCTCTTCAAAATTTGATGTAACGAAACTAGTACGTATGTTGCACCATATTCTTCGATTGAATTTTTTCGGCTTATAACTCCTCGCTGTGTCGTGATGATTTAATGTGAATAATTGAATCCACATTCCAGAGGCGTTAAGTACATTCAGTTCCTTTATTAATCATTTGATTTGTAAATGAATAATAATTATTATTCTCGAGTCCATATGTTTCGTCGAAACAGGCACCTGTTCGGTAGGTTGAAATGCAATCAAAAAACGAGCTGCAACGAATTCAGCTGGGTTAGTTAGGAGTATAAGGGCCTGAACAGGAGGTAGGTCGCAAAGGAGGAGCGTTTTGAGGCCCATAGTAGGACTTCTAGCAGTAAGCAGACTCCAGTGAGGCTTACATGGGATCAAAGGCCTTCAAAATAGGCTGAAAATTTCGACTCGGGCTGTTGGATAGCCTCAAAAGCCGTGTCGTTTTTCCGACGTGGAGTTAAAATGCTGCCAGAAAGATGGGGAGAAGTAGTGGTCAGCGATGGACAATACTTTCAGTGACATGTTTTTTTACTAATTTTTAAAAATGAAGCATTCATTTTTACAAAAAAAACAGCGAGAACTTATTCAACATCTCAATAGATATAGATATACATGGGGTCATAAAAAACAAATCATGCCTTTTTTACCCATGTATTTTCGTTTGATTTCTCTTTTTTTTTTAGGCTCAAAGCGATTTATAGGGCAACCGAGAACTTTATGCTTTACATTTATATGAAAAAAAAACCCATCGTAATAAATCGCGTAATATACGTTTTATTGTCAGGAATTCTATTTAGGTACTCTCGAATTGTTATATATGCAATTTACCACGGCTTTTGTACCGTTCCGCCCAAATTTATTTGGTATCCTTTTCAAGCATCGCAACTGGCCGTAAAGCGTTGAAAAGCGGCAGTTGCGCTCGTTTTATCACAGTTGGCTTATTGTATCTTGACTAATAGTAGGGGAACGATGGCCAGTATTCTGCAGCCCAATTAATAGCCATTTAAAAAAGAATTCAGTTTCCGCTTCATGCATCACGAGCTGCACGTTTATCGCTAACAATTTTTAAACGTCATCGCAATTTCGTATATCAATGAAAAGTTTATTCGTAAAACCTTTTTTTTACTCGTTCTCGCATAACACAATAGCAGGAACTGTTTGGCGCACTGCACCAGGAGCTATGGGTTCTTTAAATCAAATGAAGTTTTATTCGAATCTCGGTCTATTAGGTTTTTGTTCGGTTGTAATGTAAGGGACTCGTTCACTTCAATTCAATGATTCAATTGATTATAATTGACCCTTTGAAAAATCGTATATTTGACTGTAATAAAATTTGAGGAAAGTTCACTAAAATTTTATGTTCACAGCAATAAAGTTTTGTATTTAATTTAAACAAATATGTTATTTCGTCAAAAATGGGCACTGCTTCTAATAGAAAAACTTATGTTTAACTCTTATGATATGTCATTCACCTCTAACAACTGCAAATTCCGCATAAGTATTTTTGTTTCTGGTACTTGTATTCGAAACCTCGGTCATCACTTTGAAACCTCGTCACCATAAAATGGCAGTTCCGAAATGAAAACTTGAAATAAAAATCAGTAGTTGAATTTTTATCAAACGATAACAAAGTTTGACTTTTTGGATTATTGATAATAAAATCAGGGTGTACTTCCGAAAAGCGAAATCTTCATTTTAATACTTCAAGACTTCCCTGAAACGAATTTTTGGCGACGCACCATAGTTTTCGAGATATCGTTTTTTGAAACTTATTTTTTTACTGCGCTCCTACTAAAGGGTGTCTTAAAACGACCTGACATTTTAATTTATCAATGAAACGTATTATTTATTTGAAAAGTACGAATATTTTTATTTTAATGTAAGGTACAAACATGGAGGATATGTGTGAAACACAATATCCGATAAATGGTCGCCTCGTCCCTGTTTGCAAACGTTCGCTCTTTTGACGAAATTTTCAATAACATTTTGGCTTAATTGCGGACTAATTTCATTAATGGTGCGTCCAATTGCTTCCTTGAGCTCCGGAATGATCTGTGGATCACTGGCATATACTTTTCCTTTCAGAAAGCCCCAAAGGAAGAAGTCCAATGGCGTCAAATCGCACGATCCTGGTGGCCAATTCACATCGCCGCGGTGCGAGATAACGCTACTATGAAACTTCGTCTGCAATAACTGCATTGTTTTACATTGCATTTTCACAATTTCTGTGCGTTGCTCGATTGTGTGATTCTCCATAACTAAACCTCAATACTTCCTGCTGCCAGTTATCAAAGATTAGTACACTATGTTCGCCACAAAAAAAAATGGCGCGCAATTTAAAATGTCAGGTCATTTTGAGACACCCTTTATATCTATAGCTAACGAGCTCAGGTCTGACCATACCTATATATGTTATCGCGCTCTCCGCTTTGTGTGGATCCATTCTGGTCTAATAAAACATTTATTTGAATTGAATATATATTGGGAGTACAAATAAGTCTCCACCGTTTGACAAAAGATGGCCCCACCAGGAGGTTATGGTTGAAATTGTCAGATGTACAACGTCATATCGTAAGCCTGTGCGGAAAATTGGCAGGGTATGCCTGATACAATTCAGGGCCTTCAATGCATTATTTGTGGATTTCATAGTAGGGTTTTCCGTAAGAGAGCCGGGCCGGGCCCCTATTAGGGAAGGGTAGGGTAGCCAGGTTGACTAAAACGATGGTCTAGGTACGGAGACCAAGTAAAGGCCTTTAAGGGGTATAGTTGTGATTCCCTAGTAGCGATTTCCCCAATACTACTAGACTTTGCTATTATAGGGGAAAACCGGTATAAATAGCTTGACTAAAGAATTTGTGGCATAATAATTATTGAGATCGATTAAATATAATAATTAAACTATGCGTTTAGTAGACGAGCGGTGATGCCTTGAACCAACACGCATGCAGTGCGTTCATTGGAACAAGGCGGGATCAAACGTGTCAAAATATGTGACAGAATTAAAACCTCAAATGTATTGAAATAAGACATTTCTTTTTCACAGTGCACATACACGCACGTACGGATATGGCTGCGATAATTTTTATGAGGCTCCGTTGAGGCAATTTTAAAAGCTCTTGTTATTTTGCCTTCAATGGCCCTCGGTAGCAAAGTGTGACCGGCCACTGTTCGCCCATACGAGGCTTCCAGACTTGGGCCTTAATAAAGTTAGGGGAAATTAAGATGGGCCCGGTCAAAGCCCGAACTCAATTTCCGCACGGGAGGTTGGACATCTGGCAAGACTAGCGATTTTGTATCAGCATCACATAATTTTTTTCGTCCGAAAATGTCGAGTTTTGAGCCGAATAAATGTCATTTGCGGGAACTTTTGATTTACTTATTTAATTTGAAGAAATCTGCAGCTGAGGCGCATCGATTGCTTATAGAAGCATATGGTGAGGCTGCTTTAAATGAGAGAAGTTGTAGTGAGTGGTTTCAAAAGTTTAAGAACGGTCTGTTTGACGTCGAAGACAAAGAATGTAGCGGAAGGCCGAAAGTGTACGAGGACGCGAAATTGGAAGCATTATTGGAGGGAGACTCGTGCCAAACGCAAGAAGAACTTGCACTTATATTAGGAGTGACTCAACAAGCAATTTTGCATCGTTTAAAATCGTTGGGAATGATTCAAAAGCAAGGAAATTGGGTTCCATATGAACTGAAGCCGAGAAACGTTGAACGCCGATTTTGCACATGTGAAATGCTGCTTGCCAGGCATAAGCGAAAGGATTTTTTGCATCGTATAGTCACTGGTGAACAAAAATGGATCCACTACGAGAACCCAAAGAAGAGGAAATCATGGGGACCACCTGGCCATGTTTCAAGATCGACAGCCAAGCCGAATATTAATGGAAAAAAACTCATGTTGTGTATTTGGTGGGATCAGCTTAGTGTCGTGTATTATGAGTTGCTCAAACCGAACGAAACTGTTACTGGGGCTTCCTACCGAACACAATTGATGAGATTGAGCCGAGCACTCAAGGAAAAATGCGCCCACTACTACTCCAGACACGACAAAATAATTCTCCTGCATGATAATGCTCGTCCACATGTTGCGGCGCCGTTTAAAACCTACTTGGAAACACTCAATTGGGAAGTTTTACCCCACCCGCCATATTCACCAGACATTGCTCCCTCTGACTACCATTTATTTCGATCGATGACGCACGGTCTGTCTGAGCAGCACTTCGCATCATACGAAGATACCAAAAATTGGGTCGATTTGTGGATAGCATCAAAAGATGAAGCATTCTTCCGACGCGGTATCCATATGCTGCCAGAAAGATGGCAAAAAGTAGTGGCTAGCGATGGACAATACTTTGAATAAAACATAAAGTACCGTTCTTTCACAACAAATGCCCAATTTTTAATAAAATAAACGACGGAGACTTATTTGTACTCCCAATAGTTTAACAGAAATTAACACTTAACAATATTCAAAATGACAATTATGCGGATTAAAATTGGGTGGAAAAAAAAACGGTCCCAGTGCGTTTGAAAGGTCGTTCGTGTGATGATCGACGTGCATACCCGGAAAAAATGAGTTCGATTTGCCCTGATTCTGTCACAACGAATAAAAATCTCGCGGTGTATGATTATCATTTTTTTTCGGAGAAAATATAATCGTGGTTTTCAACGTAAACAATTTTATGCTTCGTTAAGCTTAACGATAACCTGCAATAAGCTATCCCTTTACGAATCACTCCAATGTTTGTTACATTACTGTTGACAAAAATTGATCGTTCGCAAACAATTGCGGCGTTGCGAAATTCGTTCTTTTTCCAATGTATTTTTTTGTATCTCTCTCACTCCACTCTCTGTCTCTCCCTTAAAAGTCCGTGTACGGTGGTGTACGTGATGGTACATAAAGCACGAGGAAGTAGTTATGCAACCGCGAGAAATACGTGCCGCATTTTCCGAAAGCACACTACTGTGAATACGCCATATTATTTATTGTATCATTGGTCACGCGCCGGGGAACTATTCGCACGTACGAGCTTGGTATTTGCACTCCAATATCGTGTTCACCGTTCAGCTCTCCACAAATGAGTATTTCCCAGTGATTTCTCTCGAGCAACCCTTCCCAACCCTCTCTCTCTCTCTCTCTCTCTCTCTCTCTCTCTCTCTTTCTCTCTCTTTCTCGCTCTACTTCTCTTTTTCTCTGCCGCTTTCATCTGTGAGCGTGAAATTTTATCGTTACGTGATACGGCAAAAAGGCGAATTTTACGATCCGTAATATAATATGCCTTGCGGGCATGATATCTCACCTCATATACATATCGTTAATGTCTCGGGGAAAAAATAATTGAGAATTCTCATGACGATATGTACAGTGCTATCTCGAGGCTGTTGATATGCAGAAGCGGACGCGCCAAGTCGATTAAAATTCGCTTGGAAAAACACGACTGATTATATGCTGCAGGAAAATAGCGATGACAAATTTTCTACGGAAAATCATATGCCGAGGAAGAAAATAAGACACTGACGTGCATGATTTTCCGAAAACAAAAAAAAGATCATTACAACGTCGCAATCGAGAGAGAAGAAGAGCAACAGGGTGAGAGATCTCTGAATGATGAGAGCCTGGATGATTGTACCCGTAGGGCGTAATGTTCCACTAAAGAAATCGATTTAAGGGCTTATACCACCTTGGCGCTCGAAAAAGGTATACACTTTTTTTTTATTTTGCCGCTAGTATTAGATATATAAAATAATTTTTATTTTTTACAAATGGATTATAGTTGTATGAACAAATAAAAAAATTACGAAAAAAAATTTCATTTTAATTTAAATTTAATTTTGAATGTATAATTTTAATTAACAAATGTTAATTTAATTAAATTTAATTTTTAAACAACATTTTTTATAAAAATTATATTTCTAATGTGAATTCAATAACAAAAAGTCGTTCAGTAGGGCCCTCTTTTCAACTTGGTGGACAAAATATCTCGAGATCTACTCAACCAATTTTGATGAAATTTATACAACATATTCTTTATAATATTATCTAGAATGGAGCATAGGATTTGTTTAATTGGATGCCGCGCTTAATTTTTATTAATTTTTAAGACTGACGATTTTGGTAAAAATCAAAGTTTTTTTTCAATCAACTGCCATCTCTACAAAAAAAGTTTATTTTTCTCCTACACTACACTTTAATTTTCTTCACAAGAATTTTATTATTTTTTTTATTTTTCAGACGAAGCCTAACCAAAAAAATTCTACCATCGGCAAGGATTTCCAAAAGAGGATCGCACTAGACGACTTCTATCTTTGAATATTTTTTTTACATTTGTTCATGAAACTATAATGTGTCTGTAAAGAATAAAAATTATTTGATATGTTTAATAGTCGCGTCAAATAAAAAAAAAGTTATACCTATTTTTCCGAGCGCCGTGGTAATGTAACGCCTTAAGCAATTTTTTTAGTGGAAAACGACAGCGCTGTGCCTTCCATCCTGAACGGGAACGGCATGTTGTATATAAAGCTATACTATTATGTAGAATCTCAATAACCAAACCTTCGTAATTTGGTCATCTGAAGAGCATCGATAATGTTCCATCGATTCAAGTCCATTTAATACTTCGGACAGTATTCATTCATCTACTAACTGATTTGCTGCTTACAAACAAATGTTTGGCGGCCAAAAACGAAGAGTGTGCTGTGTCGTTAATGACCATATTGTGAATTGCCTGAAAAAAACAGCTTATTTAATTCTTCAAAATAACCCATTTACGGAATAGAATTTCAAGTCATGATTTCGGATCCGCAGTTTTATCGTGATAAGGTCCGAGATTTTGGGTACGAGTACCAAAAGCTATACTTGTTGATAAAATAAGAAAGTTCATCAAAGTTGAATACAATCCTGTATGAGTCAAATCTACATTTTCCTACTGGAAGCTATATCCCATTTTGCCGAAATCAAATATCTGTTCAAATCAGATAGGCGATAATCAAATATTGCAGTAAATTGACAAATCTATGTAACTTGAATACCGTTATATTGGAGTCGAATATACTATTTTTTCATAACATTCGCTGTAATCATTTGAAAGAGTTTTGCAAAAAATCAAGGACTGATTCTATTGGGTTGGCAAATAAGTTCGTTAGATTTTTGTCATTTATTCCACTCTAAAAACCGAACAAACTTATTTGCCAACCCAATATATTAAATAATAAAAGTAATACTCATCTTAAAAACTCATGAAAACGTTTGTTCTTGCCTTTAAAAAACCTATTGTGCACAACCGTATCGTAACTAAGTTGCACGGTGTGCAAGTACCACAAAGTAGAAAAATTCCGTGTGGCATCAAAATTCGATATTAAACAAAGAAATTGGTTTTAACGATACCTGTGATCTTTTTACTAAATTATTGTGATCTGAGTGTTCATTGACAATGTTGGATCATGACGGGAATGCGTTCTTCAATTAATATAATAATCTCTTGTACACTGCGACCTCTCTAAACGGCACCTCCATAAATGAAATCAGCCCCTCACTAGGTGCCGAACATCGATCGGTGCAGCGAATGGTGGGAGAAACGCCAGGCCCTAGCGTCAGGCTTCAAGCATGCTAGACAATAAGAGTGGGATCGGAGGGGTACTGCTAGTTCTGGAGGTTGCAGTGTCATCGAAATTATCTTTATTAAACACAATTTGCAGTATTATAAGAGCGGGACGAAAGAAGCTTCAGTCGGAAGCGTAAAAAGAGTTAGCCGGATTGCGACAGTGGCGCCAGGTGCACGAGTACGCGCACAGGGCACGCGCGAACATTTGAATACAACTTGAATTTGTATTCATTATTTGTTTTCAATATAAATGAGCTATCGTCCATTCATTGGTCGATGTGCCCTGTACCAGGTGTACAAGTATGAAATGCGATTTCAGACAACAGATGGTGCACCAATGCAGTTTGTGCTATAAAGATTTGACACTGCGCCATTTTGTTGTGTCATCAACAAGTGTCAGACGGGCACGAGTGATAAATTGGAAAAGTGTGTGCATAGTGTTGTGTTGTTGTGTTCAATATGTCTAAACTTATACCGAACAAAGAGCATTCGCGGACAGCATTATTTTTTTGTTTTCACTTGAAGAAAACTGCTGCTGAATCATACCGATTACTTCGAGAAGCTTATGGTGAACATGCTCCATCACAAGACACGTGTGAACGATGGTTTCGGCGTTTCAAAAGTGGTGACTTCGATGTTGCAGACAAGGAACATGGAAAACCGCTAAAAAAATACGAAGATGTGGAATTGCAAGCATTGTTGGACGAAGATGATTCGCAAACACAAAAACAACTCGCCGAGCAATTGGGTGTTAGTCAACAAGCTGTTTCAGAAGAAAGATTCAGAAGACCGATAGATGGGTACCACACGAGTTGAACGACAGGCAAATGGAAAAGCGCAAAAACACATGTGACATTTTGCTCGCTCGGTACAAAAGGAAATCGTTTTCGCATCGTATAGTTACAGGGGATGAAAAGTGGGTTTATTTTGAGAATCCCAAGCGCAAAAAATCATGGGTAGACCCAGGCGCACCATCCACATCGACCGCAAGACCGAAACGCTTTGGCAGAAAGACGATGCTCTGTGTTTGGTGGGACCAGAGGGGCGTGGTATATTATGAGCTGTTAAAACCTGGGGAAACGGTTAATACTAAACGTTACCCACAACAATTGACCGATTTGAACCGTTCGCTGTTTGAAAAAAGGCCAAAATACCGAAAGAGGCAACACAAAGTCATTTTTCTTCATGACAATGATCCATCACATACGGCAAAACCGGTTCGCGACACGTTGAAAGCACTCAGCTGCGAAGTTCTACCCCATGCGGCTAACTCACCAGACTTGGCTCCTTCCGATTACCACTTGTTTGCATCGATGGGTCACGCACTTGCTGAGCAGCGCTTTGGTTCGTAGGAAGATGTGAAAAAATGGCTCGATGAATGGTTCGCAGCAAAAGGGGAAGATTTTTACTGGCGTGGTATTCACAAATTGCCCGAAAGGTGGGAAAAATGTATAACGAGCGATGGAGCATACTTTGAATGAAGCACTTTTTATCATTCTTCCGAATTTAACGTGTTTTTTTTTTTTAGAAAAAATCCGCATTTCATACTTGTACACCTGGCATACTGCACGCAAATGATAGTTCGCGATGAATAGGGCAGGGAGAAGCATGTTAAGCAAGTTTGGAATTATCGCCCTGTTATTCCTTAACCATCTACCGTATAAAAATGAAACCTACTTTGATCAATAGGACATTTATCTGGGAAAAAAGTATATAGACGAAATTCCTGTAATCCTTATTGTTTCACAGATAATCGCTCTCGAATGGCTAAGGCCATATTTGCTCATCCTGTCCCGATAGTGGGGTAATTTGAGCATGATTATGAGGTAAGCTGAGCAAATTAAGAATTGCATTAAAAAATCAGACGTATGCAACATGATTTGGTACAATGCAGTAATAAACCAACAGTTGCTTGTTAATTAGTTCGTTTCTGAAACATTAACATTAATTGGGCATGGCGTGAGGGATGGCGTGATGTGTTCCACTCCCCCATACCTCTCTTTCCATCATTTGATGCACCCACGTTGCGGTGCTATTTCGATTGTCCAACTTACCCTCCCTACCCTACGCATGTGGAAATTCAATATTTGAAAAAAAAATTCATCGCGCCAACATCAATTGCATTTATGAAAAAAAAGAAACCGTTGCTACCCCCCCCCCCCCCCCCCCCCCCCACATTCATTATAGTTGAATGTATCCAGACGTATATAATTCGCTTAATTTCCGCTTTTTCAAAGTTTATATTCCGCTAGCCGGATGATTACGCAGTTTGTTATGCGCCCATTAGTGATGGAAGTAAGTCCAACATCAATAGGAAGCACTTTAATGCGGAAATGCGAACTTCGGCATTGGCTTAACTATAAGTAAGTATTCCCCAGAGTTCGTGTATACCCGTTATTAAAATTTGCCGTCGAGAGCAGCGCCAACCAGAGAGCGCATATATAGCAAAGACAGTTTAGAATAAGGAGAGGATGTGGTTCGCTAGATACACATTTTGCAACCATATATCCTCTTACTTACTAATATATCTACGGATAGCCGCGCATCCGGAGATATACATAGAGAGTATTTGTGCACATACGTCGATGATATATTGACACAGGAAAGCCGTTGGAACTATGGGGGCAGTCGCATATTACGTATGTCCCTTCGATCGTAAACCATCGATGTGTATACGTAAGAGTACATTCCAAACCTTACATATATTATGTGTTGCGCGTGTACTGCCATACAATTGAACTTGAACGTGCCGATGACTCAAGTACTTCACCCCGCATATATACGGATGCAACCATAAGATGAGTATATAGCTGCACCCGAGTTCATTTGACTTCTGTACAGTAGAAGTTGCATAAAAGGGGGAAATACATGTAGACGATGAAAAAATAGCCAATTTTGATGATTTTTTTGGAAAGAAACGCAACGTCTTACATTTACGAAACTTTAGGTACACCTATTACATAATTAAGGGCAGGTTACCGTTCATGACGATGAGAAATTAGATTTTTTAAATACATAATTTGCATCCTTGAAGTGTTTAGAACACGTGAGTAAAAGGATAATTTCATATCTAAAGTATTTTGGAATTTATAGCCTGAGCAAAATGTTATTAGTAATGTTGCAAATTGCAGTATTCCCGGAAGCAAGGATCAGAATTCTTGTCAGATCTAATTCCGTGTCAGAATCCATTTTCGTCAGAATCCGTATAACGTCTGATTGTTTTTTTTTTTTTTTAAGTCAAACTTCTTATACGAGGTTCTCGCGTTTAACGTTTGCGTTACTTTCTAACGCTACCGTGGAGGGGAAAAAGAAAGAGGGAGAGACATAGCTGGTGAATGGAAGGCGAGACATGCGCATGCGCACTAGTATCCCCATGGTATACGACGAATCATACGGTTCGTCACTAGCAACCTTTTTAAAAACATTTTTGCCTTCCTTCTGCTACTCGGCAAATGTTTTTTGAAATGTGCCTCAAGTGACGCTCCGCAGGCATTGCTTGTTGCGTTGTGGTGTTTACCTCGGTGTATTTACATTCGGTTTATAGTGTGGATAATTTTAGTTGCTGTTTGTTTCATTTTTTATAAAATATTTTGTAAAATATATGAGGTGAGTGATATGTAATGAACATTGAAAGTGACAATTTAAAACGCTGAAAGTGTGAAAAGTGAATATCGGCTAATAATTGTGGAAATAACCCACCAAGTTCTACGTTATCTGAAGGTACGTTTTATTTGATATTTTTCTATCATTCTTAATAATTTCAATCATTCATAAATAATAAAAATAATAATAAAAGTGACGACGAAAATGATGAATGAAAATAATCAATAGAAAATTGAATGTAAATTTAACATAAATTGCTCTTTAGGATTATAAGCGTCGTTAGAGGTTAAATGAAATTTAAAATGAGAAAAAATTGAATTCAATTGAATTTTAATTGCAATCGTACGGAAATCAATCAAGTTTTCAATGAATTCCAAATTTATAATTGAATGCAGTCAATGCAAAATAAAGTTTTTGATCAAAAATTGAATTAATAAAAGTTAATCTTGTAATTTTGCAATTTAAGAAAATTCAATCATGTTTTATAATTCTCTTCAGAACAATCCGGTATTGTATCTTATTTTAGTTACCATAATCCCATCGTAAATATCGTAGATTTAAATAACTCATTGATGACGGATGAATAATGTTATTAGAATATGTATATAATTTAATATTTGATAATTATTTTTAAAAACTCCATTTATTTATGTATATTGAAAAATCTCTTGCAATTTTTGTCCATTTTCCCATCATTGCCTCTCCCTGTCATTCTTTCTCTCTCTACACTTATTACGCACTCAGTATAGGAATCCTCTTTTTTATTCACAAGGTGACCGCCAGATTATGTTATTTTGGGCCAAACGCATATATGCGTTTCCTGGAGCGGAAGAACATTAAGGTATCTTCGAAATGGTAAGATAGCCAATTAATTTTTATGGTAACTCGTTTTTGTCATCGTAATAGTTTCGTTTGTGATGTCTTGGACCCCAAAGTCCGTCGATCTCTTTCTACTTTTCTCTTTTCTCACGCTGTTTCCTGGGTACAGTTAAAGCTTGCACGTATACACGGTAATAGCGAATATACCAAAGTATAAGAAAATGAACGAGGGTCCGGGTAAAGCGTCGCCACCCACGTAACATCCCCTTCCCCGATTTCCATTCTCGTAAACATTTACCGTGAAAACATTTTATAACACTTTGGTTGTGCTCTGTCGCTCTCTCTCCCTCCCGCTCCCTCTCTCTTTCTCCCGTTCTATATAAGGATCTTCTCGGACTCATACCGAAGGGAATATATAGTACTGGCGTGTTTTGCGTTTATAATGCTAATTTAAGATTACACGCCGATGGCGTAAATACAATTCACGAAGGTTCCTTGTGAAGTAACAAAACTATACACATAATAAGCGGAGAAAAGACACATTCTCACGAAGTGCCTGCTATTGCCACAAAGTTTCGACGTTTTTAAATAGGTAACAAAAAGGTTGTTGCCTTTGCCCACAACTTGAACGCGATGAAGTAGGTTATAATCACCGTTTTTTACTTAGCAAGACTTTAAGGGCAGATTACCGTTCATGACGATGAAAAATTCAATTTTTTGAAACATAATTTGCATCCCTAAAGTGTTTAGAACACGTGGGTAAAAGGATATTTTCATATCTAAAGTATTTTAGAATTTACAGCCTAAACGTTAAACTTTAAGGGGCTATTCTACTGGGATGGCTAAAAAAAATAAACTATTTTCAATAATATTTTTTTCAAAACTGCAGCATGTATCGGTACAAACTTTTTTCCGCTTAAAGGTACACTCTTACAGAATAGCAAACAATTTTTTTTGTTGCATATAAATGTATATTTATTTAACAATTGATAATCGTGTGAAGGCATGAAAAAAATTCGGCTCTACTGCTCTACTGCTAAAAAAGAACTGCTGAAAATTGTACTGCTAAAATTGTACTGCTAAACGGGCTCTACTGCTAAAACTGTACCGCTAAAAGCTCTAGTGCTAAATGGGCTCTAGTGCTAAAACTGGACTGCTAAATAGACTGGAGTGCTAAAAGCAGCACTGCTAAAGAGTCTCAACTGCTAAAACGCAAAAGGATATGTTTTTGAAAAGTTTTATTGGAAATTATTGAAACTGCTAAAACGCAAAAGGGTATGTTTTTGAAAAGTTTTATTGGAAATCATTGAAAATCATTGAAAAGTTAATAGAACATTGAAAACAAAGGGAAAATGACATGAAGTTTTCTCAGAAAAATTCCAAAAAATTTTCTCAGAAAAATTCTAGAAAAATTCCAAAAAACACGCACACATGCGGTGCTCCTGAGCCTGCGCAAGCGGCGAGGAAGGAGATCATGGCAGAAATTAAGGAGAAGGCCGCGATGACTAGTGACAATCGTCATACAGTATAACCTCCCGCCGAGTGCAGCACAATTGCAGCGATAGCAAGGTAAATTTTCTCAGAAAAATTCCAAAAAATCGTCAAAAAACCGCAAAAAGTACAGTAAAACCTCCATCAGTGGGACTTATATGAGCCCTCTGTCAGAAGCTAGTTTTAGCAGTCCAGTTTTAGCAGTAGAGCCCATTTAGCAGTACAGCTTTTAGCAGTGGAGCCTTTTAGCAATACAGTTTTAGCAGTGGAGCTTTTAGCAGTAGAGCCCGACCACGAAAAAATTCAAATATTCTTAATTTGTATGAGTGTCGCTATCGCCCGAACTAGAATCATTATTTTATATTGCAAAATAACAAAATGGCGTCGTTTTTTGCTGTGCTCGAAAAACAGGTTTTTTTTCGTCATAATTCGGGCGAAAGTATAAGTAAAAATTAATATTTTTTAATAATTCTAGTTTGGGCGATGGCGACACTCATACAAATTAAGAATCTTTTTGAATTTTTTGTTTCAAATTACCTGGAGAGCGCAAATCATCAACGCCAGCGACATACTTTCTTTCATGCCTTTACACTATTATAAATTGTTAAATAAATATACATTTTTATGCAACAACAAAAAATTATTTTCTATTGTATAGTAGTACCTTTAAGTGAAAAAAGTTTATACTGATACATGCAACAGTTAAAAAAAAATTATTAAAAAATAGTTCATTTTTTTAGCCATCATAGTAGCCCCTTAAATGCGTTTTTCTGGAAACAGCATTTAAGCGCTGTCAGCGCGCTGGGCGCTCTACAGCTTCAACGGATGAACCGATTCACATGAATCTCTGCGCAATTGAAAGGAAATCCAATTCGCGGGACCACCAGGAAGCGATTATTGCCAAAAATTGATTTAGAAATATTTGTTCGTCTGTTGAAGCTAAAAAAATTGGGTTTTTTTTTTCAAACGGCTGCCATTTTATTATCCAGGGGTTTTTAAAAAAACAAGAAACGATAAGCCCCCCCCCCCCCCCAAATTGAGTCTAGTTTAATAATTTTTAATCCATTTTTGTTTGAGATGAGCTGGCAAGGTTATGGAGCGCCCCGCGCAGACCAAATCACGCCGTGCATGGCTTTATTTGACGGGAGCTGGAGTCGCCATTTTTTTTTTAAATAAATAAAATTGGAATTTACTCTCCATTGATAATAGAATAAAATACGTTCAAACTCATTTCAAAAGTATTTATTTTATATAAAAAAAAAATTCCCGAAGTTCATGCATTTTTCATGCTTTTCGACAGTAACCTTCCCTTAATATCATCCTCCCATAAAATATGAACCGTCCTTAAGGCCTTAGGCCACTCTAGGATTTTCCAAAAATCGATTATTTTTTGTTTATTAAAAATGTACCTTAGTACCTATAAAATTATATTCCAAAAGATTATCGGTGTGAAAAATCTCGAAGTACTCGATTTTCGAATTCTCGCGCAACCCCTCTTGATTCATGTCGTGACTTTCTACTAACTTTAAACGCGTTTATCTCAAAACTACATTTTTCAAGTCGGCCGGATGCATAACTCAAACAAATTTCAACCGATTCACTTGAAATTTTAACTGTCTACTTAGAATTACATTTTCTGGGGCACTACGTAGGATTTTTTTTATTATATTGCATAGTTCCTTTTTTTATTAACAATTATCTGACGATTTTCTCATGGCATTTTATACTTTTCGTTTTAGAAATGCGCCATTTTGACAAAAAAACAATATATCAAAAAAAAATCCTACGTACTTCTATAGCTGTTCTTACATATAATCGAAAAAACTTTAGTGTCTCATCATAACTAAAAAATTATAGGAACTGTTGGTCCGGCCGTTGACCTTGCAGAAATAAAGGCGTCATAGGAAAAATGCTGCACAGTCGCCATTTTGATATGTATCACTGTGAAAAAATCATTTTGTATTGTCAATTACGTGTATAATAAAACCCCTATTTTGTAATTCCAATTTATTTTATGGTTTCGCTGAGAAAAAAAATCACAAAATATGCCCTTTTTGGCCTTTAGAGTGGCCTAAAGCCTTAAAATATGAACATACGCACTTCGTTGTTGCCGACAGGTAAGCTCAAATATGCACATCCCAATGAGATTGACCGAAACTCTGAACGTACCTGGAATCAAATGAACAAACAAAAACCGCTGCTTAGTTTAGAAATCAATTTACATTATTTTGACGACATATACATGTGCCCAATATGAACGAGCTGTCGAATTGAAATATTAACAAACTTCTCGGTATATATGATTTTATTTACATAATATCCCACCGACGAGTCTACCTCGCGTGGGTATTGACCGCCAGGCCGATAAATCGTGTAATTACCATGATTATAACGATCGACAATAATTAACGGCGGAGGGGATGGGGAAGGGGGTATAAATGTATGCGAATACTTGCAGGCGCGCACTCGTGTAATCATTATGCAGAGCACGATCTCGTCGAGTAGCGAATCGAACTTTTATCATCATCATTATTATTCGTATATTCTGTAAATGTGTGATACAACTTGGTGGAAAAAGTACGAGAGGAGAGAAAAAAGAGACGTAGCGAGTTTTTGCCGTGATACGCTCGGTTGAGCGTGCACATACACATTAATCTCAGTGCGGATAGGCATTAAGGGACCATTATCGCATCTCGCGAATCCCCTTGTTACGGGATAAAAAAAGACGAAAAAGCGGGAAGGAGCTTCCACTATAAAAGTAGCCCGACCCTCTAATTAACATCCGTATGTGGAGATAAAGATAAAGAAATATAAATACGACGCAACGACCGTAGAATTCGTTCGCCCAGGCAACAGAGGGGTTGTCTCCCTTTAGAGTTGAATTTTACCAGTATCGGAAACGATTATCATCCACTTCTGTCTTGGTGAATAATTCCGGTCGTTAGAAACTAGGTCTCCCGGAATTTTTCTCCTTTGGGATCCAGATGGAATATGAATACGACGTCGTGGCAATGCCTATCGGGGCATAAAACAATTATGAATAAGGCATCTCGATATTTCGCGGCGATGCAGCGACGCGTTCAATTTTTTTCTCATTCTTCTCACGAAACTGAAATAAATGCTTTAAAAAAAAATGTATGTATGTCATATGTATATATTGTATACCTTAGTAATTAAAAATGCAATTAAAAACGCGCCGGACCTTTCAGCTCTCATAATAGTCGATGGGAGTAATTGAAATTATTGGACCGTAAAGCAATCACGATTTTCATCCATTAAAGATTCTCATTCAGTATGGCGAAGGAATATTTCCATCTCTCTTGGGACGTTTATTTTTATCTATACGTATATTCTTATTGAGAGGAGTCATATTTTATTCCATATTCATTACCGTTAAGTGATGCCAAGAAGTTCGCGAAAAAAATATCTGCATTCTTTGCTTGTGCTTTTTGTGTCTAGGATGGGAATCGATTGGTACATTCGTGTAAAGGAGACTTGGATGTTTACAGCTTCACTTGACTACCAAGTTGCTTAGAGCGCTGTGGTGAAAAAATAATCCTTGCGAAAAGCGTGACTTGTGAGCAATTATTTGCGATCATGCAGTGATCATAACAAAACGATTCTAATGTATACTAAATTTCATAACATCTCGACTAGAAATTTTGATCCGGCAGCATGAAGGCTGATTAAGCCGCTATCAAGCTGCGGTCCGGAATACCGTAGTAAATCAAGCTTGATCAGTGCCAGATGTCCACCAAATCAGTGGAACCGTAATACGGGCCTAAGAAGGCATCCTGAACAGGCCGGAGTAAGGTAGCTTGTATGCCGCCGTAACATGGCTGCCATGGGCGCCTCGTTACGGCACGCCTGAACTGTGCCGGATGTCGACCGGATCAGTGGAACCATAGTAAGACGGCTACTTTACTTCAGCCTGATCAGGATACCTTCTTACTCCCATACGACGGATCCTCTGATTTGGTGGACATACGGCGCACAGATCAGACGTGTCCTACTACGGTATCCGGATTGCAGTCTAATAGCTGTTAGCTCTTTGCTGAGGCTGCCGACGGTGAAGACAGCTAAGGAATAGGTTAAGGACAAACGCGATATTATTTAATAAAGTATAATTTAAATTATTATTAATCCAAGAACCAAAGTTCAGCCAAACATGTAATGTCTGTAATATCTAAATACTATAAAAATAAAAATATTTACATTATAAGTGAATTTATTATTGTGGATTATTATAAGTCCAGATGTTCGTTTTTAACTGTATTTTAAGGAAAATGTTATAGAAAAAAAGAATAAAATTAACGGCATTCTTTAGACTGATAAAAATAAGCAGCGAATAAAAGCAGGTTTATACAGGTGTTAGAATGGCTAAGTACGTAGCGCGCTTTAAAATTAGAAGGCGTAGGTTCAAATCTTGCTGCTAGACAAAAACTTTAACGAGGCAGGACACGATTAATCCAATTCCCATATAGATTTAGCCATAGATATGGCAACCGGATCAGGGCTTAGAAGACTGTAGTGATCAGGTCCGTAACCGGCATCCGTTTCAAGGCCGGATGCCAAAAAGCGTTTGACGGCTAGTAAAACCCTGATCCAGCAACCTGTACAGTGCCGTATGCCGGAATCGGTCTTAGTCTCCGCCAGAGCTACATTCCTAGTAGGGTAGTTTTTTTTCCGGTTTCTATTACAGAACTTCGAATAAGCTTTCCAAAAAATGGTGGAGGGTTTTTTCGTAGCTAAAATCTGCTGAAAGAAATTTTGGCAATTCAAACAAATTCATTTTTATGGCATTTTAACGATGTAAACTACAATGTTGGCACTTCGAAAGTCTTCTTATCGAAGAGTGTCGAAGGCCAAATAACTCTATAAGCCCGCATCCACCCGTATTCCGATGTTCGAACGCGAATCACAGATTGCTTACAAAAACTCCGTTCAATCCACAGCTGACCTAGAAGAGCCACACATGTGTTCTCTGAGACCATGATTTCCTAAAAGAGCTATGTTCAAATAAAATGTAGGTCTAGAAGAGCCGCACACTTGTATTCCAATAATTGTACCTTGCAAAGCTTCGATCTTAAGATCGAAGCAGAACATAAACTACCTAGTTTTTTTTAGACGTGCAATATTCCGGTCTATATTTCTGTGCTTGGCACGAAATTGATTTTAGTCAATGAATTTCTTTTTAGCGACGGGCAGGGTTCCATCACTCTTACTTGAACGGTATCTTGTTCCTACACTCGTGTGATTGCTTCGCATTGGCGGCAAATTGCCTCAAACAAAATTCATATAACTCTGATGTTATTCTTTGGATGACTTCGACCAGAACTTCCCTAAAAATTTCATACAGTAGTTGAAAGGGGAAACAAGTCCGTTGCATTTCATCGTAATAGTGTGAAAGACACCAGATGTAGCCTTGGCTCTGAAAGGCAATTATAATCCATATTGGAGAAAATCTGACTTCCGAGTTGAAAACGAAGAAAAAGGAAAGAAGGATATACTACCGAGAAAAACTATAAGATGGGGGGCAAAGTTGCGAGAACTTGGACGGCTGGGAGTGGTGGTGGTAGTTTTTAAGTTTCCTCCCTTGGCGAAGTCATGGCCCGTCTAATAATAGCACACACCAGAGCAGATTCGAAAGCGAAATCAAGGACGAAGAAAAGCTTGATGTACGATCTCAAAGCCGCGGCAAGTTTATCCCAGGTCCTCGTTTCCACGGTGACTATTGTTCGCCTTAATTGGGTAGTTGTTCCGTTGTTTCGTGCCAGCGAACATCATAGACAACGAGGTTGAGAAAAACTAAGTGGAAGCGGGAATGAGAAAGCGCACGGTAAACAATAAGAGAACATAGATGGAAAGCGAAAGATAGAGAAAGAGAGAGGGGGCAGGGGGAGAGAGAAATATAGGGATCCCTGCAAAACGATCCTAATTATTTCGAGTGTGATATTTAGCGCTCAAACTTCCGGAGTACTTTCGTGATATACATCATCTCGATAGTACCGCAGCACCACGCCTTTGTTCGTATAATACCGCGCTGGTATTTACTTCCTTAGGTGGATGCGATCCGTGGTTTCTGGGCTAGGAAATGATTATAATCGTTTGCGGTGTTTAATTCGATGTTATATAGTTCGGATTAAATTGCTCCTATATTCCTCCTGACGAAATGGCTCTTAATATCCATTCCCGTTTATCGATGTATATGTAGGCATTAAACCGCTGTGTGGCTAAGGCATTAGACCGCTGTGTGGCTAAAGTGGCCGAAATTGGTGTTCCAAACTTTGTGACAGCTAAGAATAACCAACAAAAATCTCGCGCAGAACGTTTTCCTTGAAGACAATCCGATCCTGAGATCCCATTTTTCCAAATGGGATCTAGACAGACATCTGATTTGCATTCTGGGCGAGGGAGGGAGAATGGGGGTGGGGGGCGGTACGGCAGGCTCACAATCAGAAACTGCCTAATGTAAAACTCCAATACTAACATGAATTTAAAAAGTGTCCATGTTCCTCTTTCAAAGTAATAATATACCTATCTGGGGAGCGCGCTGGAAAAAGTGTAAAAAAGGAAAACCCTAGTTCAATAACTGTGGTTTACCTTTTTTGGACTTGTTTAGCGTACTTTAGTTTTCATTTCCCTAGCAATGTAGGGAAATAAAAACAAAACTCAGCAGCTGAATCAAATATACAAAGTTTAGCATGTGCAATCAAAACAGAATGTCCTGCAAGTAACGAAACTGCGAGAGAATCGGGAAAAAGCACTCTTAGTGCGCGCAGTAAACATGCCCCTTTCGTAGACGGTAGAATGGGTCGAAGTCTCTTAGGGTCGTGTAAGCAGTGTCTCGAGTACGCAAAAGCGCTTCGCCTGAAGCCATCTGACTGATGCTTGGTGAATACGAGGATGTTCTCGAATAATCCCACTGGATTTACATCAGTTATTTCATTTTCAATTGTGTGCAGATCGGATCTTGTCGACTACATTATCTATCCCGATGTCGGCTGAACTTGGATCCTCGAAAGTACACCCCCTTGAACGAATCAATAGGAAAACCCGATCGGAATCTATTCAGAAGTTAGATGTCTCTAAACAATGTCGTATTGCAATACATTTACATTGAAAGCGCTGCATAAATAGAAGTGTTCCAGTATTTGGAGTCAAGGAACCGGAACTTGTATTCTGAAGAAGAAAAAGAAGAAATAAGTGCGATGGAACGGGAGACCTAGAGAGAAAGGCGTATCAAGATTGCAACTTCCACATTCTTTCTCCAAATTTGGTCTCTTTACTTCGAGAAAAAAACTACATACACCTAGAGAAAAAAAATCCCATGAAGGAAATTGAAAGAAGGACTTTGATTGTCTTCTAGAAGCGAATCAATGTGATTTTTTCGCCAAAGTTCGGCATCGCTCGTGGCAATTTCACTGAAGCTCCGTAACTTTAAGTGCCAAGTGGGGTTTCTATTGCGAAAAGACTCAACCTCGTCGCGTAAATGGACGAACGGAGGTAATACGCGTACACGACTAAAGTCTCTTCAGCACGGGCTATTCAAGAGAACGATGTGAATTACTGGCTTAATGCTCGAGTCCGAAGCGATGGTAAAGTGAACTCGACAGATTATGGAGAATTCGCCAGGCGAAAGGATTGAGATTCTTGTATCGGGTTCGTCTCTGTTGCCCCCTTGTCCAATGTAATTTTATAGCGGTCGTCGTGACCGACATTCGAGAGACGGCAATTCGGCCCTTGGTAAAATTTCCAACAGACACCGAAGTGTGTCTGCTGGAAACGGCTCTGAATGGGCGGCGATACTGTGTTAGTCCGTCCGGTAAGAAAATTCTCTCGCAAGTTCTTTTCGATTTTTCTTTCATCGTCGTAACTCTCGCTTTGCGGTACAGAGCTCGATAACCAAATCGTCGCAACTGTGAAAAACTTGTCCGATATTTCTATGGGACTTCGAGTGCCGTTGAAAGACTTTGAAGGCCTTCGGCGATCCGGTCTAAAGCGCGGTTATTACGGCAGAGCCAAGCTAACAGCGGAAATAACTCGTGTAAATCGAAATGTTCGACCATTTGATAGGATACTGGTTTTATTTTTCTGCCCTTTTTTATTGCACATACGCCATTTCATTTGCCGCGATGTGCGCGGGTGAATCTCCGAACACCGAACTCTTTCCAACTTCGACGTAGAAAAACGTCTTGGAACATGTTGAAAGTATCAGCAACGAATAGTTCGACCGCGTCCCTCGGAGCAAGTATCGCTTGACAAACATAATGGCAAAGAGAGACAAAGAAACAAAAATAATCTTTCATCGAGTGATTAAAAAACGGCAATAGCTGAGAATGGTCGAGACGTTCTCACTACAAAAGATCCAGCACCCTTTTACGTGCATTGTTCTCGTTTTTCTCTCGACTCTTTGTCCCGTCCGTATGAAAAAAATAAACTTCGTCGGTGATCGAGATGCGAGGATTCGCAGGGGGTGGTTTTAAGTCTCAGGGGACGTTTATTCAGCGTCTTGAGAGCTTTTCCGGCGTTATCCTAGCAAACGGGATCTACGACGGACAACGCGTGTCCGGATGAATCAACAAAAGATCAGAATGGAAAAAGTAAGGGAAAAAATTAATATAGGGTGTCTAAATCGAAATGCACACCCTCAATAAGTTTTGCAAACAACGACTTAAAAATATACGATTCTCACAATAGATGTATGGTTTCGAAGGGATACCCTAGTCTAGGGTTTCTATGGAGACCCTAGTCGAACCTCCTCCGGGATCGTCTCATGACGTTCGTTTCTTCGACTGACAACAATGCTTCGTTTCCTTAAGGATAACCCGCTTTAAAAACAGTATAATGAGTAACAAACTTTACTTTAACATTCAAAACATAGTAGTTATGGCAATCAATCTATTTAATTCGGACTAGAAATTTTGATCCGGCAGCCTGAAGACTGGTCAGGCCGCTATCAAGCTGCCGTTCGGAATACCGTAGTAAGGCACACCTGATTGGTGCCGGATGTCCATCGGTTCAATGGAACCGTAGCACGGGAGCAAGAAGGCACTCTGAACAGGCCGAAATAAGGTAGCCTTTATGCCGCCGTAATATGGCTGCCATGGACGCCGTGTTACGGCAGGCCTGATCTGTGCCGGACATCGACCAGATCAGTGGAACCGTAGAACGGAAGTAAGAAGGCTACTTTATTTCAGCTTGATCAGGGTATCTTCGTACTCCTGTACGACGGTTCCTCTAATCCGGTGAACATACGGCACATATCAGGCATACCGTTCTACGGTATCCGGACCGCAGCCTGATAGCTATCAATTCCGTGTTGAAACTACCGGCGGTGAAGACAGCCACGGAATAGGTTAAGGACAAAAGAGATACTATTTAATAACGTATAATTAAAATTCTTATTAATCCAAGAACCGAAATTCAACCGAATATGTCATGACTGTAATATCTAAATAATCTAAAAATAAAAATACATTACAAGTGAATTTATTATTGTGGGTTATTATAAGTCCAAATTCCCTATTTTTAACTTTAATTCCATTTTCTTTAAGTATCAAGGAAAAAGACTATATAAAAAACAAGAATAAAATTGATGACATTCATTGGAATGATAGAAATAAGTATCGAAAAAAGGCAGGTTTATACAAACGTTAGGATAGCTAAGTAGGTAGCGCGCACAACTTTAGAATTAGAAGGCGTAGGTTCAAATCCCGCGGCTAGACAAAAACTTCAACGAGGTAGGACACGATTTAATCCAATTCTCACATATGCAGGAACATAAATAAAGCATATGGGAACAAAAAATACTACGGTAATTTTTTTATTCATAATTTGTTAATGATTTAATTTTTCATTTCAGGCATAGATACGGCAGCCAAATCAGGGTCTAAATAAGTGTACTGACCAGGTCCGTAACCAGCATCCGCTTCAAGCTGATGCTTGAGCGAAGCAAAGCTGAAAAATAGGCATTTTCAAAAAGGCGTACCGGGCCCAAAAAAAAATTGTTAAAATTTTTCTAAACAGGCAAAATGAAGGTAAATTTGTCCTCTTTGAAACGCCGCTTGGGAAATTTGATTATCTTTATTTTTGAGTCCGCTATCTAACTTTTAGTGCGACAAGAAATTTCGACTGGTGTACTCAAACTTTTGGCCGGCAGTGTATCTCTTCCATATCGAGGCTGCATTGGAATTTCGCATCTATCTATGAAATTGTTAATGCCAGTTAATACGAAATCCTCAACTTATGGTTGATAGACTTGTCTTATGGTTGATAGTTTTTATGATGTGGTTGGTCGATCTAATGAGACGCATACGCCAATTTCGACCCCCCAGAAGCGGATTTTTTTTTAAAACATGGACTTCTTTTCTGTTTTGATTCAGGGCGATCGCAGATTACTTGTCTTCTCAATATTCCGCTATCTTTCTGGGACCCGCAATCTACGCTAGTATACACTGACTAATAGTAGGGTAGTAATCTCATCACAGTCACGTTGAAAAGTTTATTCTCCGCTCAATCAATGAGAGCGTCGAAATATCCTTATAATGCAGGTTGTACATCTTATCGGGATGTAAAAACTTATAAAGTAATGATGAAAACACCTAATATATTGTTTACCTAACCCTCACTTTTATATCAGACTACCCATTCCGACTCCTAATACGTAGATACTCTGCGTATACGGACATGCACTATGACGGTGAAATCTTTTCCTTCGGATCTTTCCATCCTCGGGAAAATTCTCACGCGTCACCTTCGGCCGTTCCCTCTCGCCGATGCACCCGCAATGCTCTGGTGGGCGCCAGCTAATTTTTTATCACCGGTTTAGCAACCGGTATGACCTGGGGGCTGGGTGGAACCACGCCCATCCCCACCAAACGGCACAAACACGAAATCCGAAAAATCAAGTAAACAAAGACGCGGGTTAAAAATGGAACGTTCCAGTTTTTGGGGGTCGCGGAACTAGAAGAAAACCGCAGCTGGGTGCATCCGCGTGAGCGAACGGTCACGGCAATGCACGGCCGCTCAGACTGCAAAGTTTGGTAGAGAGGGTCGGGATCTACTTTTGGCAGATAGGGAAATCATAACAAAATCTTCGAGAACGCAAACGAATCGTTTGTCATTTTGTTTCGAGAGCTACACGGGAGCGACATCGTAAAACGAAAATGCAGGAACTCACCAAAAGTGCACTGATAATCCTCAGGCCCGGTGGAGGAATCTCGTGCGAGAATTCCTCAATCACGTTAACACAACCACGTCACGAAACGTAGATGGAATTCACTCGAAAACTCACGCTTAACTAGCGCGATCGGGAACGAAACCGAGCGTGTCGACAGAAAAACTGTCAACACGGGAGCGCGAGACCAAAGCCAAGTTGCCGGGACAGCGACTCGAGGCAGACTATTGCTTCGAGACCTTTTCGAAAAATCACAATCAAAACGTCAAATTCCTTGACCGATAACATCTGCCCTCTGACGCGAATCGCCTCGTTACGCTATCGATAACTTATAGGGGAGATATTCCCGCGGTAGCCTATGGAGATCGCCCAAGATCGCATCCCCTGGTGCACAGCGAAAACAGGGCACCTACCTCAACTCAAAACCGGCACGAAGGGGTTCCATCACCCTTCGCCCGTAAACTTAACCTCCGCCCGTTCTCCAGGCCCGTTCTCCACGGATGCACCTTATCCGTGGGGCGCCGGTATTGCGCCCGGACCTCCGCCGATTTTTGGCGACCTCCGTCGAGCGCTCCTCTCCGTCGGGCAGCTCGATACCTTGAGCCACACTCCCCTCGACGGTTCGGAACGCCCGAAACCCCAACAAACCTCAACAAAATCGAAATCTCGATATCGGTAGCGCGTAACTCAATCTGTACCCGAGGCGAAACGGAGGGGTCAGACCATACGGGAACTAAACTGAACGGTACCTATTCGAGGAGTTCTTTGTGACCGTGAGTTACAAAAATCACGTCACAGCACACACTACTGTAATCTAATTCTAGTCTGCTCCAGTCGCTTCGTGGCGCTAGCGTCGCTAGGCATTGCTTAATTTACCATAAATCGCTATATCTCTGAAACTAGACGGTCAAAATTCATGATTTTTTTTACCCACTTCGTCATATGTTTCTCTGTAATTGAGATTTTTTTTAGTCTGTAGAAAAGTTTCGAATTTATTGCGTGAAATGTAAAATTTTCCACTGCCCCCATAAGATCACGTGTAAAACCATGAAATCTTCGATTGCCAATATCTCGAAAACGGAGCGGTGAATCCTTTTGAAATTTTGCAGGTAATCATGAATAAGTCCTCAAAATAAAAAAAAAATCTATAGGAAAACGCCTTGGCGGGACTACTACCTTAATGCGGACAGTAGGTCTTAGCTTTCAAGTGACATAACTTCCGTGCATTTTATACCAGACTGATGATATCTTCTTTAGCTTCATTTTAAAACCACTTTTGTATGAAAGCCAACCTTTAATGTTCCGACTTGAAGTAATGAAAGTCCCGACGAGATCTGTTACTTCTGCCGACATATATGTTTTTTTGGTAACACCTGATTTTTTTCCACAACTCGATTTTCGCGATTTATTCGGGGTCTGCACTTGAAATACGACACCCCATATATACGCACACACGCACATACATGCAGAATGTGAAAAGAAGAGGTTAGTATGCGATAGGATCAGGGACGTCGTTCGTTCCTGATTTGTATTCTTCTTTCTATGGGAACCAACACTACTCACATGCTGAGATAAGGCTCTTTTGATGGTATCGTGGGGTTCGGAAAAAAAAATATACATGACAAAGCTTTGAAAACAGACGAGGTATGGTAGAAAAAAGGGTAAAGAAAGTCTGGCTTGAAAAGAGCAGCTAACTGCTTTTGTATAGTCGCCCAGTTGAAAGTTTCTGTCTCTTGCGCCCTTTCTCTCTTCTTCGCATTCTCTTCTCATACCCTTTCCGAATTTTCGAGAAGGCGCCCAGACAATCTTACGTCCCTTCCCTTTCATCCAAGCTATATCGAAAATGGAAGGTACAGAGGGCAGACAAGGATTGAGCTGGCCATAGACCCTTGTTTCTCTCTCACGCTGTCTTTCTCTCTCTCTCTTTGTCGCACTCGCCTACAACGCTGAGGTCGGTCCAACCACTGGGGTGTATACGGAAGTGTGTTTCCCGTCTTGTATCCTCTCCCTTCCTATTCCACTTTCCGGTGTATTTCTCGCCTCGAGAATCCGCAAAGAGAAAATCTCTTCTCTTCGCAAACACACTAACACCGTACGTCCTCATCGTACTTTCCACCCACGCTTCTATTCATCCCCTTTTATTTAGCAAGAAAATTCGGGATCGAGAACCCCTTAGACAGAACTTGATAGCCATCAAAATTGTGGCTTCAGATTTTTCGTTTTAATAATTAATAGTTAGTTTCAACAATTAATATTTCAATAAATAACAATTCGCCGGCATGGAAGAATAATTGCCGAGGAAGTGCGCAGCATCGAAAAACAAACGGGAAGAGGGTCATAAAATGGACAATAGCGGGGAGAGAAAAATGAGGGAACGAGAGGATTGATCAAACGTGTGTGCGCTAGCTCGTTATTAATTGCTTACCATACACATTCGAACTATAATACACGAGGCATATATTTGCTGGCTCATGGTGGCCGCGACAGTTATATGTAGTAGTGTGCATAGCACGTACATAGAATACAGAGAATATATATATGAAATTGTCAATTACGGTCAGAACCGGAAACTCGAGATGACCATATATTTACTATGTTTGTATATGGATATAAAGTATAGGGCAACAGTGGTCACCACGATTTGCGACGCAACGTTAATCACAGACATGTCATCAGCAGAAAAAATGAATGAAATTAAAACAAGTGCACACTCACTGTGAGAGGTACAAGAGTGCGGCGCTTTTCCATGTTACAAAAAAAAAAACGATAAGAATGCTTATGGAACGAAAATTTTGGGTCGCGAACAAACACAATCCCTAGCTAGTTCTGTCACACCGTTAACCAAGCCAAAATCGTCAGCGTAGAATCGATTCTTTTAATTGGATGTATGAATCTTAATGTCTGATTTCTCAACTGTGTTGTGTTACCTCTTTGAATTGCTTTTATCTGTATTTTATAAAAAGATCTCGTTGCTCTCTGACCTTCTACCTAATCCTTATTGGATTTTGTTTATCCGTTTAGTTTTCAAATGTTTCGTAACACAAGATTTTCCTTCTAGGGTAGGGAGGGGCATGTTGAGTAAGTTGTGAATTGTCGCGCTGTAATTTCTTAACAGTCTGCCGTATAAAATGAAAGCTACTTAGATCTATAGGAAATTTATCTGGGAAAACGTCTGTAGACGAAATTTCTGTCATCCTTATTGCTTCACAGATAATCGCTCTCAAATGACTAAGGCCATATTTGCTCAACCTGCCCCGATAGTGGGGTAAGTTGAGCATGAGTATGAGGTAAGTTGGGCAAAGTAAGAATTGCATTAAAAAATCAGACGTATGCAACATGATTTGGTACAATGCAGCAATAAACCAACAGTTGCTTGTTAATTAGTTAGATTTTGAAACATTAACATTAATTGCAATGAAATTTGAAATATTTTTTCTCGTACAATGGTAGAAGAAAAATGTCAATCACGGTTTTTTTTTACTTTTGGGTGCATAAATAATGAAACGTCCCGTGTTACCGTCTCGTGCAGCGCATGGCAATGGGCGATGGCGTGATGTGTTCCCCTCCCCCATGCCTCTCTTTTCGCCAATTGATGCACCCGCGTGCGGTGCTTAGCTTTCCAGATATTTCGATTTCCCAACTTGCCCGACTGTTCAACATGGCCCTCTCTACCCTACATCTACATTTCGTATCCAATTTGAACACATCTAATCGCTCTTCAGTTCAGTAAGATCTCGATCTTACTAAAGATTACTAGAGGTCAAAGACCCTTGTGTTACTGAAGGTCACTTTAATTGCGAATCTTCCACTTTTGTGATCCTCCTAGGTCTCATTGTCATACCTTTAGGTATATTGTTGCGTCATTCTTTTCATGTTGCTTGAGCTTGACTCCTATATCCAAAACCAATGAGTGATACGTGTTTGCAATTTAATTAAAAAGCAATTATGTATTTGAAAGACATTATAATTAGATGAGGCCAGGGCAAATAAACAATATACCGAAAACGTAGCTTTATTGCACGGACCTATATATGCTAAATTTACGGTTGGAGCTCTCTTAAACACCATTGAAATAGACAGAAAATTTGATGCGAATATATCGTATGTAAAATGCTTATTTTATTAACATATAGATTTTTATCTAAAAGTCTGTTTGTCTCATCGCGATAAACGCCAAAACGATTGGAATAATTATGATGCAGTTTTCACCAAAGTTTTTATAGTTTCTCTAGGCAGGTTTTTAGGCTATGCCCGGAGTGGAAAGTACAACACATTACCGCCTAGCCTTGAGCTAGTAAAATTATATTTCAAATCGCCACTAACTAGTCGTTTTAGCTAGTAACTGTCCGACCTTGTAAAGCTTTCGTCGTCTCGTGACTGGGTACTGAAATTTAGGTGGTGACTAGATAGAAAAAATAGCTCGCAGCTGTATAATGTTTCTTCTCTAGATAATGTGCAAACATTTTTCTGCACATTATTTATATCACGGCACAATTTTACGATTTTTTTCCTCATCTGCCAATTTTGGTTATCATATTTCCGTTGCAAATATATTGATTTATTCATCAGAAATTATATCAGAAAAATGCTTGCGTGTAGGGTGGTTTCGATCCCGCTACCTCTGGGTGATAAATCCATGACGTTGTCCACCGAGCCAGTTCTACTTATAATACTTACAAGGAAACGGTTTCCGGTGTCCCCCTCCGATTTCGTTCATTTTTGGATATGTTATTCTTCATCGAAATCTAAGAGACACGTACTTTTTTATCGGCGGAAAAACACTTTTAAGGGGTGAAACTCACCCTCAAAGTTGGGCACCCTCCGTGTGACTTTTGCAGTTTCGCATAATTCCAATCAAGATATTCGAATGAAACCAGTTCAAGAACAATGCTTATGACGAATAATGAAAAATGCGCCTTTTGCAGTTCTGAGGGATTGAATAGGGGTAAGTTTCTTGGAGTTGAAAGTAAAAAAATTTGAGGAACTAGATTTTTTTCTTCATCTCAATGAAACCAATTGCATTCGAAAGAGCTTGAAAAAATAGAAGATACGGGTTTTTGCATGTTTCGAAAAAAAACCTTTTAGGGGTGACTACCCCTGTATAATAACCGTTTCCGGTGTCCTCCTCCGATTTCGTTTATTTTTGAATTTGTTATTCTTCATCGAAATCAGAGAGACACGTATTTTTTTATCGGCGGTAAAACAGTTTTGAATGCAATTGGCTTCATCGAAATGAAAAAAAAAGTTTTCGAGGTACACGATTTTTTTTACTTTCAACCCCTATAAATTTACCCCTATTCACCCCCTCGGAACTGGAAAAGGAGCATTTTTCATTATTCGCCATAAGCATTGTTCTCGAATTGGTTTCATTCGAATATCTTGATTGGAACTATGCGAAACTGCAAAAGTCACTGGGAGGTCGCCTAACTTTGAGGGTGAGTTCCACGCCTTAAAACTGTTTTTCCGCCGATAAAAAAATTCTTATCTCTTAGATTTCGATGAAGAATAACATATCCAAAAATGAACAAAATCGGAGAGGGACACCGGAAACCGTTTCCTTGTAAGACAGACTAGCACAATTTCTACTCGGAGCATTATCACGGTCGATTTCCCGATGATGGTGATTGTCCGTCCGTTTGTCCGTTCGTCCGTTTGTCGTCTGACCGGGCCGACAGTTTGAATGAATAACGCAACAGTTTGCCTTAATCTATTCCTGAAGCGGCAAATCTGCATATTTGGGTCATTCATGTATTAGATGGTTGAATTGGAATCTGCTGTTTTTTTTTCGTTTTTCGAGCATTCACTTTATAAAAGCTTGTTGGATCTGATTAATCAAAGTATTTTTCCTTGGATGATACTACTTTCTCTTGCCTCCCTGACAAAAGCTGAATCCCTCCATCTACTCATTTTCAGACTTTTTCGTAATTACAAAAGTACGTATCTTCTAATCCGTATTGCATTGACCGAAATAAGTGATAATGCCTTAGAGCAAGGTCCGGAGAATGCGCTGAGTAAGGAAGGAGCTGCCTTTCTAGTTCCATCAATATTTTTTTTCAACACCAATGCAAAGTGGGGCCGAGCGTTACCATGCAGCAGAATCACCTTTCGGCGATTTCATGCTATTGACGGGTTTTTTTCAATTAAATTATAGATCAAACGCTCCAGCTGCTGTTGGTTACGTTCGGCAGTGATGACCGATCACCAGTGGGAGTGGGGAGAGAGACCCTCCCCCCTCTACCCACTCCCATATATATCTGAAATATCCCATATCCGCGTGGATATTCCGATGTTACTTCGATGTTGATGATTGACCAGGATCAACCTATGGATTTTAACAGCTCGCAATGTCGAAAAAAGTATATTTTCCATCCCCAGTTACAATGTCTCAAGAGATAGTTATTTTTCTGTACCTCGCAAGCAAAAAAATGGTAATATTTAGTCGATTCGCAATAGCACTTTCTGTATCTTCTCCACGGCATACAAACGTCGGGATACTATTGACTTGTCAACATTGAACTACTCGGTGAATTCTTTAAGTGTTTGAGAAGAGTTTTCCTCCAGAACTTTTCGCTACTCGGCATCTTCGAATTGACTGACCTGGTCATTACTTGTCATAGGAGTCGCAATTAAATCGTCACTTTTAAATCGTTGAAACCCATCTCCATCCAAGCGGTGATTTTCAGTTGCACTTTTTTTTAAATCATAATAGTCCTCAAGTACACAATGGAAAAACAACACGTTCGAGGGACGCATCTCTGATAATTGTGGTGTCTTTTGGCTGCAAGTTAGTGGCACATAACGACCCTTCAAGATAACATAAGCGACATCAGTCCGTACTAAAGTATAAAACACCTACTTACAGCCGAACGGCGGATTTCAATGCAACTACCTAATAGAATCCTGGTGTCTTGGCTATACCGAAGCATTCGGATTTCCAATTAAATTGAATTTATTCGAAAATATATCTAGTAGGTTCCACTTTCTCCAAATTCCGAAATATCGAATGATTTGCATTATCGAAATGAAGTATCACGATGGTATGGATTATAAAAAACGCTGCTAATTAAACATTTGTCTTGATCCGGCCGAATACAACAGCTAATAAAATTGCATGAATATAAATTATTTTCGGTTAATTTTCAAGTATGTAACTTGATACTTGATGCACTGATGACGAAACGTATTTCCAATAAAAATAAAAGATTCACGTGAGATGTTTCACATGTGCAATGTAGCCAGTATAAAAAAAAACTCACGTTAGAAGAAGTCATTTTAGCATCGTCTAAGAGACAAAAAAAGTATAAGAGATCTTAAATGGAATGTAACTAAAATAAATAAAACTGGATTAGAAAACTATTTGCTAGTACGAATAATGATACTGCATTTTTTTAAGTACGAACATTACCCCAATTCGACTCTGCGGACCTAAGAATTTAATAAAACGAGCACGTCTCAGAATATCTCACAATAAATTTGCTCCTTCACTCGATGTGGAGGGTCTTTGTGCTAGGTCGAAACAGCGATTGGATTACCAAACTTCTTTGTACCTTTGGTCCTCTTTCGAATGCAATTTCCTGTTTTTTGTGCTATAAAATATTTCTGTTCTATGAGGTTTTTTTTTACTTAACTACATCTTTTGTTACTCTTCCCCTCCTTTTTGGCCAGCAAGATGTTTTTTTATAACTTTCTTCATGGATGCATAAGTTACAGCGAGATGACGTTGGTGCTTAACCAGGTTTTAGAAAGAAGGGTTCGAAATATTGATTACGTGAGAAATAGATGTACAGCTATTTGTATCTAAGTATCCAATATATAGTTGTGGCGGTACCGTATTTTTAAGGCTCGATTACAAGTCCACCCAAAAATTGAGAGAGACTAAGCCTAAGAAAATTTCGACTACAGACGAAATAGCTTTACAAGCATCGACGCTGCTTCCATCTCTGCCCAATCTGAATTATAATAAGTATACTGCATTCAACGAGAGAATGACACGCTTCCGAACCTAAATTCGTCGGATCCTGCCCAATGCGCCGCCCTCTTTACCCTCTCCACATTGCCAAACGGGCTCTGCACAGACCCGGATAGGTGCTACGGTACTAAGTAGCAAGCCCCACTACCTCTGCCTGACCCACAGGCCGAGCAAATCTGCGCGGCGCTGTGTCGTTTTCTCGTTGTACGCAGTATAGAAATATCCTCACTTGGGATATGGTAAAAAAAAAAATTAAAGCTGTTTGAAATCACCAACGCATTGACTGTCAACTATAGGTAATTGCAAAAACCTCCTTTCATTCAGTTAAGCTCAAATCCTCGCCGCTAGTCCTCTGATAATATAATAATATCGATATAGCTCAATCCGTTGAATACCTCGCGATATGTAAATAGAAAATACTGCACATGTGCATACAGGGTACACAAAACAATTGAATATGATTTTGAAGCACTGGGATGTGTGCTTCAAAACCACATTCACGAATACGCAGTATGTAGACACTCTCAAGCCCCGTGCGATCGAGAAACGAACCAATATAATTTCGACCTCATTTGCAAAGTAAACAATCGACGGTACATGTATATATACTTACACACTGGTATACAAGCGCAGAATACAAACCTCGCCCCTCTGACATATTCGATGCCCCAGGATTGCGACCAGTCCAATCTTTTTGTACTATCAACCGTGGGATAGTGGGTATGTGGATATAAATAGACGGTGAAGCAGTGAGCCTATCATGGCCGCGAACCGATAGTGGATACCCGATCGCGCAACGAAAAGCTCTAACCCGAACGAAATAGGATAGAAGTGGGTCGTTCGACGAAAAGTGAAACGTGGTGAAACGCAAAGAGCGAGAGAGACAGAAGATCTTAAAAGAGGAATAGAGATAGAGAGTTGAATAAAAAAATACTGTCCGGGAAAAAGGCAACCGGACCAGTTCTCGTTTTACATGCTCCATCGTACGTCGCATTAACATACTTAGGGACCCAAAACCGACATCAAAAAGACAATTGCCCAATGAAATTAGCACTCAACATACTTGGGAAATTTCTTAGGGCAGCTTCGTTGAGCTGTGAATTTCACCGCGGGGGAAACTACAATTAAATTAAAAGCTCAATTAAGAAGGTTCCATCACGAAGGGCGGGGCTGCGTGGGTGCATAAGTAGGGCCCTCTTTTTTAAAAGTAATACGCATTTTTGTTGTAATACGGTTGGTTATAAACGTATTATTGGTAATTTTATACAAAACTTATTAGCTGTCTATCGATAAATAATACCTCATGACTTCATCAACGTTACTGCAGTTTATTTTGTCAATATCTGTTGCGTGAGTGCAAAGACATCACATGATACAATTCTTTCTAGGATAACTCTCCCATAAGCGCTGTGTTAAAAACCTCAAGTTCAACAACTTGGTCTCTTATTTAGTCGATGATCTTATCTGAAACTTTGCATACGTGAATATGGCTACTTTATCTGTGATATACTTGAAAATTATTTTTTTCCGGAGGTGAGACGTTTGTGACGGAGCCTCCTTGAAAGGTATATTGAAGAAAACGAAGTCATATAAGTGTGTATGGTTTCGATCGATAGGAAAAGAAACAGAACATGGATTCACAACGATTTAACCCCTTGCGCGGTTTTGACGCCATCAGCGCACATTTTTGTGGTGCCCGAAGCGGCATTGACGAAATATAGCACACGTCGATGCATTTGTGATTGGCTCGAATAATTTTCGCGAAATTTGGTACTCGGGGATTTTTGAAGTTTCTGATTCCGAATCTACCCTCAAAATTCAGGGATTCAATATGGCGGACCAATATATAACAATTTACTTGATTCCCATGAAAATTGGTGTTCTCGGAATTTTCGAGGTCGCTGATTACAAATCTGCCTTCAATGTTCAGAAGTTGAAATTGGCGGATCCAATATGGCGAATTAAAATACAATAATTTACTCGATTCGTATGGTAATTGGTTTTTGGAGGTTTTCGAGGTCGCGGAATACGAATCTGCCCTCAAAATTCAGAAATTCAAAATGTCGGATCCAATATGTCGAACCAAAATACAATTTACTTGATTCGCATGAAAATTGGGGTTATGAGGTTTTCGAGGTGACTGATTACGAATCTGTCTTCAAAATTCAAAAGTTCAAAATGGTGGACCAAAATGAAAAAAATTGTTTTGAATCGGCTGAAACTTGGTACTCAGGGATTTTGAGGCTGCTGATAACGAATCAGAACTCACAATATATACAATATTCAAAACCATATTTTATTCAACAATTTAAATTTTCAAATTTTCAGTGGCGATTCGTAAGCAGCAACCTCGAAAGCCTTCTCATACCAATTTTTATACGAATGAAGTACATGTTTGTTTTTCATCCGCCATATTCAATTTATGAATTTTGAGGACAGATTCGTAATCAGAGACCTTGAAAACCCCCGAGTACCGATTTTCATTCGAATTAAATCAATTTTACATTTCAATCCGCCATATTGGATCCGCTATTTTGAATTTATGAATTTTGATCTCAAATTCGTAATCAGCGAGCAAAAAAACTCATGGGTGCCATGTTTCATTAAAATTGAAATACTTTGTTCTTCCGCGCTTGGGGCACAAACAGTGAAATTTTTCTTGTCGCTCAAGTAGTTAAGGTAGTCAATTGATAAAGGTAGGAGTGAATGGTAATTTGAAACTTTGGTGTATTTGAATATATCGAGGAAGTCGCTTTGTCAGGACAATGGATTTTGAGTCGACGAAGATTATAAGCTCTGCGACAACTATATACTTAGTTTACAATATGTTGTAACACGTTACGGGGCGCTAGTCACGTGTGCCTCGTAATACATTCGCGGCATATGTATGTACGTACCCTCGGAGCGGAGGGATTTATAGCTTCATGAAACTGGCCAAGATAGACGTAAAGTCCTAGATTAGTCTCGGATCCCAAATACCGAAGAAGCAGTCGCGCGGGATATTACAGAGACTTCATTGTTTCATGACAAATCCACCATTGTCATCGGTTCACGATCAAGTCTGATAAGCCCTGTGCAGTAATCAATCCGTGGTACCAGCCAAAATTCAACGTTTATGCATTGTCCGACCGTCGAAGCTCAATCTTTCCGACCACATGTGTATTACTCGCTAGTACGAAGAAACGTGAGATTCCAAACTTGCACAGATTCATATTGTACAGTGCTGACGTTGCGAAAACATGCGGTATCATCGAGAACATTGGAAAAACTGTTGACAGGGAATATCAACCACAGTGCACGCTACTCCCGCATCGGCTGTGCAAGCTGCAGCATACAAAATCGGTTCCTAAAAGTTGCAAAGTGGTAGTCCAAAGTTTCCAGTGTAAAGCAATGTAACAGTCTGTTTGACAAAAGCGTGTACAGGTACATTTTTTTCCTGGACACGGTTAGAGGGCAGATTCGAACGAGGGCCCTTCCGCCAAGATGCTTTTTATAGAAAGCGTTAGTTTTCGTCCGATCGTGGTTACAGACGAACTGTTATTGTCCGAAAAACGCGATGAAGATAGACTCACTTGGGTGAAAGAATGTTTGGTCCATGATTAGGACCAAACATATTTTTTTCAGACAAAGCTTCTTTTTATACCAATCATACCTGGTCTACCCACACCAGTTTTGGGCAAAATTTAGGTCCTAGAGTAACTAAAGATTAACAATTAATTAATTGTTAATCACGACTATAACAATTAACAATTGATCAATTGTAATTGTGAAAACTCACGGTTAACAATTAGAAACTAATCAATTTTCAATCTTTTTTGTGTATTTGATTAAAAACTACCAATTAAAACTGATTATTGTATAGGGCGCTGCGTAAGCCTACAAAACCCAAACAAACACGTCGTATCTGATATCTGTAAAGTTAAATATAGGTTAATTGTTAGTTTTAATTGTTTCTTAGAACAATTAAAAAAGTTAATTGCAATTGTTTTAATTGCGAGTTGCAATTAACATAGATTGATCCAAATAAATTAATTGCATCTTGCAATTAATAGTTCATTCCAATTAATGTTAATTGCACTTAAATTAATTGCAATTATTTTTTTAGTCAATTAATGAACTGATTGAAAATTTAATTGATTTCCGCCCAACACTGACCCACACTAATAAACACTATAGAACTAGAACGTCACGTAATTAAAATCCGACTCATATGGAGGTCTTTGTCACCAGATTATGCCATGAAATTAGTGAAAAGTATGCTTCGGAGATGCCAGAAGATTATTAACAGTGGAGGCGACTGGACTACTTATTAACCCTACACGGATTATTTTTTACCCAAGCGAATTTTTCCTCTTAAATATCTCCCGGATCCTTGAAGGACGGGGGGGTCTTCGCTCTCCACCCTAAAAAAAACTTAGCAGTAAGGGGAACTCGGTGCTCAAGCGGCGCCTCAATCCAGCAATTCCTGTCCGGATAGCAGGGCGGCGAAATCCCATGTGTGTCAAAAACGACCCATATGATCCGAGGTGCCAGCATTTTTTCAACGTAAGTAAAGTTGTGTTTTTTGCATTTTTCATGTTTCTTTTCAATGTTGGTTGATGTTGTTCGGTGGCTTTCGTTATTGTAACTCATAAATAGAAAAACACGTTCTTTTAGGTGATGGCCGCCTCATCAACCGCTGAGCCTCGCTACCACTTACGGAATAGAGCAACAGCAGTTTAAAATTTGTAATTTTTCTTTTGAAGTGCAATCTTAGTTAATTTTTTTACGTATTTTTAAATAATTCTTCAATAATACAATTATAATATATTTCACGATGTAAAATAGGTTATTTTGTAGTAGTTGCGATACCCGAAAAATGCCCTACTTTCGGATGCCAGAATAAATACTCTTCCAAAAGGGCAGACTTGGGACATTTTTTTATCTAAAGGAGTATCGTTTTAGCTACAATTTTTTTTTTCTTAATGTTAAATAGATTAAAAAATGGCGACTTTTTTCGTAAAACTACTATTTTCCGAAGGTATGCTTTATTTAAACAATTTATGTAAAAATAAAAAATGCAACCACTATAAAAACTATCAGAACTTAAAGTAGAATCAATAAAGAGTATGCCAGAATTTTTCAGATTTTTTTCTCTCCAAATACGTGAGATATGAGCTACAGGACACAAATGACCCGTATGATCAGGGGTGCCAGCAAAAACCACATGCTCCACGAAGGGTTAATAATAAAGCATCACTGTTTATATCCTGTAGCGTGTGTGTATTTTTTTTTCAATGCCTTCTCCCGAATAGTTTTTTGAGTTTCGCCGTACACGCTCTTTCCAGGCTATATGATGACTTCTTGCCCTTTGAACCGTCAAGTGTACGTAAGTATACGGACATCAGGGCAAATGCCGTGGTAAACGCCGAGGATAGTGAGAGCGCAATTTAGGAAACTCGCACTTAAGCAACAACCCCCCTCCACTCTGTATGGTGCTTGATGTGGGAATAGCCCTTGGATCTATCGCGACAGAGTCAGCTACAACTTCAAGTCAGACCAACATACGCAGTTTCGGCCCGAGCAAATATAAATACGACCGTAAAATCCATGCCCCCATTCACTAGACCAATGTTTTATGCTTTAACTTGCTCGCAGTAACTTTGGTCCTTCAAAAACGTTTCTAAAGAATGAACCTTTAACTAATTTCTATAGTTCTTGTATTGCCTTTCGTAGTCAACCGTCTTGCTGTTCCTGTTCGTTTTCTTTATCTCTAAGAACCGTAGGCTCCGGAACAAAAAGTGCGAGCTCGGCAAGAGAAGAGCAGTAAAGCATTGTAAAGTTTGTTCGTGGAAGTGGGTTAGTGGAGTTTAACTGTCAACTTCAGTTTCCGGATATTGGTGTCTCGGTTAACGAGATCTCTCAACAATATCGCCGAATGTTGTATACCGTCAAGTTTAACAGGTCTCGTTTAGCTGAAAGGAAAGAAACCGCATACTGCGGAAGCCTAATTGTCTTTAATTACCGAGACAGCATCCTTCATAGTCATCGGACTCGAAACGCTGCGTAAAAAAAGAACTTGCACAATCATTACTTAAGGAAAAATTGCTCTCTGTCGCTCTCCCCCTCTTCCTCTTGGTACTGCAGGCAATAGAATGTAATTGTCATAGTCGTTGTCAAAGTTACGTGTCAACCAAAAAAGTTGCACATTACTGTCAAGTATAACATGTTAAATGCTGCGTGCGTGTGAAGACAACGGGACCGAACAGGAGAAAGGCATAATCCATTAACGGCGTTGATAGAAATTCAATTAAGGAGTTTCGGGACAGCTTATCTTTAGGGGGAATCAGTGCAGGAATTCTATTGTTCTGAAGCAGGGCATCAATTTCTACACACCAATATTTCGTTCAAAAACAACACGATTAGTGTAATGAATTTCGAGACCTGAGACGAGAATTTAAGATTATTCTTTTTTCACGCGAGCGTATTGATAACCTGTTTTCAATATTATAGCGATGTGTATTTTTCGATTATTTTATACTTAAAAAAAATTGATGAATTTGGCAACAGCGCACTGATTGTATTGCGAGTTTGTTTTTTTTATTCATTAAACCGAATCATCTTTGAACGACAAATGTCAAGTGTTAAAAGTAATATATACGGTGTAGACGGATCATTTAATTTTTAGGTGGTATAATCGATATAATGTGCTGAGTGGTTTGACCGTTTTTCATAACATTGTTAGCATCTTTTACGTTACTTCGTGCGTAAAACTGCGGTTCAGCTATGAGTGTAGGCATCTCCCTAGTTTAAAAAGTGTTTTTTCAAATGTAAATTTTATGGAAACGGTGTAGACGTTCGATTTAAAATTTGGAAGATGAATTCAGTATATGACAAAGAATCTACTGTATAAATTTGAATCAAATGGTACCATTTCGTCACTTGTGTCGAAATTCCTTAACTCATCGTATGCCTACTCGTATATCTTCTGCTACACTTATAGACGGAAGAGTCTGTTGATTTCTCTGTACCCGACAAACTTCCGAACCGATGGTCCGGTTTAGATGCAATTTTCACCAGCGTATAGTAAGTTTTCTGGTGCAGGTTTTAAGCTACGTATCATTACGGTAGGTTATCGGAGGGCTGATCAGTGAACAAAAATGTAAGTCGATCAGTAAGAAAATTGACCGCGTAAACATGCGCGAGCGCGCCCGCATGTTTGTGCTTCTTCTTGGCGCCAGGACAGCGAACATCGTATACAAGGAGGCTCTCGAATAAACTTTCCGATATCTTTACTTTCATATCCATTATCCGATTACTACTTGCGTACTATAAACCTACTCACTATAAACCTACTTTCTGTCGATGACAAGGCCACGAAAAATCGACTTGCACCCGAGCGGAACCGGGTACGGCAGCTAGTTATATACAGGGTGGTCCAATAACTATTAGCACTTTGGATATCTTCGAAACTATAAGGTTCACAGAAATATTTGCTGAAATGAAATTGCACAGTACGGAAGGGGCCATCCGATAGCGATAATAGTTGTTTGCAGGTGGAGGTACTTCGGACATTTGAAGGTCAACTCCATTTTTTTAAATGGATCGGTATGTTTTTCTGTATCATGAAAGAGGAGTGCAAAACGAGTTCAACGACCTATAACATAAGGTCATTGAAGGTCATAGAAAGTACAGAAAGGCGTTTATCTTACTATAAACGTAGTAATTTTATTTACTACCGAAACTGTAAGTATTATCGCCTTTCTGTACTTTCTATGACCTTCAATGACCTTATGTTATAGGTCGTTGAACTCGTTTTAAGCTCCTCTTTCATGATACAGAAAAAAAAACATACCGATCCATTTAAAAACATGGAGTTGACCTTCAAATGTCCGAAGTACATCCACCTGCAAAAAAACTATTATCGCTATCGGATGGCCCCTTTCGTACTGTGCAATTTCATTTCAGCAAATATTTCTGTGAACCTTATAGTTTCGAAGATATCCAAGGTGCTAATAGTTATTGGACCACCCTGTATATATGGGACAAGTGTTTAAGAGTAACTACTACTTTCGACTTTCGTAAAATCATTTTTATAAGTGGGACTAAAAGATTTTGTATGTCAAAAAAAAGTCCATTTTGGGGAAGTATTTGCTCAGCTAATTTATAACCCTGTTTGTTACGCGCATGGAGATTCCGGTTCGTAAATCAGACATGAAATGCAATCTCATGATTAATAAAAATCTTTTGTTGTTTTGTCGGAAAGTCTAATAATTTATTAATATTATAATAGAATCCTCATTCGATTAAATAACTTTTAAAGCAACCGCAATGTTTACGAAATAGCTTTGACCGCTCCCACCTGTGGCTTGAACATTTCCACGTGGAGCCATTTGGGGTGTGGATCACATTCCCAATTAGAAATTTAGCTACGGGGCGGACTAGGGCCGGATCCGTATGCCGTATCCCTTACTGTGGTACTATACAGGCTGCCGGATCAGGGCTTTATTAAGCGTGAAACGCTTTTTCGCATCTGGCTTTGAAGCGAATGCCGGTTACGGACCTGATCAGTACACTCTTTCCGGCCCTGATCCGACTGCCGTATTTATGCCTGAAATGAAAAATTAAATCATCGACAAATTATGAATAAAAAAATTATCGTAGTATTTTTCTCTCTACCTTCTAATTCTAAAGCTGAACGCGCTATCTACGTAGCCATCCTAACACTTGTATGAACCTGGTTTTTTCGTTACTTTTTTTATCATTCCAAAGAATGGCATTAATTTTTTTTCATATATATAATCTTTTTCCTTTAAATTAAAAGAAAAAACAAAATAAAGTTAAGAAGGAAAATCTGGACTTACAATAACCCACAATAATAAATTCACTTGTAATGTAATTTGATGTTTATATTATTTATATAGTACAGTCACGACATATTTGGTTGAACTTTGATTCTTGAATTTATAGTAATTGTATCTATACTTTATTAAATTGTATCACTTTTGTTCTCAATATATTCCTTGGCTCTCTTTGCCGTCGGCAGCCTCAACACGGAGCTGACAGCTATACAAGGCTTGCGGTCCGAAAACGGTTGTAAGACACGCCTGATCCGTGACGTATGCTCACCGGATCAACGGAACTTCAGCGGTCCTTGGTGGCCATGGTGGCCAAGTTACGGTGGCATACAGGCGGCCTTACATCGGCTGTTCAGGGTGCCTTCTTACTCCCGTGGTACGGTTACACTGATTCAGAGGATATCCGGTACTGATGAGGCGTGCCTCACTACGGTATTCCGGACCGCAGCTTGATAGCGACCGAATCAGTCTTCAGGCTGCCGGATCAAAATTTCTAGTCGGGTTGATTTTACATGTATCTATGTCCGAGGACTCGTGCGGATGTGTACGCTTGGTCGATTGTATAGTTGATATAATTTAATTATTAGATGGGATAAGGATTCTATCAGGAATTTAGTACCTTCCCAACACCATTTTCCATCCTCACGTACACTGTGGTGTTCTAGTTTTGGAAACTTTGCTCGCCGGAATAGTCGCGTGAGCTGATAACAATAAAGTTTGGGGATCGATACGGGAATCTCGTAAAGTTTACGTCGAAACGTCCAGACTATAACGTAACGGGATAGGATATTCCTCATTGCTCCCATTTCTCGACTCAATGATGAGCGTTTGAAATTGGAATTTTTCATCAAACAAAACGCTTGCCGGAAACGAGTACTAAAATTGTTAGATGGAATCTGCAAAGATTATGAACAATATAACTATAAGAGAAAATAGATCCCCTAAGATTGCCCAATCAATAATAAGGCTCTGTGAGAATAGATAGACGTATTATAAAATAAACGTCCGCAGATGTAAGTTTCTAATGTTTCAATATTTTTCTATACATTGTGAATAGCGCGAAAACATCATAGCTCAATCTGCCATTCATAGTTCGCGCATCTCGAATATTTTTAATAACTTTTAATGACTAACGAGAATGAGAGAAGCTTCGTTTTAAAACGAACAACGTTTACTAAAAATGAATAAACATGTATCTTATCTCCCATTTTTTGCCTTCGTGCCAAGTTAAAAACAACGAATATCAGTGTCATAACAATGTCAATACATTTATATTGCCACGATTTCAAAATCCATAGCTCGTATCGAAACTGTTTATATGAATGTATAAAAAAGTTGACGATATTCATAAGAAAATACAGAAGTTTGACAAATAGTCAGGATTTTATTACTCATGATTACTTTTGTAAAGTGTAGCGCCAACTAAAGCACCGTAGATTATTTCAATAACGAATAATGGGATCATTTGTTACGCTTCATTGTTACAAGTTAACTTACTAAAAAAATCCACTTTTTTAGGGGTTAGATTGCTTTGCTCGAGACAAGTATTACGTGGAAGGCGGAAGGAGTGCCTACGAATAGATATGAGATTCCACGGAAGTGGGTATATGCAATTGCAGGAGAGAAAATAGCACAGGTCGCCGGGGTAAAACGCTAGCAGGTTTGTAGATGGAGAGGAAACTGGAAAGGAGAAAGAGAGAGAGAGAGAGTGAGAGAGAGAGAGAGAGAGAGAGAGAGAGAGAGAGAGAGAGGAAGAGAAACGGGAGCGTTAACGAATTTGGAAATTACCCCAAGGAATGCGGTTCTCGCTTCCGGTAGATTTAGCCGCGGAAATCACGGCTGCGCGATTTGCCACTAGCGAACAAACCCCTAGGACACGGGGTTGATGGAGTGTGAGGACTGAGAGGAAACGTTCGAAGAACACGAAGCGGTAAAGCAGTGAGACCTTGCAATCTCGAGAACTACGAGAAGGTGAAACGAAGAAAAGTGTATTCCGAGTATTCATAGGAGAGCGTGGGGTATGATGTACCACGGATATTTCTAAATTTATGGCGCGTACGTAACTAGTGATATTTTTGGTCTGGAAAAATGCGTTAAATCTAATATTGTTCTGGCTAGAGACCCAATCTATTAGAAAAAGTAAAAATCAACCGTCGCATTCTATAGATGAAGCCCATTGCGTCGGGGATTAGAACTCTAAAATCCAACGGAAATAAGAAGCAACGAGAGATTATGCATTCTGAGACTCACTCACAGGAGAACAACGTGGACCCTTTGTCCGGCGTAGAAGGAGCCTAGACGCGATTGCGTGCATCGCCACATTGAGTCGGATGGAAAAATAATGTAAACTTTTCGTTTAGAGTCCGAAAATGGATCATTAACCCTTCGTGGTCACCCTGGGTAGAATCGACCCGTCGATAAGTTTTTGGTATAAATATATAATAGTTCCGGGCTTTGAATGAGACTGTATTCACCATCCGACCTGAAGTTTGAAGTATCCTCATATCATAAAATTTACCCTCTTCACATGTCGGAATAAATACCTTTATTGGAACGCGCACTATGCTACTATTTTTTTCCAAAAAGTAACATAGCTAAGGAGTATTACGTCCAAATTTTAGGTAAAAATGTTGAAAATTCACGGAACTATGATTTTTTGAGCGAAAAAGTGTTTTTTTGCGTTTTTACCTCTTCATCAATTTTTTTTAGAATGTTACCATTTTATTTCTTATAAATAAATTTTTCGTACGTCATCTGGAAAGTTCAAAGCATGTTCCTTAATTTTTTGAACCACTTCGGACGGATAATTTGGTAACAATACATTTTTTGAAAATTGACTGGATAGAATCGACCCGAGTATGACCACCGCGATTGAGTTTGGATGTGTGACCACGGAGGGTTAACAATCATTGTAATCGGTAAAATTGTGTTGGCACGATGCAATCAAAGCTGAAAAGATCAAACAGCGAATTCGGAAAATGCACAGCGGAATTACCCGTGTTTGAAGACAGATACTGTTGGTAAAGCAAGTTGGTGTTACAATCGTGTGTTGCCATCTGTTAAACGACGCCAAAACAAATTTGACACTGATTCATAGGTTAGTTTAGATTGGCAACCATATCGGTGCGTCGTGCAACATGGTTTTCGCTAAGACGGAAAAAGTGCAGTATTCAGTGATTCGCTCTTTGTTTTCGAGTGGGGAAAACGTGTGAGGAGATAAAAGCGAAGTTGAACGCTGTTTATGGGGGTTCTTCGTCATCTATGACTACAGTTAGATATTGGTTCAACGAGTTTAAACGTGGTCGAACACCCGTTTATTATGCGGAACGCCGAGGACACCTGGCAGATGTGGTTATCGAGGAAATCATTGAAAAAGTCCGCGACATGATTTTCGCTGATCGACGAACGAAAGTGCGCGAAGTAGCAGAGGCCATAGGTGTGTCGACGGGAACGGCAATTAATATTTCACATTATAAGTTGGCAATAAAAAATTTGTCGGCCTAATGTCCGCCGCGATTGCTCACGGTGGACAACAAGCGGTTGCGGCTTTGAATTTGGAAACTGTGTTTGGAGCAATTTAAGAAAGATCCGAAGAACTTTTTGCGTCGAGTTGTCACCGTCGATGAGATCTGGATTCATCATTATACACCAGAAAACAAGCAACAATCAAAACCATCGGTTGCTTCCAGTGAATCTGCTCCAAAGATGGTGAAGACGGTCCCATCGGCCGGAAAAGTTATGCCGACGATTTTTTGGGATGCGAAGGCCATCGTACTCATTTACTACTCAGAAAAAGGAAAAAACGATCACTGGAGAATACTACAGTGAATTATTGAGCCACTTCAACAAGAAATTGAAGGAAACACGGCCTCATTTGGCAAAGGAGGAAGTCCTGTTTCACCACGACAACGCACCAGCACATTCATCCGAAGATGTCGCCGCCAAACTGCATGAACTGCTGCCGTATCCTCCCTAGTCGCCCGACCTGGCTTCTATCGACTTCTTCTCTTTTCCAAACATGAAGAAATAGCTTGAAAGAAAAAATTTAGCTCAAATGAGAAGCTCATCGTCGAGACAGAGGCATATTTCGAAGAGCTCGAGAATTTTTTTTTGTTGAGAGTTTAAAAAAATGGTAGAGACGATCGGAAAAGTGTATATCCCTAAAAAGGAACTATGTTGAGAAATAAATCATTTGTTTTTGAAAAAAAATGGCGTCTTTATTCTTAACACGGGAACTTTTTGAATCACCCTCGTAGTAACTGAATAATCAGATTGCACCACGACCTCGATTTAGAGAACGGTTGCAGGACCGGAACGGTTTCGCACTTGTATAAATCGAGGAAACACGCTCGACTTTGCGTGGTAAGCGCTGCATCTCTCCCATCATACGGTGTACATATCGATCTGGTCCGTGCAGTGGGGACACGTGCTTAAGTCAATGTTTCCTAAAGCGAGGCACTAACGAAGTGTCTAAAAAAAAGTCACCGAAACCCTATTGTTACGTCTTCAAGTGTTCATTCGGGATAATGGTCCAGATGTGAAAGATCCACAAAGCTGTGAACGTCAACCAAATTTGCGGAAATCCTTGAAACCCCAGGAAATTGGGGGCCAGTCACGAGGATGAACACGGTTAGTTCAGTTATGTGATCAAACATGTGCTCAACCATCCACGAGAACAACAAGAGCGCGAAGTGGTATAGCGCGGCCAAAAACGTATCAGTTTGTAGAAGTACGTTATCCTTGCCCCGATGGACTACATAACACATATTATGGGCTTGAAGTAGGCAACCGTGGCATAGCGGGTGTAGATCGTGAGGTGGAAAAGCTCGATGATGAGAAGAGTAGACTATTTCGGAGTATGTTTGAGAGTATGTGTCGTTAGTTTGCAAGTAAAGGCTAGGTAGGATTTATACCTAGCTCAATTTATACCGGTTAAATCCTCTATGTGAGTCTGCTGCACTCCTGACACTTCTTGCTTCCAGTATTATTCAACACTAATGAAACGCCAACGTTCCCTCTTTTAGTGTAGTAGCAAATGTACCGCGTTCTCCTAGGTCGCTGTGGCTGGCTCCGCACCTTTGTTTCGTCCATTGCAACTGCGCCGATCCTAATTCGTCCATGTTGTGTGGTACATAATCGCTGGCAACAGCGAGTACGTTGTGTTGTGTTCATGGGGTGGCCAACAACGTCGGATCATGTAGCGATGGTATTGAGGAAAGGGTCATGAGCACTGGAAGCTCTTTATTGAGTGTGGTTCAACACCAAACTTTAGGTATACGGAAATGCAAGCATAGGTATACGGATGGAGACAGAGAGAAATAATGAAAACGAGAGAGAAATAAGGAGAGGGAGGGAGATAACAATAATAATCGATTCGTAATCGCCGCCTGCCCGTGCGGAAATTGAGTTCGGGCTTTGATCGGGCCCATCGTAATTTTTCCTAACTTTCCTAATGGGTTCTAGTCTGGAAGCCTCACATGGGTCATCAATGACCGATCACACTTTGCTACAGAGCGCCATTGAAGGCAAAATAAACAGGGCCTTTAAAATTTCCTCAACAGTGTCTCATAACAATTATTGCAGCCATATGCGTACGTGCATGTGTGTGTGCATTGTGAAAAAAAATGTGTTCTTTCAATACATTTGAGACTTAGAATTCTGTCGTATATTCTGACACGTTTGATCCCGCGCTGCTTCAATGAACGCATTGCATGCGTGTTGGTTCAAGGCATCACAGCTTGTCTACTAAACGTATTTAATTATTATATTTAATCGATCTCTATAATTATTATGCCACAAATTCTTTAGTCAGGGAATCTACAATCAGCTAGGGAATCTACAACTACCCCCCTTAAAGGTTTTTACTTGATCCCCGTACTTAGACCATAGTTTTAATCAACCTACCTATCCTACCAATCCCTAATAGGGGCCCGGTCCGGCTCTATTACGGAAAACCCTATTATGAAATCCACAAATAATCCATTGAAGGCCGCGAATTGTATTAGGTATACCCTGCCAATTTGCCGCACGGGTGGTGATCTCCAACATCTCTTCTTATGGTTTTCTTGTATATTCTTACCGTTAATAAAAATTACACCATTCTTCAGGTGTCCCAATATAACCTCGAGCGACGGATATCGGTGAAGGCAATTTCCCATATGCCTATTGACATTTGCTACCGATCGCTAGGTTTTACGGCGTGGGATAGAAACGGATAACCGCCCATCTCGTCAAAATTGAAATCTTATCGTTACTACAAAAGAAACGCATCGTGACAACGATTAAGCGCTCTCTTGTCCTCGGAACTTGAACTCCCTGATATTGTACTATGCGGCCCATTTTCGTGAAACGTTGGCCGACACTTCTAACGAGACTTAACCACAGTTCCTGGAGTCGTTGGAAGTTCCGAGCCTTGAATCAAATTTACAATGTAGGTTAATGATAACTGTGACAAAGCCACTCTTTAGTAACTGTGCGAGAGCATATTCTAGGTAGAATCAGGACATACATTTATTTGCCTGAGATTTTAATTCAAACAAAACTAATTGTTTTACTGTTTTTTTTTTTAACAATCCAGACACAAGATGGTTGGAATTTAATAAAATTGTATCCGTCTACAATGACGTCGATATTGAGAGTGTCCACTCACTGTTTTACTCCACCATAATGAACCAATTATCGTCAGAGTATATTTTTAAGCCACGGTCCTCAGGCTTTCCTCTCTCACCCTTAGATCGCCATTGCAGCTCGAGAGAAACTACGCTGAGCAACATCCTCAATCTTTTCGCAACGAAATTCAATTACGACAACGAGCAAAACTGTAACGCCGAGAAATTGAAGAACAACATTTATCCAACGATACGATCGTCCTGACGAGGCGCTGCGTCGCAAGACGGAAGAGGGGGCATGAAGCTGTCGGAGTTTATCGCTTGACGTTTGTGTGTATGCAAGGAAGAGATGGCGCAGCTCTATCGTAGCTTCAGGAATAGGTCTACACAAGCCGGAGATGACTCATAAGATAATCCCTGAAATGAGCACGGGAAGGTGCGGCAGGGCTTGGAAATGTCAAGAATTTTATCTGCCTCACCACTCACCACCCGCTCGCTCAGCCCTGGTAGACACCCTATCTCACTTATCATCTCTCTCTCTCTCTCTCTCTCTCTCTCTCTCTGGCTCTCTCATTCCGTATTTTTCTCTCACCCCCCCCCCCCCCCTCTTCCCCTCGCGCGGCCTCAGAACTATACTGTTCATGCTCCTGGGATAAACCAGCTTTCCGGACAGTTCCAGCAAACGGGTCACAGCAAACACAATAAGAAGATCATTGTACAATAAATATTCTTCGTTCTCCACGCTCAGTCGTTTTGTTTTTTTTCATACAAAGAGAAGAAAAGCAGTCTCTGTTCAGACCAGAGAAAATATTCACCATGTAGCACGAGATAATTGATACGAACACGCTAATTGAAACGGGGTGTAAAAGTTTGTACGGAAAACTTTCCTTGCGTGTATCAACTTGAAACCTGGTATAAATATTTTTCAAAACAAATAATAAAACGCATATTCTAGGATTTTTCAAAATCCCTATTGCGGAGTGCTACCTCTAATGCAGTTTCTATGAGCCAAGTTCTACGCGGGCGAAGCCGCGGGCGGAAGCTAGTACATATATATATAAGCATCGATAGAAACGGAGCGAGCAAAAGAGAGAGGAAAAAGCGAGGGAAAGAAAAGCCTTGACCGTCTAATGGGTTGATCTATCATTAAACTTCTGAGTGCAGTAGGTCATGTGGTTTTGTTGTCACCAGAGTGTCGATCTCTTCAATTTACAGTCTAACGCAGTAACTCTTTCATACGATTCAGGTAACACCAAAGAATCGAGCTTCCACAATGGAATTAGCAATTAATGTTTGTTGTATTTACGCAGCAGCCAGTAGCCGTCCCTAATAACACTCAGTAATCACTATTCAACATAGGATGACAATTAGAGGATCAAAAGTGAAAAAAAAAACGTTTTATAAAATAAATTCATTATACGCCCCTTGGATACCATGGCGAAGCAACGGCAATGCCATCTGTCAGTTAACGGCGGCAACTCGAAGTTGTTCTTCTCATGACAGTTAACATATGATTCGTATACAAATTACTGCACGTTTTGGATTATATTTTTATTTAATGCAATAAGTAATTGTTAAAGTGCGATTATGAGCCACACTGTTATCAAGTGTGGTTTCCAGAATATTTATGGCGATTTTTTTCGCGGAAAATCTGTATCTAAAGGTAAGTAAATACACGAAACATGAAATATTCTGTCAAATTCATGGTAATTTTTACTACGTATTTATTTTTAGGATTATCATATTACTAATAATACAATGATCAAGATGATTAAACATTTATAGGGCATAGACTATTTCAAAGCTACCACGTTCAGGAGGTCGTCGAAATCCATGATACAGCTAGTGGAGAACGAATTGTCCATGGGAAAGTAATACCACAGACGAGAGTGAATAATCCATCGTACTACGTAAAAGTAGAGGTATGCAGTAATTATGAGATCAATTAATAGTTGACGAATAATGTAAAAAAATATATTTTCGGTAACTTTTTGACCATACCTACAAAACGAAAATGGAAAATGAAGATGAATCTCATTATCATAGAAATATGAATAATGAAGGAATAAGTATTTTCAACTATACCTACAAAACAGAAATGGAAAATGAAGATGTATCTCCTTATCACAGAAATATGAATAGTGAAGGAATAAGGAATTTTTACATCCCACAGCACAACAGTACCTCGTACCACCCATTTTTTCTTTATTTCACAGATCACTTTTTAACGAAATTAATGCGCGAGTCGCACAGCTGACTGCAGTCAAACGTCCATGCGTTGTCTGAATCTGCCACCAAGCCGCGCCACTAGAGATATCCAAGAGGCGTATAGACTTTGCTCCCGTGTAAATGTCCACTTGTCTCATTGTCAGAGGAATAGAATACACCGACCAGTGAATGGAGAAAAGCTGATTTATATTTAAAATAAGTAAAAAATATGGATTGTTGATGAAGCCTCGAAATACTATAATTTAGCAAAAACATCACAGGTGTCGTTAAAATCAATTTCGGAGTTTAATTTCTAATTTTGACGCCACACGGAATTTGTCTAGCTTGTGGTACTTGCACACCGCGCAAAATAGTTATGATACGGCTGTGCACAGTACATGTTCCAAAGGCAAAAACGAAAGTTTTTATGAGCTTTAAGGGTCGGTATTAGTTTTATCATTTAACCGTAGAAGTACACTCTTGGGTCTCACAGACCCGACTAAATTTTTAAGGGACTGACACCGCGAGGCTCTTGACGCTATAGATACGGCCATGCCACGTAAATTCACTTTGGTCCTTCCCTTAACACTTTCCGCTGGGCAGACCCTCAGTCATCGATTTGCTGCTGAATTATGAAGGTCGAATTACAAGCAAGGTATCCCAGACTCAAGTGTGGACGAATCCATCGAAATTATAAAGTAATAAAACCTTCCTTTTTTTACTGTACGATTTTAAATAAGTTGTATTGAATAAATATGAATGACTTTATTATAATCTTTTGATATTAACCATTTTTTTCATATATGAGTGTGATTTTGCTATAAATGTATTACAGAATAATTATACTCTCTGCCAGGTGCATGTAAAGTCGCAGAATAAATAAATAAGTAAATAAACAAATAGGTGACTAAATAAGCAATGAAAATGTGAATTCTTCGATTTTATTATTAGCAGCTGCTATGCTTACTCGCAATAATACGCGAACTGCGCAAGAAATCCAAAAGCAGCTGCGAATTTCTCGCGAAGAGCTTTTGGACGACAAAACCCACATATAAAATGACCCTGTCGAACATATAACCGGCCACGATACTAACAAAGACGAAGAAGATGTGAAGGATCTCAATTCGGATTCCTACCGAAAAGCTTGTCAATATACGTTGTTTCTGCTTTTATGCAATAAAATCTTATTATATAAACACTTTTATGCAATGTATAAATAATTCATTCGAAAATGTTGGATTTTTACAATAGTGATTCGTGAGAATAGTCCACACATCGGTTGTGAAAAACGACACTCCGAAAATCGACCTAGTTCACCCCTGGAGGTTTTGTTGATAACGATAAAAAAATATATATCATCGTATTTTTTATCTTAAAATTTCTCTTTTGCCCTTTCAAAGTCTGTAAAGAAAATTAAATTTCGTCGATTGGTTCTTGAGTTCTGAATTAAAATAAAAAAAGTTCCGAACTCACTTATTTTCTCTTTCGCGAAACATTTTTATCTGCTCAAACAGCTTTCTCAGACAAAATATGAACCGAACACAGATTTTCTCTTCATAGGCGATTCCCTAACAGTCTACTCTTTCAGTTGAAAAAAAAATCATCTGAATAGACGCAATTTCGAGAAAACTACATTATTCGAAAGTTAGCCGGGTTTCGAAGACCCAGTGTGAATAACTAAATAGCGAAAAATATGAGTGTAGTCCTAGTATAGGGGTTAAGTCATACAATCAATCGGATTTTATGCAAAAAATTTAAATAAATTCGTAATAATTGGTCAGAATTAGACATGTTCGTTCCCTGATGCTGTATTCTAGCCTCTTTCCAGTGAATGGACATATATGTTTGGTTAATTCTCAAAGCAGAGTGACAAATTTAGCTCATCTTCCAAAATTACAAAATTAATTACAGTTAAGAATTGACAATGTACATTTCATCAAATGTTGTCATAAGATCATCTCATTCATTTTTTTTTTTTCATTTTCGACAAAATGTAATTTTCTGTTTCTTTGTCGAAACAAACTTTGGAAGTTTTTTGAGAATGTCAAGTTAAGATGCAAAAAGCTTTATCTATATTCTACGGAATGGTAATACCAAATATAATACTCATATGTATATAGGTGGCTAGGTTATAGGAGGTGAAAAAATAATTGCGCTCAAATTTGCGGACTATATAGTATTGGTGGCCGATGAAGAAGAGGGACTAAGGGACATTTTAAAATCACTAGAAAAATACGTGAAGAAAAATAAACTAACGGTAAATATAAAAAAGACAAAAATGTTCAGATTCAAAAGAGGCAGACGGAACAAGAAAAACCAGAAATGGAAATACAATAAACAGGAATTAGAAATAGTAAAGGGATACCGGTATCTGGGAGTAGTTTTTTCGACAGAAAATACCTTCGAGAAAGACATAAATAATATAACGGAAAAAATAAGAACAGCCACAAACGCGACATGGGGAACATTTAAAAGGGCCGGAACAAATAGTTTGCGAAGAAGACTATATCTGATGGATGCGATTGTTGAAAGCGGAATATTGTACGGGACGGAAGTATGGGGGTGGAAGAGACGGTAGCTAGTGGAAAGACTCCAAGGGGACGTGAAAATGGCCATGGGCCTGAATAGGAAGACGCAAAGCTACATATGGCGGATGGAAGCGAGATGTAAAGGTATAACGGCGGAAACATGGAAGAGAGTGGCAAACTATTTAATAGAAATAATGAAGATGGGGGAAGAAAGATGGCCGAAGAAGTGCCTCAAGGAGGAGGCGAGAGGAGTTTTAAACGGAAACCCAACAAAATGGGGAGCGGAAATCAGTGAAGCAATGCAGGAAGTAGGAGAGGGAAACATATGAAGAGCAATAGCAAACGACGATATAAGGGAAATGGAGAAAATAATAGAAAGGGGGACAAAAACAAAAGTCGACCAAGAAATCCAACACGATTGGAATAAAATAGAAAAATAGACGTATTGCCCTCAGTATAAAAGCAGGAAGGATACCCTAGGAATAGAGAAGTTCTAGGAGGACGTAAATATAAGGGGTGAAACAAAAGAAACTTGGGCGAGACTGAGATGTGGGAATGTGGGCAAAGAAGGCAATAAGGGGTACAGTGACAACAAGTGCAGGGTATGTAAACAGGAAGTGGAAAACCTAGCGCACATATGTACGTGCAAGAAAACTAAGGAAAAAAAATTAAAAAAGAAGTAGTAAACGATCTGGAGAAGTGGATAGGGGATAAAGAAGGAGAGCAAATCGATAGACAGATACAGACTGTGTTAAAAAAGGAGCCTGTTACTGAATTATGCATGTACATAAATCACTTCGAGAAACTGAACGGAAAAATCGCAAATGAGGAAATGAATGCGAGAGGAAACGATCGGCAAAGCGGGAATAGAATATAAGTTCGAAATATAATAAGAAAATATTGTAAGGGGAAACGTATATTTAGGGGGGAACTTTCTGTGTAAACACCCTGAAGGGGTATACCTGAAATAAATATTATCTATCTACTCATATATATAAGAATATTATAATTGTAGTGCAACACAGTGATCTCCAAATATACTATTTAATAAAAATGAATAATAATAAGTTAACCTTTACAGAATTCATCTACACTGCACGTCCATTTACTGACGGTCGAGTGCCCATTTACCGGTAATTTCATCCATTCACTAAAGATTTACTCATTTCGCTAATTATTTATCAATTCCTCCAATATTAATTGTTGCAATTACATTGAATATTTAGTTCTACTATCAGAATAATACATTTTGTTAGCTATAGCAAATAGAAAGTTTGTTTCATTTTACAGTCTGAATCCTATAGTCGCTCCCATATGTCGCTCTATATGATGCTCTTCGTGCATTCACTGGTCGGTTTACCTTATGCTTTGGTAAATGACGAATCGAAAATTCGTCATTAATACGGCGACTGAAGGGCGAATTCGTGTTTTCGTACGGAGTACAAACAGAATTAACGAAAAAAAATACGCTGTAGGAGAGGAACATGGTTTCTGGGTCGATCGTAGAACGAGATCTGTTTTCGAGTTCCGTACACGTGGAATTTATGGTACGATCTAGATATGACGTAAGAATCTGTATGTATCTGTATTAACTTGTTAAAATTTATTGCGCTTGGTCTGGGTACGGTGCAATGCTCCCCGAATATTCGTAGACACGTGTGTTTCTGCTACTTGCCAACAAACCGACAAATTCTCTTGACTGCCGAGTACTTGGTTCGATCGTCCGTCTCTTCTCTGAATCTAGCTCTCTGCCTGGAGAATTGAAATTAGACTGATGTACTTCAGCCGTCAACGGTTTATGCAACGGAGAGTCTTATTTTTGGAATGCGCACGCTATTATCGATCTTATCGTGTAATTGACAAAGGCGAGAGTCTATCGAAGATTGCAAACTAATACATACCTAAGCACACAAAGAAAACGACAAGAACGTGTATTTTTCTCGTGTGAAGGACACTGAGTATATAAAATATATAATAAAATAAATAATATAAACAATATAAAATTATTGAATATTTTATAACCATAGTTACCGCCAAAAATATAATACTGCTCATTGATATTTTAGCAGTTGCATAAATTATGCACATATGTTAACCGCAACAACCAATCTTACAGGTGTAAAAAGAATAATGTATACTAGGAGCTTAGGATTTTACAACGACAGCTTCAGTTGATGTTATCCTCCCGGATGGTCAGAACAATACAATAATTGTTTAACAGATTTGACAAATATAGAAAAGTCTTCAAGACGATTATCGCGACTGGTCTCTTCGAGGTCTGGAGACAGAATTCCCCTTCGTTGGTTATCCTTGGGCGCTTTGCCTAGGACGCCTGGGTCTTTTGTCCCTTGTCTTATCCTTTAGCTTCGGGACAAACAGCCCTGGCGTTCATGCCCCACTCAAGAGTCAGGCAACCCGATATCCAACTGGATCCCTCCGACGCAAAAGGGAGAGCAACGAAAAACTTTTCCTACCCGAGCATACGTTGATTGTTCAATGTTATATAATATAGTAGGTTTTCATAAAATGGATATTCCATTACGGCTATCAAAAATTAACTGCCCTAGGATCATAATAGTGAACAGAACTAAAATATACAAGGTGGTCCAATAACTATTAGCACCTTGGATATCTTCGAAACTATAAGGTTCACAGAAATATTTGCTGAAATGAAATTGCACAGTACGAAAGGGGCCATCCGATAGCGATAATAGTTTTTTTTTGCAGGTGGAGTTACTTCGGACATTTGAAGGTCAACTCCATTTTTTTAAATGGATCGGTATGTTTTTTTTTCTGTATCATGAAAGAGGAGCACAAAACGAGTTCAACGACCTATAACATAAGGTCATTGAAGGTCATAGAAAGTATAGAAAGGCGTTTATCTTACTATAAACGTAGTAATTTTATTTACTACCGACACTGTAAGTATTATCGCCTACACACTACAACACACGCTTACACACTCAAGTAAAATCTTTTAAAAAAATATTTTTGATATTAAATTTGATAAATGACAATCTGTCAATTATGTGTCTGACAATGAGTAATTGGGATGTATTTACAAGGGTCGTTTCTATATCATAGCGTCCAGTTACGCATCTACATATTTGGTCCTATCATAATTCGGTGAACACTTTTATTTTTTCACAGTTGCCATCCTGTTTGTGATAAGTTTGAGGTTATGTTACTGTTATGTAGTCTTGACGTTTACATTTCAGAAAACGTCTGTAACTGTGCAAGAACAACGCGCATTTTTGAAAATTTGTGCTCTGCTGAATTATTCAGCTGGACTATCGGGAAATTTTTTGCACAAAGCAGTAGGCAAGAACGCGCTCAAGAAAAGTGCAGTGACGAATTGGATGAAATCGTTCAAGGGGGGACGAACAAATACTGGAGATGCACCGAAGTCGGGTCGACCAAGATCGCCTTCCAGACAAGAAAGGAAAAAACGAATCCAGGAATTGTTGCGATGCTCTAGTAGAATGAGCATTAAGGACATCTCCGTACAACTGAACGTACCTTTCGCATCGGTAGAAAAAATATTAAGAGACGATTTATGTCTGGTGTCCAAGCTCGGCGAATACGTTTCTCATTCGTTGTCGCCTTTCCAGAAGGAGAAGCAAGTTGATATCGCACGCGTGAACTTGTTGTGGCTTAGTCATCGCAACGATGACCTAAGAAGATTCATTTGCCTGGACGAAAGTTGGGTCGAATTTTTCACGCCCCTGCAAAGACATCAAACGCGCTCCTGGGTCAAACCAGGCACATCAGCTGAGCCCATACCACGCGCAGAGTTGCACGAGAGGAAGGTCTTGCTGATAGTGGGCATGGATGTTCACGGCGTGGCGTTTTGGAAGACTTATGAGGAAAATATCACAATGACGGCCGAGCGCTATAAATCGGCTTTGGAGGAATATATCCCAAGATGGGCGGTACATCGCAACATTAGAACATAATAGTATGGTTTTTCATTTTTTTTTTAGTTGGTCGAGTGCGTGTACTTCAAGTGTGCCGATGCATTTTGGTCGTTACATTTTATTTTGTTTCGTTATTTCTAATTTTATTTTTTAGTTTAATCTTGTTAAAAGCGACGTGGGTGATCTAGGGGCTTGTGCGCTTCAAGCGCCTCATTTCTGTACGCCGTTCGAGTAGTTGCGTGGCGAGGTTGTTGGGGTGGACGTGGATTCCTCCTAGGCATTTTGTGCTGAATCGGTGGATTTCTTGGCGGACTGTGCTTATTTGAAGGTCGTTGTGGATGGTTTCATTGGAAACAAATCATGGAGCATTTAGAAAGTCAAATCCGATTGCTTTTTTTATAATTCACTTTTTATAATATAATCTACACATTTGTCACATCCACTTCTCAAATAATTCTTTTCCGTATCATGATTATTATTATACCTAAATGTATTATATTTTGCTTTTTTCCTATTCGAAAATTTATATTAGGACTTGGAATTAATTCGTAGCATTTTTTAATGAAAAAAAAAAAGATTTATTTTAAATGAAAAAAAAAATACATTAATGAAAGTATTGCCCATCACTTTCTACTACTTTTGACCATCTTTCGGGCAGGGTACGAATACCGTGTCGGAAGAACGCCTCGTCTTTAGATGCAATCCACGAATCGACCCATGTTTGACAATCTTCGTAAGAAGTGAACTTCTGCTCAGACAGGCTATGAGCCATCAAAGGAAACAAATGGTAATCAGAAGGAGCGATATCTGGAGAATACGGCGGGTGGGGTAGGATTTCCCATTTAAGTGTTTCCAGATATGTTTGTACCGGTTTTGCGACGTGCGGACGAGCATTGTCGTGCAGCAAAATGACTTTGTCGTGTCTTTCGGAGTATTCCGGCCGTTTTTTTTTTCAATGCACGGCTCAAGCGCATCAATTGCAGTCGGTAGAGATCCCCAGTAATGGTTTCATTCGGTTTCAGCAGTTCATAATAAATCACACCCCTCTGATCCCACCGAATACAGAGCAGGAGCTTAGACCCATGGATATTTGGCTTTGCCACTGATGTTGATGGTTGGCCGGGCTTAACCCATGACTTTCTGCGCTTCGGATTGTCGTAATGGATCCATTTTTCGTCACTAGTGACAATTCGATGCAAAAAAACCTTTTCTTTTCTCCCGTTGAAGCAGCAGTTCACATGTCAAAAGACGCCTCTCAATGTCCCTTGGTTTCAATTCATATGGGACCCAATGTCCTTCCTTCTGGATTATGCCCAAAGTTTTAAGACGTTTTCCTACCGTTGATAAGTCAACTCCCAATGACGTAGACAATTTTTGAAGTGTTTGAGATGAGTCTTCATTGAGCAATGCCTCCAACTCATTATCATCAAATTTTTTCGGCTGGCCAGGTTGCTCCTTGTCATCCAAGTCGAAATCACCAGCTTTAAAACGTGCAAACCACTTCCCACGAGTTTGCTAAGCTAGAGCATGTTCACCATACACTTCCACTAAAATACGATGAGCTTCAGCAGCACTTTTGTTCATATCAAAGTAATGAAGTAAAACTCCCCACAAAAACACTTTATTCGGCACAAATGTTGACATATTCAATAAATTATAAAGTGTTATTATTTACGATTCAAAAAGAGGTTATGTACGGCAAATAACATTCAATGATCGCTGTTTCACGATGAATACATTACCGTCGGTAACAAGGAAATACTGTACTACCTACGCCATCTCTTGTAAAACGCTACGAATTAATTCCAACACCTAATAGATTTTCTGTTGACTAGTCAATCCGCTAGTACTACCTTAAAACTACTAAGCCGTGCTTGCTCCAGCTGCAAATGATTTATGGTATAGTCTTCGCTATAAGTAAATTTTTTTTTCGTATACTCACTTTTCGCAAGGTGTTTTTGCATATTATACTTGACAAACGTTAATGTTAACCATATGAATTGTACAAACTTAAATAGAATAGTAGAAGTTTGACCTGGCCAAAACCTAATGTACAGTATACAACATTTGTGCGCCAATTTTGTGATAGCACTGAATTAACCATCTGTATCGGCAAGTCTTCGACAATAGTTAATAATTATTTCGAGGCTAATAGATAGTCAAATACGCCATGCAAAACGAATGTTTAGATATACTTTTTGCTTAGAGTTATGTTGAACATATTATGATTGCGGTGTCAATAAACTATAGGGAGTTTTACTATTTCCGCTTTTACCATGAGCATTTATTGTAAATACCATAGGCTTGTCTCTCTGTATAGGGGGATCCAGACATTTTCCATTGATTATTTGAGATCAGTGAAAAGTAGGAATAGCTGGAATCGAAGCGGGGAAGAAAGGCATACACAATTTCAGAATCGGTTATACTAAACATGAGCTCAACGTTAACCCAGTTACGTAGGCGCATGGTACAGTACGTGTGTAAGATATACGCATCTGCATATACGAAGGAGTCCCAAAAGAAACCGAACTTACTTTTTTTATTTTTATTTTTACACAAAAAACCTTCAATCCCCTTCAAAGTACTCTCCACTTGCACTAATACACTTGTCTAATCTTTTATTCCATTGTTCAAAACATTTTTTTAATTCGTCTTCTGTGATGCCCGACAGCGCCTCCATCGTTTTTTTTTTCTTCACCTCAGCAAAGTCGGCAAAACGCTTTCCTTTCATGTCTTTTTTTATTCGGGGAAATTAAAAAATGTTGCTGGGGGTAAGGTCGGGTGCATGCAATTTTTAGTCAAAAATTGGCGTACAGACAGGGCTGTGTGAGCAGGATTCGTGCTGTTCATGAGAATCAGTCATTGCAAAAACTGGGAGCACACAAAACAACTGTCAGTAAAAAAATTCACACAAGCCGAACGGAACCTTCTTTAGCGACGACGCTTTGCTTACTGACTCATGAATGGTAGCTATATATGCTCCTAGCGGCAGAACGCGGTACTACAAAAACTCCGCCCACCACAACATCAATTCGGTTTTTTTTGGGTAACTCCTCGTACATGTATTGGGTTTTAATCTTTTGAGCGATGACTTTATACAATGACTAAGCCCCGTATACTTTTGTTTTCGACTTTTCCCACCTGCATTATTCTGCAACACAAATCGTTTTTTCTACTCGCCGCACAGTGATCCACGTTACGTCACACGCAAATTCCACTAATTGCATTGATCTTTAAATTGGAAGAAAGAAAGTTTGTTCCGGACTTTGGGCCAATAAATTAATAAAATGACCAAGCTAACGCACGATATACCGCAACTAAATAAAGAAAATTGCGATATACCGAAAGAGCGAGGAGAGCTAAAACGTTGCACGAGAGATCGAGGACATCGGAAATATAAAGAGCCGAATGTGAATTTGATACGACCAAGAGTGGGGAAAGACTTTGTCTGTGAGTTGGAGCGAGATAAGATGGTGAGTATGCGAGAAACAGAGAGAGTGAGAGAGAGAGAGAGAGAGAGAGAGAGAGAGAGAGAGAGAGAGAGAGAGAGAGCGAGAGAGAGAGAGAGAGAGAGAGAGAGAGAGACATAAGTGACACACTCGTTGTGGGGTCCAAAGTCCACGAGGCACGCGCTCGAACGTGCCAAGCCAGTTTCTCATTGACGTATGCCACGGTACAAAGTACACCTAACATATATATACGAGTGAGTGCTTGTGTTGGTGTATATGCACCAATAATGAGTATACGTGCCCGACAAGTTTTGTTAAGCTCGTTGGTTGCGTGGGCGTACAAAGATAATCCGAGAGAGAGAGAGGCAAACGAAGCAACGGCTTTCCACGGTCTTCATTTTTCTTTGCGTTTTCGTCGGGCTGTTCTCCAATTTTCTACTTCGAGGAACGTCTGTGACTCAAAGCATATTCGCGATTTTGAATATTAAGAAATAGAAATTAAATCGTCCCTTCTCTCTCTCTCTCTCTCTCTCTCTCTCTCTCTCTCTCTCTCTCTCTCTCTCTCTCTTTCTCTCTTACTCGCGTTCGCTACATCTCGTAATCGCCGATATTGGTCAATTCAAACGACCTACTTGGCCACCGTAAATCTACTTCTATATTTCGCATCTAGCCCGAATTCGGACGCACCGAGAGATTTCGTTTGGGTTAAAATAAAACCGATGCTTCATACATGGTTCTAACGTAGGTAAACTATTCATAAATCATGGCAATTATTTCATTTATCACGAAGGATTGTCGCGCAAGCCTCCGGTCTACGGGTAATTACATGCGTCGATGAAATTGAACAATTTTTCGCGTCCACATCACGAACCATATTTTTTGATTGCTTATGGCTGAAAGGAAGGAAAAGTAGCAGATATTTTGCTGAAACTTTCTTTATGTGATCAAGACATTGACCATATGGCCCTATAATATTCGAAAGAGGAAACACGGGCCAAAGAACTGGACTCTCTCGCAATTTAACTTTGAAACATGGCCGATACCGGTGTACGTTCGCCAAAAACATGTCCTCCTTCCAGACAATGCGTCTTGTTTCACTCTATTGGAACAAACGGCTACCCATTTTCCTCCAATATATTTTAGACTGTCGCATAAAAACGAAGTTTTTATTAACTTAAAGCAATTTTCTTCGCCCTTAAAGTGAAAGAGAGCAGGCATTGATCAGGCAGCGATCGCGGTAGCTCATGCCACGCACGTTGGTTATTGTTATTGTGCATAAATTGTAAACGTTTTGTATTATTCGAGGATGACTGACTCGCCCATGCAAGGCACCAGACCTCGACTTTGCTCCGGGAAAACCCTCGGTTGCTACGTTCAACGCGGTTAACGTAATATGCACGAGTATATCTATATGTAGCTCCGTAAATGTACTCGTATAACCCGAGGTGATCCTATCATTGATATCGCCTAACTGCAGACTGCTATTTTTGTAGTGCATTTATTCTATATGCGAATGTAGCACTCAAGTTCCGGTTTCGGGGCTTACCTTGGACAACAGTAAGCATACACGTTCTCTTTTTTTCTTTATCTATTTGTTTTTTTTTTTTAATTTTTATGTATGCTATTAATACCACTCGTTATTTCATATTATAGCTATTTCTCCTCCGCTCTGTCCATCTCTCTCTTTTTTTTGTTTTTTTTTTTATATCTATTTTCAATACCACTTATTATTTTATATAGCTATTATTTTACTTAGTTAATTAGTTAATTTAGTTAATTAGCTTTAAGATTTATATATTACTAGTTTTTGCGCGCAACTTTGACTGCGCGAACTTGAGGATTTGATCGAGACAGTAGATAAACAAAGCCAGAAAAAGTAAGGAATAAAGAAAGAAGGTGGAGTGCCATATTTTTCAGGCATGGTGGTAGAGTGACTGAGGTAAGGGTTGGTAATTAATTAAATAGTAGTATAAAAGTGCCAACCTCTAACTCCAGTACCATCCAACGTCATTGTTGTTTACAGAACTGGTGTTGCAATATCGTTCTGTAGACAACATTCTGTGATTTATAGTCTTCGGCAAGCACGTTTAAGGTTTGGGCACTCGATACTCTGGAACAGCCCACATATTAGTTGACCCTGCGAAAACCTTATCCTTTCTTTGTGCATCTCTACACCCTTTAAGGAATATATCTTCCGAATTTCATTGGCAAAGGGACATCGTCATAACCGGGAAACGGATTTGGACGAAACTTTTACATATTATAGTACTCCACTAGAAATGTGTTATAGCAAAGCTATACGATGCAACGCTCAGCCGTTTACGAGAAATATTACAGTAAAAAAATTCGACGCAGCTCATGTACCATTTCAGTTACTCGTTTAACACTAAGGAGGCGTGGCCGAGTGGTGAACGCTCCGTGTTCAAGTCCCGACCGAAATATTTGTTTTTCTTTGAATATAAAATAGAGATAGGTTGGTGAGATAAAGACAGGGAATTCGATTTTCCCATGCAAAATTGAATACCCCGCTGCACCCTTGATAAAGGGTTGCTTCTAAAAAATCCTAAAATATGGCTTTTATTATTTGTTGCGAAGAATATTTATACCAAGTTTCAAGTTGATACACGCAAGGAATACAATTTTCCATACAAACTTTTACACCCCTCATTTCACCCCCTTAAGAGTTGCTCTTACAACAATCCTTGCTTAGTGCACCTCTAAACCTTCTAAGGAACATATCTTCCAAATTTCGTGTTTCTATCTTCAGCGGTTTAGGCTGTGAGTTGTCTATATGGCAGTCAGTCAGTCACGGATCTGTTTTATATGTATAGACATCCCGGTACGTCTCTGTTACTTTATTTTTCTTTACATTTTAAATTTCCATTAATTCGATTTTAATCTTCATTTTAATACTAATATTAATTTCAATCTTATCCTCTGTGCGTAAATGATATGAGTAGTCTCTTCACTGCCATATGTAGAATTTGCCCCATATAATGATAAATGATAAAATAAATATTCATTTCATTTCATTTCTATCTTTCTATCTATCTTTCTCTCCCTCTAGCAAAATTGAAACGTGCGCATTTCAGATGGGACATCCTGTGTCCATGTACTATGTGTCATTACATAAAATGGCATTGGCGTATTCAAATCGTGGTATGATGATACAACCATTGACGATTTTTTTTGACTTCCCGACTAAAAGAAAATTGGATTTTAAAAACAAATGAGAAAAAGAGTGAGAGCTAATAAGATCCTTGTAAGTTAATGCTTCCTGTACCACATTAGAATCTATACAAGACAGATGAAAACGTGTATGAGGACGACGTCTACGATTCACGAAACCTGCCATATCATTCAAATTGTCATTCCTGTCACGCTTTCCGAGTTGAACGTGTGAGACAGATTTCAATACTACGGCTGAGCTCCGAACAGAGCAGCGGTGACTATACATTGGCTCCGAATAGATTGTTGGAATTTCGTACCCATAATTTGGAAAGACATGGATTAAGCAGCTAATCTTTTTATTTTTTATTTCTTTATAGAAAAAAACTCAATGGATTTAGGGAGCTATAAAATTTTTGAAATTGGCTTGCGTTTGGTTATTAGTTTAGTTTAGGTCGCGAATAAATCCAACACTTTTTTATCCTTTTAGGCATATGGATAACATTAGCAAACAATAACAGATGTACCAGAAACATCTGATTTTTTTTTTCTTATTAAGCCTGCTTCGTACTCGGTACTGACCACACATTAAATTTCATGGTCACCTGATGGTTTCTCGAATTTATCAAACATCCGAATGGAAAGTTATTGAAGGATTACAGTATCGAAAATTGCAAAAAAAAAATCAGAGATTTGTTTCCATCGAAATTTCAAGCCTTCCCAATCTCCTCGATTCGTAAGCGAAGAGATAAATACAAATCTATTGTACCGTTGGCATTATCAGAATCTTCGTATGTTTTGGTAAGAAAAATGATGATCACGAAAGCGAGCTTACGGAAGGTTTCTCTCGAGACGACTGAGAGGACGCCACTGAGGCGGAAATCGGATGAAGTAGTGCACCAAAGTAATAATTCTCGCGGTGGAACGACGAGAAGTGTCTCAAAGTACCAGTGGAGCACCAAGGGAAATTCAATGGTCATGGAAACTTGGTATAACTAGACGCGTCAAGAGCACAAGTACGCTTCCGTTTCAGGCTGTGGTGGATGCAAGAGTCGTTTTCACGCCGTACCCATTCTCTCTCTTTTTCTCTCTCTCTCTCTCTCTCTCTATATATATATATATATATATATATATATATATATATATATATAAGCAGGATTATGCCGTCTTGGTATTCCGAGGGCATCGCTGCAGCAGTTTCCTGTATTTATATACATGTCTCTTTACGTGTGTGCACTGAAGGTGCGATCGTTCCCCCACAGTTTCTTCGTTAATCGAGAGAGTCCACGAGAGAGCAGGGTACGTTTGAGAGACCTCGACTCTCAACGAAGGAACCGTAATGGCGGCACGGGTCCTCTAAGTACAGAAGTCTATATTCAATCTATAGGTATATAATTCATAGACGAGCTCTCGATACTCTTAAGAAGAAATTGTGGAACATTCACCATTCACGTGTATATATATATATATGAGCATCAACGGGTCTGGAAACACCAAGTTTTTGAGCCATCGACGCGCGTCAGCCGACATCAGGCTCAATAGAACGAAACGCCACTTCGAATTCACGATGAAGGCTCTCGCAATTCTCCCTCTCGTTGAAATCCGTGGCGCTCGTAGTGTACGAACTGGTGCTGTGTGACAAAGCAAAATAAAACAGGAAGACTTCGGGACGATGAAATCGAGCAATTGGTACGGGATCGTGCAGAGAATTTCTCGAAACGTAGGGAAATTAAATCTAAGGCCTGCACGAAAAAAAAACATTAGATAGAGAGGGACACGTTGAGCAGTCGGGTAAGTTGGGCAATCGAAATATCTGGAAAACTAAGCACCGCACGCGGGTGCATCAAATAGCGGAAAGAGAGGTATGGAGGAGAGGGTAACACGGGACGTTTCATTATTTTTGCACCCAAAAGTAAAAAAAAACGTGATTCAAAGAATTCCTTATACCATTGTACAAGAAAAAATATTTCAAAGTTCATTTCAATTAATGTTAATGTTTCAAAACCTAACTAATTAACAAGCAACTGTTGGTTTATTACTGCATCGTACCAAATATGTTGCATACGTCTGATTTTTTAAATGCAATTCTTACTTTGCCCAACTTACCTCATGGTCATGCTCAGCTTACCCTACTATCGGGGCAGGTTGAGCAAATATGGCCTCAGTCATTTGAGAGCGATTATCTGTGAAACAATAAGGATAACAGGAATTTCTTCTACAGACTTTTTTCCCCAGATAAATTTCCCATTGACCAGAGTAGGCTTCATTTTTATACGGCAGACTGTTAAGGAATTATAGGGCGATAATTCCAAACTTGCTCAACCTGCCCCTCCCTACCCTATATATATATATTTTTTTTTAAGTGAACTGCGACCCATGGTAAACGACTGTCGAATCCAACTGCGGCTATGGATCGGCCCGAATCTACTCTGCAAATACGTTTTGGCCTCTATCCACACCCACCTCCAGATTTATTGAACTTCGTAATTTCATTTTTGGGTTACACGGAACGATTTCTCTGCCTGTGTTACTCATTGTCAGTTGATTTTAAAAAAATTGTTTTTCACCAAGTTCATGTCCGACAAACACGAACTAATAATTTACGAGATGTTTGAATCGAACGAGCGTATATTTTTCTCTAGTAGTAATGTGTTTATTCCAAGTTCAGCCTCGACGGCTTTACAACGCCCCTTTACATCGAGTATATTTTTATCTATTTACCATCAAAAGATTTTGGCAAGCCGTGGGAAAAGTATTTAATAATGACAAGGATTGGAAGGAAACCGCGCGGTTCGGAACAAAAATACCTCAACATAAAACATAAATGGAACATTATTTATAATGATCTCTATGCTATTTTTAATCAATCTAATGATAACCTTTTGCAACGTTCTTTCATAAAAAATAGATTGACAAATACATTCTAGGTCTTTTATACATATACTGTACAGTGTGTATGTGTACGAGCATGCATGTGTGCTGGCTACGTAAGGCAGTATTATAATGACCTTGATCAGGTAACATTATGATGACCTAATGAGGCAGCATTATAAACGCCTTGTCAGACAACCTGATAACGGCCTGATCAGGCAACCAGATAAGGCCCATATGTGACAGAACGTTACACTTTCCAGCAAGGCGCTATCGGCTTCTCTTATAAGTTCCCTACCAGGGCAGTCAGACAACCTGAAAGTGCCCTGAATCGGACCCTATCGAAATTTCTACGTGGACAATCCATCGACCCATTACGCATAATAAGGTGAAGCTATCTCTATATTTCTCGCAATATCGGACGTATTCGTGCAGATCGACTTCCATCGTAAGAAGGGGATGCTTTGATCCATCGTCGAAAAATGTATGGAAGCAGTGCGTTATTGAAAAGACTTAGTACATACATACCCACGGAAGTGCACCACGTTTCAGTGCGCAAAGAACTCATCTGTCCTTCGGAAAATGTACGTGTTTGAAGTTTTTATTAGAACTACATTTATGGTACAAGAGCGCAAAAGTTCGTCGCCAGCGGGATGGGAGCCTTGACAAAGGGTCTGAGACCTTCATAAACGCACATATATAACGTAAGATCGTCTTCGAGAGGACTACCATAGACGGAGTAATATATATCGAGAACAATAGAATTCTGCACAAACTCTGGCAAGGTCGGGAAGAATTCAATAAATAGAATTCTGTGTTTGCGAGCAAATAATTGGATTTCCTTATGTCAAATATGTTTGCCTATTCATCACACATCGTCGTCCCGCAGCGGCTCCTGTACGAAGAAAATTTAATCTACGTTTAATCGAACTGTTGCGCTGAATTGCAACTCGTTCCATTCCTTCGTTGAACCGCGAATGTGGGAACAAATATTGCAGGATAAAGGATAACATGGAAGCTGTACGCAAAGGAAAACAAGAGGAATCACGAAGAGCCAGAGAAAGACGTGATAGAAGAAGAACTGCGGAACTCCCCGAGTAGAAATTGTGCTAGCCTGTTTGAGTTACGTGCTGGTGATTGGCTCGCCCAATTGAGCTCATACGAATTGACTAATGGCTGCCTCGCTATAAGCTAGTAATATTGTAAATATTTTGTTATCCAGCCCTTGTCTATTCGCCGCCCAATCGATTTCCACTATAGATGTCACTGCGTTGCAATGAGAACGCCACCTAGCAACTACACCGTACTGGACTAGCCAATGATGGTTGGAAATGACAAAGCGAGGATATGCGACTACACGTAGTTCCATCGAGCGATTCGCGCATGGCTGGCTAGGCAATTTGTTACCGATGATATTGCGAATGAAAAAAAAATCCTCAAGTGGGTATGACTCGCGATGATCTAGCCAACACTAGACAACTGCGGCTATATTTTCTTCGATTAGTCACTACGCAGTCAATCGTGATTAGTTTATGTAATGTTTATATCGTTATTAGTAATTTATATAATGAAGAGCATGCGTTGCAGTAACATCGTGCTCGTTAAGGTATTCTTTTCACGAACTCGAATATTCAACAGTTAAGGCTAGTGTGATGGGTCGAACAAATCAATTTTTTTAATGCATTTTCTGAAAGTATAATTTCTCCCGAATATTTTCGTTTTTGTGCCATTAAAGAATTCGAAAAATTATCCGAGTTATGGCCCTTTATAGGGGTCGCGGCTGTCAGAGTAACCGACTACCTGACCGAACTTTAATGAGTTTTTTTCAAAACTATATTTTTTAATTGTTTATGCAAGATATTTCGAAAACTAATCGACCGATTGACTTCAAATTTAAATCCCATGTATATACTGATGTCTATTACGTATACTAGAATCAACTCGATAAAAATATGTTAACTATTTTTAACATGCATCACACACCATAATTATTGCGTGGAAAATCGTTATATTCGGTTACACCGTCGCCATTATTTAAAAAAAAAACTGGGAAAGGCTGTGTCGAGGACACGGCAGTGTGTTTTCCGTGAATACGTCTACGTTAATGGGTAATATATTCTTTGAGAGCATCGTATTCGTATACCCGGTCGGTTATCTCAAGCTATTTATATATTTTATTTTTCTAACGGCATTATTATGTTGTATGTTTTTTTGCAGTCATTCTTCAACACTAAGAAGTCCTTTACATCTCGGTGTTTCATCAATTGTGACAGGAAATTATCGCCGAGACCAGGAAATGAATAAAATAAACATAACTTTCATTTGGTGGCTTCAGCGAGCGCAGAAACCATAGACGTTCACACACATTATACTTATGTCCGAAAGGATTGTTCACAAACCTAGTTATGAAACGTGCACTAGCTGCAGCCCAATGTGTATTCATATTCGGCGATCGCACACAATCGATGTCTATAATCTCTGGCTTCGATACAGAAGCGATTACATCATCAACTTGTCTCGGCTTGGCCGCATCCACGGCAGATGTACTCACGCCGTCGTTGACGCGCTCAGCCTTTTTGCGTTCGCGGCATCGCTTCACGCGATCATATGGGGTTTTACGGGTATCACTGGATTGCATTTGAGACGCTCTTTCCAACCGTATACCATTTTTGTATTACGACTTGGCTTTTTGACGAGTATAGGCTGACATTGTGTTAAAACTTCTTAATTTTCTCTTCAAAGTCATAATATTTCACCATAACCACCCCAAGCAAATGTTCTTATACACGAAAACAATAGATCTTGGCAAGAGCTCTTGAATGGCATGTAAGCGAACATCGTAGCTTCTCCGAGTCAAAACTTATACTGCGGGGAAGTCATGAATGCTTTCCCATCCTCACTCAACGTAACAAATTCTTTGATCTTTTGGTAATCGAGTGGTGTAATTAAATTTCGGATATAGATGATAAATTTGGTGCTGCCAAATGCCAAACTGTATCGCCCGATTTTGTTATCATCGGCGTTTCTGGATTGCACCCACTATTGTTACAAATTTAAAGACGTATTCACGTCAAAATGTTTTCTCTATCATTCTAGTAAACGTAACAGCGACATGCTCAAGGTGCACTTACACGAACAATTTTTTTTAGCAATAATTGCAATAGTCGCTGGAGGAAGTGGACCAATTAGTAGAGTAATCTGGGACAGTTCCTAAAAATTGTTGCAATTGTTTCGGCAATATTGCTTCTAATTCCTCCATATATTCTCTATTGCTAAATGTTGCCATTATGGATTGCCGAACATCCAGTGGGTATGGAAAATTCAAGGCAATTTTATCTCTATCTCGTTTGTACACGTATACCCATGTCTCGCTTTCGCGGGTGGGGGGCCTCATATTGGTCGTGTGTTTGGTTATTAGCGGACCAACTTTTCGTAAAAGTGATTCAAAGTCACATCGGGACATCCTAGTGAAGTTTTTGAATAACACATCGTCCAATTCATTGCACAAGGAAGATGGCTTTCATCTTGCTAAGTACGTGCGCATCCAAATCCATCTATTCCTTTTCTTTGTTTTTTGTTTCGCACTCAATATTGCTTGCAGTGCTTTTATTAAAGCACTGCAAGCCGCCAACCCAAGATGGTTGCAGTGTACTGGCTAAAACGGCTAGCTAGCGGCGATATGAAATATAATTTCACTAGCTCAGGGCTAGACGGTGATGAGTTGTATTTTCTACTCGGGTCTGTCTTCGTTTCCATTTTTCCGCTTTGGAATACAGCGATGAGAAGAATCCAGATACGCTCCATCCTATCTCAAAAGTAGCTGTACATTTTGTTGATCCCTCTTTCTCTCTCTCTCTCTTTCTCTCTGTGTTCTCTCGGTACTTTAGGCCTTTGTAACTATGGTCTCCGTCAGATCGCTGTACATAAAGTCTCAGGTACGTTTATTGTTTCTCGTACTTTTTGCCACAGGCTTGTGGCACAAAGCTGCTCTATTTATGTATTTCCATCTACGTAACTTGCCTATCTTTTACCATCGAAATTGGGGTGCACCTTTAACAACATATTTCCCCTTACGAATCCTCTCTATTACTAAAAGGATCACGATAAAATCGCGAACCCTGATCTTCGAGTTTCTCCGAGCTGCTGCATTTTCCTTTCTTTTCTCTTTCTTATTCATCGATTGTCAAGAAAAGACATACGAATCGATCCTTTTTTTTCGTGCTACCCGCCGTTACAATGAAATCGCGTACGAAAACGTGACTCAACGCGAGAACTTCGAGGCTGTTCGTATCAAGGATCACGAACAAGTGCGATTAGCCGATTGGGGATCGCAAGGCTCGCGTGACGTTTGATTAGGGGATCCACAGGAGACAACCGGTGAGACGTTGAAATACGAGCTCACGCCGTATTGGAAAACCTATCTTTGCTCTTTTTCTTCGTCGTATCCGTACTAAATGAGCTATATACAGGCAATCCCCTAGAGTTGCGATATCATGTTTTTGCGTCTGTACGCCAAACTTTTTTTGGCTTTCGCTGCCTGAGATCCCCGGGCGGATCACTATTACGTGGATTTTTTTAATGGAAAAAACTTGATACCGGATGGATAAGCAACACAATTTTTTACTTAATTATAAGCTTGCATGTGTACGCTTACAGGAACGAAATATTTGACGATTCAATGGAGAAAGCTTAAGGAGGTTGCTCAGGGTCTTTGCGGGGCAGGCGGTTGGTAGGTTACAGCCGTTTTAATGTTTTCGAGTGCCCCAAAATGACATCCCCTGAGGTGACTTTTCAATCGCGGGAAGAGGACAAAGTTCCAAGGACTCAAGTCAGGCGAATAAGGAGGAGGCTGAGCAGTCACAGGAATGTTTTTAAAGGCCAAAAATTCATTTATTGAAATTGCTGTCTGACAAGGTCCATTGTCGTGATGCAACACCCAGTTGTTTGGTCTTACACGCATGACCTTTCTCCGAAGTTTGGGTCCTTGACAAAGCGTTGCCTTCGTAGGGCTGCTGAAGTTTTACAAAAGTTTCCGTTGCACTGTGCCCAAGTTCGAAGCAAAACCTGATAGCACCCCGGGGCTCAACATTGATGTCACTCACTTTTAGAAGGCACTAGAAAAAACTGTTTTACGAAAAAAAAAATGCTATGGACAACTAAATGACTCTAGCGAGTTCAAACTCGTACTGAAGGCGTATCCCACGTTCACCCGCCGCCCTAAGATTGCCAGATCAAGCGCTACATTGCCAGTTTCATTACTTAAGGGATCATCACAGTGTAAAATTAAAAAAAAAACGATTTTTTTTGCATTATCCGATAGTATAGACGGTGATAAACATGTCGCAATTTTTGGGGCGAAATTCGAATAATTTCGGTCGCTACAGCCTTTCTTAGAGAAAGTGATTCTAGCAGCGGCGTGAGACCTGGTGAAACTTTAAACGCGTTTTTCTCGAAACGTCGTTTTTCAAAACGGTGTACACTCTCAAAGGAAGAGTTTTCAAGCTATCCGCCTCAAATTTAGACACAACCCCGTACGGAAATTGAGTTCGGGCTTTGATCGGGCCCATCTTAATTTTCCCTAACTTTATTAGGGCCCTAGTCTGGAAGCCTCGCACGGGCCATCAGTGGCCGGTCACACTTAGCTACCGAGGGCCTTTAAAGGCAAAATAACCAGGGCCTTTAGAATTGCCTCAACGGTTCCTTATAAAAATTATTGCAGCCATATGAGTACGTGCGTGTGTAGGTGCGCGCTGTGAAAAGGAAATGTGTTATGTCAATACATTTGAGGTTTAGAATTCTGTCACATATTTTGACACGTTTGATCCCCGCGTTATTACAATGAACGGACTGCATACCTGGTGGTTCAAGGCATCACAGCTCGTCTACTAAACGCCTAGTTTTATTATTATATTTAATTGATCTCGATAATAAGATTTCAAAAAAAAGCTTCCATAGCAAGAAAAGAATGGCGTGAAGAATGTCATTCTTCACGCCATTCTTTATCTTATTATGGAAGCTTTTTTTTTAATCTTCTTTTTTTTTAACGAAAAACTGTCGAAAAAATAGGTTAAATTCAATACTTTTTTTCAAACCGTGGCCATTTTGTCCATTTTGATAAAAAAAAAACCTCCATAGCAAGATGGAGGCTTCCATACTGATTAATCATCTTTTTCCAAATTTTATTCCAGATAATATTAACGGCCACAACCGTGTGAGGACTCCTTTATTTTTAAAGAGATTTTTAACCGTTCAAAAAATTAAAAAAAAGAAACGTATAAAATTTAATTTTCTGTTCTTCGTGAGTGCTTTGCTTTGACATAAAAAAATCACACTGAAGAGCGTATTTTGACCATCGAAAAAAAATCGCGCAAATCAGCTTTTTTTCGACCCGTTACACTGTGATGATCCCTTAATTTACACACCTCGTATACAGGGTGAGGCACATAAAGTGTTACAGAGCGATAGCACTCAAACTATTGATCATATCCAAAAATGTTTCAGACAAAAGTTTCAGTGTTCGAGAAGGCCGTCATACTGGACCACCCTATTTTTTTATCGGTGGAGGCGCTGAAGCTACGTCAAGGTCAACTCCACTTTTTTAAATGGAACCATGTATTTTTTTTTCGATGACATTATTACCGATTTTAAGACGAATTCAGCGACCTACAACACAAGGTCATTCTAGTCACGCAAAGTATGAAAATAGTCGAAAAATCGAAAAATATCGGAATAATCACTTTCAAAGGATCCACTAACCTTGCTTTGGGTCTACCTACAGAAGATGCTCGAAGTGATGACCCTCGACTTGTAAGCACTTGTTAATTCGCTGATGAAAAGACCGTCTAACTTCAGCCAACATTTGTGGTGTAATTTCGGTAAATGCTCGGCGTATTCTTTATTTCATGCCGTCAGGCGTGGTCAGGCGTGTTTACAAGTGTTTACAAGTCGAGGGTCATCACTTCGAGCGTCTTCTGTAGGTAGACCCAAACCAAGGTCAGTGGATCCTTTGAAAGTGATTATTCCGATATTTTTCGATTTTTCGACTATTTTCATACTTTGCGTGACTAGAATGACCTTGTATTGTAGGTCGCTGAATTCGTCTTAAAATCGGTAATAATGTCAGGCGAAAAAACATACATGGTTCCATTTGAAAAAGAGGAGTTGACCTTGACGTAGCTTCAACGGCTCCACCGATAAAAAAATAGGGTGGTCCAGTATGACGGCCTTCTCGAACACTGAAACTTTTGTCTGAAACATTTTTGGATATGATCAATAGTTTGAGTGCTATTGCTCTGTAACACTTGATATGCCTCACCCTGTATTCTATAAAATGAAATAAACTACAAAAAAAATGTCGTATATGTATATATTTTTTTCAAATGCCGTCAATAACCCTTCACAAACTAATAACTAAGGCACATGGCCTCTCAATGACAGTGCCATTAGCCTTGAAGCTCTCTCTCTCCTTTCGTTATCGTTCGCTTCCATTAATGTTCTATTTCAAATATATGAAGAAGTTCTTGTTCCATGTGAGTATAGGTGTACGATAGACAATAATAGATCGGGTAGACGATGACGTGGAAGCTTTGCATGGACGAGCTGGGATTCGAATATACAGTAAGCGCGAAAACCACGAATGGCATCTGTTCGTGCGTCTGTGGCACGCTCCAATCTCGTGATTTCAAGAATGTAGATATATACGCGTCTTTCACGCTATACCGGTGTGGTCAAAAGTCTCCGATTTAATAACGCGGTGTTGTTGAACGTGGGACGTAAAAAACTTAGGTGAAAACAATTCGGTATAAGAGATTGATAATAAAAAATAAAGTATTTAAAAAAATATACCAGAAATGCTTCTACAATGTGAATTTTCTCGCACACTCGTCAATGCGGTTGTCTCGAAGGTTGTTTCGTACTCTCGTGAAATATTTTTGATGTGCAGTATTCAAGCGAGAAACTTTTGACTCGTACAGTATTCATCGTCAGCTCCGATGAACTGCGCGAACAATTTCTCATCCGTCGCTCTGACCCTCGAAACTCCTACCGTATGCATCTACACACATACGTGCACGCACGCACACAAACACAAACACAAATACGTGGGGTATCCTGCTTAAACGGAATGGTTAAATATCTTAAGGCAGTAATCTAGTATGAGATTGAAGTTTGCATCGTTGGAATGCAAAGAAAATTATTGTTTTTCAATCGTTCGAATTTCTATTGGCGTATCTTCGTTACAAGAATCTCTTAATCATTTTTTAAGACACTTATGAAGAGATGTAAAATTTTATTCTGCAAAAAAATATTTTCTAGAATAATGAAGATGAGAAAATAAAAATATACAAAAGAATTTTCGTTGCATTTCAATGATACAAACTTCAAGACCATATTCTAGTCTAGAAGTTTACGTTTGGGACGTTATTTCGGGCTTGATAAAAAAAAACAAATATTTTCTAGTACCCATTTCTACACAGTCTTTTCAGTGATCTTTCAAGAAGTTAGAAAAAAATATTGTGCAAAAAAAATTAAAATTGAAAAAGGTATGGGCCTTTAAATATGGCCGTGAAAAAAAAAGGTTGAGGTTGACATGATTCCAAACTTCCCATTGATTCTAGAACAGAAATACAGCCAAAACCAGTTATAACGACATTGAACAGATCATGCAGTACCGACGTTATAGCCGATAGTCGTTATAAGCGGCATCTCGACAGTGTAAACCGGTTATAACGACATTGAAGCTACCATGCAGTACCAACATTATAGCCGACTCGCCGTTCTAAGCGATGTCGTTATAAGCGTTTTCGACTGTAAAACCAAGTTTCTTAATCAATAAGATTGTCATTATGGCAGGTACCAAAGGGTAGATTTTTTTTAACCTGAGGACCCTACACATGGGTACCACAAACCCCACATTTTCAGCGTGAAATGCTAAAACCATTTTTCTTGCTTTGTTCAATCGCATATTTCACGGCGAAAAATTCATATTAGGGTTTTCTCGCATATCTTATTCCTTCTTCAGTCTTTCGACGTTCGAATGAAAAAAAAAAAAACAAGACTCTCTGCGTTAAACAGTTCATTAGCAACGTTGATTTGAAGTACTGGGGTATGCGTAACCTCTGTGTAGGTTCTTTGTTTCGTACAGATAGTGTAGGGCCCTAGGGTTAATTGCGACTTTATGTGAAACGTTAATTCTTCGCCCTAAAGTTAAACTTTTTTTTATAGTAGTAATAACAAGTTCGTAATGCCCAAGGTAGAGGCGCTAGTGGTATATACAGGGTGGGCCATTTAACGTGACCACCCCAAATATCTCCGTTGCCTTTAGACTGACGTAAAAAATGTCAGAAGGTAATTTGATTGATTTCGAAGGGCTGATACAGTGGTGAAAAATTCATTTTTGGTCAAGGTCATAGTTCTTGCGTTCTCAAGGTCATCAATGGTTTTTCAAATAGGAACATGTTTTTTTTTTTTATTGAGACGTAGCGGATATTCAGACGAATCCAACGACCTAAGATATGATGACCTTGAAATGATTTTTCACCAAAATACACGTGTAAAAACGGGAAATCGTGATGGTATTGACAATAAGAATATCCAAATAATGTAATTGAATTTTATGTGCAGAAAATTTATTGTAACAAATGTTCGAAGTGATGGCCATTAACCTCGACACATTTTTAAAGACGTCGGATGAATGATTCTCTTGACCGTCGAATAGTTTCTAAGGCCTTAATTTAAATCGCTATATCTCTGAAACCAGACGGTCAAAACTAATGATTTTTTTACCCACTTCTTCATATGTTGCTCTGTAATTGAGATTTTTTTTTTGAAATCTGTATAAAAGTTTCGAAGTTATTGCGTGAAATGTGACATTTTCCACTGCTTCCCATAAGAACATTTGTAAAACCGTGAAATCTTTGATTGCCAATATCTCGAAAACGGAACGGTAAATCTTTTTGAAATTTTGCAGGTAATCATTTAGTAGTGTCCTCAATGGGTCTTCAGAATAAAAATAAAAAATCTATAGAAAAACGCCTTGGCGAGACTACTACCTTAAAACGTTTTGCGAGGGAAACACAATGACATAGCCGATGAAACCGTCAAGGTCGAATAAAGATCACCTTCGGTTTCTTGAGACTACTGTATATTGTTCATAATACAGAAATGTAGTTGGTTTGAAGAGGGAAATACATTGACATTGCCAATGAAACCGTCAAGGTCGAAAAAAGATCACCTTCGATTTGTTGAGACTACTCTATACTGTTCACGATACGGAATTGTAGCCGGCTGGAAGATAAGTCCAACGAAACGCACAAAACTGCAATCTATCCACAACCAATATTAACATTAACAAGCGTGTACGATACGAAGCCTGCAGTATCGTATTAGCATCGGTGGTGTATACGTGTATGTATTTACTCAGGATTTATAAGACGGACTGACTTTTACATATTCAATGCTTGCGGAAGCGTTCCTGGTGAAACTCTTTTCCGTACAGCGGATAAATTGGAAAGGTAATTTCGTTACGCATGCACGCGGTCTATAGACGTAAATCTGAAACTGCAATTTCACGTGCCAATACTCATACAACGTCCATTACATACGTCGAATGGGCACCAGTGATGACAGCTTCGAAGTGTCATTTCGGTAACTTTCAAGCTATAAACGTTTTTTTAGACCTACAATTACAGGTGTTGCGAGAAGTATAGACTTCTTTTTGAGATATGAAAGGTGACTTTAATGTGACCCGATGCCTCCACAGGCAAAATTGGCAACATGACCAGCGTATCTCCCCTTCGAAAGCTCACAACTTTTATTCGAAAGCTTTTTCGGTTGCGAAATTCGTTCTTGAAATATTTCACTGTTCCGCTTAAAATGGAACCCCACGTCTCAGGGGTGTGTCATTTAAAACATAATTGCAAGTTATGGTGGAATGTCTCGAGAACGGGACGCCTGACCTAAATTCAACTCCAACAAAATTTGTGGGGTTTCAAGAAGGAAATATCATGGTCATATTGTCAATTTCGTCGGTTAAGACGTTAACATAAAATTAAGATAATCCGTAAGTTTGCTGAATGGTAACCTGTCATATTCAGAAAGAATAGCACACATTTTAGTTTTATTCTTCTTCAATCTTATGAGATTAAGAGTTTGATCAATCGTGCAGCCATTGATGAACGCGAAAAATGTATGGTGTTTTCAACCATATTTTATATTTCCCTCGAGATACAATAATATTTTATAGCCATAATTACCGCTAATAATATAGTACTGCTTATTGATATTTTAGCAGCTACAAAAATTATGCGCATATATTAACCGCAACTACAAATCTTGCAAGCATTCATTCATTGTTCAACGCTATATAATATAGGTTTTCAAAAAAATGGATATTCCCTTGCACTATCAAAAATCAACTCCCGCAAGATCCTAATAGTGAACAGGACTAAAATATATATATACATTGATAAAAAGTTGCTTGTGATTTTCGGCGATATTTATAATTATTTCTATCATTTTATTTGATACGATCTGCTATATGCGTATTTGATGTTTTATTAGATTATTTTTTATACTATGCATGCGTGTTGGTCGAAGGCATCACAACTCATCTACTAAATGCAGAAAATGTTTCATAAAACCAAAATAAAATAAAATACTCAACGCAGAATGATTTTTTAATTATAATTGATGTTATAATTTTAATATGATTAATTTTTTTATAATTTTTTTATATTATAAATTCTTTATAATTTTAATTCTAACTGATAACAACCTCATGATTATTAAATTATAATTCGTCATTCCTGACCTCCTGTAATGATTAATTTACGCAAAGAAAATATTTCGCCTAGACATGGAATCGAACTATATTATCCTCAGGGTGGCGGAAAAAAATATAAAAATTACGCTACATGAAAAATTATTAAGGAAGAAAATACATGTAACGGCTTCAAAGAAACGATTTTTTTTTACGTCAAATGTAAGTTAAAGATCGCAAGAATACGGTGGTAAAGTAAGTGATTAGCCGATAAGTCACTGAAATCATTGGGTTTTCATAGTTCAAAACTTCAAGCACGTTTTTCTCAAAACTACATTTTTTAAGTTTGTGAGAAATATAACTTTAAAACGAGTTGACCGATCGTACTAAACTTGTACACGAAACGCAATAGCGTTTGAACTTACAACTACTTATTTATCAAAATCACGTTTAAGAAGTACTTTTTTATTGCAGAAAAGAACGAAAAATTTGAGTAAAGTTTCCATTTTTTTTCTGGAGGGCCCGATTTTTATTTTCATCTTTATAAATGTTTCTTAAGTATAAGTTCAGCATTTGTAGGGTAGGGTAAGTTGGTCAATCGAAGTATCTGGAAAACTAAGCACCGCACGCGGGTGCATCAAATGGCGGAAAGAGAGGTACAGGGGATGGCGTGATGGCACATCACATCAAATGGCCTTAGTCATTTGAGAGCGATTGTCTGTGAAACAATAAGGATAACAGGAATTTCGTCTACAGATTTTTTTTCCCCAGCTAAATTTCCTATTGACCAAAGTAGGTTTCATTTTTATACGGTAGACGGTTAAGGAATTACAGGGCGATAATTCCAAACTTGCTCAGCATGCCCCTCCCTGCCCTATGTTAAAATACAAAATATTCTTGGCTCATATTTTTCATATCAATATTCAAGTCGTTTAATTTTCCACAAACGGACAATCGCTTCGAAAGCCTTTCTGAAAGGCCACGTCATGACATCGCCATTTTGCAATATTGTTTAAAGAAAAACATTATTTAAACAGTTGAATTATGTAATAAATGTACCTGAAGTTTCATAAATGCAAAACGTTCCTAAAAAAAAAAAAATAATCCAAACTGGCTGTTTTTTCATCGCCTACATGTATTCCCCCGTTCATATGAAACTGCTCTGTAATACGAAAAATACAAGTCCCATTTTTTTTTACGGCGCATAATTGCCGTCTGATAGGAGAAAAGTTTATCGTAAGAAAAGTTATGTCTATCATAAAAATTCCAGAGTTATGCACTTCAAATCTGTCATAACTGCTGGCTATTTACCGTATGTGTTATTGCATTACCCAAGGCGTACCACGCAGCGGTTGCGGTATCGGCTTGACATCTCGTGTGCATGCGTATGTCTGTGCAATGTGATCTAATTTTACGCAAACGACCATTTCACGTAAATATTGATGTGCATTATCAATAATTGCAGAAACAATCGTAGCGAGACGCATTCTTTCAGTACGGCAGGAAATTTAGAGTGACAAACTTAGTCCACGTATGGAGCCTTTGGACGGGGTGCTAATTCGACACTGAAGTCTGGACGAAAGTGCGCCTCGAGTGATGTTACAGCTGTAAAGTACTATGCCTACGATACTTTTCTAGCTCGAGACATTTTTTTCGTTGATTTCGTCTTCTTTTGACTGCAGTCACGTTATATAAAACAAATTGTGGCTGCCTCCAAGGAGCGGTCTCGTAGCTCCTACAATTTTCAACCGATTGACTTCAAATTTTAACTGTAACTGTGGTAGTTACGTCAGCGCTCGAGGAGGCAACCGAGAAACTTCCACAATTATCCACTAGTATCAAGAATATATTTTATTGTCTTTAACAGGAAATATCAGGGACTATGATACAGTCAAGTGATGCCTTAATAGCGTCGGCGTTGGGCACGTGTTAGCCTTGTTTACCCGTCACTTGTAATGGCGTCCTTCTTCAGTCTTGAGAACGAAGCCTTTTCTTTTTGGGCACGGACTATGCGGATACCAGTCCAAGCGGAGCCGAAGAATTTGCTTCTTGCGCTCTGAGCGCCGCGTAGTGGTCGTAATGGAAGACGAGCGGGCAGGCGAGACCGCCACATAACTTCTTAGATACATTTTCTAGCGAAGAACACACGACTTTTAAGATCGATCAACAATTACGGTTTTTATAAACAAAATAAGGGCGTTCTTATCGTCGAAAATGCGACTTTTTCTTTAAAAATGGTGCCAAGTTTGGAAAAATCAATGTTTTGCAATAATCGTGTGTACTTTGGGAGCAAAACTCATGTAGATTACGGAAAAAGAAATTGTTTCTTCCAGATATGTCTCCAATGAGCGCGACTTTAGCGAGTCCGCCCGTGGAGCCCCCAAAAACGGCACTATCTTCCTACCGCCCACTGGGCCGCCATTATATATTTTTTTGGAAAATAAAATATTGATTTGAGTACCTAGATATATATATCTGAAATAAACCCTCCAAACCTTATTTCCATTACTTTATTCGTGTTTTTTTTTAATTCCAAAAAAGTCTCGTTTTTCTACCATCCAGAGGTATATAAGGCCTTAAAACACTTAGTCCATCGTTTCGCACAACCCTTCAACCTGTCAGAATAATCGTTCTGGTCTAAAATAGAAAAACTGACATGAACAGCTTTTATAATTTCAGCATTTGATGACAATGTGTCTTCAAATAGCTATTTTTTCAAGTTTCGGAAGTGAACAAGGCGCGAAAGAAGATTAGAAATCTATTCGTGTTTCAGTTCAAGCAGTTCCACTATCGAAGCTGCCGATTTGTGTGCCTTATAGTGATGAAAGAGGATTTTCTTTATCGCCTAATGTAGACCTTCTTTTCTTGTTTTCTCAGTGTAAACGTTGCAATCATCCAGAATTACGCTTTTACCTCTTCTACGATGGTTTTACCGTTTTCGAAGTAGTCAATAAGGATTACCCCATGGGAATGCCAAAAAACCGTGACGATCACCTTCCCAGCCAATGGAACTGCTTTCGCCTTCTTCAGCGAAACTGTTCTTCGACTGTTCTTTTGTTTCCGAAGTGTAGTAATTGATCGATAAAAATAAAAATCAGCAAATTTTCAACAGCTCTCGTTTTTTTTTTTAATCAACAGTGAGCACATCATGCAGGACCCAACGCGCGCTCAGCTTTCTCATTCACAATCCCTCATGTAAAATGTTATGCGGCCATCCAAATAAGCTGACAGCAGTCTTCGCTGTTTGACATAAACTAATCGTGCGATTGGCATCCAACTTCGGTCGTTGTTAATCGTTCACTGTCATTTATTAGAAAAGGAAGGAGATTTGATTGAAACCTTGCATCGTGTTGGTCAGCGTCGAAAACTTTCCAACCTACCCTCGTATATGAAGTTCTCGAGTTCGTAACAGTAGACATTGTTGGGCAAAGTCTACTCAATTTGTCAGACTTCAAACGCAAGATTGCAATGCAGTGCAGTCGACCTATCATTTACCTTTCTAAAACAGCTCGTAACTTCCTGTCGATTTCGGAACCCCCAGTCTTTGCTGAGAAACTTTTCTCAAGAGCATTCTTGGTAAATCACAAAAATCGCAATTGATTGAATAACGAATCCGCTCCACGGTTACTTGACGGTTACTTGACTTGATGGTATTAACCATTGGGCGACTATAGTATCATAGAATGTTGACGATTTTAGTATTACATTTCAATCTTATGATCACGTTTGTTAGTATTTTGGTTCAACAAAATATTCGCAACGTTGAGTATTTCGTTTCAAAACAATAACAATATACAACTTTTTAATCCTTAGACTAAATATTCCAAACCTCATAGTTTTCAAGTTACGCCGCAATCGGCTTTTCGGAAATCTGCCGTTTTTTTTTTCAAGAAAAAAAACTAAATAACTCTGCGAACAAAAATCGCAATTCTTTTTTTTTTACGAAACTAAAGCTAATGGTGTCCTTTTCAAAGATCCTATCACTAAATTATAAGATTACTATTCTTCGACGTCGAACACGCGATTTTGCAAAGTGTGAAAATCGTGAAAACTCGGCATTTTCAAAAGAACGTACCGGTTACAAAAAAATGGCAGAAATAAAAATAAAGAAGTAAGATGAAGTTGGCTTTATCCGCTCCAAAGCCCCGTTTGGTAAATTGGCTTACGAGTTTTTTTCGCCGAGATATTCGATTTTTTGTCCGGATAGAACATTTACAGAGTACCTAATACTTTTAGCCAATACTGTATATATATGATACTTTTTAATTCAGACATCTATATACAGGGTGAAGAACATAAAGTGTTACAGAGCAATAGAAATCAAACTATTGATCATATCCAAAAATGTTTCAGACAAAAGTTTCAGTGTTCGAGAAGTCCGTCATACTGGACTACCCTATTTTTTTTATCGGTGGAGGCGCTGAAGCTACGTCAAGGTCAACTCCACTTTTTTAAATGGAACCATATATTTTTTCTCGACGACATTATTACCGATTTTAAGACAAATTCAGCCACCTACAACACAAGGTCATTCTAGTCACGCAAAGTATGAAAATAGTCGAAAAATCGAAAAATATCGGAATAATCACTTTCAAAGGATCCACTGACCTTGGTTTGTGTCTACCTACAGAAGATGCTCGAAGTGATGACCCTCGACTTGTAAGCACTTGTTAATTCGCTGATGAAAAGACCGTCTAACTTCAGCCAAAATTTGTGGTGTAATTTCGGTACATGCCGGGCGTATTCTTTCTTTCATGTCGTCAGGCGTCTTCTCCTGCATGGAGAATAACTGGAAATGCGCGATAACTTTAAGGGGAGGCATGCAATCCTCTCTCTTTCTCTTTCTCTCTCTCTCGCCTGTGGCTGTTTACATCTCATTTACTTTTTCTCAACATCATTTGATGGCGCACAGACGTGTACAATAAATGACAAACTGTGAATTATGTAAAGTCGCCCGTCTGGTTTATCGCGGCAAATGAAAGATGTCCACGGTACTAGTATGTGTCGATTTACATTTATATATTTACATAGAGGCTGCACAGGGCACGTCATCAACAAACTATCGCGGCAATTGCGGTGAGATCCTGTTGCAGAGCAATCAACGGGACGGCATATTTTCATAATAATCATTATAATATTTCACGTGGGTGTAGTATGCGGAGGCGAAGCAAGGAATGATTTATTATCGGGGGAATACATCGAATTATATTGATTTTTCCATCTGCCTGAGCTGTACGTTTGGAGCCGAAAAAACATCGGAAAAAGACGCAGTGACGTGAAATATGTAAGTACAGATTAGAGGAAAGGTGTTGGCAGACTGCAAAAAAAAACGGTTGTACGTCAGCGTACCGGTCACGCAACTGCGACCACATTTTTTATTAACGCGAAAAATGTCTAGTTCAGCGAACAGTTGTTCTCTTTCACATGGTTGAGAGTTGGCGGACCCAATATTTGTCTGCACAACCTTCGTTTTCATGAAGACAAATCGATTCTGCAATTGAAATGTGTTCAGAATGCTTCGAAACGTCGAAAAGGAGGATATCGAAAAGAACTGTTTTCACTTGCGCACGCGCATGTGAGTGTGTGTACGAATGTTATACACACGATGAATCTTCCACATTTTTTGAGATAGCGAAAGGTGGAGTAGAATCGGATACTTAAGGGGGAATATAGCGTTGTGAGGGCAAAATCAAGGGTCATTTTTGACAATTTATGTAAGAAAAACAAAACAATATTTTTAAATTCGGTTTTTTATACATGTTAGTACAAGTCTTAAAGTAAAAGAAATTTTTTTTTTTCAATTATTTTGAAACAAAATGGCGGCGCAGTAAACGATGAAAGAAAACTCCTTTTTTTTCATAGTCCTCTACGGGCGTATTCGCGCAGGTCATAATTTTCAAGTTAAAACAAAAAACGAAAAATATTTTGAAAGTAGATATAAAAAAACGAGTCCAGTACGTAGGGGTTTTTCAAAATATTGATTTAAAAAATATGCCGTTAATATGAAAAAAAAAAAATCGTAAATCGGTCGACTATCGATCATAAAATTTTTAAATTTCAACTTATCGAAAAAATCCTACGTACTGGACTAGAAAATGTTGTTAAGAAGCTACAGTTAAAATTTCAAGTCAATCGATTGAAAACTCGAGGCGCTACGCATACGCCCGTGTCTAAAAACATAGTTTCGAGAAAAACGCGTTTAAAGTTTTCTAATTCTAGCTTGAAAATTCCAGTACTGGCGCCATCTAGTGACTAAATTTAGTAGATTTAATAAAAGTAGACAGTCGATGACAAGTATTTGCCGCCCTAAAGACTTCAACATTTAAAAAGCAAGCATTCGAGAAATTTTCTCAAAATACTACAAATCAGTACTAAAACCTTCCTCGGAAAATCGAATTTTTTAACCACTTAAAAAATGTTCCCCCTCATAAAACCTTTTGAATATCATTTTTGGATAGTTAAGGGACCTTTTAAGCCAATAAAAAAAAATCCAAAAACAAATTTACAAAGGTATATTCCCCCAAAATAAATACAAAAATATTTATATCCACGAATTCGACGGCTTTATTTAATAAACTTTTTAATTATTGGGACGTTGATAAAAATCTCGCTGTTTTCCAACAGATGGCGTTACCAGAACTGCGTTCACGTAGTTCAAGATGGTAACGCATCTATGAAGCTTGAAATTTAGTGTATGTCATTTCGTCGAAGTGTAAACAACTTTTTTTTTCATAGTGTCAAGTTTCGTGCCAAAAAAGAGTATTTGTGGGGAATTTTACTCTACTACTTTATTTTAAAAAACTCTGTAGTTGAAACACACAGAATTCTTGTTGAGACTTACGGCGACCATGCTCTGTCGGGAACAACATGCAGAGAATGGTTTAGAATGCTTTCATGAGAATGCTTCAAAAATAATGATTTTGATATTAAAGATGAAGAACGCTCTGGCGCATCGAAGAAGTTTGAAGACGAAGGATTGGCGGCATTACTTCATGAAGTCTCATGTCAGACGGTAGCTGAATTTGCAGAATCTTTAGGAGTTGATCACACAACAGTTTGGAGACGTTTGAAAGTTTTAGGAATGATTCAAAAGCAAGGACATTGGATGCCGTACGAGTTGAAGGTAAGAGACATCGAACGGCGTCTGTTCACGTATGAACAGCTGCTTCAACGGCAAAATAGGAAAGGTTTTTTGCATCGTATCATGACTGGCGATGAAAAATGGACACACTACGATAACCCTAAGCGTAAAAAATCGTGGGCTGAGCCTGGCCATGCATCAACATCGTCGGCAAAGCCGAATATCCATGGTTCCAAGCTTCTGCTCTGCATTGGTGGGATCAGCTGGGTGTAGTTTATTATGAACTACTCAGACCAAACGAAACTATCACTGAAGATTGCTATCAACTAAAATTAATGCGTTTGGGCCGAACATCGAAGGAAAAACGGCCGCTATACGAGCAGAGATACGACAAAGTGATTTTGCAGCATAACAACGCTCGGCCATGGGAAGTCCTATCCCACCCGCCGTATTCGCCAGATATTGCCCTTTCCGATTATCACTCGTTTCGATCTATGGCACATGGCCTGGCTGAGCAGCACTTCCATTCTTATGAAAATGCCAAAAATGGGTCGACATAGACATCTCATTTTTTGACGTGGAATTAAAATGCTGCCAGAAAGATGGGAAGAAGTAGTGGCTAGCGATGGACAATACTTATGGGGTTGAAGTTTGCATCGTTGAAACGCAACGAAAGTTCTTTTCTATTTTTTTCAGGTCTTCATTTTTATCATGATGTATAATTTTTTTTATAGAGTAAGGTTGTGGACCTGTAGTGAAGATAAGAAAAACCGCGTTTGGGTGATTTTCGTAGCTTAAATCGGCGAAAAAATTGTGAGGAATAGAAGAAAAAATAACTTTCGTTGCATTTCAACGATGCGAAATTCAACATCATCAATACTTTCAGTGACATGTTTTTTACTAATTTATTAAAAATAAAGCATTCATTTTCACGAAAAAACAACGAGAACTTATTCAATATCCCAATAGAAACAATAGTTGCACTCCTATTTATCATATTAATTTGTATTTTTAAGCTTACACAACAAATTTTCTTAGCTAATAGGAGTTAAAGAAAAGGTAGCATATTTCCCGTTTTACCCCGTGTTTGGAGCAAAAGAAGAAACGCTAACCCGTGCAGAAATTATCGTAAGGATCCAATTGGATTCTCATACTTATTCCCACTTCCTAATAAGGATCCGATGGGTCATTACGTTGGATCCCTATACTAAAACGGCACTCTCGTACATTGGGATTTTCTTCATGGAGGACCGTCTGGTCCATAAACGACGATTGTACCCTTTCCACTTGGGCCAATTTATATATGACACCATTACTGACAGAATTTTGCGTCGTTAAAACCCAATACATGTTTTCTTTCAATCAGTCAAATTTGTTGATGGAGTCAGGAGCCTGACTCTGCCACCCACTGAAACGTTTTTCAAAGATTTTCATTCTAGAGCTAAAACCTGAATCTACCAAAAGATATTTTAGATAATAATGAAAATGAAGAATTAAGAAGCCATAAGAAGCATCATTGATCAAACCCTGAACTAAAAGCTTTTATTCTACGAATTCCGCTGAAAAATACGACCGTACTGCAAAATTAAAAACCACAAATAGAATTTTTCGGTTAACAGAAAGGGAGGGCTGGTCTTTTCTCTCGGTTAAATTTTTTTCACACCACTACATCAATGAAATCCCGAGGCAGTGTCCTTTCACCACGTCAGTCTTTTCACCAATCGATAATTGGATTATGCATTCAAGACACATCTTTCACAGCTCACTAGATCAGACCTCTCCATGCGGACCACTTCACAAAACAGTTAATAATCCATTAAACAAAGCCGGTAGTGTCAATTACGTTCTCGCGGTTATCGTAGTATATGCAATGTAATTTTTAGTTCCGGCTTCTGGCAATAGGTTCATTAGTCACGGCTGTCTGCAAAAATGAACACGCAGCAGTAACGGCGTAATATATAAGGCGTCTGACCGGTTCGATTCTATCGTATCAGGATGACCGGGCCCGATACGTAACAAGCAACACCATTGATCTTTTCTATCCTTGTATATTCCGTGCAGAAATTTGTTTCGGAGTCCCCAGATCGTACCGCATCTCTATAGGAATTTGATAGGGACGACGCACGCAGGGAGTCCAAATTGGAATCCAAGATGATTCCGCGTTATTTCCCGATTGACGATATTTGAGAACTTTTTATTCGAAATTCTCAACAAGAATTTGTTGGATCTCCCAAAGAAAAATATCCTTTCGTGATCCCGTGCACAAACCCGATTACAAATTTAGCTACGGGGCAGACTAGGTTGGATCCGACATTCCGTATCCCGTACTACGACACTGTACAGGCTGCCGGATCAGGGCTTTACTAGGCGTGAAACGCTTTTTGAGATCGGGGCTTGAAGCGAATGCCGGTTACGGAACTGATCAGTGGGTACAGTGACAACAGTGGGTATACTGAATCTCTTCTGTTTCTCAGAAGTGGACACTTATGTATGTGGGTCTCTTTCACATTAGAACCGCCCTTGGACGCCAACAGGTCTAAACCTTTCTGCGAGTCGCTCCCGCGCAACTTAGTTGTAAGAGGTGATTTTATATTATTCTTGGTGTAAAAAGTTGAAAAACCAGGTGAATTTTGATGTTTTTGCTTCTTTACCTATCGCAGTCATGTTCGACGTCATCGTTCTCCCGTAATATACAGCTATAGTGCGGTAATTGAGCATTGTGTTTGTTGACCTAACAAAAGTAGAAACTTGTCAGTACCCATTTCAGAAAAAAAAGAGACGGTCGGTACACAGTGGCTCAATTTACTTAATGTTGATTAATATTTGAATGAGGAAACGACTTATACAACTATAATATATTGGATAAGCTAATAAGAATGACACAAGATAATTAGGTAAGCAATAATATGAATATTTTTCCGTTGTGATTTAGATAGGTACTGGTACTACCTCCTTTGGTAAGTACACATTGTTGATTAGCATTCAATAGATGATTGTGATTGATCTCATAATAGGCTTTTTTAAATTAATTTTTAAATAGTTCACTGTACTATACTCCCCATTGTATTGAGAAATTGAATCCACTGTGTAATTAGGCATATTTCATTGTGTACACCCCCAAGTACACAGTGGATCAAATCATATTTTTTTTCAATGGTTATTATCTCAGTATCTATTGGGTTAAACCGTTCAATGTCTTTAAACAAAATGAAGCCATTGAAGATACCTCACGTTTAGTCAAGTTTTCATTCAGATAGTGTGAACGGTTGGGCAGCTATAGACGTCTGAAAAAAATGAGCCACTGATCACACTCTGACCCTACACTCTTTCAAGCCCTGATTCGGCTGCCGTATCTATGCCTAAAATGAAAAATTAGATCATCAACAAATTATAAATAGAAAACTATCTTAGTATTTTTTGTTTTCGTATGCTTTATTTATATTCTTGCATATATGAGAATTTGATTAAATCGTGTCCTGCCTCGTTAAAGTTTTTGTCTAGCCGCGTGATTTCATCCTACGCCTTGTAATTCTAAAGCTGAGCGCGCTACCTACAGCCATCCTAACACTTGTATAAACCTGCATTTTTCGTTGCTTATTTTTATCATTCGATAGAATCTCATTAATTTTATTCTTTTTTTTGTATATAATTTTTTTCCGTGAAACTTTATTAAAAATTCCTGAAATAAAATTAAAAAGCCTGTACCGTGTCGTAGTAAGGCATACGGCATGCCGTATCCGGCCTTAGTCTGCCCCGTGGCTAAATTTCTAGTCGGGAATAGGTATATTCGCTTTGTATTAAATTTTGGATTTGTTTTGTAAATTCAATCATCTACTTCGCCCGTACCCGGATAAATTCATCCTGTGCAACTAAATGTTATTCGTTTTTATTTTCTTCATTTGTTAATTAAGAAAATACTTCCACTTTTTCGTTAATTAAGTTTTGATCCTCCCATTGTCCTATTTTTTATGCACTCCATATTGTATGATACATTCTAATTTCCAACTACCTTACTAATGGAAGTATTCGAGACAGTATCAAACAAATTAATCTCTCTCACTCCTGTACAAGCATCAACTCGACGTTGGTTAATTACCGAGCGATTACCAAAAACTTTCGGCGAAAAGTTAGTGCTTGCTGAACGACTTGGGCATCGTCGCAAACTTGGCCGTTCACCTCTAACGAGAAAAAAAATAACTTATAACACAGAGGACAGCGGGCCAAGGGAGTTTCTCAACACAAGACTGAAAACGAGACAAGTGATATATCTTCGCAACTCCCAGGAGGAATGTACACCCCCGGGACTTTTGCATTTCGATCGAGGCCAGAAGACTCCGAAACGGGTAAAGTCACTTATCCACCCTCTTGTGTGTCCATCCTCAAAGGGTTCACAAGATGCTCGATGAATTGCCCAGTGCGAAGACCGGGCGAACCAATCAGCCAACTATCGCAAGAGTGAACGAATAAAAATGACGATGCACGATATGGTGAGCGTGGAATAAGAAGGCACGTTGTCGAGAAGAACCAAAGGTTTAATATATATGTGTGTGTGTGTGTGTGTGTGTGTGTGTGTGTGTGTGTGTGTGTGTGTGTGTGTATGTATATATATACTATAGGAACATGTCTCGGGAGCTTTTTCTCGTGCTCGAGAATACTCCTCGTGGGGCTTGGTAAACCGGGAGAAACAATTTTCTCACAAATTGCATTTTCTCCCAAGACGCTGGGGCACCCGGAATTACATTGGGGAACATCGGCCCTATCTGTCATTCCGTAGTGTGATCAGTTACGAAATGACAGTCAAACCTTTTGCCACTCACTACAACATGGACCGGATGTTTGTGCTCGGACCCAAGTAAAAATTGTCATAGGGATCCAATTGGTTTCCCATACTTGTTTCTACCTCTTAATGAGTGGATCTTGAAAAAGTATAAATCTTATCTTAGAAAAGTATAAATCCTCTGTTATCGATTACTTTTCAGATCGAAAGTAGGGCAGGGAGGGGCATGTTGAGCAGTTGGGTAAGTTGGGCAATCGAAATATCTGGAAAACTAAGCATCCCATGCGGGTGCATCAAATGGCGGCAAGAGAGGTATGGGGGAGGGGAACACATTACGCCATCGCCCGTTGCCATGCGGCGCACGAGACGGTAACACGGGACGTTTCGTTATTTTTGCACCCAAGAGTAAAAACACCGTGATTGAAAGATTTTCTTCTACCATTGTATGAGAAAAAATATTCCAAAGTTCATTGCAATTAATGTTAATGTTTCAAAACCTAACTAATTACAAAGCAACTGTTGGTTTATTACGCAGGTTAAGCAAATATAGCCTTAGTCATTTGAGATCGATTATCTGTGAAACAATAAGGATAACAGAAATTTCGACCACAGTCTTTTTTTCCCAGAAAAATTTCCTATTAAGCAAAGTAGGTTTCATTTTTACACGGCAGACTGTTAAGAAATAACAGGACGATAATTCCAAACTTACTCAACATGCCCCTCCCGACCCTGTAAATTCTGACGGGAAACGAAAAAATAGCGATCCTCGATTAACGTCAAAGCCTGTTCTTCCGGTTGCTGATTATTCTGTTAAAAGATGATTGGTTACTTTTACTTAAAATCGTAAAATTCAAATGAGTGTCTTAGTTCGAATAAATAATTAACATGTTTCAATTTTGAATACGATCGCAACACAACGCGATATTCCCGCTCAAAATCTGATGCATCACGAGGTCTTCGTTTCCGGTTACTTAACATTTATTCGAATCCAACAGAAGACTCAGCAGACAAATAAATACTTGGTTGAAACATTAATTTCATTTCTATGAATAATTTCTTCTGCGTTATCACCTACTATAAAGATGAGTTGAAGTTACAAGGATGCTTCAAACGTAACCACTTCTTCAGGTCTAATGAATATTTACAATTGTATGAAATCACAAATCCATCAAATAAACCGCATTTACTTGGTTCAATGAAATTATTTCTCTTGACGAACTGATTAACTTCACGTTGACATATCGATCCAGCAAAACGGAATGATCCTTCCGCCCCAGGCGGTGGGGTTGAGGACTAAAGCAAAATATTAGGTGCGTACATAAATTTTAAAGGATTTTCAAGGTCCGTAACAAGTACTATATAGCATCGGGTCATATTGTTACTACTTTAATGTCAAAGCATCATCACGTAGCTTTAGTTTTCAGTATGTGTTATTTTGCCGAAGTGTAAAAGACTTTGCCGAAGTGGAAGTTCAAATGGAAGCAAAAAAGCGAAGTCTTTTTTGCTTCCATTTGAAGGCAAGTGCTGATGAAAGTCATCAAATGCTGGCGGAAGCTTATGGTGATTATTGTCCATCGATTTCAACATATTAGTGCTGGTTTCGACACTATAAAAAAGGTGATTTTGACACGAAAGATAAGTAACGTCCAGGCTAGCTGGAAAAGTTTAAAGATGAGGAAGCGGAAGGTCTAATGGATGAAGACCCGAGTCAAACGCAAGAAGAACTTGCAGAACAATTAAATGTTGATCAACATCAAATATTACCAACAACAATTGATACAATTGAGCCAAGCATTGAAGCAAAAACGGACAGATTACGCGAAAAGACACGACAAAGTGATTTTCCAGCACGACAACAGGCTCGGCCCCATATTGCGGAACCGGTCAAGGAAACGTTAGACGCGCTCAACTGGGATGTCCTACCACACCCGCCGTATTTTCCAGATATTGCTCCTTCCGATTACCACCTATTTCGATCGATGATTCATGGCTTATCTGAGCAACGCTTCCATTCTTATAAAGATACCAAAAAATGGGTCGATTCGTGAAAGCCGCTGAAAATCTGTTGGTTTTTCGACGTGGAATCCACCTATTATCAATTCGCAACAATTTTTCACAATAAAGTCGTATTTTTGCGAAAAAAAAATCCCTTAAAATTAATACACACTCCCAATATGTAGACAGCTCGATAAGAATTGCGATTAATGACGAAGGATCAAGTGTAGATTGAAAAAATGAGGAAGAACGGGAGCATGGCATTTGACAACGATGCAAGCCTAAAAGATATGAATTATCAAAAAAGGGGAATGCGTGGGAGCAATCAATAACGGGTGGCGAGGGGACATATATATATAAAAGATAAAGTAGGATCATGCACACAATTGGGGAACACACATAAAACGGCGATCCGGCCACTTTACCCAAGGAAAAATGGATGAGAAACGTCGGGAAGAGAATCAAAGGAAAAGAAGAGAAAAGACTAAACTAAAGTGGCTGAACTCATAGAACTTTTAGCGCGTTCGGGTCCGTGTCAAGTACGCGGTGGACGTCCATCATTTTTCTTCGTTTGACGCTGAGTTGAAAATATCGCATATATATATATATGTAGAAGAACCGAAGGGGGAGAAAAAATGGTACAGGCGATGCAGAGGAGATAAAAGGAGGGTAGCTACTTTAGGTAGTAGACATAGGTAGTATGCGTGAGAGCACACTACCGCCTACAGGATAAACTTTTCACAATCAGCTGCCAATCCTCAGCCATTTCCGGTCGTATTGACGCAATTCTTGCATCTATCTTACTCTCTCCCTATCATCCCCACCCCCCCCTTTCTCTCTCTCCCGCTATCGACTACCCTTTGGTACATATCTCCAACTGGTTCCCATTCAGCCGCGAGCTAGCTAACCTATTATTTCAACTCCGTCTGCGATCGTAAAACTGTCGGATTTCACCGCGAAATAGAGGCTCGGTGAGGAAATGCGGAGAAAGCGAAGAGTACGGGGCCACGAGGTGTGGATTCTCAGCGTTTATATAGCATCGCTCAAGTCCGACTCTATATACGAAAAGCATCCTTGGCGCTTATCCTAAGTAATTGCGCTCGAGTTCCAGGTGAGG
>OZ010712.1:12864823-12961373 GCA_963932345.1 Ophion ventricosus | reverse complement strand
AGACAGAGACAGAGACAGAGACAGAGACAGAGACAGAGACAGAGACAGAGACAGAGACAGAGACAGAGACAGAGACAGAGCACAGAGACAGAGAGAGAGAGAGAGAGAAAGAGAGAGGAAAAGAGGGAAGACAGAACAATATAGGAAGAGAAAGAGAGAAAAGAGAGAAACAAAGCATGCAGCATAGAAAAAGATAGAGCGAGAGAAGAAACATTAAGAAAAATAAGGAGCGAGAGAGAGAGAGAGAGAGAGAGAGAGATGCTCTCATTTTCTTTTCGTTCTCGTTGCATCTCTCCTCTGAACATATCCCGGCTCCGACTATCGTCCCGAAACTTATCTCCGCAGCTATACGAGACTCTTCAGCAACTGCCCCGAATGTTTTTTCCTTACAACAAAATCGAAACGAGAGACTATTTCGCTGATCGTGCCACTTAACAACTATCCTCACTCCGGCAGTGTCTCGTCAAAAAACGTCGATCGATGATTTTTTGTGTGCTGCGAAACAAATTGCGTGGGAGCAGAGGGCGCGTCAATTGAATGATCATATCATGTTCAATTGATCATGTCAATTGAACATGATAGGTCAACATCTTCAATCAAGCTGCGAATAAAACTGAAAACAAATTGTATAACTGCGCATGATGCACAGCGGAGGAATAAGTTTTTCGTTGATTTTTCTGTATGCGTTGTTGAGACTTAATCAGCTATCGGTTGCATGACTCTCGACTGGGTAATAATCACCAGGGCTGCTTATCCCGGAATCAAAAGATAAAACAAAAGTACCAGAGATCCTAGACGAGGCGTTTAAGGGATTACATCACCTTGGCACTCGGAAATATTTTTAAAAATTTGACGCGACTATTAAATATATAAAATATTTTGTATTCTTCACAAATACAATATAGTTTTATGAAAAAAAATGTTTAAATGGATTTAAAAAAATAGAAAATGGAGGAGATATGAGTCGTCTAGTGGGCAAAATATCTCGAAATATAATCAATCAATTTTTATGAAATTTATTCTACATATTCTTTACTAGCTTTCACGATCTTACATACAGGTCTGAAAACTCCAGCGGTGAGGGTAGGTCGCTTACTGCAGACATTTTTAATTATGCAGGGGCCACTAGCAGCGCTGCGGTAGGGTTATCCACATAGACGAGGGCCGGTGGTTGCGAGGGAGGGATCTCTGTCTCAATCTCACCCACGGACTTTCGCCGCGATTCCACCTCCGTATTTATACATACCCATTTATTATAATGACGAATCTATAGCATGTGGGAAAAGATATCCCGAATTGAATATACGCGGAAAAATATGTCATTAATGGCAATCATAACTTAAATCTTGAAAATCTAAGCGAGCCCGACAAAAATAAACGATTTAAAAAGATTAAATTGACACCTCAGGTTTGGCGAGTTTATCTTACGTCCGGTTCGTAATCCCAATATTGCGAGTTCAAATCTTCATGCCGTTTTCTGGTCAATCCTTTCACAACGCTTGTCAATGAGACATTATAATCCTTAATACTTTGAATACAAATTAACTCCCGTATATGTCTTTGTTAAGCTCTCATTTGATTTCATTTCTCAGATATTCCAGATTGTAAATTAATTTCAGGTTATGTTCATCTGCGAACCCGATGACAGCGACGAGTCGTCGCTATGCGGAAGTAAGACTGAGACAGAGAGATCCCTCCCCCGCAACCACCGTTCCTCGTCTATGCGGGTAACCCTACGGCAGCGACTCTAGTAGCCACTGCGTATTTAAAAATGTCTTCAGTAAGCGACCTAGCCCCACCACTAAAAAACGCCGGAGTGTCCAACGCTGTATGTAAGACCGTGCTATAGCTTTCGCCCGTAGCTTCGCTCACATGGAATTTGGCTCATAGAAAGTTCATCACTAGATGCAACCCTTATTAGGGGTTGGATTATTCGTTTTGGAGAATATTTATACCGAGTTTCAAGTTGATACACGCAAGAGATACAATTTTCCATACAAACTTTTACATCTCATTTCATCCTTTTAGGGGTCGATTTTCGAAAAATCCTTTCTTAATGCCTCTCTACGCCCTTTGAGGAATATATCTTCCAAATGTCATTGGGTGCGTTCGATGTGGGCGCTTACATGCTTTCAGCATTCGTGAGCATTGCTCACGCCATTCGACTTGACGCTGTGCCCACTTACCGCTGCTATATTGTGCTCACAAACGCTTCTTCCAGCAAAGTAGAGCAGCAAAAGCGTGAGCGTTGAAATCGCACTGGCCCTTGTCAGAAACAATTGTTGTCGATCAAACGGTGGATTTTTGTTCGATTTTATGGTCACAAAAAAGCGTTCATTTTCCCTAAAAGTACGTATAAATCTTAATTTATGATTCCTTATTTTTAACTTTCGGTTTGCCTTCGCGAGTACGATATTGTATGAAATTTACAACGAATTATGAAACTCCAAAGTGGAAATGTCTATAAAAAATCAGAAAACTATTTCCCAACCCGTGAGTTGAAACTTCCTCGAGGAAAATTACTTAATTTATTATTATTATTGCTGCTGTCACGGTGAATGAATTTCGCGTCAATTGAATATTTGATTTACGGCGTTCCGTCAAATCCGAGGGCACACATTTACCGTACACGTTGCACCGTGCAAACGTGTGCATATATTTTTAGTATTACCCGCTCATGTACTTTAACCCCTGATCCCCGAGCCCGTCTTCGATGCATAAGAGAACCTTTCGGTGTAGCGCAAGCTCGCGGATTGTACGATAAAACTTTAAATTGAGGAAAATCCCAGGTTACCGCGTGGGCAAGTTATAATGGGACGGGCTAATAGAAAAAGTAAAAAAAAACGAGCAAGACACGCAACCAATTTCCGGAAAAGCATATCCTACTTGAACATCGAATCAACGTCAGGGATGAAGCCAAGGAGTAATTCTTGACTAACTTAAAATAGATTAAATACGGAAGGGATTAAGCATAGAACGTCCGAAGCGCGCTAAAAGAAAGTGTTCGTTTGTTTCAAAAAAAATTTCGGATAAACATCCGAAATGCGGAAACCGAATTTCGATCGAAATTTGACATACCCGTTCATTTTAATGTTATAAGACTTGCCTTAAGGTAGTAGTCTCGCCAAGGCATTTTTCGATAGATTTTTTTTAATTTTGTGGACTTATTCAGGACACTATTAAATGATTGCCTGTAAAATTTCAAAGGGATTCACCGTTCCGTTTTCGAGATATTGGCAATCAAAGATTTCATGGTTTTACACGTGTTCTTGTGGGAAGCAGTGGAAAATTTCACATTTCACGCAATAACTGGAAAACATTTCTACATATTTTTTTTAATTCTCAATTACAGAGGAACATATGACGAGGTGGGTAAAAAAATCATCAATCTAGTTTCAGAGATGTAGCGATTTAAATTAAGCAATGTCTAGCGACGCTAGCGCTGCGAAGCGATTGGAGCAGACTAGAACTAGATTACAGTAGTGTGTGCATATCAGAGTTGGCAGTAACTAGTTACTTCAGTATCGAAGTCGATTAAAGATACTCGATACAAATGTATCGAGCAACAAGAATACGATCGATACTTCGCTCCAAAAGTAGCGATCTCCAACAATCGCTCGATACTTTTGTATCGAGTAACGAAAAATCCTTTGATACTCGATACTTTTGTATCGAGTAACGAAAAGTTTTGTGTATGACTTAATTTTTACCGATTTTTCAGCAAATTTATTTAATATAAAAAAATAGAGAACATCGAACTTAATCTTGGAAATATTGTCCATCGTTTTCTGAGACCTTGCGCCATCTCTCAGGTAACATACGAATGCCGTCGCGAAAGAAACTTGCGGGCTTCGTGGCGATAAATTCATCGACGAATTTACGCACATCGTCCAGCGTTTTGAACTGTTTATCCATTAAGGCGTGCTGCATTGACCGGAACAAATTGTAGTCTGATGGGGCCAAGTCTGGTGAATATGCCGCGTGCGGGAGAACTTCCCATCCCAAGTTCAAGAGGGTCTTCTGAGTCGCGCGAGCAATGTGAGAACGTTGTCATGCAGCAGTATGACTTGCCTGCTTCCTTGCCCAGTAAATAGCCCTTTCTGATCAAGTTCTTCGCTCAGTTTGTTCAATTGTCGGCTGTAGCGTTCCGTAGTCACCGTCTGACCAGTTTCCAGGAGTTCCTAATAAAGCACACCCTTCATATCCTGTCCAAGGCGCGGCTGGTCACTAAGATCGAAATCACCACTTCTAAAACGTTTGTACCAATAATTACACGTTTTATAAGACACAACGTCGGCACCAAGAACACTACAAATTGATTCCCGTGCTTTAGAAGCATTTTTTCCTTGTTGTAATTCGTATAAAATGCAGTGCCGAATGTGCTGTTTGTCAGTTGCCGTCGTAAACTCTGCTATTCTGAGAGGTTATGTAACTCACGTAGACTTGTCGTTCGGTGTTCTGAAACCTTGCGTCCGATCCTTTCATAACCACAAAAGACCGCGGAAATATTTCTATTTTAAATATAATTTTAAGCTCGAAGAAAAAATCTGTCAAAATTAAGACATACACCTTATATATTGCTTATTATTTGAAAAAAACAATTTATATCCCTAATAATGTTTTATTCAAATCGAACAGTGTTCCTTCAAATTCATTCCGACGACAAATATTTTTCCATTTGATGCTTGTACGCAAAAGCCCGGTTCTTGCCACCATAAAAAGGTCGACTCCAAAATGACGATTTAAAATTAAAATCACTGATCAATTTTTTTTAAAAGAATTTCGAAGAATTAGGTTTTGACGTTACTTATAATACGATCACTACACAGCATGATGTTTGCGCTTGGAATAAAATGCATAGAGTGTTCTTTGTTTTGGACTAATGAACATTGGTTTTAATCTAATGAATCATTTAGACGATGAATAAATGCTGCTGTTAAATATTTATTTAACTTTAATGAAGGATTCTTCGAAGTCAATACACAATAAAAGGTTGAATCCAAATAATACAGATGCCTAAAAAATATGAATATTTCTTTGAGTCTAATGAACCTTTTGTGTTAAGTAAAAATATAACTGCTTCGAATAAAAATACTTCAGCAGTACCGCTTTTAGTTAATTCAGACAAATCACCTCTCCCGGGAAACCACACACAAAGCGAGGAAAAAAAATTTCATTGGCCCCATAAATCACGGAGATTTATTGCGGATGGTATCATGACCTTTGTGCATGCAGTTTTTTTTTTTTGCTTAATATCTCTCGGTTCGAAGTGCGAAATATTATATCGTCGATAATAAGTTAGGTATCAGGAACGAAAATAGCCTCACGTCTCAGACACGACGACCTGCCCGACGAGACATGGCCTCGAGTTTCTACCTCGATGGTTTCATTTCTGAAAATTCAGTTGGACATTCAATTTTATTTTAAGGCTTGTGAAATTTATGCTAGGAAGTAATTTACTTTTAACGCCCCTGATTTCATGCTGGAAAGATTATTCCCATACTGTGGTTGTAATTAAAGTTTTAATTTGTCGTTACTGCAAGTTTTCATACTTCTATCGTAGTCGAAATTTCGCATACGGAATCCGCAAAAGGTTTGCATTGTTTAGTTGCTAGCCTCTGGATTTTTTCGTCATTACTTCACCCATGGGTTAACCCTTTGAAGCATACATTTTTCCTTACGTGCAATCAGCTCAAAACTTTGTACTCGGGGGTTTTCGGGGTCGCTGATTACAAATCTGCACTCAAAATTTAGAAACTCAAGATGCTCAAAGATCAAAATGCTCAAAGTAGCTTGATGAAGATGAAAATCCATATGCAGGGGTTTTTTGAGTCGTTGAATTCGAATCTCAGTTCAAAATTGAACAATAAGAATGGCAGTTCCAATATAGGATAATGAAACACAAATCCGGCTTGGTCACTGATACTAATCTGAGCTTATAATTTAAAAATAACTGGTGAACTGAAACATAAAATTCTCTTGATGGAGAGGAAACTCGGTGCTTTAGGGTTATTGAAGTCGCTAATTTTAAAACCAGTCAAAATATATAAATTTAAAAAGTTCTAAATTAAAAATTAAAAAAAGAAACTCGCCACGTCCTCGCCGTTAGCTCCGGGTAATGCTAAAAGCGTAATTCTATTAGAAATTCAGTATAACAGAATCAACATATTGAGCAACTCCGATGTTTTAGTAATTCCAGTAAAATCTCCGGTTTTGGTCCGCCATATTGGATTCGCCATTTTGAATTACTGGATTTTGAGCTCGAATTCGTAATCAGCGACCCAAAAAACGTCTCTGAATTCATTTTTTGTGTATGGTTTACCCGCTAGATTAGGCACAATTACATTTATTGTCTAAAAACGTGTTTTTTTTTGTACTGTAGTGATGATCAACATCCACTAAGTGCAACATAAGCCCTTAATAGTGATACTGTAGTAACAATTGATCTCCTAACATCCTAAATATACATTTATATTAGTCGTTATGCGCTAAAAAAATTTTTTATTCAAGAAAAACAGAGTGGAAGTAGGTGACATACCAGTATGTCACTATGCTTCAAAGGGTTAAGGGATCAGTATCAGTCCTTTTTCGGAAATTTTCGATTTTCTAAAAACATCAGTTTCGTATACTACATACCTGTATAAGTACGGTATAGAACGTTATTAAGGTCTGAGTGACCGATAAGGGGCTAAAAAGAGTGATACAATAGAAGCGGCTCTGCGCGCTCAGCGCGCAAACGCCGCGTCGAGCGTCCAAAGATCGCAGAACGGAGATCCGAAAACAAAAATCCCAAGAAAGTGAAGCTTTTGAAGAAGCTGAAGGAATAATGTATGGACCAGGCATCGATGATTGAGGGTAAGAGGCTTTTTTTAAAGTTTTATGTGCATTATTAGAAGAGAAACTTTAAACGCGTTTTTCTCAAAACAACGTTTTTCGACCTTGTCGAGATGATTTTGGAAAAATTATTGCACCGATGCATGTATTTCTTCGATCCCGACTGACGGTATAAATATTCAGTAATATTCAATCCTATTTTTAAACAATTTAAATTGTAAAAAAACAATTGAAAAATTCAAAAGTCCGCTATTTTGTTTTCTTTTTATCGGGGGTGGATGTTTTTATTAGGGGTCATAACTTCAACTCCACTCTATGATAAAATACTCGATTTTTTGTTTTCAGATACTCCAAAATTAAGATTTCGTGTCGAAAAGGTGAAAACAGATCACCAAGATGAATAAAAAGAAAAAAATTCTTGTACTTTGAAACTTCTATTTTTATACATAAAAAGATTAAAATATGGAGATAAATTTTATTATGAAAAAAACTTCTTGAAAATATGTGCAATAGATAGAGACTGATGTCTTAATTTGTCGTTACTCGAAATTTCGCATACGGAATCCGCAAAAGGTTTTCATTATTTAGTTAGTACCCTCTGCATTTTTTTATTCGTTACTTATGCGTAACGAATGGGTTAAGGGGTTATGTCGGGTTGAAAATTAATATGAAAAATAAAATTTTAAAAATCCATTTTTTTTAAATTTTATTATCTAATAGTACAATATGTCTAGAATATTCTCCCAAAGTTTTAAGTCAATCGGAGTAAAAGTCTAGGAGAGAGAGCCTTTGGGAATTCCCCCCCTTGGGAAAGACCGGCCGGGAGCGACGCACGTATACGCATTTTTCTCAAAACACTATTTTTAAAGTCGGTGCACACGACTTCTCAAAAACTAATGCACCGTCTCTTATTGAAATTTTGCACACTTCTTCAAAATAGCATTGACTAGTGACTGAACGAAGGTTTTTTTTCGATTTCAACTAATTTTACAATGCTATACGTAGTGTAAATTGTACCAAAAAATGAACTATTTTGCATACAACTCGGCGAAAAATTCAAATTTCAATTTTTTTTTAATCCTTCGTTCAATCACGAGCTATACTTATCTACCAAAGGAAAAAAAATTGGTTTTTTTTTAATTTCAGATAAAGCTATCATGAATTATCCTGACCACCACGAGGACACTTTTTTTTAGGGGTCTCCGGAAACCAGGTCCCACCGGCCGAATTTCCCAAATATTTGGATGAAATTTCTTTTAAATATTGTTGAAATGTTGTTGAAATATATATATTATATTTTAAAAAAATAGAGAAAATATGCTTTTTTGGCTTCAAAACCCACGTAACCACTTAAGTCGTATGAGGCTTCCCATCCACTAGCCGCGTCTGTTAGCAATACCATTTCGAATCATACATCGTCTATGCGATTGTAGGCAAATACATGTTGTATTCATAAAGTAATGCAAGTGTTGTCGTAAAAAAAAATTATTCAAGAAATCTTCCAAGTTCCTCATGATATAGTTACAAATGTTTAGAAATCTTCCAAGTTCTTCATGATATAGTTACAAATGTTTAGAAATCTTCCAAGTTCTTCATGATATAGTTACAAATGTTTAGAAATCTTCCAAGTTCTTCAACACATAGTTACAAATGTTTAGAAATCTTCTAAATCTTCCCTCATGCATCTACACATTTTTTCCAGCGATTTTCCCAGGCACGGTACGCGCTCTGGAAGGCCTCGACGAGAACCTCGTTCAGAGCGGTCGTCACGGCGGCTTGAATCGCCTCAATGCCGTCAAAACGGTGTCCTTTGAGGGTGGTCTTAAGGTTGATTCATATTATAAGGTACGGACCGTCACGTAGCGGCAACGGCACGTACCGGCACCGACATGACAATTCCACGCGTATGTTCAGATTGCACCGGCAGGTATCCGTCAGTTAACATTCAACGGTCGCCATAAATGCATCGTGGAGCAAAGATGAACTGACTCTTGCACAGTCTTGGGCAAAATTTCATTGCTAGGGTAATAAAATCCTTTGCATTGCTTTATGAACACACCTTGTATGATATTTAGTAACCACGTTGAATTCACCTTCAACTACGAATTGATAAAAGCGAAGTTTTTTTTCTAAAAACTTTAATCATCTATGAGAAAGCTCTGTCCGCAAATTTGTGAGGTAATGTAGACCAGGGGCATATCACTTCTTTGCGGAAGTGTGCAGTCGAAGGGTCAAAGGGGTGAAATAGGGTGTGGAAGTTCGTATGGAAAATTGTATTCCTGGCGTGCATCAACTTGAAACTTGCTATAAATATTCTTCAAAGCAAATAATAAAACGCATATTTTTCGAATTTTGTAAAACAATCCATACGGGTGCAACGGGATGAGAAAATCGAATTCTCTGCTTTTATCTCAATGAAAGTCGAAAGATATGTTTCTCAAAGAGCGCAAAGGTGCATTAAGAAAGGATTTTTCGAAAATCAACTCTTAGGGGGGGTGAAATGGAGCGTGAAAGTTTGTATGGAAAATAGTAGGGTAGGGAGGGGCATGTTGAGCAAGTTTGGAATTATCGCTCTGTGATTCCTTAACAGTCTGCCGTATAAAAATGAAACCTAATTTGATCAATAGAAAATTTATCTGGGGAAAAAGTATGCAGACGCAATTCCTGTCATCCTTATTGTTTCACAGATTATCGCTCTCAAATGACTAAAGCCATAATTGCTCAACCTGCCCCGATAGTAGAGTAAGTTGAGCGTGGGTACGAGGTAAGTCGAGCAAAATAAGAATTGCATTAAAAAATCAGATGTACGCAACATGATTTGGTACAATGCAGTAATAAACCAACAGTTGCTTATTAATTAGTTAGGTTTTGAAACATTAACACTAATTGCAATGAACTTTGAAATATTTTTTTCTCATACAATGGTGGAAGAAAATCTTTCAATCACGTTTTTTTTTTACTTTTGGTTGCAAAAATAATGAAACGTCCCGTGTTACCGTCTCGTACACCGCATGGCAACAGGCGATGGCGTGATGTGTTCCTTTCCCCCATACCTGTCTTTCCGCCATTTGATGCACCCGTGTACGGTGCTTAGTTTTCCAGATATTTTGATTGCTCAACTTATCCGACTGCTCGACATGCCCCTGCCTACCCTATTCCTTGCGTGTATCAACTTGAAACACGGTATAAAAATTCTTCAAAACAAATAATAAAAGGCATATTTTAGGATTTTGTAAAATAACCCCAAATTACGGGTGCAACGGAATGTTGAAATTTGTATGAGAAAATCGAATTCCCTTGAAATTCAAAATATTTGTTCCTTAAAGGGCGCAGAGATGCACTAATAAAGGATTTTTCGAAAATCAACTCCCAAAACGATGAAAAGGAATGTAAAAGTTTGTATGGAAAACTTGCGTGTATCAACTTGAAACTAGGTATAAATATTCTTCTAAACAAATAATAAAACGCATATTTTAGGATTTTTCAAAACAACCCCTAATAAGGGTTGCAACTGGTAATGAAGTTTCTATGAACTGAATTTCACACCGGCGAAGCCACGGGCGGACGATAGTATTTAATAAACGAGTCCGTAAACCTCCGTTTTCCTTTTGCCAGTATATTCGGAAAATATACAATAAGGACTAGTAAAAATGTCATTAATATCTATTCAGCCCAATATTTTTGAGCAACAACCTTAATGGCTAATCATTTTTATTTTGAAGATAAATGTTCTTACAACAGTAAAATTCTCTAGACGCGGGTGTTTTTCTAGGATTTCTTTTATTGCATAATTTTTAATGTTCAGGGTATATCTGTCTTCTTGGCCTGCAAGGGATATTTTCACGGGTTCGCTAACAAGCATTTTTAATGTTTCTTTTTCAAGTGGATGATTCCGAAACTGCTGCATGAATATATGATTTCATGGCTCGAGTGTCTTTACATTCAATACTCGTCAAGACTCGCAGACTAAGACCGGCTTCTTTTTTTTTTATCTCAGATTTCTCCATCTCGACCACGAAACCTAAAGCTCGTCAGTTATTTACATTGACATCGAGTCGGCATAACGGAAAGTAATATCGTTGATGTACCGAGGTTGGGCGACTTCTGGGCCTTTCCGTAGACAGTCGTCAAGAGTACCGAAAAATTTGCATTGCAAAGCTTTTTTATTTTAATTCGAAATTGCTCTGTTCCCGAGGTTTTTTTCACGTTCACGCGCTTATTGTAGAATTTCAAATAACGTCACTCGTCGCTATCACATGAATGACTCATCTCCGAAAGCTTGAAAACCTTTACGCTACGAGTGACACCAGTCGCACACGCAGAACAATATAATGTGAAAATCAACAGATTGTCATAGAAACGAAATCTACCTGTGTAGATCTTCTTTTATCGTCCGTTGAAAATCGGCTATCAAATCGAGTAGCCGAACGCTACTGCCATGTGATTTAAAAAATCGAAATGACAAAGAATAGTTTACATAAAGGATACATTATTTCAATGCTCGAAGCTTTCACAAAAAAAGTGTTCCGTATTAAATTCGACAAGGATCATGATAGATAAAAACTTAAAAAAAAAAAAAATAAAGCTACAACTTAAAACAAGAACATCGTGCAAGTCGAAGAGGTGGGCAAAGATTATTTTATGCAAAAACTCACTGCATTAACCGACGACCTGAAATCTCGTAAGCTTCTTATTATCATTGTGATTCTGCAAGTGCGAAGCGTTGCCCGTCGCTTTTCCAATATTTCTATTTGTTTTGTTCGCCCCCTCGTTATACGTTTGCTGCTTCTCAATCTGCTTACCTGAAACATAAATAAAATACGTCCCTATTTATTAATACATCGAAGAAACTTATTTGGCAAATATGTATGTGTAATTCTGAACATCAGACATGCGAGTTCCTGCCTTTTATGCGCAACGACTCCTTCAATTTCACGAAAATGTTTCTATCAAAATACCATTGTCATTTTTATTTTATTTTCTATTCCCATAATTTGTAATTCGAATATTTCCCGAGTCGAAAAATAAAAGTCTTATTTTCCGGCGTGTTTTCGGTCTAGACCGAATTCACGTCGAAAACGAGCCGGAATAGCGAACCATTCCGGCCAGGCTTTGCAGGCCGAAAACACGCCTGAACTCTGGATTTCGGTTTCTCCGTCAGCCTGCTTTCTCGGGCCGAAAACACGCTGAAACTTACGATTTCGGCCTCTTCATCAGCCCGCTTGCTCGGGCCGAAAACACGCAGAAATCTGGAATTTCGGTCTCCCCATCGAGTATCAATATTTGGTAATATAATGAGTGATAATTAGTGCAATTCGATCTTGCTTCCTCTTAAATCTCTGCGATAATAAAGAAGATCCTTTTCACCGTGTCTTTTTATTCAAAATAATGAATTTATACAGAGCCGTGAGTAAATTAGTTGGGAGTTAAAGTGATGTAAAATTTGAGCTTGGATTAGCTGAATTCTGCCAATTGTTGAACTGTTCTTGTGAGTTCGATTGATAATGAGGAGCCTGTAACCTGCGACGTCGATCAGTAGAACGAAAAAATGAGTATCGGCATATTTTCGGCCTGAGCAGAACGCTGACTGATGTAAGCTGAAATCCCAAGTTTCGGCGTACTTTCAGCCTGCAACCCGTTAGGCCGATCAACGTGCCGGAACTGAGTTCCGGCGTTTTTTTTCCGGCGCATTTTCGGTACGTTCCGGTTTATAAGTCGCCTGAATTATTACGATTTTAAAAGATTCGCCGTTTTTTCGGTCTAAGTCGCCAACCGTAGGCCAACTTTTACAATTTCGGCCGAATCGAATAAAGTTTTCGGCCTTAGTTTTCGACTCGGGTTCTGATGTGATTTTGGTTCCTTTACTGCGTTATAATAATCCAGCACCTTTTTTTTCTTATTGTTATTAAGAAATATTAATCCAAATTTTTTTTAATACGTCTGTATCCAAAAGTCGCAGTGATGCAGTCAAAGTCCGTCGGTCTTTGAAAAAAAAAATTCGGAAAAAGAGATGAAATTCTTTCGCCGTCCGATAGATGGCCTTGATATATGTAAACCGTAAAATTTTCAAGTCATTCTGATCATCACTTTATATATGGCACTCTTCCAAAGTTACCAGCTGACGTTTGTCAACAATGGAGAAAACCGGGTATCGCGCAGTGATAAAGTTCCTTCATTTGAAAGGAAAAAAGACTCAGGAAATAAGCTGTATACTGTAAAGCCTCCCCTTTATTTGCAGTGATCAAATATTGGGTGGCCGAGTACAAACGTGGTCGTACGAGTTTTCTGAAAGAGGAACGTTCCGGGAGCTCGAAAACCGCTACGACTGATGAAATGGTCGATTTATTGCATCGAACTGTGATGGAAGATCGTTAATTGCCTATTAAGGATATTGCTGAAGCTTGTGGGGTATCATCTGAAAGGGTGCTCAAGATTTTACATCAAGATTTGAATATGAGAAAATTAAACGCGTGCTGGGTGCCGCGCTTGTTAAAGATCGATCAAATGGGCCGTATGGGCGGATATGTCACGCGTGTGTCTTAGCCTGTATAAAAGAAATCCGGCGGAATTTTTACGGCGAATGATAAATGTCGATGAAACCTGGATGCACCACCATACGCCTGAGACCAAACAACAGTCAATGCAGTGGATTGCGGTGAGGGAACCAGCTTCGCAGAAGGCAACGGTCGTTCTCTCTGCAGGAAAAGTGACAGCGACAGTTTGTTTGGGATAGCCATGGAGTAATTCTTATCAATTACCGGGCAAAGGGTGAAACGATTAACGGACAGTTAATGCATTGCTACGCTGCATCGCTGGATGGATTTAAGGCGACAATTAAGAAAAAACGTCCGCATTTGGCCAAGAAAAAAGTTCTGTTTCACCAGGATAACGCTTGAGTCCACCCGTGCATGGTCACGATGTCAAAATTGAACAAATTTAAGTTTGAATTACTCCCGTACTATTCGCCAGGTCTAGCTCACAGCGACTTTTTTCTGTTTCCCAATTTGGAATGACCATCTCGGAGGGAAAAAAATGGGCCAATTGCCGAGGTGGCAGATGCTGTAAACCAGTACTTTTCGAGTTTAGACAAACCATTTTTTTCTGACGGTATGAAAGGTTGGGCGAAGCGTTGGACCAAATGTACCGAGTTGAAGGGAGCCTACGTCGAGAAATACATTTTGTTTTGCTTCAAAATTTGTGTTTTTCTTAAAAAGGCCGGAAACTTTTTATATTACCCTCGCAGTAGTCTAAGGAATTGGAAATACTGAAGTGACAAACTGTGAGGTCAAGGCGGTAAAAGTGGGTCGTAAAAGGCTGCGAGGACATACGAAGGATGTTTTTAATTTTAAAGAAGTTAATTCAACACTAAGTAGTATATAATAATAATGATATTGAATGAACGGCAAAAATGAATGTGGAGAATAAGAATGCCGTCGAAGCATGTATATAGGAGAGAAAAAAACTCTTTATAAGTACGTTTTGATTACGAAACTATACTATACTGATGCTTATTTCCTTAATAAGAAACTCAGGTGACCCTATTGTTGAAACTTATTCAACCGTTGTCTCTTTTTCGAAATGTTCAAGCTTTAGTAATTCTGGATTTGGCAACGAAATTTGTAATGAGATTATCGACTATTTGGATTTAATTAAAATTGTGCGAGTTATAACTGAAGCTAATTTGGCTCGAACAGGAAGTAGCGCAAATATTATTACGTTGTATTATCTCTTAATGCATTTTAGCTCTCTGTATCAACTTTATTTTTTAATTGCCTGGTTCAATAAATTAAAATTTTGACTGGATTTGATTTATTATCGTAAAAAATTCATTGATTTATGACATCATCAATGTCCGATGCCTGTCAATTCCATCGGAATATTATGCAAAGTTACATTTTTTCAGTGTAAGCATTTTTAGTTTAAGGGAAATTGTATTCAAGTAAATTGTTTAATAGGGATTTTTTTTGGAGAAAAACATTTTTCGGATTAATTTATTCTGAGATATTTTGAACGAGGTCGCCTAGAACCGAATGCTAACAGCGAATACATTCACTGACTCCACGTAATTGCGAATTTATCGAAGTCAGCAATTGTTCGTCCGAAGAAAGTAACATGCAAGAATTCGCGTAGAATTTCACGCAATTTACATCAGTAGTGTAAGCTACCTTACCTAGAGATGGAGAATTCGACAATGGAGGACGCTGAAAATTTTCACTCGATCGCGCGGGAATGAAGTGAAAGAATCTTAAGAGGGAGGAAGAGAAACTCCGCTATCAGATTCACAGTGCACCAAACATACCCGTTTCGCATGATCGAATCCGTACGTATCCGTGTCGGATTCCATGCAACATCGATGTTTGTTTTCGTTTTTTTTTTTTCCCCAATTCTCGACCTCATTCACTTGGCGTACCTTTTTCCACAAGTGCCTATTCGAGTGGCGTGGCACTGGTGCCTCGAGCGTAATGAAAAAACGTGAGCGCAGTGTATTTCCTTTTTTGTTTTCCTATTTTCGTTCTGTTTCTTCGTAAAGTTCAGAGTACTTGATAAAAATCGAGAGGAAGAGAAAAGAAAAATAAGTATTCGGTGTTTATCGGTCTCGGAAATGCTATTTTCACATTTTTCGTACTCTGCAAGCAAAAACGGAATCCCTACAACTTCGTCATATCCGTCCATCCAACCGTCTGTCGCAGCCTCACAAATTTTGCAAGTAGACCCGTGCAAAAATTATGCTAGGGATCCAATTAGATTCCGATAGTCGTCCCTACTTCCTGATAGGAATCCAACGAGTCATCGCAATGAATATCTATATTCAACCGTCACGTTCGTACATTGGATTCTAATCGGGATTCCCCATTTAAATTCAATGTATGAATCCAATTTGAATGTTAAAGGATTCCCACATTATTGGACAAAATCTAATACGATTCTTGATGGATTCCCTCACATTCTGTACGTTGAATTTTGTAAACAAAATATAAAGATATAAGAAATTAGTAGCTCTTAAAAAAGTATAAATAACTAAAAAAAAGCTATCTGAAAAAATCGATTTGAATCACATAACTTAAAATCCACTGTAATTATCGTTCGATATTCATTTTACTGCACTTTGACATAATATCAGCACACCTGTACACGCTCATGAAGCGTGCAGGTTATGTTTCAACCCACCGAGTTTTTTCTCCCAACTTTTCAAATATTTTTCGTTCGAACGTGGTAAGAATTCTCAAACGCCATTCATCGGCGAACAGTGCAGAAACTAATTGGATTCCAATGAGGACTCCCGATGTGCGGTGTACCTAACATATCCCTACAGAGATGTGGATGCATCTTGGGATTACCCAACAAATCTGGACACGGGATCAAGAAAGGATTTTTTTTTTTGGAGATACGACAAATTCCTTTTCAGAATTCCAGATAAACAATTCTCAAATAAAAAATTCTCAAACGACGTCAACCGGGAAATAGCGCGGTATCACTTCGATTCCAATGCGGACTCCCTATGCAGAAATTTGTCGAGATGTTCCCTACTGTGTCGGGGTCTGGATATGCTTGTCTCGTCTGATTCTCCTGACATGGCCCTTTTATTGAACAGACCGTGAAGATCATAAAACCGTTTTTTTACGGCTTACACTCGATGTTTGAAAACTACAATGTTGTGGCCGGAATATTTTACAAACAAGTCCATTTTCAGAACCAGAACATTGACATTTCTTAAGAGCCCGACTTTAAGAACTGTGCGAAGCTGTTTTCCTTCTACTGCATTAGATATATTTATAATTGATTAAGAAGAAACGAATACATCTGTTGTAATTTTATTCACTATTATAAACATTTTTTTTCACCGATGATGATCTACGAGAATAAAAATCCTTATCATGAATAATGGTATTACAAGTATTAATTTGATCATAACGCATAACCAAATTATTTTATGAGAAAAAAGTAAATCCGGTGGTTGGTAGTAAAATCGGGGTAGTCTTGTCCGGAAATATCAATGCTCTGGCCGGGAAGACCTGATCTGAATATATTTCGCCAAAAATCCACCAGGTGACTTCAAACGAAGGGCTTCGCATAACTAAAGTACAATCATACAACGATAAAACTTCGACCTGTTGTTGTATCACGTACAGAAGTGCTATACTTACAGCGAGCACTTTCGTTTATGATTTTGTGATAATTGTGAAATAATAAGTATCAGTACGATCTGATATCTATTTTACTCGGTTCTTTCAACAAAAGCTTTATCTGTGCGCCGGTTTGTTTCTCATGCAGGGCCCTGTCAGTACACCATCACCTTCCTAGTCATTCAGCGGCAACCTCCCGACCCCTTCCCTTGCCAGTTCTCGGCCAGTTCCTGAGCAGTTTCCGAAAAAGGGAACGGCGAATCGGGGCCTGGCCCAAGACCCGTTACACGGCGAACCTGATCCACGCTGGAAGGCCTGATAATGGCGTGATATTATCTAGGGAAGGCAGATAAGGGGTAGTACTTTTTCCCGACTCAAATTTCTAAACGGGTCTCTACGTGCGACGTCCCTATCAAATCCCTATAGGGATGTGGTAGGATCTGGGGACTCCCCAACAAATTTCTACATATCGATGCTTCAGACGGGCATCTAAATCAATATGCACTAAAACCTTGTGAACAATTTTTTTTTAGCTTTTCTTGACCTATATGTTTAGGTTTCTGGTATATGTTTAGGTTAAAAAATATAGATCTTCTGGATTTTTTAGGACTTTTCTCCTTTATATGATTTTGCAACTATTTAGATGCTTCAGATAAGCATCTGAGTTGATATGCAGCAAAAACTTGTAGACTATTTTTTGACGTTTTTTCTCTTTTATGTGAAATAGGAGCGAATCTTTGCTGCGCAAAAGATCTTACAAAATAAAGTTGAAATTCCATTTAGAATGTGTTATTTTTAAGGTAGTGGTCTCGCCAAGGCGTTTTTCTATAATTTTTTTTTTTTATTTTGAGGACTCATTTAGGACACTATCAAATGATTACCTGCAAAATTTCAAAAGGATTCACCGTCCCGTTTTCGAGATATTGGCAATCAAAGATTTAATGGTTTTACACATGTGCTTATGGGGAGCAGTGGAAAATTCACATTTCACGCAATAACTTCGAAACTTTTCTACAGATTTTGTTTAATTCTTAATTACAGAAGAATATATGATGAAGTGGGTAAAAAAGATTCATGAATTTTGACCATCTAGTTTCAGACATATAACGATTTAAATTAAGTAATGTCTAGCGACACTACCGCCACGAAGCGACTGGAGCAGACTAGAACTAGATTACAGTAGTGTGTGCATATCCGCATACACAGAGTATCTACGTATTAGTAGCCGGAATGGATAGTCTGATACAAAAGTGAGGGTTAGGTAAACATTATATTAGGCGTTTTCATCATTACTTTATAAGTTTTTACCTCCCGATAAGATGTACAACCTACATTATAAGGATATTTCGCAATATTTCGACGCTTTCATCGATTGAGCGGGGAATAAACTTTTCAACGTGACTGTTGCGAGACTACTACCTTAAGCCTCGATTGCAACATATTAAGCGTTGAAGTAATGTGTAATTTTTTTAACTATTGACTCGAAAAATCTAGAAACATACCAGAATTTAAGATTGTATAGAACTTTTGATTCGAATTACTCCGGTTACCAGGTAACCAGGTACGACTTAGTCACTAGGTGGTATTTTTTTATCGTATAGCAGCTACATCTGTAATCAAAATCGGCTAGGCAGCGACTAGCCAAGGGGTGCGTTGGCTAGTGCATGGCGAGATACCCACTTGAGAATTTTGTTCACGTGCAACGCCATCCGAAGGTCAAGCTAGCTAGCCAGTCATCAGTCATTCGCTAGCTGATAATACGTGTAGCCACATAACCTCAATTTGCGATTCGTAACCATGGTGGACTAGTTCAGTACGGCCTAGTTACTAGGTGGCATTGTAACGCTGCGATATCTATAGTGAAAATCGACCAGGCAATGAATAGACAAGGGCTGGATAACAAAACATTCAGAATAGTACTAGCTCATAGTGAGACAGTCATTATTCAGTTCATACGAGCTCAATTGGGCAAGCCAATTACTAGCACGTAACTCCAATAGGCTAGTACAATTTTTACTCGGGGAAATGAGAAGATTGACATTTTCAATGCCAATTCACACAGGTCGAAAGAAGGGAAGCAAAAGCGGGCACCGCAAAGACAACCCGGGAGGAAGAGCGCGTGCTTGGGAGATGGATATGATGGTGGAGGGGCACTACTCGAAAACAAAGCGGAAACTAGTGAGAGCGAGAGAACATTATGTATAGTGAAGCAAATCGGGCACGTACAAACCCGTGCCTCGTCTCTTCGGATTTTCGATTCCCGTGCGGAAATTCCAGAGTGCGTTTCATCGGGAACATTCCCCACGAGATGCATCTCGTCGTTCGACGGTAGAACACATGCATGCATTATACATGTATGTGACATATATACATAGCACATAGGGTTCAAAAGAGCCTATCAACGTTGCTGCTATAAAGTTTCCATTTGCTACGTATCGTGTATGTTCTACGCATACTGAGTCTTGTTCGAGTGTCGGTGGTCCGATACATGTGAGGAATTTCAGACTGACTGCTGAGCTGGGAATACCTATCCGCTGGAATTGCCTCTTTGGAGCCCAAACGTGTTTCCTATTTTGCATCGTTGTTCGAACGTAAATATTTTTTTGCTGGGTTGAGGAATGCAAATTTGTTACATTTGGCTATGTTATTATCTATGATTGTAACATTACGTTTAAATCATGAACATTAGCAATGTTAAAGCTCATCAGAGAGAAAATCACTTAATTAATAGTAGATTCAGTCTGTTTGACAAGAGCTTGTATGGCGAAATCAGAAACTATTTGGGAGCAGGCATTGAAAACCAATACGAATTCATTACTTGATATAAACCGCGATGCATTTATCTTCTATGCATATAAAACAGTTTTGAATGACTGACTGATTGTTAGTCTAATTCGCTGTTAGCCGTCACCCTACTCACCCTATTGATTGGCACTAGTAATTTTCGGTGGTTACCGGCCCTCTCGTGGGTCGTGCGTTTACTCCTAAGAATGGACATACCTAGGCATTTGAATATTTTTTATTCACGAGATGATGCGCATTCTATAGCTTTGTTGTTTTAACGCACAAACGAGTTTTCCTAAAGTCAAGATTTTGTTAAATTACTTTCCCGCATTAAAAAACGCCAAATCCACTGCACTTCATTGAAATTCTTAGGACTGGTTGCGAGATACATTTTCCGAATGTACAATACTCGTTTATAAGAGTTTAGGATTACGGTAGTACAGGCGCTACAGCCCAGTTCAAAAGTTAACATGATTTGAGTTTTTCCAATGGGCGATATTTCTAGAAATTCATGAATTAAACTATTCTCAAGATACGTATGGACAATATCTTATCATTCAAAAGTCTGAACATGACATACTGATTAAATTGAGATGGATTATTAGAATAGTTCTCTTGGCTGCAGTCGAAAACTTTTAAAAGTGCTTACCCAAGGCCCTTATCAACACTCAGAAAGTTTGTGTATACGGGTGAGTCGCACACATACATCGAGCATAGAGTTCGTACGCGTAGCAACGCAGCTCGCCAGCTGCAGCTATTCTATACCATTCCAACCTTACTTATAGTCGCTTCGTAGACAGCTCGTGTCTTATGTGCATTGTGCAAATCAACAATATATATACAGGGTGGACCACGCAACGTGTGCACCTCTTTTACGACCAAAATATGCGTTGCACAAAAAAATGTTTTATACAAAAGTTACATGGTTTATAAGGCTACACTATGTGGTGCATTAATTTTTTTTATAGGTGGAGGCACTTCGAAGATTTGAAGGTCAACTTTATTTTTTCAAATGGAATGCTATATTTTTGATAGCGTAATATGATAGAGTATCGAATTCTGAGTAAAAAAGTATAGACCTTTATTAGCCCTAGAGTTAATAGCTAACGAGTAATTTCACTTTATTACTTTAAAATTTTCTTCACGTAATATCAAGTTGGAGATTCAAATCTACTACAAATTTCTGAATGGCAGTGTTTACATCACAGTGTTTATCAATATGAACACATTTACCACATCACACACACTTATCATGATTCACAATCTTCTCAATGGTTGTAATCCAGTATTAAAGTATCCTTCGGTGATTGTGCGTGATTATTATCAGAAAGATAAAAGTGAAAATGAATTTTTCTAATAGCATATCAAGTTTTTCACTACTAAAAATGATATCCCATGTAATATTATGGTGGGGGAGGCCAAAATTTCCCATAAATTATGGGAAAATTGCTAAACCTATGGGATTTTGAAATTTGCTAAACGTGGGGACAAAATAACGCATCTGCGGACATTTTACACTTATGTTGGGGTGGGAGCAGGAGGAATTAGGGCGAAGACGAGTACTGGAAACATCGCGCGAGGGGTAAAAGTCCTTGTCTCCGCGGTGCACACGATTATTTATATACCAAAACCATGTGTTACGAGATTTTGCAATGTGAAATATATGTGGCTGCAACCATGTGCCGTAGCTGTGTTGCGTACGTAAGGTGTATCGCACATGGAAGGTGTATCGGACATGAAAGGTGTATTGCACGCGCGTCGAGGGGGTGGAGCCCCCCCCCCGTGGACACCAAAAGTAATTTTGAAATGCATCACCAAATTTTAACATACTATGTTATTAATAATTTTGCTTTTACTAATTTAGATTTTATGGGAAATTTCGGCCTCCCCCGCCACAATATTACATGGGATATCATTTTTTAGTGATAACAAACATTAGAAAAAAATTTGGAGCGGTTTTGAGCTGCAGCCCTAATTCTGAAGATTTGCCTTATTTTTCTATTTTCAACGCAATAGAATTACAAACATCTGATTTTTACCGAAAATAGGTAAAAAAATCTGAAAAATTTCTCGCGATTTCAACGAAAACCGATTCAACGTTTTGCTATCCTGATGTTTTCCTTGAATCCTTGTCATTTTCGCGTTACACGTTATTTTTCAAAAAAATCAAAATATCTTTAGAAAAAAAAATCGTAGGAAGCCTTTAAAAAAAATATATTGAAGCTTGAGCTTCCCCCTTTATGATTCCGGTCAAAGAAATGTATTGAAAAATGACGTCTGTAAACGGGGTCCACCAGAAAAAGAATTAAAAAAGGCGAAAAATGGTCGTTTTCGAAAAAGGGTACTAGTCGTGAAAAAAATAGTAAAAATGTTCAAAAAAAAAACGGAATGAAGGTGAAATCCTTCCCTTCAAAATGCCGTTTATTAAATTCATTTATGTCAACTATCGGCGAAATGGCATAAAAAATCGTTCCAGAACTTTTTTGAATTTTTGTCCAGAAACTTTTCGCCGGTAGTGTATATTCTTCGTTCCGTCGAACATGCACTGTTTACAACGTTGTCTAAGTCGGCCGCGACGACTCATTCGGGCGGTCACGTTTCATCATGGATTTCGAAGTTTGGACATTTATAACTTGGGAAGTTTGTAGTAAAAAGTAGTAATTTTTTTTAAAAACCATTGTCAAGTACTTGTTTATAATTTCTCAGTTTTTATTGTTTTCTGTCTCGGCGTTTTTTTTTTATTATCAATTGATATGTGACGAATTATATCACGGACCCTATGCAAAGTGTGTTAAAAATGTAATTTTCAATTGCGAATATCTTGGTAACGGGATGGTCAAGGTGGTTGAAATTTTACCAACTTGTTCTGGAAATCCTCAACAATATTAGTTTCAAAAATGAAAACTTTCTGTCTAAAACCATTTTTGGAAAGTAATACCTTAAAGGAAGTGCATCGTTTGTGCAGATTTGCATTTTCCAACTGTTACAATAACAATTGGGTTAGAAAAGAAAACCGGTTTTGCAGGTTGACAAAAGATACTTATAATACTTTATATATTTTATATTTTTATACATATTTGTTCTTTTAAGGAGTTTCGGGACACTTAACGAAATGGTACCATTTGATTCAAATTTATACAGTAAATTCTTTGTCATATACTGAATGTACGTTTCAAATTTTAAATCGATCGTCTACACCGTTTCTATAAAATTGACAATGGAAGAAACACTTTTTAACATAGAGCATTTAACATTATGACACTGATGATGAATTTGTCATAATGTACTGAGTGATTTGACAATTTTTCATAACATTTAAAAAAATATTCACACTATTTCGCGCGTAAAACTGCGATTCAGCCATGAGCGTAGGCAGTTTAAATATATCCTTATGTTAAAAAGGGTTTTGTTTTATTGTAAATTTTACAGGAACGGTGTAGACGACCGATTTAAAATTTGGAAGGTGCATTCAGTTTATGGGAAAGAATTCACTGTATAAATTTCAAACTAATGGTAACACTTCACCACTTGTCCCGAAACTCCTTAATAGCTCTGCTTTTTCAAGACTTCGTCTTTTTCCATTATACACGGTTGCTCGAGGGACTCTTTTGTTTGATCCATTCTAAATTAGTGTGCTATATCATCGTTATTTTTCCGAAGCCTCTCAGAATGTTTGACTATTTGATATACGTTTTTCTTGCAGAAGTTTGTACAGTGAGAAAATTCTACATCATTTTTACAACGGAATAAATTACCCTGGGATTAAAATCATCGACATAAATGTTATTATATACAGAGATTGCTTGTACAAATAATGAATATATTATTCATATTTTACGTTAATGATATATTCTGGTAATACATAATATACTGATAATACAATTGATAAATGGATCAGACAATTATACATCAAATTCAGGCAAAAAGGTGATATACGTTAAAGAATATTACAAGGTGACAATATTCGGGATAGCAGACAAATGATCGTTCGTATTATTTTCATAAAAACCATTCGCAACGTTCATAATATAGTGTCAGAATGAATATACTTTTCTTTCTTGCAGGATGAGCAGACCCGCTTCCTGTCTGGGTCGTTTTAGCTCTTATTAAAGCTCGCTTCATTTTAATGGAATCGAAAAATTTCCATGCATAAATCGTTCCAATCTGTAAGCAAATTTTTGTCGGAAAATCGGTATGCGAGGGAAATTTTTTAGAGCATATTACGCATGGGAAAATTTATTTTTACCGTTTAACTAATTCCTTTTTGGGAATTTAAAACAGGTATTGCGGAAGGTAAAACATCAAAAACGTATTGAAAAAATAAGATAAAATCAAAAACATGAGAACAAAAAATCTTCAACATGTTTAGTTTCGCTGGAACGTGGTTAATGAACGCATAGGTTAACAAATGAGTTTGGTAAATTAATAAATAGTAACCAAATATCAAGGTTAATACTAAACAAGGACTAAGTGAACAATCCACAAGATTAACGACAAAAAATAGTCATTAAAAAAACAGATAAGTATGAATAGTTATCAATGGATCAACCGGTGTATTTAGATTAATGAACAAAGTTATTTATACTATAGTAACTAATTTGGCAGCCGAATTCTCCGAATGAATTTATTTACGAGATGCCACAGGCAAAGATGCGTGTAGCCGAATTTTAAAGAGCTCAGCTTTTAACCCGGTCTATCTTGCGTCGTAAACTCCACCAGGTGATTATTATGAGGCAGTCAGCAAGGTGGTTGCGTCTTTATACCCAAGGGAAAGTTCTTTCGCGCGTTTACAACAATTCCGCATGAAGTGGATTAATTGTTGAGCTGTTACGCGCAAAGTTTTCAGCGAAGCGTTTCACACGGGTATGCCTTGTGTAAGTTTTGACAATTACTGTCGTACAATGGGGAGCACGGTAAATGTAGCACCTCGAATTAGGAACTGTCGGGGATTATTAGAATTCCAATTGCGAGAATTCGAAAGAAACTAGGAAAAAGACAAATAGTGATTAATTTTGAGTTGAAAGGCATAAAAGCTCCATCAGTGGAGGCAAGACTTTGTAGGTGAAGTTTTAAGGAGGGTACTCAGGATCTTTGCGGGGCAGGCGGCAAGCAGAGAACGCCTATGCTTAAACACGGGTACCTGTAACGGTTGCCAACCCCGAATGATCAAATTTTCTGTTACGTAGAATAAACAAATTTCAGCTAATAAATATGTGGAATGCATATAATTGACTGTTTAGAAATGTTATTAATCGTTTTTTGTTTGTTAACATCACGAATACGTTATTAACCAAGTTGAAATGCGGCAAACGCGTAATTTAGTTTTCAGTAACTGGTAGCACTGAGCTCAGATACGAGCGCCACATAGTGAGCGCTCATCTGTCAAACTTCCTTCGCGAATGTAGCTTTTGTGTTCGACGAAAATTAATAGATGGAAAGGAAAAATCCGAAGTGAAAAACAGTATAATCTACACGGTTGAAGCAAGTAAATACAAAATGGAAATCAGCGAAAAAAGTAGTAGTTGAGCGGGAAAATGAATTCGCAGTCGAGGGACGTGGCATAATTGATTTGAAGGTTATGTCAGAACACATGCATTGCAGCTTCTATTACGAGGAGTTATGGATAAAGAATATTGAATATGAAGAAAGACATGAAAAATAACTTTGTTGCTATCATGCGGAACAAAAATAACAATAGTGATAAAAAAAATATTTAAATATACTCTTTATGAAACCACAGTAAGAAATTTATAAAGAGGAAGCAATAGTTTGTGCGTTTCACATTGTGGCGCCTATTCAAGATGGCCGATTTGACAGCAAAGTTGCCACGTGTCGTAGCGCGCTTTATTGTTTTACGCAAATCAGCTACAGTTTTCCGTTTTCTTTCGAAAATATCTCGATAAAGAGGCAGACAAAACGCTTCACTCTGGGTTGAAATAATTCATAAATATGTCAAGAATTTCTTCCGCCTATTTGTATTCAATTTTCATCATTTTTATTATGTTCCAAGAGTCGTATGAGAATTATCGTATAGCTTTTGCTATGTCGCCCGTGTATAAGAGGCTAACTTTAATAATTAATTGCTCAACAATCATGCAGGCGAAGGACTTGAAATTTTGCACGGAGTCGTAATACCTGTTCGCAAATATCCTCAATTTTCAGCAAAGTCTCATTATAACGCGATAGCTGAGCAACCTCCTTAACGTAAATTTCATGGCGTTTTCAAACGTGGTAATACGTGGAAAGTACTTCCGTCACTCAACAGAATGTGGCATACTTTGTAACATGGTATTCGATCTTATATACATGTGGGGCCATAAAATAGCTAAATACTGATTGAGATACGATAAACAGTTATATATTTCAATTGTGATATGACAAGCAAAAACATCTTAGATAGGGAGTTCAACCACCATGCATCAGGTCTTCGTTACGACTGTTGTTTATCCTTCTTGGCGACTCTTGTGTCTCTCCTTGGTAACCCTCTCCTTGATAACCCCTTAGTAACCTTTCAATATATTATGTTCCTATTTATACAAGGTGTCACAAAAGTAACGGGACGGCTGAATATTTCCGCAGGTAAGACAATTTCCCAAAATGTTAAGGTCGTTCTTGAAGTAACTTTTCCCAAGGAATTCAATGGTGACCTTCATTTTGACCTTGGCGATGTCCTTCAAGGTTATTTCAAGGTCAACTTTTGTTTTTCAAATGAGAATCCCCTTTTTTGAGATCGGCAATTGATAGAGCGGGAAATTTTACGTACAGATATGTACTTAAGTCGCCGGTCCCCTTTGACCTTGAAGGTCACTGCAGGGTTAATTAAACTTAAACACAGTATTGATACCTCGGACAAGAATAAAAGCTTCTTGATTAACCCTACAGTGACCTTCAAGGTCAAATTCGACCGATGACTTGAGTACATATCTGTACGTCGAATTTCTCGTTCTATCGATTGCGGATGTCAAAAAGGGAGTTTTCATTTTTAAAAAAAGTTGACCTTTAAATCACCTTGAAGGTCATGGTCAAGGTCACGATCGTGGTCACCACTAGATGCGCCTTGTTAAAATTGATAACTTTGGTCTTAACGATAGAATTTAAGAAGCTTCTATTCTTGTGCAAACTTTTTGGGCCACCTTATTTTTTTTGAGTAAAGTGATAAAATATTGAATTCCTGAACTCGTTAACCATTTCAAATTTTTAAGAGAGCTATGATATGAATAATACCGTGATATATTATTTTTTTGTATCGCGTATTATTTGTGTATCGCGTCGAACGAGTTTTGTCGGTGTGCAAAAGTATCAGGCCGCTACCTCGCTCGACCATGTACGCACAGTTTGATTGCATTTTCCTTCGTACTAGTTCAAAACATGCATGAAAATGAAAAATCAGTATTATTTCTGCCACGATGGCGAAACACACGAATATTGAGTTCCGTAAAATCGTGTTAAAACTTTCTTCAGAAGGAAAGAGTTCCTTGCGATATTGCTACTATACTTTATCCATTGGAAAAAGTACGGTCAATAGTATCATTCGTAAATATAATTTAACAAATTCGTTGTGTGACTAAAGTCGAAGTGGCAGACCGCGAAAAAATTACGGAATACGTTGACAAAATTATAAAAACGATGTATGTTATAGATCCACGAAAAACTGCAGCAGGCATTTCGAGAGAATTACGTAGTGAAAATCGTGCCGATGATTAGTAGAAGTACAGTATCCTGACGTCCGAAGGCTGTAGGACTGATTAGACGCATTGATGTAAGAAAAACCACTCATCAGTAAAAACAATCAAAAGGCCAGATAGAATTTTGCAAACAAATATCAGCAATGGCCAGCATCAGATTGGCGGAAAGTGCTTTTTTCCGATGAATCCAAATTTCAATTATTCGGAAGTGCTGGTCGGAAGTACGTGAGACGTCCAACAGGTATCAGATTCAACGTAAAGTATAAAATTTCTACCGTAAAACCCCGTAGCGAGAACATTAAAGTTTGGGAAGTATTTTCCAACGTCGGCGTTGGTTCGCTGGTAGAAATTCAAGGCAATATGGATGCTACAATGGACAGAAATATATTGCAAGATCATATGCTCCCATTTGCAATGAAAAAATGCCGCGTGATTGGGTTTTACAACACGATAACGACCCCAAACATGCTTCGCGTCTTGTAAAAGATTTTATTCACAGACGAAAGGTACGCTTTCGCGACTGGCCATCGCAATCACCGAACTTAAATCCGATTGAGCATTTGTGGCAAGACCAAGGTCGTATTGGAACAAAAAATCACTCTAACAAGACGGAATTGTGGAATCATTTGCGACATGAGCGGGGAAAACTTGCCACAAGAACGGATTTCACAATTAATAGCGTCCATACCTCGTCGATGTGTCGCAGTTATCGTTGCTAAAGGCATAGCAACGAAGTACTGAGTCAAGTGAAGAAGGTCGAATATCGTTTTGTTATTTTCAAAACATTTTGTTGTTTTTCACAAGCAATAGTAGGTGGCTCAATACTTTTGCACACTCGTTAAATAAAAAGTGATTGAGAATCAAATATTTAAGAACACTATCTATATATATATAATTGATTTTTTTTCAAATATAAGTGAATACATGTTTTCATAAATCATTAATTTTTCCCTCCACCGTCGTATTTCAATGCGGTATACCTCAACAATAGGATGGCCCAAAACTTTTGCACGCAACTGTATATATATCGATATATACAGTATACGAACACACGCACACACTTTTTTCCCATACGCCTTTGTAAATCTTTTCGAATTTTTACGATTCCATCTTCTTTACCTTTATCCTACACTTGTCGCTTCAGTATATTTGCAGATTCTTGAAGACGTCTCAGAGTGTTCCCTACAGCGATTTTTTCGAAATGCACCACTGTATTGCATTTTTTAAACGAGGACACGAGGAAACTATGGAGAATCGATGCTGATATAAGTGAGTACATTTTACTGGCAATCAGTTTTAGGGCGTTACTATCGAAAATTCAGTCAATATACCTCTTGCTCAGTATTCGGCAAGCTAGTCAGTGTGTGCGTGTGTAGGTGCTCACGCGCGCGTCCGTGTATGTACATATATATATATATATTTATATGCGAGCTCTGCACTGCGGCAAATTTTCTGCACACAAAAACAATACAGACACAAGAGCAAAATGCAACTAGAATGTGTGCAGCATAGAGGGAAAAGGATGAAGCTACAGTCCCGTCACGCTGAAGATGTAAATAATTTCAAAAAGATGTACCAAGAGGGGCGGGATGAGAAAATGGAAGTAATTATTTTCACACAGCAATCGATTCCTCTTGTACTTAGATAAGAGAGGTTTTTAGTTTTTTTCAAAGTGGCCAGAAATATAAGAATGTTCAGGTATGACGAAAACATTGTGCTTAAAAAAAAAGAATTTCGGGGGAATACTGAGAGCAATGTATAATATTTTCAACCATATTTTATATTTCGCTGAGACGACAATAATATTTTACAGGCATAGTTACTGTCAAAAATATAGTACTGCTTATTTATATTTGAGCAGTTGCAGAAAATATTCACATATGTTAACCGCAACCACCAATCTTACAAGCATTTCTTGATTGTCCAATGCTATATGATATAGTACATTTTCATGAAATGGATATTTCCTTGCACTATAAAAAATTGACTTCCCCAAGACCCTAATAGTGAAGAGAACTTGAATATATATGTACATTGATAAAAAAAAAGTTGCTCGTGATTTGCGACGATATTTATAGTGTTTTCTATGATTTTATTTCATACGATCTGCTATATGCGCATTTGGTATGTTATCAGATTATTTTTTATACTATGCATGCGTGTTGGTTCAAGGCATCACAGCCCGTCTACTAAATACATCGAATATTTCATAAAACCAAAATAAAATAATATACTGTGAGTGTATTATCTTATGATTTTTTAAATTATAATCCGTCATTCCTGGCCTGAAATGATTTATTTCGAAGAAAGTATTATATTTCGCCTGCACATGAAATTGAACTTACAACCTACCTGTCCATCTTCTACCTATACTACGCACGCTGCTACTACGCTATCGAGTGCTTGTGGCATTTTAATCGCAGCTATTGGATAACAGACAAAAGTAATTCGGGTGTACTTCTAAATAGCTATCTCCAATTTAGGTGAAATTTTTCACAGATATTTTTTTTTTATAATATAAGTCACTGCACTGACAGAAAAATACTTTTGATATTAACTGGATGCGTCTATTTGATTTTTTTTAAATTTGAATAAACTAGATTTTTTGTGAAATCAAAGTTTTACTATTTTGAATATATTTATTTGTTCATATCAAGATCTATTTAATGTCGTCTAATGCATAAATATTTTATTTATTCCTAACAAATTTGTGATTTGGTTTCATCTGGTAGTAGGGGAAGTCCGGGTAAAGCGAATACCCAAGGCAAAGTGAATACTCGCCACCATTCGCAAATTATGCGTTTGCCAATCGCCACATTACTATGCAACGATGACTGGGTGACGATGGCCGAACGTTTGCAACGTTCGCCCATCGTCAGCCAGTACATGGCAAATACTTTGGTGAGTGGCCGTGTACGCGTGGTCCAGGAGATGACGATTTATGTTTTTGCTTGAAAAATATTGATTCATCAAAGTAAGTATTTTGCTAATAACAAGAAAGTTATTTATTTATCATCCTTTATATTATATTTGAAACGGGATAACATCAGGAGTGACCACGTAGGGCAAAGTGAATACCGTATTCACTTTGCCTGGTGATCGTAGAGAATTTCATTATATTTAATAATCTGCATACTTCATTTCAGATGGTTAATAAATCCAAAACAAAAAGACAACGCAAAGTTCTTGAAGTGCAGACGTCATGCAAACAGCAATAAATTTATGTAAAGCTGGAGAATCCATCGAAGGAACAGCCAAAAAATACGAGTTAGCATACGCTACCTTATACAGATCATTTTGTTAGTAACTTACGTTTCCAAAGATTTCTTTGTTGTTATCCACTTTGCCATTGAGCCGTAGCTACTTTACCCGGGGACTCGGGCAAAGTGGATACTTTGACATTTTTTGTTATTTGATTTATAACAACTAATTAAACTAGAATTAAGGGAAAATTGTGAACGCGTTTCGAAAGATGATTAAATAAAGACTAATCTCAAATAATTGTTTGAATTTTCTCTATTATATATTAGCGGCAATAATCACCGAAAGTTTAAGGTGTTCACTTTGCCCGGACTTCCCCTGTAAAACAAAAGAGACAAACGGAAAAATGGTACACGATTCCGATCTCTTAAAAATCTCATGGCTTTATTTTCATTAGAAGACTGTTGTAACATTCTGGCAGTTGAGGAAAATGGTTAGTCTTTCTATAGATAAATAGTCGCGTCTGTTACACGGAGAGAATTAAAAAGTAATTTTTGTCGTGAATTTCACGGCAAAAATTACCGTGACATATTTCAATGTGGTGATAAGTGAGAAAAGCATAATAATTCGTATGCGACAAGTTTTTTTTAACTCACGTTACAGAAAATTTCAAATACGTAGCTAAAATGTTACCATACAAGAAGAGTAGCGCCCACGATAATTTTTACCGAGAGCACAATACATTTTCCTATAACACTCATTAAATTTTATAATAAATCTTAAAATAGCTGTTATAAAGACGATGCTTTTTTATAGACATTTTTGAAAGGCATAAAATAATAAAATGCACAGTAAAATTTCGCTGATATTATATATTTTTTTTAATTTAAGTTTTGCGTATTTTGTTACACAACAAAATTTACTAGAAAATCTGGTAAAATGTTCTATCTGAAGAAGAAATTTTATGTTATTTTCGTGAAAATCTGTGTTTTACTCAGTAATAATAAGCGAAGTTTCAGGGTTGTCATCTGGTTACCGTTACTGCACGGTAATTTTTAATATTTAATTCTCTCCGTGTAATAAAAGACACAACGATACCTTTCTTTTTCTTCAAATAACAGCATTGTTACTGAAAAAAAAAGAAAAATAATTTAACTTTTTCCATGAACCTATATTTCTTTCTCTCGTTGGTGGGATATATCGTGTTTTATCGTTATTTATTTAATTTGAATATATTTCATATTTTGAAAGAATAGCTTGAACAAATAGAAAAATATATTTGAAAGAAACAGAGTCGTAGTAGGTCGCGAAACAACGAACAAACCCATTTGATTTAAATAGATCCTATATAAATTAATTTTTTTTCGCAGTGTGCTTGTGATATTCAATCCAAGGCGCAATTGGGGTATGCATATGCAAAACTTCATCAGAATCGTTGCAGCAGTTTAAGCATAAAAGACAAACAAAGGAACAAACAGACAGAATTTCACAACGATAGGGATAGCTCCAGACAATTTCGAATTTGGCAAAAAAAAAAGGCTATGAAGAATTTACAGTCTCCTGGCATTCGGCAGCTTCGAGTGGTCCATACAAGTTACACGAGATCGTTCCCTCTGGCTAATGGCTTCCTGCCCTTTTTTCTCAATCAGCTCCCGTCAGCGTATACATGCACGTTGTATACACGGACGCGAGTGAATATGCTTGTGTTTGCCAATTCGTGAATGAAGGAATGGGCCGCATAGACGGCTGGATCGTTTGGTCGTTTCGCATTCGTGCAGGAAATCCCCGGGTACAGTGAATATACGTGTGAATATGTTACGACGAGGAAGAGAGAAAGGGACGGGAGAAGGAAATCATGTGTGGACAACACCACCAACGTTGTGATTCTCCCTCGGGCATAGCATTCAATTCGAACTGTTGCTCGCATTCGCGTTGGGCATTTGAGAGTTTCCGTTCCGACCCTCGTACGGGGCCATGTACATTTCAATACACATGCGTGTATATGTTTACACACGGGCGGGCACACATTTACTTCCCCCGCTAAGAGTAAAAGGACTGCTTCACGTGTTAAACGTAGTGAAGGATTCTCTTCGGCGTTTAGCATATGTATATTTACACACACACACACACACGCACACATTATGTAGAGGATAGAACGCACCCCCCCCCCCCCTCCCGCCCATGTACGTACCGTACGTTCGTCCGCATTTCGGGACTTGCGAGAACAAAATCGTTTCATGTTAAATCGAAATTATCCTGTTCCGGTTTACGTAAATCGGAATCCCGTCTAGTGGTACGGTAATCTCTCCTGTTCGCGTGCCACATCCTGGCGAGTGGGTTTTCGAATCGTGTTCTAGGGTGCCTAAATATTTGCGTGAGGACCGGCAAACTAGCGGAGCACCATTGAGCACACAAAATAAGATTGAACCCACGTAGAAATTTCAATAAGGTCCGTTTCGGAGAGCTTTCGGGTTGCTTGACTCCCCGGATAGGGCACTTATAAGAGAACCCGATAGCGCCCTGATAGAAAGTGTAACGTTCTGTCATATATCCCGAGCAGAAATTTGTTCAGGGTGAAATCCGGACCGGATCAGGCTGCCACAATAGCAAATCCGGGCCGGATCAGGCAAATTTAGTCCGGCCCTGATCAGGGATGTAACGCTTTTGCAAATTCAGGTCCGGATCAGGCACCTTATCAGGCTCTGATCAGGCGCCTTATCAGGCCCGGATCAGGCACCTTACCAGGCTCGGATTAGGCACTATATCTGGCTCGGATCGAGCAACTTATCTGGCCCGGATCAGGTGTCGGATCCAGCCTGAGACATGCGTGTCATCTGGCTCAATCATTTGATTAATTTTTTGTTTAAAAATAGATCAACATTTATTAAATTATTATCGCAGTTACACGTTATCAAGTTTACTAATGTTATTAAAAATATGAAACATATGAAAACATTTTTTTTAAGTTTAAGTTTTTATTTTACTTGACTTGATCGTTTAGTTTCTGTTCCGGTTTTGGCGATGACCGTCCCAATCTTTCCGGCGCAAATCATGCATGCCTGATAAGGGCGCCTTATTGATACCTGATAAGGCTTCTATACGGCGCAAATCAGGCGTGCCTGATCAGGGCGCCTTATTGATCCCTGCTCAGGCCCCTGTCCGGCGCAAATCATGCATGCCTGATCAGGGCGCCTTATTGATACCTGATAAGGCTTCCATTCGGCGCAAATCAGGCGTGCCTGATCAGGGCGCCTTATTGATCCCTGCTCAGGCCCCTGTCCGGCGCAAATCATGCGTGCCTGATCAGGGCGCCTTATTGATCCCTGCTCAGGCCCCTGTCTGGCGCAAATCCGGCGTGCCTGATCAGGGCGCCTTTTGATCCCTGCTCAGGCCCCTGTCTGGCTCAAATCAGGCGTACTTGATCAGGGCGCCTTATTGATCCCTGATCCGGCCCTGATGGATCCTCAGGCAGCCTGATTAGATTTCTGCTCGGGATGGATCTTATCTGAATGCCTGGCCAGGCCGTTATCCGGTTGCCTGACGAGACGTTTATAATGCTGCCTGATCAGGTCATTATTAATGTTGCCTGATCAGGTCCTTATAATACTTTCGTACGTAGCCAGTACACATACATGCTCGTACACGTACACACTCGACAATATATTTATACAAGGCCTGGAATGTATTTGTCAATATAATTTTTATCACGGTAAGTTACAAAAAAAGATTACAATCAGATTAATTAAAAATAGTATAGTGATAATTATGAATAATGTTCCATTTATGTTTTATGTTGAAGTGTTTTCATTTCGAACCGCCCGGTTCCCTCCCAATTCTTGGCATTATCAATTACTTTCCTCACGGCCTGCTCAAAATCTTTTGACGGAAAATAGAAGAAAATATACGTTCGTTCAATTCAAACGTCTCGTAACTTGTTAGTTCGTATTTTTCGGACATAAACTTGGTGACGAACAATTTTTTTTAGGAATTCAAGCATTAATAACGTATTAAACGTCCATATGTAGTATTTTTTCTTTTATTTTTTGCAGTGTTCCAACGTATACTCTTTTATGAGTTTTTACGTATTACCCTTCCCAATTGAATCCTTTTTCCTATCACTCCCTACCCGCACTTCGCTAATCTAACCTAACTTCCGTTGCGTCCACAGCCGTCTTAAGCTACACTATACCGCATTTGCCGAGGGTACGGGGAAACTGTGGAAAATCCGTACCGGTATAGACGGCCCTGTATTTTCTGATTCCTTGGCATACCAGACCTTTTTGCTCAAGGTATGTATACCAAGGCCTCAGAAAAACGGCCTCCCGCTCACTCGTCGATGCGCCAGCCAGAGTACGGCTAAGCGGTCACCGCACCAAGTATTGACCTCGTTCGAGGCTGCTTGACATCAGTGATCGCCCAAGCCGCATTCCGACCGCCCAACCACCAGCGTCGGTTCGTCCATATGTATTTGTAGGTTATACATATCTTGTTCACACGACGATGACAGATTTTGTACTGTGTTTTGAGATTTCGAAATACAGCGGAATCTTCTAACACGCATCCGAGTTGAATAACGTTTTTTTTTTTTTCGTTACCGTCCACAGCACCTGTCAGAAACGTCAAAACTTCAAAGATAATATGCTGCTGAATGAAAATTTCAATGTAGGATATAGGAGGTTATGTGCGTTGATGGAATGCTGAGGCAAGCCCCAATAGGACCTTATTAGGCCAAGCCCTAGTAGGGCTGTATTCTTATTGCCTGATTTACGGCAGTAAAAAGGCACCCTGATCAGGCCGCAGTAGCCTTCTTACTCCTGCACTACGGTATCACCGTTCCGGTCGGCATCCGGCACCGATCAGGCGTGCCTCATTACGGCATTCCACACCGCAGCGTGATAGCGGCCTGATCAGTGTTCAGGCTGCCTGATCAAAATTTCTAGTCGGGAAGTTTGCATCGTTGGAATGCAATGTAACTCGATTTTTTTTTTTCATTCTTGAAGATGTTTATTCTCCACAATTGTAATTTGCATTAACCCTTCGCGGTCACACGTTCTGGCTATATTGGTCACAAGAGGGTCGCAATGACCCCAGCCATGGTGAAACAATTGCCGCGTTGACCGTATCGTTCCGAATGACTCATAAAAATTCAGGATATTAGTGTGAACATTCTAAAATTTGGCATTTTCGGTATTATATTTTGATCGAATTTTAAAATGGCGGAAAAAAATCAGCAAGGGGTCAATGCGAAAAAAGCCCTTCATATACCACAACCATGTTTTCCTCGCTGGGTATGAAAAAAGAAAAGTATGTCGCTGACGTTGATGATTTGCACTCTCCAGGTGATCTGAAACAAAAAATCAAAAAGCTTCTTAATCTGTATGAGTGTCGCTATCGTCCGAACTAAATTATTAAAAAATATTAATTTTTACTTATACTTTCGCCCGAATTATGATGGAAAAAACGTGTTTTCGAACATTTTTACAAAAAAACGACGCCATTTTGTGATTTTGCAATATAAAATAATGATTCTAGTTCGGGCGATAGCGACACTTATACAGATTAAGAATCATTTCGAATTTTTTGTTTCAGATTACCTGGAAAGCGCAAATCATCAACGCCAGCGACATACTTTTGTTTCATGCCTTTACACGATTATCAATTGTTAAATAAATATACATTTATATGCAACAAAAAAAATTGTTTTCTATTCTGTAAAACTGTACCTTCAAGCGAAAAAAAGTTTGTACCGATACATGCAACAGCTTTCGAGAAAAAAAATATTAAAAATAGCTTATTTTTTTAGCCATCACAGTAGAATTGCCCCTTAAGCTGTTCCGCTGGCTTGAATAAACACGAGTGTTGAAAAGGGCGTATCCGGAATTGCATGGGGATCAAAACTGCGTGATTATAAACGTACTTTGTACTGCGTGAAGTGAGGGTGATTCAATTTTGCTACGAAAATTCATTTTTACATATCCATTTCTCTATTTTTATTATTATACAAAATATTTTCTGCAGATATCGAATGCAAATCTCGAAATAAGCATTTGTTAAAATGCTTGAGTGATTTTCGGAACTATAATCTGTTCGAAGAAATATGAGCAAGTCCAAAAAGAATGAATTCCCTTAGTTGGATAACAAAGTTTTCGAAATTCCATGCAAAGGTAATCCGGGATTCCAAGACTTGAAGATTGCAGTTATCGCCTTTCCGAAAATTTATGGAATTCATGTAATTCATATCTGCAACAAAAATTTTCTCACGTATGGTTTCGCATCGTTTTTTCTACGTTGGGTTATAATTCCAGACACTTGCTGGGCTTGTTTGGGTTTATTTTGTTTTGGCCCAGGGAATATTCGGCGCAAATAAAAAAAAAACTGAGAATGTTTCAACCGCCGGAAATACAATTTCATTCGACTTTCACCCCCCGATAAGGGTGGTTTCTGGGAGATAAAAATCGTTGCTAATTTTTTTGTGGTTTTCCTTATGTTCAGGGAATATTCGGTGCTCATAAAAAAATTGAGAATGTCAATAGCGCCAGATATGTGATTTTTTCCAACTTGCACCCCCTGTTAAGGGTGCGTTTCAGGAGATGAAAATCGATGCTAATTTTTTTCATCACTTTCCTTATGCCCAAGGAATATTCGGCGCCAATGAAAAATTGAGAATATGTATAGCGCCGGACATATAATTTTTCCAACCTTCAACCCCCCCCCCCCCCCCCCCCCCCCCCGATAAGGGTGTGTTCCGGGAGATAAAAATCGTTGCCAATTTTTTTGTGGCTATCCTTATGCCAAGGGAATATTCGGCGCAAATAAAAAAATTGAGAATGTCTATAGCGCCAGACATATGATTTTTTCCAACTTTTACCCCCCGATAAGGGTGAGTTCTGGGGGAGGAAAATAGTTATACATTTTTTATGACTTTCTTTAGGCACAATAAATATACAGCGCAAATAAACAAATTGAGAATGTCTTGACTGTCCGAGATATTAATGTTTTTTCACTTTCAACCCCTCAAAAAGGGTTCTGGCCCACCAAGCTTTTTTTAATGCTTTGTATGGCATGTGTTGATATTCTAGCATCAAATTATGGACGAAAAAAAAATTGATATAAAAAAAAAATTCGTTGGAATCCAACGATGCAAACTTCAGACCCATAGGGATATTTCGTTATGCACACATATTGTAAAATACAGTAATACAGTTATTGTTATCGAAAGTTGCTCGTTGATACAATTAACGTTCGAGAGAGTGGTCCGTGGTAGAATTATCATTCCGAATAACTTGCGTTGAACATAACTTTTGATATCGCAGTAAAGTTACCGCTAATAAGAATTGTTCTGCGATACCGATATTTTTCATTTGAGTTATCTGCGATACTGCTATAATTACTGCGAAATTTTTTGAAAATAAATTTTTTTTTTTTTAATTTAACAGTTAAAAAAATTTGTTTAAACTGTCGTATCAGCATAATGGGTTGGCTCCACCTGGAACGCATTTCCATTCTTCATTTATAAGAGACCGCCAGTGCTGGCCAAGCGCGTACCTCTATATTAGTATGGGGACTGCGATAGGTCCCGCGTGTGTTTGCGTCTCTTCCGATTACTACGATCGAAGCATTCGACCGAGATAACCGTCGAACCGCACTGATTGATCGTTCATTCTCCTGGTAGGTTTCGCATGGCCGTGATGCGCATCGGATGCTTCGCGCGATTCCTCTTTTATCCTTTTATCCCTTTGACTACACATACACATATCTGCAGGCACGTGCCTATATATGTGTATATATTTTTTTTATAATAGCTATACATCAATCGATGCTCGGATCATTGGGACTGTGGCTGAAACTGATAATGAACTTCTGAATCGATCCAATACCAAATGAGAAGCATACTCCCCGTTGTCAGGAACCAATTGCTAACGGCCTTCAGTCGCAGAACACAGGGCCACATTCGTCTTTTCGCTGTCAAGGGCCCATTTTCTAAATACTCTTCATACGCAGGCGCGATAATTGCTGTTGATTCGTTGCCTGCAATGGCATTGTGCGAGATGTACCACGCGAAGGTTGCAACGTCGTGCTAACATTTCGTGTGCATGGGTATGCCTATGTGCGGTCATACGAGTTTCTGTGTAGAAATTTGAGTTGGGAAAAAGAACTGGCCCTTATATCTGCTTTCCCTAGATATTATTAGGCCATGGTCAGGCCTCCCAGCGTGGATCATGTTCGCCATGTAACAGGTTTTAGGCCCTTTTTCGGGAAATGATCAGGAACTGGCCGGGAAATGAGTGTGAAATGACCAGAAAAGTTATAGGGAATAGATCGGGAAATAACCGAGACTGGACAGGGAATCCCTAATACAATTCGGGGCCTTTAAGGGATTATTTGTGGATTCTGCAATAGGATTTTCCGTAAAAGAGCCGGACCGGGCCCCTATTAGGGAATGGTAGTGTAGATAGGTTGACTAAAACTATGGTCTAAGTACGGAGACCAAGTAAGGGCCTTTAAGGAATGTATTTGTAGATTCCCTAGTAGCGATTTCCCAAATACTACCAGACTTTGCTATTATAGGGGCAAATCACTATAAATTACTTGACCAAAGAATTTGTGGCATAATAATTATCGAGATTAATTAATTATAATAATTAAACTATGCGTTTAGTATACGAGCCCTGATGCATTTAACCAACACGCATGCAGTTCGTTCATTCGAACAACGCAGGATCAAACGTGTCAACATATGCAATAGAATTCCAAGCCTCAAATGTATTGAAATAACACATTTCTTTTCTCACAGTGCACACACATGCACGTACGCATATGGCTGCATTAATTTGTTAAGAAGCACCGTTGAGGCAATTTTAAAGGCCCTGGTTATTTTGCCTTCAATGGCCCTCGGTAGCACAGTGTGACCGGCCACTGATAGCCCATGTGAGGCTCCTAGACTAGGGCCTTAACAAAGTTAGGGAAAATTACAATGGGCCCGATCAAAGCTCGAACTCCACTTCCGCACAGGTGATGGTAAATAGAATTACAACAGATGTACTAGTTCCATCCTAATCAATTACAAATATTTTTGATGCGGTAAAAAGTAAAGCAGCTTCACATAGTTATTAAAGCCAGCCTCTACTTTTCAGGAAATGTCAATGTTCTGGCTGGGTATACATTACTGGAAAGTGTACTTGGTCGCAATGTATCCCGGCCAGAACATTGTAATTTCCAAACATAGAGGGTAAGCCGTAAAAAACAATTTTGCGATTTTCCCGGTCTGGTCCATGAGAGGGCCCAATCAGGAGAATTAGACAAGGAAAGTCTGGCCAGGGCACGCCACGAAGTGGGGCATGGCCAGTCACATTTCTGCATGGGTTGCCGGCAATGTGAGAAGCCACGATAAGCCACATGGTAAATGCTTGCAGACCAATTCTTATCGTGAAAGACGCTTTCCACAGTACAACGCCAGGCAGTTCGACGAGGTGATAACTCACTAAATTCTTGACGCATCAAACGATACGACATAAAAAAGATCAGTTTGCCTTTGAAGAACTGGAGGGGGGTGACTTTTATCCTACCGTGAAGCGTCAACCGGCGAAGTAGGCAATATGTGAACAGATTGATGCCCAATTGAAATCCTATAACCTGCGTTTGACAAATGGTTCGTTCAGGAAAACCGTTCTAGAGATACTTCACCATTCCATTTGAACTGGGACACCCCGCCTCTCTACTCACTCTCCACTCTGGCTGCATTACGCCTATTAATTGTCAGTAGCGAAAAGGATCATACCTCCCTTGAAAGTTGAACAATCGAAATTCGCGTGCATGTGCCAGGTCGGGAGTACAGTAATACGCGCAATCGACGTTTTCACAAGTACGAAGGTATCCGACGATATGCCCGTTCTCACTATATATTACGTATCCATGTGTGCATGGGGAATGTATATGGACGGTTCGTGCTATCGAAACCGCGACCTCTTCTGCTTAAGGGTGGGTGAACCGCGTTTTAAGCGCGAAACGCCCTTCGATCTCTACACACAGAGGCGCGTTTCATACCTGCATACTATATATATATATATATATATATATATATTCTTTATCTACATTTGCATGCATGCGATGAAGGGGGTCGTTCAACCACCACGGGAAACCCGACAACGGCTACGGCGACGAGGAAAGCGCCTCGTTTACCCCCCTGCGCCTTTATGTAGGTGGGTATATATATATATACACACACACCACACACACACACACGCACACACACACACACACACACACACACACACACACACACACACACACTCACACACACACACACACACACACACACACACACACACACACACACACACATACGATGCGTAGTAATAATCGATGAACCATTGTCCCGGGGGTTCCGTGCTTCACGAAACGGGATGGGCTGACTTCGGGCAAAATCATTTTACCGGTGCATAGCACGCATACTCCCATAAATTGCGGGCGAAGATGACTCGGCCGAAACGCGAAAGCCCAGACGAATCTCCGATGCATGCAGCAGACTCGCTTGCAAAGCTATATTGATTGTGAAAATTATGACGATTTCCTAATGCTGATGTAGCAAAAATATGCTTCGGTACGTATATATATATAAATACACGGTAAAAAAGAAGACTTGCGTTCCCAATAAGTCTTCAAAATGAATTTTTCGATCGTCACTTTTTGCCCACGCAACGCAGTTGACCTTATCATTTAGAACTGTTTCTTTTTTTTGCATTGAGGGCCAATACAATAAATCGACGTTTTGTATGATAGAACGACGAAAAGCCGAATAATGATAATTATTATCAGAATGTCACTAAACACAACGAAATATTATTTATAATTGCTAATAATTTCATTACTAGAAACAATAGAATCATAAAGACTAAATTCAGTGAGAGAAGTAGTTCAAAAAGTAATGCTAGATAACTATCTCATTCAATTATTCCACATTCTACGATTTTGAAAGGTATTTTTGAATACCTTTTTACCAAATACAATTCCAAATTTTATTTGGAATCTATTTGAATTTGCATTTTGATACATTTGATTGTATTGACTTTGTGTTTGAAATTTCCATTTCTCCATGTGGTTATTGGCAAAAAAATGAGAATTTAATGCTAGAACTCATGACCCTTTTTTCTACCTTCAAACGCACCCTGTGCGGAAAAATTGATAGGGCATTCCTAATACGATTCGGGGCCTTTAAGGGATTATCTTTGGATTCCCTAGTAAGGATTTCCATAAAAGAGCCAAACGGGCCCATTTCAGGGACTGACAGGTAAGTTAGGTTGAATAAAACTATGGTCCAAGTACAGAGACTAAGTAAGCCTTCGATAGGCCTTCAAGGAGAGTAGTTGAAGATTCCCTGGTGGCGATTTCCCCTATACTACCAGACTTTGCCATTATAGGGTCAAACCAGTATGAAAAATTTGACTAAATAATTTATGGCATAATAATTATCACAATCGTTTAGATATAATCGATGTAACAGGCATATCATTTTCTTTCTGCCTGTCTGACTCTTTCTCTCTCTATCTATACATATTTTTTATATATTTTTTTATTATATACTAAGCGAATGCTATGCTATGTCACTTATGATTTTGAATGCATTGTTTCTTTCTAGATGCTTGTCATCTTTCTACACTTTATTATTTTTATTTCCTTAAGCAGTGTTTTTATAGTTTTTATACTTTATTCATGTATTTTTCATTACATATACATTGTTGCCTGAAGGTTATATCAAGACATATAATAAACCATCAAGCAATCAATCTATCTCTCTCTTCCACTCCCTCTCCCTACAACTCCCCCTCACCCGCCCCCTCTATTTCACGACCCTTCGAATATCTTTTTCATTGTCTCGTATATTTTTATATATATAAAATAATATTTTGGAATTATAAAATACACGCAGGATCAACCGTATCAAAATATGCGACAGAAATCCAAGTCTGAAACATATTGAAATAACACATTTATTTGTCACAATGCACACTCGCCCACGTACGCATATAGCCGCAATAGTCTTTGTGAGGCAATTTTAAAGGTCCTGATTATTTCGCCTTCAATGGCCCTCGGTAGTGAAGTGTAACCGGCCACTGATGGCCCATGTGAGGCTTCCAGACTAAGGCCTTAATAAAGTCAGAGAAAATGAAGATGGACCCGATCAAAGCCCAACATCAATTTCCGCATGGATGGCTGAGGTCGATATGCACCTCACGCTTTTCTTTTTCATAAAACCAGTCTTGCGGGCATAAATGGAATTATCATACATGAATTGTTTTGTTTTTTTTTTTCATAAGGAAGAGAATGGTGTACGAGAAATCTGATTTGATTACCATTTAATCAGTGAAAAATCCATATAAAGACTAAGAAACGGAAAAAATCAGCAAAGACCTCATTTTTTAAATAAAAATTGGGGTGTAAACACACGTCAGTCATGAGATCTAGGGTTGAAAGTTATGCGAACTATCTGTAGAAAACAATTCCAAAGTTGTCAAACGGCAAAACGAGCACAACAATGAACTAACAATGATATCGCAAGCGCTGAATATATTCGAGGTGTGTAAATTAATTCATGTGATTGGCAACGTCGCGTTTAATCTGGCAACACTTGGGACATGGGACTTGGAGGGGCGGCAGGTGAACATGTGATACGCCTTCAGCACGAGTTTGAACTCGCTAGACTCATTTGGTTGTCTGTAGCGATTTTGTTCTTCGTAAAACAGTTTTTTCTACGGCGTTCTAAAAATGAGTGACATCAATTTCCAGCAACGGTGTGCTATCAGGTCTTACTTCAGACTTGGGCACAGTGCAACGGAAACTTTTCCAAAACGTCAGCAAGCATACGGAGGCAGTGTTTTGTCAAAGGCCCAGGTTTTTCAGTGGTTTAAGGCCTTTTCCGAAGGAAGAGAGTCAATTAAAGATGAACCACGCAGCGGAAGACCTTCATCTATTCAAGTATCGATGAAAATGACGACAGAATTCGGGATCTTGTGCATTCAGATCGTCGGTTGACAGTCAGAATGATCGGGGAAGAGTTGAATTTGACTCACACCACCGTTCATCAGATTTTTACCAATAAATTGTGGATGAGAAAAATTGCTGTCACATAGCAATTTCAATAAACGACTTTCTGCACAGTAAAACATTCCTGTGGCTCCTCAGCCTCCTTATTCGTCGGACTCGAGTCCTTGTGACTTTTTCCTCTCCCCGAGATTGAAAAATCACCTCAAGGGACGTCATTTTGGGACACTTGAAAACAGTCGAACGGCTCTAATCGACCAGCTGAAGGCTATTCCAGTATTTGTGTACCTGCACTGCTATGAGGATTGGAAGAACTGTCTCCAGCATTGTGTGACTTCCCAAGGAAGTTATTTTGAGGGAGACAATATTGAATTGTCACTCTATTCGATTTAAAAATTTGAAAAATTACTCATTAGTCTCGTTACTTAGTTAACGAGTACTCAGTCTTACGAGTACGCGTTTATTTATGAGTACTGGAAGTCTCATTACTTAATTTACAAGTACACACCTCGTATGCATCTACATATATTATAGTAATTGAAATTATAGTCATAACCTCATAATTCGTACACAGAGACGTATTTTTCTCGCGAAAAAATGCACATCTATGAGGGGTGATATCTGGATATATCTAAAGTAAAAAGAAACGCCACGATCACTGAAATTGTTCTATCGCAGATGGCCAACGAAATATTGAGATATAACACTAAATATTTTATTATTTCGAGTATTTGTTGGTACGATGGAATAAATCGTGCTTAAAAAACCTAATATTCAATTTTTTCAATAAATAATTCTTTCGCATCCACCGTGTGGGTATTTAGTCAGCCCAAGACTTTTTCGTCAGTGTCGAAGCAGTATACAATACTTGTGCACATAAGCCTCGGTTGAATAATGTCCTATGAGAGTTCCATGTCACTAGAATACTATCTAATATGCGTCAATTTCCACCTGGATCACGTGGAAATTGACGTGAGCAGGGTGAGGCACGATTTGATCATTAATGGCATTCACTACGAATTATAAATGTGCGTAATAATTAACGGGTCCACACTCGGCTGGTACTTTATGAGATTCATGAATTATCAATTGTTCCCAATCCCCGAGTATGTGTATTCATTTACATATTGCGCGAATGTGCACTTACAACAACACTCGAACACACAAGCTTATGTGTTTTTAACCTTTGAAAACACATGTATACCGAACGTTAATGGCGAACCGAAATTCCCAAGGCAACTGCGTATATTCGATCTGTCTGCTCGTTTTCGTACGAACCAGACGACGGAATTCATGCGATGCACGCTGTTTTATTTCTATTCCGTCTATTTTTTTTTTTTAATTCTTCTGATAGACGCAGCGTTATTTTCGCAAACGAGCAACCAATGGAAGAATGTGTTCAGAGTGCAGCCATATGCCGAAAAAAAATTCGTTAGGCATAGAAATTTGCGGATTTCCACGTATTTGAAAGGGAAAAAATGTACGAGAGGCGAGATTGGGACTGACGGAAACACTCTGCTTTTTTTTTGCAATATTCTGGACACGAAATTTTTGTAAATCGAATAGCAGTGCTTGTTCTTTCGTTGAACTTGTTTTTTGTATTACACTCGATCTTTTACCGAGAAATTTGACCGGAAGCTGTTTTTTTTTCGGAACCGTGTAAAAATCACTCAAACAGTCATAATGTCATCGTTAAACGAGATTTGGACTGGCGGAAACACTCTGCTTTTATTTGCGATATTCAGTACATAACATTTTTGTAAATCAAATAGCAGTGCTTGTTCTTTCGTTGAACTTGTTTTTTTTTTTGTCGATTACACTCAATCTTTTATCGAGAAATTTTGCTGGAAGCTGTTTTTTTCGGAACCGTGTAAAAATCACTTAAACAGTCAATACGTCATCGTTATACCATGTAAAATATTCATTCAAGCGATACTGCTCTTTTTTTCCAATCAAACGAATTGTCCCATTTCATCAAATAGTTATGACGTTGAAGTTTGCATCGTTAGAACGCAAAAATATATATTTTTTTCACTTTTTATTTCTTTATTGTTGTCATTAATCGAAGCATTTTTTTTCGCAAATCAATCTCGTAAATTCCTAATAAGAGTACGTAGAAAAGTTGGAGCGATTTCCATAGCCTAGATCGACCAAAAAGAAATTGAATTCCATAGGGAATTTGATGCGCGAATACATACAGATGATAATAATAAAAAATAATAATAATCGTGATCATAACACTGTAGTATCGTCGACAAATTTTCATACGCAGGAATGAAAATATTTCGAAAGAGAAAGGCAATAAAAAAAACGCAAAGGAAACAAGTAGATGAAGAAAAACATCGCCACACCTGAATAATCAAATAACACGCATGAATATCATTTTTCCGGGAGTGAGACAGACAATCTCAATCATTCATATACGTAATACGTATATATAGCTATTGCCATGAAACTTGAAACAGCGTAATACGGGCTGACGAAGATGTATTGCTTTGAAAATGCTATTACACACATATCAATATACGTATGCGCGTATTTTGGGAGAAAGTTGGATGTGGGATGACGAGACTCTGGACAGAAACGCGTCATTCAGCGATAAAAAGTTCCTTGAGGTTAATAACAAGGAATATTAATTACACACGTTGAACAAAAATTGTTTGCTAACTACTTGACAAATTATCAGTTGTGGTTAACACCCGATAAGAATGGAAACAGGGTGACTCATTTGAAAGCATCTAGGAAAATATATTGAAGAATATCAAAGATATGAAAAAATCAGGGTACTCAAGATGACGTTGTAAAAGTGGAAGGCTTTTTCGTTGTTAAAAGTGGAAAACTTTGAAAAATGTTTGCTTTGCGGTAGGGGAAAGATGTACGAGTTAATCCCATGGGATAAGATGATAATTTTCAATTGCGACGAAACCATTAACGCTATCTGATGATATTCTTTGGTAAAACATAGCGCCCGGCACCCCACCGCGTTAGGAAATTCATGATAGCAGTGTGAGCAATGCACTTGTTTTGACGGAAAAAATAAAACTGTGAGCTGTTGATCTAAGGTAAGGTTCACTTTAAACTTAGGTAACTTTTATTGTATACTGTCAGTTGCAATCATTGTTATGTTTGTGGCTTTATAGTATGCTCAATTTGTTTTTTTTTTCGGTTGGCGTGATAACAGTGGAACACTCATAGTTTATGTTACCGAGCAATAAATGAAAAAGTTGAGTTTGAGGCAAGATGATTCCCTTCTGGGTGTATAAGACGATCTCTAGGGATCATCTTGTACACAAATAACGTACCTACTTTATTTTTGTTAAATATTACATCATATCATAATGAATATTATTATATTATAAAATTATTATTATTTATTATTTTATTATTATTTTTATTATTATTAATTTTATTAATTTATTTTATTATATAAGATATTATTAAATATTAACTATTAATGTATAATTGATCTCACAAATAATAATTGATATACCTAAGTGATTTAAGGCTGGCAGTAGAAGACTGGTTTAGTTTAATTCTAGTTGGGTGAGATAAAACTTATAATATACCTAAAGATAATTCAACTTGTAAGTACAGTTTATGTTGTATACCTATGATTAATATATATAAAGGTGTAAACTCAAGCAATATTTATCTATATTTACCTAATTTCTCAACAACAAAAAAATCCGAAAATAGAGGCAAGATGATCCTTATGTAAGGTTGAAAATACGGAAATCTTTTTATTGAAACCCTAATAAATTGTATATTTCGAATATACCAATCGCAAGATAGATAAATATGCCAGTAGTAAACGCTTTCAGATCTTAATTATGCTGAATATCTTCGAAATTATGAGCATTTTCCCTTAAGGGGATCATCTCGTACACCTTTCCGTTATCTCCTTTCACGGAAATGAACAAAAAAAAACTTCTATGCACGCAATTTTCCGGTCCGACTTTTACGTTTCAAGATACAAAGGAAGAATATCGTTCAACCTGTCTAGATAAATGTTCTGGACAAAAGTTGTAGAATACCAAGGGGGACGCAATTCTATTTAGTACTCAATATGGGCTTTCGTATACTCTTCACAACGCCGGGGCTTGATATATTTCACCATTCCCTTTGAAATGCGACACCCTGTATATACGTGCGTGTAAATGCACGTGCATATGTGTGGTGACTGGATATTTTGTATCGGCGACTATAATACGTCATTCATGAGTCTGTGGAACAAAAGTCTGCAAATTGACTACACAAAGAACATGGCAGCAGACGATAATATAATCGCTAACAAGCAGGAAGCTCACTATTCCGATCAATTTAAGCACATGATGTGTTGCTAAGTGAGAGATCCCATATGCATACGTGTTTATGTGTGGGTGCGTACGTGTATTATGTGTATATATATCTATTGGGGTAGATATTACTTAGGCAAAGTTTGAATTACTTGAGTCGCACTTTAAAAATATGCCCAAAGCATGTAAAAAGTGTAGTATTGAAGTTGGCATCGATCGATGACAACGAATAGTCTTTATTGTCTTTTTGTGTCCTTTTTATTATTACACCAAATTTTTTTTTTTCTAATTTCAATCGCGGATCTTTAAACGAGCATCTTAAAAAATAATTGATGGATTTCCTTAGCTAAAATCTGGAAGAAAAACTAGAACAATTTCAAATCATAATTTCCATTGCATTCCAACGATGCAAACTGCAATGTCATTAAAAAGTAAATGTGTGAAGAGTTACAGGAGGATCAGAATTTTTTAACACGTTTGCCATCGAATAATTGCAAATTTTTATATAAGACGCGTGAGGTTTTGTCATATTTTTTAACAATATTTTTCTTCCCTGTAACCATATTTTTTTTAGAGTGTCATGCATGACGATCATGCTTGTGACTTCTATCAAATGTACAAGATTGGAGAAAATCAAATGGCTGGAGAATGTGGACAACTACTATGACTGAAAGCAGAAAAACGATATCATTCTTTTGGTTACGGAATTTAAAAAAGCGCATACATTAATAGCATATGTCTTCATAATAACTACCCTGAGATACGAGTATCATTTGAAATATTTCCCGCCTTATCAACAAAAAGTGATAGTATAAAAATATTTGTGTTGTCGCCCGATAGATCGCCTTGATATACGTAAGCCATAGAAATTTCAAGTCATTCTGATCATTACTTTGTCTATGGCACTCTTCCAAAGTTGCCAGCTGACGATGTTTGTCAACAATGAAGAAAATCGAGTATCGCGCAGTGATAAAGTTTATTCATTTGAAAGGAAAAGAGACTCAGGAAATAAAAGATGCGCTATATTCTGTATACGATGAAGCCTCTTCTTCATTTACAGCGGTCAAATATTGGGTGGCCGAGTACAAACGTGGTCGTCCGAGCATTTTAGACGAGGAATGTTCCGGGCGCCGGAAAACCGCTATAACTGACGAAATGGTCGATTTATTGCATCGAACTGTGATGGAAGATCGTCGATTGACTGTTAAGGATATTGCTGAGGCTTGTGGGATATCATCCGAACGGGTGCTCAAGATTTTACATCAAGATTTGAATATGAGAAAATTAATCGCCCGCTGAGTGCCGCGATTGGCAACGATCGACCAAAAGCGCGTACGGTCGGACATGTCCCACGAGTGTTTTAGCCGGTATAAAAAAATCCGGTGGAATTTTTGCGGCAAACGATAACCGTCAATGAAGCCTGGATGCACCACCATACGCCTGAGACCAAACAACAGTCAATGCAGTGGATTGCGGTGAGGGAACCAGCTTCGAAGAGGGCAACGGTCGTTCTCTCTGCAGGAAAAGTGATGGCGACAGTTTTTTGGGATAGCCATGGAATAATTCTTTTCGATTACCTTGCAAAGGATCAAAGAATCAACGGACAGTAATGCGATGCATTGCTGGATGGATTGAAGGCAATAATTAAGAAGAAACGTCCGCATGTGGCCAAGAAAAAAGTCCTGTTCCACCAGGATATCGCTTGAGTTCACACGTGCATGGTCGCGATGTCAAAATTGAACGAAATGAAGTTTGAATTGCTTCCGCATCCACCCGATTTACCCGATCTAGCTCCCAGCGACTTTTTTTTAGGTTCCAATTTGAACAAACATGTCGGGAGAAAAAATATGAGTCAAATGCCGACGTGGAAGACGCTGTAAACAAGTATTTTTCGGGTTTAGGAAATTTCTAAAGATGGGAAAACTACAATGGGTAAGGATAACACGGTAAAACGAAATAACGAATATCATGAACATCTTTATATTTGAAAATTATACGATTAACTTAATTAAAATAAATTATACGATAAATAAAAATTCATAAACTGGTTTACCGCTACAAAACTGTCACGCAAGAGAGCATGTGCGGTGCGTTTTGATTCTAAGCGTGTGTTCGTTGAATGCTGATACAAAACGCGTGGCTACCGAGCAATCGCAATGGTTAGAATCCCGTCACACGGAAGTAAATCGCATTATGGAACGGATCGAATAGCGAAACTGCCATCTACTGTTTCAGCAGTGCACCTTAAAATAGTTGGGTGGTTTGTACGGACCCCGCATACTCCTTGCTGGATTAATAAGTCAAACCAAGGATTTTTATTAATCGATAGCTAACAATTTACTATTGCATCGGGTTCAAATCCCGATAAATAAAATAGCAACGATTCTTCAAAAAGCCTCACGTGAGTAACACATCTATAGTTCGTAGACTTGCGTCAATTTTCATTTTTCCAACTAACTAAATAGCAGGACGGTCACAATCGAATTCTTTCAATCGAAGCTTTTCAAATGGCGTCGTGCAGCTCGAAGAAAATTGATAGTACTTTTTCAAAAACGTAGTCACTTTTTGTACGAAAGATTTTTATGCTGTTACGCGTGAACTATTTTTATTTTCAAACAAACATCGTTTTTATAAAGTCGTTGAAAGAATTGTTAGACGGAAAATAAAAAAAGGTGTTGAAGTTTGTATTGTTGGAGTGCAACGAAAATCCTCCTTTATTTTTTCATTTCTTTATTTTCATTACTATCAAAACTTTTGCAGTTTTAGGTTATGGATCTCTAATAAGGGTCTTCAAAAAGATTTCAATGATATTTGTAGACTAACTGAGGCAAAAAAATTGGACAATATGTAAAAAAAAAAAGATTGTTTCGTTGCATTCCAACCATTGCAAACTTCAATACTATAAATAAAAACGTTTTTTTCGTTTCCCGTGCGGAAAATTGGCAGGGCATCCCTAATACAATTCGGCACCTTCAAGGGTTGATTTGTCGATGCCATAGTACGGTTTTCCGTAAAAGAGCCGGACCGGGTCCCTATTAGGAAATGGTAGGGTAGGTAGGTTGACTAAAACTATGGTCCAAGTACGGAGACCAAGTAAGGGCCGTTAAGGGGTGTAGTTGTAGATTCCCTAGTAGCGATTTCCCCAATTCTACTAGAATTTGCTATTATAGGGGCAAATCAATATAAATTACTTGACTAAAGAATTTGTGGCATAATACTTATCGAGATCGATTAAATATAATAATTAAACGATGCGTTTAGTAGACGAGCTGTGATGCCTTGAACCAACACGCATGCAGCGCGCTCATTGGACCAATGCGGGATGAAACGTGTGTCAAAATATGCGACAGAATTCTAAGCATCAATTGTATTGAAATAACACATCTCTTTTTCACAGTGCACACATACGCACGTACGCATGTGGCTGCAATAATTTTTATGAGGCACCGTTGAAGCAATTTTAATGGCCCTGGTTATTTTGCCTCCAATGGCCCGCGGTAGCAAAATGTAACCGGCCACTGTGAGGCTTCCGGACTAGGGCCTTAACGAAGTTAGGGAAAATTAAAATGGGCCCGAACAAAGCCCGAACGCAATTTCCGCACGGGTTACATTTGTCTGCTTGACGGTTGAAATTTCTATTTCTATATTAAACATCCGTTAAATTTGGCTGCAATGACAATGAAAAATAGATAATTTCAACGTTCCTGCGTATGTCTGAAGCACTCTTTCCGAAAGCCTTTCCTCCTCCTCCTCTGTCACATTTACACAAGGGCACAAGGCAATTGCTGAGTTGGTATTTTATTTACCGTCGCAAACTCAGTAAACTGCCTCTGGCTCAGTAGTCATCGCAAATGCGACTGCGGTTGAGCGGATATCCATTTAAGTATTGACTGAGAATAACACATGACGTTGAAGTTTGGATCGCTGCAGTGCAACAATTATTTATTTCTCCATTTCTATAATTATTGAAAGCCTTTTTTTTTTGTAAATTGCACTCGTAAATCTCTAATAAGAATACGTAAAAACGTTTGAGTGATTTTCACAGCCTAAATCGGTCAATCGAACAATTAATTTTCGTTGTATTACAAGAATACAAACTTCAACGTCATAATAACACTGCAGCCACACACCAACCGCGCCTTCTTCAGTGTTGGTTTAACAGTAACAGAAAAATTATTATTTGTTTGTTTGGATATTCTTTACATACGCATTTGTTATAGAATCAATGGTATATCAAATTGGCCAACGAATAGTAATACTGGTAACAATTGCATGAAGTCAATTCTGAAAATTCCATAACAAGGCAACATTCATTGCTGTCTCCATTTACTGTGTCACCACACGATAAACCTCCAAATACCGTCGACCAACCCGAAACAAATATTCTAGTGTTCACCAAGCGCAAATCGTGTACTTCTATTTCTGTATTTCTGTACTTTTCGAGCCCATCAGAAAGTTTTTAAACGCTGCAGTTATCGAGTCAGGACTCAATATGAATTGTACGATGAAGAGTAAACAGGGACGCAAATAGGGTGCGATTTTTTCTGAAATAGCCATATGGAAATAAACACAGGCCGAATAATAAAAAAAAAGCTCTAGTGACAAGAGAGAGAGAGAGAGAGAGAGAGAGAGAGAGAGAGAGAGAGAGAGAGAGAGAGAGAGAGAGAGAGAGAGAGAGAGAGAGAGAGAGAGAGAGAGAGATAGAGAGATAAAATGCGCGAGCCAGTGGATGGAAAAACCACAACGAAATGAAGATTTGGTGTGCGCTCTCACTTACTGGAAAAACGGAAAGAGGTAGGGTGGAAACAACCCCTCGAGCAATATATATTCAGGAGGATGAGGGATAAAAGAGTAAGAGGGGTGGAAAAGCTCATCGGCGGTTTGCCAATTTTACCGGAAACTGCCAGGAAGGATGAGGTAGGAACGCGAACGGGTGGGAAGGGAAGGGGGGGGGGATACAGGATTCCCATAGTTGGTCTTCGAGCGAGTTCTAGCTTTTCGCAAATTAAACCTGCATCACCGGACTTTCCATACCAGGTCGAAACCCATGTATGTGTAATTGCGTTTTCAGTGAATTCGTGGGTGGTTGGTTTTCGGCACAGATATGTAGCACCTACCATTACTCTATCGGATATTCTACATATCTGTCCTCTTTTGTTGTTCTTATCGGTTATTATTCTCTTGCATTTCCTAAATGCTCGAAAAAAGGAAATACGAATGAGGAAACGAGTTTTTTTTTAATGCTAATATAGAGGGGGAATCGGCAGCACTCGGGGCACCTCCCAATTGCCATAGCTCCGATAATTTTCAGGATGGCAATCATTGTGTATTATTCGATCTTCAAACATCTAATGGCAAAGTTACAAAGGATTTAATGAAGAAAGAAGAATTACACGCTCTCTGCAAATATATGCCTCGAATTCCCCATTATTAAATTATAGGCCAGTACCAATTTTTTTGCTACCTTACTTTGAAAATAACTGCACAATTCATAAGCATTGCATAAAGGGACTCTTGACCCTTCGCGGTTACACGTTCTGGCTATAACACGCTGGTCACAGGGGGGTCGCAATGACCCCAGCCATGTTTAAACGAATGCCGTGTTGACCGTATTGTTCCGAATGACTCGTAAAAATTCAGAATATTAGTGTGAACATTCTAGAACGTGGCATTCTTGGTATTATATTTTAATCAAATTTTAAAATGGCGAAAAAAATAGCAAGGGTTTTTACTATAAAAAAAACATAACTCTTACCAATTTTTTTTTTTAATTACCGATTTTTTTTCATAAAATGTTACGGTGACACTCTCGAGATATGATAGTTTAAGAAAAAGAAAATAGCTCCATAGTGAACGTTTCAAAAAAGGTATTTATTCTTATATCTGAAGAGCCATTTAGGAGTGAAATAAAGAGCGATAATCATGAAAAATGAGCGATTTATTGTGAAAAGTGGCCGCCAAGAACTTATAGTAATTTTGGCTTAAAGTTGTGCTTAGGATCATTTTGACCCCGGGTGACCACGGAGGGTTAAAACTAAAGGCGAACTAAGCCTGAACTAGTTCGAGTAACGAACTTCCGAACTGAAAGCACTGTCGGATGTGCTGAAAAAAAAATTGTGATAATACTGCTATAAGATGACAAGTTGATGGAGTTTCTTTTTCTCTCGGCAATTCCTAAATCGAACCTTGATACACATTTTTCTGGGTAGAGGAGCGAATGGCTGAAGAAGAGAAAGAAGGGGGAGGATGATCAATTCTAATTAACTGGCAGAAACCACTCATTCACTAGTACAATCTATGTGTATCACTATATGAGAGCAAGTGTGTGTTATTCATAAGATAGTGTTTTATATAACACCACAACTTTTGCACTGGGCTTTCCCGAACGGGGTTCAGTAGGAAAGAGGGCTGTAAGAACGAGGATTGATTCGCGAGTTCGAGATTAAACGAAGATGGATCGACCAACTGCTTCCCCCAACCCTATGGCCTATTAGTTCACACATACGCAATATAAACATATACAGGGGGGGCTGCTATTGATGTACCTATATACATTAAACAAAATAAAGTAAAAAATATCCCGTTCCATACCAAAAGGCCGACGAAAATTCGGAAGCCGCGGGCGAGGGGAGGGAGGGTATAAACTCTGTACAACACGTTACGTTACGACGGAATTGCGTTATGGGGAAATTTCAAACTTTGTGTTGTCTCGTAACGCAGGAAATTAATTAAGGAGGATTACCAGGTATTGCGTGTAGAGAGAAGAGTCCAAAGAAGGTCTATGCTTGAAAACAGGTCGCCCTGATAAGTGCAAACTCTAAAACTAATTTTCCATGTAGGCTAAGGTGGTATAGGAATACGCACCTAAGCTTCAAAGCGGTGAAAAAAAACAAATACATTTAACGAATCAGTTTTTTTTTTAATTGAAAGAATATCTAGTTCCCTAATGAAATTATGATAAACAATTAGGAATCTCAATTTTTTTTTATATAACAAACTAAATACTACAAAAAGGGATATGCGAACTCTTAGACATACGGACGTTTAAGAGTACGCACGAGGGTCGATAAGAGTACGCAAGCTTCAATCGATACATAAATCGCAAATAAAGTTGCCCACATTTTTATGAGAGTTGGGGAGCTGGAGAGAGAGACTTGGAGAGTTGGAGAGATGGAGAGTTCGAGAATTGGAGAGTCGCGAAGTTGGCGAAGTTCGTGAAGTTCTCGAAGTTCGTGAAGTTCTCGAAGTTCGTGAGGATCGTGAAGTTCGAGAGTACGTATCGCCCCAGAGATGTAGCTGGTGTGGATCTCTTCAGCCTCTTGCGAAGAGTGGCTTCAATCGCGTCCAATGAACATGCTACCGCCCTTATAGATTCACCATCATTAACTCGCTTCCTTCCATTTTCAAGATCCGTAATTGATCATAGACTTCAGTTGGTAGTCCGTTTCCTTCGGGACATACTGAAAGTAAAAAAAAAACATAATCTTTAACAACAGTCGTATAAGAATATACGCGTACTCCTACACACCCAAGTACTACGTAGTCTTATACGACCTGCATATTTTTAACGAACATGACTGTTACCGCCATTTATTCATGAGATGTGAAATTTCTTTCATTTTGAACAATAACCTTAGTAAACCGGCGTACGAAATTAATAGTTGTTTTTGAAGAAAGTATATTGTGTTTCGTACTTGTGTGCTTTGAAAATGTCAAAAATAAATAAGAAATTGCAACCAAAACTTCAAACTTACCTGGACTCTCCGTTTTATTCCACATTGGATTTTTTGTTGTTGTCACAAACACTTACCCTGTTAAGCGGTCCAAACACAACATAAGTTAGCTTCCATTAGCAAGCCGTTTCGTCCGTAGCGTAACTGCGTACTCGTATCGCCCGCGTACTCCTATACCACCTTATCCCACGACGAAATTATAAAATTGAGATTAATAACATCATTATAACTAAACGTGTGTCACTTTCTCGAGTCTTTGGATTGTTTAAAATCATTGTACAGCGTTTCAATGGGTATAAATTTGAATTGGCAATCCTCAGAATTTATACGAATATGTGAAAAAAAATCATATGTGGTTTGCGGTTAATGTCAGGAAGCGCCATGGTCGCGGTCACCAGCTGATAGCTGCGCAGTTGCATACATCGATCTTGATGAACCATTCTATTTCAAATTGAAGTAGTTACGTGGTTTCAATTGATAAGTGAATTAGTGGGTAGGTAATGTTTCGAAATTTGAACTCTCCACACCCACAGGCTTAATTGAGTTTAAGCCTGTGGGTGTACGGTAAAATTGGACACGCAAGATAATATCCCAGCTGGTGAGACTCTACAACGTTGCCGTACTTCTCACCCCCACGAAATGTCAACACTGTGAAAGACTACAAAAGCTGCGGTTTACTTTAAATTACGCTTGCGGTGAGCACCCAATTGATTAAGACTTTGTCATACGGCTTTGTTCACCCACACCTTCTAGGGATAATATTTTTTTTTCACGCACATTTTTGCCGATCTTATTGGAGCGTTGTTGGATAGGGAATGCAAATTAATTTTTCCGACACGCTCGAATTTCTTTCAGCAGCTATTAGGTACGAAAATCCCGCGAGATTTTTTTAAGGGATCAGTATCAGTTTATTTTCGGAAATTCCCGATTTTCTAAAAACATCAGTTTCGTATACTACATACCTGTAGAAATACGGTAGAGAACGTTATTGAGGTTAGAGTGACCGTTAAGGGACTAAAAAGAGTGATACAATAAAAGCGTCTCTGCGTGCTCAGCGCGCAACGGCCGTGTCGAGCGTCCAAAGCTCGCAGAATAGAGATCCAAAACCAAAAATGCTAAGGAAGTGAAGCTTTTGAAGAAACTGAAGGTATAATGTATGGACCAGGCAGTGCTGATTGAGGGTAAGAGGCTTCTTTTACGTTTTATGTGCATTTTTACAAGAGAAACTTTAAACGCGTTTTTCACAAAACAACGTTTGTCGACCTTGTCGTCCTGATTTCGGCAAAACTATTGCACCGATTGGGCTCAAATTTACACGGATTATTCTATGCATGTATCTCTTCGACCCCTACTAACGGTAATATTTATTATTTACTCCTATTTTTAAACAATTTAAGTTGTAAAAAACCGTCGAAAAATTCAAAAGTGCGCCATTTTGTTTTCTTTTTATCAGGGGTGAAAGTTTTTAGTAGGCATCATAACTACAACTCCGCTTAATAATAAAATACTCCACTTAATAATAAAATACTGTAACTTCAGCCAGCCAGATCACCAAGATAAATTTTTTTTAAATGTAACTATTTCTTCTACTTTTAAACTTCTATTATTATGTATAAAAAGATTAAAAGATGGAGATAAAGTTTATTACGAAAAAAAAATTTCCGAAAATATGTGCAATAGATGTGCAAAGCTACAATCGAAATCTGCAAAGAAATATTTGGTATAATAATAAAAATCACAGAAGAGAAATATCGAAAAAAAAGTATTTTCGTTGCATTCCAATGATGCAAACTTCAACGCAATTATTTTTCTGCATCCTGCAGATCTTCTGTAATCATAAAATTCGATCTACCCGTGTGCTTTTTTTATTGTTCGTAGGAATCCTTACCCTTCGCAATCCTCTTTTCTCACAACTCTTTGCTTTTTATTCAGCAATTTAGGGTTATAAATGCGCCTGTATAAATTCGTATGAATACGTATCAAGATTAGAATTAGAAGAAGAAAAAAATATATATATATCGATTCATGTGAAAGCAAAAATCGTTAATAAAAAAAAACCGTTGCGAGAATCGTAGAAGCAAGACGTACAGGTAAACAACATAGGAAGAAAGCGGAATTTCCTACATCCGTAAGCGTATATGTGTATGCGGCTTTCGGCAAGAAGCCGCCGAAGAGGAATGAAGAGAAATCGCTTCGACGATGGAGAGCTATCGCTACGGTAGTTTTTCCCGTCGCACCCCGCCACCCGCTACTTTTCAAAAGAAACTTCTTTCCGGCAGCCATAAAATATCCCTCAAATACTTTTCTAACCAGAAATAGCCAACTGCAGTACATAGCCATATGCAACACTAGTTTTATGGGGTCCATTGGCAACCCAACGATAGGATGTGTTACGCTGCACTGGAGAACGAAGAGTCGCGAAAAGGCTCTTGGTATACACTCGTGAATATAAACTTTTGTAGGTGCTGATTATTTTCTTATATGTATACACACCTTTGGATATATAGGTATGTATACGAGGGCGGTCCGATAAGTACTTAGCCTACAAAAGAAAAACGAAAATTTTCGAAAAGTGGCGATTTATTTCTCAACATAGTCTCCTTTTAGCTCGATACACTTGACCCAGCGATGCTCCAACTTCTTTAACCCGTCTGAAAAATACGTTTTCTGGAGGTCTGCAAAGTAGGCCTCCGTGGCGGCGATAACCTCTTCATTCGACTCAAATTTCTGCCCGTCGAGTGACTTTTTCAAGTTTGGAAACAAAAAGAAGTCGCACGGGGCCAAATCTGGAGAATACGGTGGATGGGGCAGCAGTTCGTAGCCTAATTCGACCAATTTGGCCATGGCGACGGCGGAGGTGTGAGCCGGTGCTTTGTCATGGTGGAAGAGCACTTTTTTCTTCGCCAAATGGGGCCGTTTTTTTCTGCAATTCGGCGTCAAATCGGCCCAATAATTCTGCATAGTAGAGCCCTGTGACCGTTTTGCCCTTCTCCAGGTAGTCGATGTAGATCACACCTTGTGAATCCCAGAAAACGGTGGCCATCACCTTTCCGGCCGATAGGACAGTCTTCGCCTTCTTCGGAGCACGTTCGCCGGGTGAAGTCCACTGTTTCGACTGTTCCTTGGTCTCTGGTGTGTACCAGTGGATCCATGTTTCGTCGACGGTCACGAAACGACGCAGAAACTCCTTCGGATTGCGCTTAAACAGCGTCAAACACTGCTCTGAAGTGGTCTCACGGTTGCGCTTGTTGGCCGGAGTGAGCAAACGCGGCACCCATCGCGCCGACAGCTTTCTCATGCCCAATATTTCATGCAGGATATGACCCATGCGGTCTTTTGAGATGCCTACTGTCTCAGCTATCTCGCGCACCTTCAATCGGCGGTCTGCCAATACGAAATCGTGGATTTTTGTCACGTTATCTTCCGTGGTAGCCGTTTTCGGGGCACCTGGGCGTGGCTCATCAAAAACCGACGTGCGACCACGTTGAAACTCGTTAAACCAATTTTTGACGGTCGCCATCGAAGGAGAAGAGTCACCGTACACAGCATCCAAGCGCTCTTTGATTTCGCTGCGCGATTTCCTTTCCAAAAACAAGAATCGAATCACCGACCGATATTGCTCTTTTTGCATTTTTCTAAAATCCGCGGACACACCCGCTTCCACACGCGGTCAAAACAAAACTACGAGTCCGATTCGGCTGAAATTTTGACAGTAGCTGTCTACGAGAATGTACTACACGATAGTAAATTTCTCTTGCGATAGTGGCGCCATCGTGCGGTGAGGCTAAGTACTTATCGGACCGCCCTCGTACATCGAACCGCTAATATAGGCAGCTGAGATCGTCGCTCCTTTCTTATCTCAATGATGAGAATATCTCGCCTATCGTCGCGATCACTCAACTTCTTATCGTTGATACAACATTTAGAACGTTTATTTATAACGCTTCATAGCTCAACAATGTAAACATTTAAAAATAGTTGACTTTATGGTAGGTTTTAATGAATAAAAAATACGCATTATTCAGTTTTTGAAAAATTTCATTAGGGCTTCAGTTGTAAGCAATAAAGAGAGTGTGACAGACATGTTACATCCCGAGTAGAAATTTTGATCCAGCATGCTAGAGCAGCTAAAAGACTCATCAGGCCGCTATCAAGCTGCGGTCCGGAATACCGTAGTAAGCCAAGCCTGAAGAGTGCCGAATGTTCACCGAATCACTGGAACTGTAGTACGGGAGTAAGAAGGCTACTTCACTTCAGCCTGATCAGGGTACTTTCTTACTTCCGTACGACGGTTCCTCTAATCCGGTGGACATACGGCGTGCCTTACTATCGTATCCGACCGCAGTCTGATAGCTGCCTGCTCCGTGTTCAGGCGGCCGAAGGTGAAGACAGCGAAGGAATAGGTTAAGGTAGTAATCTCACCACAGTCACGTTGAAAAGTTTATTCTCCGCTCAATCGTTGAAAGCTTCGAATATTGCGAATATTGCGAAATATCGTTATAATGTAGGTTGTACATCTTATCGCGATGTAAAAACTTATAAAGTAATGATGAAAATGCCTAATATAATGTTTACCTAACCCTCACTTTTGTATCACAGTATCGATTCCGGCTACTAATACGTAAATACTCTGCGTATCCGGATATGCACACACTACTGTAATCTAGTTCTAGTCTGCTCCAGTCGCTTCGCGGCACTAGCGTCGCTAGACATTGCTTAATTTAAGGAGTTTCGGGACACTTAACCAAATGGTACCATTTGATTCAAATTTGTGCAGTATATTCTCTGTCATATACTGAATGTACCCTCCAAATTTTAAATCGATCGTCTACACCGTTTCTATAAAATTTACAACAGAAGAAACTTTTTAACATAGAGCATTTAGCATTATGACACTGGTGACGATTTTGTCATAATGTACTGAGTGATTTGACAGTTTTTCAAAACATAAAAACAAAATGTTCACACTATTCCGTGCATAAAACTGCCATTCAGCGATCAGCTTACGCAGTTAAAATATCTCCTTATGTTAAAAAGGTTTTCTTTTTAATTGTAAATTTTATAGGGACGGTGTAGACGATCGATTGAAAATTTGGAAGGTGCAATTCAGTATATGAGAAAGAATTTACTGTATAAATTTTAATCAAATGGTAAAACTTCACCAATTGTCCCGAAACTCCATAAGGAATTTCGGGACACTTAACGAAATGTTACTATTTGATTCAAATTTATACAGTAAATTCTATGTCATATACTGGATGTACCCTTCAAATTTTAAATCGATCGTCTACACCGTTTCTATAAAATGGACAATGGAAGAAACACTTTTTAACATAGAACATTTAACATTATGACACTGATGATGAATTTGTCATAATGTACTGAGTGATCTGACAATTTTTCATAACATTTTTAAAAAATGTTCACACTATTTCGTGTGTAAAACTGCCATTCAGCCATGAACGTAGACAGTTTAAATATCTCCTTATGTTAAAAAGGGTTTTGTTTTATTGTAAATTTTATAAGAACGGTGTAGACAACCGATTTAAAATTTGGAAGATGCATTCAGATTATGAGAAAGAATTTACTGTATAAATTCCAATCAAATGGTAACCACTTCATCACTTGTCCCGAAACTCCTTAAATCGCTATATCTCTGAAACTAGACGGTTAAAATTCATTATTTTTTTACTCACTTCGTCATGTGTTTCTCTGTAATTGAAAGTTTAAAAAAAAATCGAAAAGATTTGAAGTTATCGCGTGAAATGTAAAATTTTTCACTGCCCTCCATAAGAGCACGTGTAAAACCATGAAATCTTTGATTGCCAATATCTCGAAAACGAAACGGTGAATCCTTTTGAAATTTTGCAGGTAATCATTTAATAGTGTCCTGAATGAGACCTCAAAATTAAAAAAAAAAACTATAGAAAAATGCCTTGGCGAGACTACTACCTTAAGGACAATAGTGATACTATTTAATAAAGTATAATTAAAATTATTATTAATCCAAGAACTAAAGTTTAACCAAATATGTGATGACTATAATATCTAAATAATATAAAAATAAAAATACATTGCAAGAGAATTTTTTTTTTGTTATTGAAATTATTAAGGGTTATTATAAGTCCAGATTGCCTCTTTTTGCATTTTATTTCAAGAATTGATTTTGAGTTTCGAAGAAAAAAAAATTATAAAAATAAAATAAAATTAATGTCATTCTTTGTATGTATAAGTAACGAAAAAAAAGCAGGTTTACACAAATGTCAACATAAGTAAAGCATATGGAAACAAAAAATATCATGATAATTTTTTTATTCATAACTTATTGATTATTTAATTTTTTATTTCAGGCATAAATACGTCAGCCGGAACAGGGCTCGAAAGAGTGTACTGATCAGGTCCGGAACCGTCATCGGCTTCAAGGCTCGATGCGAAAAAGCGTTTCACGCCCAGTAAAGCCCTGACCCGGCAGCCTGTACAGTGCCGTAGTGCGGAATACGGCATGCTGGATCCGAACCAAGTTTGCCCCGGAGCTAAATTTCTAGTCAAGATTGTGTGGTAACATTCCTTTATGATTTATGGACTCCTTTGTAGCGGTTTTTTCCTTGTTCTAGCCCAAACAAACCTAAACTAACACGTAGTTTTGTCGTTTTTATATTTTTTTTTACGATTTTCGCAAATTTTACGCACACTCGAATCTTGCAATCTCGCGACAAGTGAACTTCGAACAAATCCAGCTAACACCGTTTAATTTGCATAAATTGCACTGAAAAAAAAACCATAACACGGTTTGCAGCTACCATGTGACATTGATTTAAAAAACGATTGAATAGCGATATGAGATTTTGGAACGACTCAGACGGTTTGTTACGGAACTGTCATACGGTGATATAAAGGGTTAACGTAAACCAAAAACGACTTTGTTCCGTTTCCATCGAAAGCATATAGAAAACTTTATAATCGTATAGGAAATATCGAAACTATAAAGTATATGGAATCGGAGAAAAAAAAACCTACTCACAGACGAAAGATAGAGAAAACTTTTCCCTGGTGGAGATTCACTGTTGGCAAACTCTCCACCAGGTGGCTACAGATGGAAGTACCACTCGTGGAGGATAGGCCGGGCCAGAACATCCATAAGTCTTCGAGACTTTTAACAACGACAATTCGCATTCCTATTTACGTACATGAAGTTACGAATGTGTATGAGCAATAAGGTCACGGGAGACAATCGTATTTCCACTGTCAATTCAGCGCCTCACGATGTTTCTAACTTTATGGATATAGGGCCTATCCTCACACACATACATAGAACACATTGGATATATAAAAGAGGCTCTTTTCATGACACACTTTGTCCGCAAAGTTTTCGTCGTTTTCCCAATGGCCCCAGTATAGCCTAGCCCCAGCCCCCCCCCCCCCCCAAACATCGTTACAGCAACTTTTCTATACACTTTTTTCATCATCATGCGAGATTTGTTTTCCCTCTGGGCCTTCAGATGACCCGGCGTTCCTCAAATGACGAGGTAAACGCAATTATTTATAAAATACGGTGTTGAATTTTGGATAGTTGGAACGCAACGGAAATGCTTTTCTAACATCTTTTTATTGCCTTATTTTTGTTATTCGATCAAATATTGTTCCGCCGATTTCGACCGAAATTGACAAAGTAATCACAAGTTATGTGAAAAATCATAAAAACGCAATTTTGTACCTTGTTCTTTTCAATTGAGTTTCTCACATTAAAATTTTTGTCACCACAAAACAATGCAAACACATTATAGAGGATACTTTGAAATTTCCAGAACTATACTTCAATCGTCTGTACGATCATTAGTACACGAGTTATGAGTCATCAAAGTAAAAAATGTCATTTTGGCTTTGACGACTGATCACTCGGAGATAAATCATTGTACAGAAGGAAAAAAAACTGAGATTAAAAGGGAACAATCAATCTAAAAAACCTTCAAGATGGAATTGCCACAAGAAATTTGTTTAGGTCCGTGGACCTTTTGAAAGTCAAGCAAAAATTCGAAAAATATTTTTTCCGCTATTTTTCTTATGATTTTCCATAAACTGTCCACTATTTAGCATTTTGAATTCCGGGACTGAAAACTAGAAACTACAAGTTTTCATTTTCTTTTTCTTTCATTGTTCAACGACCATTTCTCGCAAAGTTGCAGCCTGTTGAAAATCACTAAAGAATTTCGGATTTTTTATCCTTTAATTTTTGTGGCTAGTGTACATTAGGGTGGTCATTATTTGGGGTCAAAATTAATTTTACCCTTTCCGCCCCCTAAATCGGTTCGAAATACGTAAAAAGTAACGCTGTAATTTTTTCAGATTTTTTTTTACATGTTTAACCCTTGACCACGGAGGTTGAAGTTTTCCATTTAAAATACATGGGGTTTTCCTGCGTTTGCAGTCACTATTTTACTGTGGGCCTAGATATGTTTGTAAAATCTTGAAATTATCAGAAATTAGTTTACAAGCATGTTGCTACATGGAAAAAATTTCCAAAACCCCTACCCTCAAAATGTTGTATAACATCACCATAATAATTATAACTTTTTTTTTAATATTTTTTTTTATTTTGCATCCTCGTTTTTTTATAAATGTATTTAAAATAGAATAATTTTCTAAACGGGTTACTAATTCTTAAGTATCGTCTCCTTTTTTGCGTCTGGATGATTTTTTCGATATTCTCTTACAATTTGTAAAATGAACTGTTTTTGTTGTTCGTTCCGTGTGAGTATTTCATTGTAATCGGTGAACAGTGTTCACCGATCCGTGTGAGTATTTCATTGTAAAAATTATTAAAAGAAAAAAATTTATAATTATTATGGTGATGTTATACAACATTTTGAGGGTAGGGGTTTTGGAAATTTTTTCCATGTAGCAACATGCTTGTAAACTAATTTCTGAAAATTTCAAGATTTTACAAACATATTTAGGCCCACAGTAAAATAGTGACTGCAAACGCAGGAAAACCCCATGTATTTTAAATGGAAATCTTTAACCCCCGTGGTCAAGGGTTAAACATTTTGTTTTAAATCTGAAAAAATTACAGCGTTACTTTTTACGTATTTCGAACCGATTTAGGGGGCGGAAAGCGTAAAATTAATTTTGACCCCAAATAATGACCACCCTAGTGTACATATATATATATATATATATATATATATATATATATATATTTAGGGAGGGGGAGTGTGAGAGAGACAGAGAGGGAGAGAGAGAACAATTCGTACAGAAATGTATTTTCCCAAGTGTATTGTGCGACAAAATGTGTTGTTCGTGTCACAGATATTGACAGAGAATATACCACAAAGATATTATTTCATTTGCGTTGAAAATCTTTTTCGGCAGCTTATATAATAATTTGAAATATCCATAGGCAAGCGAAGGGAATATATTTTGCTAACCCAGCATCTACTTCGACGGCCATGAATAATCGATTGAGTTTATAGGTTACGTGGAAAAAATCCATACATAATGAAATATACTGAAGAACCACGAGACTATTGACGCCAACTATATAATTCACATGATGCATAATTAATGTTGAAATTACTTTTACAGCAAGTTGTGACAACCATAAAATACCACAAAAATGTCCATCGAACGATCTTATTCCATTATTGCAACCATAACGCGTTATATCAACCGAGCGTCCAAGTTGTTGCTCGTCAACGATTAGTCTGTAAAATATTTGAATTGTATAAGTGTCGAGAGGTCAGACAGTTCGCAGGCATTGCAGGATTTGTACGAGCTCTCCGTTCGCCACTATTATAATTCTCAGACGATATTTTAATATCTAAAGAGAATATTTTCGTTCATGCTGCGGCCTCTGACACGCCCGTGGAACGTTTTAAAATGTTCGTTTTATCGCCGGTATATAGAGACCCAGGCGAAATGGAGACACAAAGGAAAGTGTGCTCTTATACAGTCCAAGTACACGAGTAGAGTTAATACCCTGAGCTGGAAAGAGTCTGGTTTCACGAGTTCCCCAAAGTTGATGCCTCCTTTCAGAATATACAGTACGTGTTCATATATATGTAGTCACGTGCGTTTGCGTGCGCAGGCGCGTGTATGCGTGTCTTCGTGTGGACGGGTAGATGTACCCATACATAGATACATACGTACATACGTATATGACCGAATGACTGTATGTTATATGGAAGAAAAAGACACTCCCTCGCCATAGCGCTTACCAAGACTCCAAGTCCCAAGTTAATGCGAGCCATTCGCCAAGATCCCTTGCAACGTTTGCCTTACGAATAAATATATATATATATATATATATATATACACACATATACCAGCCCGCGACTTCATCCGCGTGGACTTTAGGATTTGATCCAGAGACGATATAAACAAAGAGAGGAAAAAATTAAGAAATAAAGAACGAAGCTAGAGTGTCATATTTCTCAGGCACGATGGCAGACTGAGTAGCTGAGGTAAGGGTTGCTAATTAATGAAATAGTAGTATAAAAGTGTCAACCTTCAACTCCAGTATCGTACAATGTCATTGTTGACTACAGAACTGTATGGCTTTGAAATATAGTCCGCCAAAATTACAGAAACGCTTTTCAGGATTCTTATTAGTAGAGATCTTCAGCGTAAACATGTAAGAAAAGATTTTGGATGATGATGAAAATGAGGAAATAAAAAAAGAAAATAGAATTTTCGTTGCGTTTCAACGATGCAAACTTCAACGACGTTTTGGAATATAGCTTTGGAGACAACCTTCTATGATTTGCAGTTTTCGGCAAGCACATTCAAGTTTTGGGCACTCGATACTCTCGAACAGCCCACATATAGTTGGCCATACGTGATCTAATCGTTTCTTAGTGCACCTTGACGCCCTTTAAGGGATCAAGTATCAGTCAATTTTCGGAAATTTGGGATTTTCTAAAAACATCAGTTTCGTATACTACAATACCTGTAGAAATACGGTAGAGAGCGTTATTTAGGTCGGAGTGACCGATAAGGGGCTAAAAAGAATGATACAATAGAAGTGTCTCTGCGCGCTCTGCGCGCAACCGCCGTGCCGAGCGTCCAAAGCTCGGCGAAAAGAAATTTGAAATTGAAAATTCCAAGAAAGTGAAGCTTTTGATGAAGCTGAAGGAATAATGTATGAACCAGGCATCGCTGATTGAGGGTAAGAGGCTTTTTTTTTTAAGTTTTATGTACATTTTTACAAAAGAAACTTTAAACGCGTTTTTCTCAAAACAATGTTTGTCGACGTTGTCGAAATGATTTTGGAAAAACTATTGCACCGATTGGGCTCAAATTTACAGGGATTATTCTATGTATATATCTCTTCGATCTCTCCTAACGGTATAAATATTCATTAATATTTGATCCTATTTTTAAATAATTTAAGTTGTAAAAAACAATCGAAAAATTCAAAAGTGCGTCATTTTATTTTCTTTTTATCGGGGGTGAACGTTTCAAGTACAGGTCTTAACTCCACTTTATAATAAAATACTCGACTTTTTGTTTTCAGATGCTCCAATGTTAAGATTTCGTGTCGACAAGGTGAAAGCAGGGGTAACTTAAGCCACATCACCAAGATAAATGTTAAAAATTTCTTTTAAATTTTTTCTTCTACTTTGAAACTTCTATTTTTATGTATAACAAGATAAAAATATGGAGATGAATTTTATTATGAAAAAAAAATTCTTGAAAATATGTGCAATAGATGGAGATTGCTGCCTTAAGAAACATATCTTCCAAATTTCATTGGGATAAAAGCATATTTTAGAATGTTTAGAAGCAACCCCTTACTAGGGGTGCAACGAGATATTGCAGTTTGTATGGAAACATCGAATTCCCTGCTTTTATCTCAATGAAATTCGGAAGATATGTTCCTTTAGGCATCAGTCTTCATCTATTGCACATATTTTCAAGAAATTTTTTTTCATAATAAAATTTATCTCCATATTTTAATTTTCCCATACAAAATGCAATATCCCGTTGCACCCCTAATTAGGGGTTGATATTAAAAATTCTAAAATATGCGTTTTATTATATATGTTTTAAAGAACATTTATACTAAGTTTTATGTTGATACACTTAAGGAATACAATTTCCCATACAAATTTTTATATCCTATTTCATCTTCTTAAGGTAGTAGTCTCGCCACAGTCACGTTGAAAAGTTTATTCTCCGCTCAGTCGATGAAAGCTTCGAAATATTGCGAAATATCCTTATAATGTAGATTGTACATCTTATCGGGATGTAAAAACTTATACAGTAATGATGAAAACGCTTAATATAATGTTTAGAGTTCCAAAAATAACAATATTCCCTCCATCACCTAACCCTCACTTTTGTATCAGACTATCGATTTCGGCTACTATTAAGTAGATACTCTGCGTATACGGATATGCACATGCCAGATCGCCGGGTCTAGTCTGCTACAGTCGCTTCGTGGCGCTAGCGTCGCTAGACATTGCTTAATTTAAATCGCTATATCTCTGAAACTAGACGGTGAAAATTCATCATTTTTACACTATATCTCATCAACTATTTATTTTACGGAAAAAAGTTTTATATAAAATTTGTAGAGAATTTCATGCTCGACAAGTTCGATTACCACTATTTTTTGTGCATCTCCAACCACTATCAAGATATTTGACCAAAACAACAATTGAAATTGTTCAACTGACTATATCTCGAAACATATTAACTATAGAGAAAAAAGTATTAAATAGAAGTTATGGAAAATATAATTTCCTACAAAAAAGGTCCTTATTATTTTTATCATACGACGCACCGTTTATAAGATATTTACAAAAAAGCCTTTATCAAGATGGTGGCTAAGCCCCCCCCCCCCCCCCCCCGAAACGAAAACTTGGATTTACACTCAAGGACCAGCTGCTAACATGTTGCATTTGAAAAATATATTATTACGATTTTTTTCTTGAGCGTCCCTACTTTTCGTGCTATTTTTTCTGGACTATTGAGGGATGGTAATAAACGGGAAAACGAGAGAAACTTTTTAAACATTTGCCGAGAAGGCCAAGGTGATCGCCAACTGTATTGACCATTCGTAATCGTCGTTTCGGATGCACCAATGTATATATAATCTACGACTTTCTGGACTTCGTGTATACAATCGTGGAAATACGTAACGAGGATAACAAACAAGACCGCGGCGCGTTAACTCGACAATTTGAAACGCTGCAATTGTGTATTTTTTATGTATACCACCTTTTTTTATATATGAATTGGCATTTGCAGCTTTGCCGCTTCGAATTTTTTGCCCCGCAGAGAAAGAAGAGAAAACGAGAGAAAAAAGCAATTGCGTATAGAGAAGGTCACCCATAAGTGCAGGGGAACCAGGCGAGTGGTCGTTCGTTCGCTAAAAAAAAAATATAGAAAAAATCGGCCATTCAATAGTGCATGGGACGTGAAAAAAAAAAAAAGAAACGTACGTACGTGTGCACAAAAGAGTGCGTGCTCACGAGCAGCACAGGCGCTGCCACGCAAGAGACCCCCCCCACGTGTCGCCTCGTGCATTATGTACAGCTACATAAGCTCGGCTCGCATTCATTCGCGGACTGCCAAGACGAGCTGCGGGGCAAATGCACCGCATAAAGTTCAACTCCCGTTTGTTAGGTTTGTGCGCGCGAGGGCGCTTACAACACGCGCGCGCTTGCGCCCTTTTTCTACCTTACAATGCGCCCAAAATCATTCAAATAAATCCTTGCATACGTACAAATACATGTGTGTGTGTGTGTGTGCGTGTACGTGCGTATCACAGTCAGAAAATGTATGGATGTTTAAGGTAAGGAGTGCCTCAAAACGAACTGACATTTTTATTTACTAATAAAACGTATTATTCATTTGAAAAGTACGAATATTTTTATTTTAACCCTCGCATGCCCCACTGGGGTCTGAGAAACCCGAACAAAACTTTCCTACTCTCTCATAGGTAGAATTTGGCAAGGAGGAGGATGAGACCTATGCATAAAAAAAACTTTAGGGTCTCGTCTACCGGCAGATGCGCGCCGTTTCTCCCTCAATCGTTGAGCAGTGCGCATCGAAAGTGAAGTTGGGGTCTGAGAAACCCGAGTGTGGCGTCCGTGTAACTTACTACTATTAAGTAGATACTCTGCGTATACGGATATGCACATGCCAGATCGCCGGGTCTAGTCCTGCTACAGTCGCTTCGTGGCGCTAGCGTCGCTAGACATTGCTTAATTTAAATCACTATATCTCTGAAACTAGACGGTGAAAATTCATTATTTTTACACTATATCTCATCAACTATTTATTTTACGGAAAAAAGTTTTATATAAAATTTGTAGAGAATTTCATGCTCGACAAGTTCGATTACCACTATTTTTTGTGCATCTCCAACCATTATCAAGATATTTGACCAAAACAACAATTGAAATTGTTCAACTGACTATATCTCGAAACATATTAACTATAGAGAAAAAAGTATTAAATAGAAGTTATGGAAAATATAATTTCCTACAAAAAAGGTCCTTATTATTTTTATTATACGACGCACCGTTTATAAGATATTTACAAAAAAGCCTTTATCAAGATGGTGGCTAAGCCCCCCCCCCCCATTTTTTCGACGTAAGTACATCTCATAATTTACTTAATTTTCAGCTTGAATGTTGAATATATATTTGCACTAATACTTGGATAATTTTCTGATTTTTTTTGTTTGCTTTTCGACAACAAAAACCTTTGAAAACAAGAATTTCTGTTTTTTTTTCAGAATTCAATATTGCGTCGTAAATTCAATCATCCAGATAGATGAATGAACAAACATATAAAGGGATAAATAAATGAATATATGAATGAATAAATAAATTAATTGTAAATATTGACTAGTTTCGAAACGAGTCTATGGATAACGTACGCTTCTGTATTTCTATTGGCGAACAATGAATACACGAAGCAAGATGCGCAGCTATGCAGAAGTCGCGAAGGTGATTCGATCACAACCGGAGGTGAATACGGTTGAGCAATCAAGTGGCTCTTTCGGTATTCCCATTTTCGATTTTAAATGTCATATTCATAAACGATATATTATGTTTCAATTAATGTAATAAACAATTGCCCCACATATCGACTGACATAATCATTTCTCTTCCTTCCTATGCCTATTTCAATTGTTATTTGACTTATTCAATGTTTGTTATGCAAACTTGTGTTTTTTTTTATATCTAATGTGTCAATAATCCAATCAGGAAGTGGAAAAATATTTTTACGTTGTTGAATTACGAAGGGTTCAATATACAAGCAAATATAAATGTGAAAAAGGGCGAACATGAGACTGTATCTTCGTTACAAGACCTAATGCTCTTGTAATCGATACATTGATTGACTGATTGCTTTCAGGTAATGCTTTGGAACTATCAATTGGACCAACTAGAAATAGTTTGAGAAATAACAATTTTGGCATAGCACGGGATTCGATTTACAGTAGCTTCGAACCATTATGATAAACTGGCTGAGAAAGATGGAAAGAGAGAGAGAGAGCGAGAGAGAGAGAGAGAGAGAGAGAGAGAGAGAGAGAGAGAGAGAGAGAGAGAGAGAGATCGTATAGAGATTCGATAGCACGATTACCCGGGGTTGTATTCACTAACTTTCGGAGCCGGTATATATAGATATACACACATATACTGGAGAGGGTCACAGGATCGAAGATTGCGAGCATGAGGCGCGGTAGGGCTGTACTGACGAAAGTTGCAAAGTGAACTTTGCATAGGTTTCTAATCTCCACGAGAATCTCCTCGCAGTTGCAAGGAGAATCGCAACTGCGAGGAAAATGACTGCATGGAAAATGACATACATATGATGTTTAACGTTGTCGCAACTATCCGTGCATCATCTCTCCGTTGGTCACCCTTAGGCTGCCTGCCCACCAAAGCGGAGCGGAAATAGAAAAGAAAAACCAATAAAATGACCCCGCTTAGCTTCCCCAGGCATGAATTCAGTGGCTGATTGGACGATTTTTCCTAGCTCCGCTCCACTCTACTTTGGTGGCGAATTATTATTTTTTAAATATTTCTAGGTTGAAGGTCATTTGAAGGTGATACTATGTCACATGATTGAATTCGTTTAGATGCTGATTACAATGTGCGAGGGGAAAAATATGCCATTCCATTTTTAAAAAAACTTTGACGACCTTGGAAAAACCCGAAAAAAAATAAATAAATAAATGTAAATTATGATTGCCATGTGCGACCTTCCAAAACATTCAAATTCCGATATGTACATACATCGTATTTTCAAATCCAACAGAGATATTCAGGTGTTTCTCGTGACTCGTCCTGTGTATATATATATATATTGATGACGCTTTTTTTTCTAAAACATGTCTTTTTAGCTAAAAATGCAATACTGAGGCGAAAAGAAATCGTACGAGACTTTCTAAAAAAAATATAGGTTTTAATATCCTTTTTAAGTTTACCATGGAAAAAAGCGAGGAAAAAATTTTCCACAAACTTTGCAGTTAATTTTCGACGGCCAAAAAATAGCCGAAAAATGGCCATGTTCAAAAGTGCGGACCGGGGCGAAAAAAAATCGTAGAGAATTTTCTAAAAAAGCAAAATAAAGGTAAACTTGTCCTCTTTGAAAGGCCACTTGAGAAATTCAATTATCTTTATTTTTGAGCCCGCTATCTACCTTTTAGTGCGAAAAGAAATTTAACTAGTATATCCAATCTTTTGGCCGGCAGAGTATATACAGGGTGTCCCAGGAAGGAATGTCATCCCTGAAATGGGGGGTTGGGGGTGAAATTCTGAGTCGATTGATATAAGCATGTATTGTTCCCAGATCAACCCCTGAATTATTATTAATTTTTAAAGACGGGCCAATCAGGCGCGCCCGATCAGCGGGCTCACGTCGGTGAACGACACGCGCGTGTAGTGGTACCTGGCGGAGCAACGCTATGCGAGGCACCACTACACGCACGTATCGCTCACCGACGTGAGCCCGCTGATCGGGCGCGCCTGATTGGCCCGTCTTTAAAAATTAATAATAATTCAGGGGTTGATCTGGGAACAATACATGCTTATATCAATCGACTCAGAATTTCACCCCCAACCCCCCATTTCAGGGATGACATTCCTTCCTGGGACACCCTGTATACAGGGTGAGGCACATAAAGTGTTACAGAGCAATAGCACTCAAACTACTGATCATATCCAAAAATGTTTCAGACAAAAGTTTCAGTGTTCGAGAAGGCCGTCATACTGGACCACCCTATTTTTTTATCGGTGGAGGCGCTGAAGCTACGGCAAGGTCAACTCCACTGTTTTAAATGGAACCATGTATTTTTTTTCGCCTGACATTATTACCGATTTAAAGACGAATTCAGCGACCTACAACACAAGATCATTCTAGCCACGCAAAGTATGAAAATAGTCGAAAAATCGAAAAATATCGGAATAATCACTTTCAAAGGATCCACTAACCTTGGTTTGGGTCTACCTACAGAAGATGCTCGAAGTGATGACCATCGACTTGTAAACACGCCTGACCACGACTAACGATATGAAAGAAAGAATACGCCGAGCATGTACCGAAATTACACTACAAATGTTGGCTAAAGTTAGCCGGTCTTTTCATCAGCGAATTAACAAGTGCTTACAAGTCGAGGGTCATCACTTCGATCATCTTCTGTAGGTAGACCCAAACCAAGGTTAGTGGATCCTTTGAAAGTGATTATTCCGATATTTTTCGATTTTTCGACTATTTTCATACTTTGCGTGACTAGAATGACCTTGTGTTGTAGGTCGCTGAATTCGTCTTAAAATCCGTAATCATGTCAGCGAAAAAAAATACATGGTTCCATTTAAAAAAGTGGAGTTGACCTTGACGTAGCTTCAGCGCCTCCACCGATAAAAAAAAAATAGGGTGGTCCAGTATGACGGCCTTCTCGAACACTGAAACTTTTGTCTGAAACATTTTTGGATATGATCTTGGATATACTAGCTGTACCCTCAGGTTTACGCGACTGAAATCCTATCGATGGCATATCTCTGTATTACGTTTTTTGCCAATTTTCGGAGAGTGGTGGAAAATCTTACATAACTCACTGAGACAGTTTCGCAGTATCTCTCATTGCGTAGGTTTCTTACCCACCAAAATGTCCCTGTAAAGAGAATTTTAGGAAATACGGAAATGACTGACGACCCTTAATTTTTCGTAAATTTTGGTGTACTTGTTTGTTTATTCGTTTTTTTTTGTTTATTTATTTGCGCTTGTTTTTCGTTGCCACTTTTTTAATTCAATATGATCTTCATTTGTATATTTGGTCACTGCGATTGTTCAATTAAATAATATTCCACCCTTCCAGCTGTGTTTCTGTAAAAGATTCGTCGAAATCGATTCAGCAGTTCTTGAATTATAAACGTGCAAACGTACAGCCAGATGATTTTTTCTCAAATTACAATGTTTCTACTTGCAAACGGTCTGAAATGAAACTTTGTAAAAATACAGACAAGGCACACCTTACAGTTTTTTTTTTTTTTTTATATGTAGAGATATTCGTGTACATTTCCCTCGAAAAACGCTATAGTGTGACTCTTACGGACCCTAGGAAATTGAATTTTTATACGAGGCGTCTACGCAAAAAAAAATGAATGCTTGACTTTTGTCCTTAAAACTCTGGTTCCGTACGAAGAACTAAAACAAACAAAAAAAGGCCGACACCATTGAAATTGCCTTCATATAGTGTGCACTGCACACAAAATCGTGGGAGTGCCTCTCCATCGATGCCGTACACTTGATGTGTATACACTTGGCTGCTGTGGCCGCTGGCTTGCCCATATCCAATCTATACTCTGCAAGTTACTGTGCAATCGCTTATCTATACTGTGTTTGCTCGGCATCGACTGCCTGGCTCCAAAGCTTTTATATGTATATGTATCTGTATATATATATATATATATATATATATATATACATATGTGTGTGTGTACACACACGCACACGCACGCATCCACGTCCATACATACACGTATAGTACAGAACGATTTCATGAAGAATGCATTTGGCCTAGGAGTATTGTGCAGTAAGCTCGTATGGCGCCATAGAGCAAGCAGACGAAACAGCTTTGAGTTCCGTGTGTCAAGAGTATATGTATATACGTATAGTATTCTGATCGCATATACTTCGTCGTCGCGCCGTTGCGCTTTGCTCATACATGGCTGCACGTACCTACACGAGAACAACGACGAGTGCCATTGACTTTTTGCGAAATATTGCGGATTCGAAAGATTTTGTCGTAAGAGTTGGATCAAAAGAATTACAATCAATTTTGGAGTCTTACGTAAGATTTCAATAATAATTCATTATTAATAACAATAATTATAATTATTATTAGAGGAAAGGAAGGTATTTTGGAATACCATTTTTTTAGACCTGCCACTTTTTTCTGTAAGGTGTAAACAAAATCTTCATGAAATTGAAGCAATATTCATATACTATCAATCAAAGCAAGCTATCAAAAATAACCAAACATCGCTACTGGGTACAATTTTGGTTTGAACGCAAAATTGCACAATTCCGGTTTCGAGATGGGATGCAAGTATTTTGAAATAGAAGTATTCTAAATCATATATAATATATATATACCCGACTAGAAATTTTCATAGGGACAACCCTATACGGCATAAGGACCTTTTCAGGTGAACCCTAAAAAGGGAATGCCTCTCAAGGTCCTGATAAAGATAGTATTGAGACAACCCTGCGATGGGAAGTACCGATAACGTCCTTATAACGTTTTAACAGGGTTATCCCATCTGGGGTTTGGATAAGGTAATGATGTAAGGTCCCAACAATGTTTATTTAGGGGTAACCACATGAGTCATAGGTGAACATATAAACCTTATACTTCGCAATAATAAATAGATATACAAATACATTTTTGATAGATACTGCAATAATAAGTGGATCTTATGAGATTTTTTTTTTCATTGTAGAACTTTTCTTATTTTTTTATTCGGAATTTTTTTCATTTTTATTCGGAACTTAATTTTTCATTTTATTTTGTTCTGCGGTATTTTGTTTTAAAAGTAAACAATACCTTAAAATTTTATCTTACTTATCTGTGGATTAGGAGGTGGGGATGGAAACTTGAAACGGCATATATATAGAGGAAGAGAGAGAATCGGTGTACGCATAAAATGTTGAGAGCCAGGCAAAGCAAAGAATTAACTCGATTACGAGTAAGAAAACATCGTGCCCTTCGCGGTTTATCACCAAAAAACAATCGCTTATCAATTGAAACGTCTAATTGGGAGACTGAAGTACAGTCGAATGATGAAAGACCGGAAGATTTTGGGGCTAGGCACAGCGACAATGATTTTGAGGTTAGGCACAGTGACAGTGATTTTGAGGTTAGGCACAGTGACAATGAACAAACCGAAGAACAGCCAAGAGAGGAATTTAATCGTGTAGTAGTGGAAAACAGTGATGAAGATAACTTTTTCGACGATGATAATGTTGGGCATCATGAAGATGATAACGATGAAGAAGCAGCGAGTGAAAATGGAGAATTCGACACACTCGAAAATATCAAAAAATAGGCTCTGCGAACCCCAGCAAACCCCCACTCGCGCTTACAACTGTTGCTCAATATTTTAAGAAAACAGGACTATCCGAATTTACCGAAGAGTGTAAAAACATTCCTAGGTACGAATAAAACGAACCGCGTCATCGAACAACTCGGCGTCGACGGAAGGGGTGAATTTGTATATTTTGGTATCAGAAAAAATCTTATAAAGTGCTTGAACACGACTTTACATGCAACACATTTTTATAACGTTCTAAAAAATTCCCAACCCAAATCGATGCAACGCTACTGATAGCGTTCATAAGGCTGGTCTCAAGAAGAAGCTCGATGGGTGCCACACGAATTTACGCAAGAGAACCGTTTGGACCGAATTGATGCCTGCGATTCTTTGCTGAAACGTAACAAAATCGGTCCATTTTTTAAGCGGATGGTGACTGGCGATGGAAAATGGGTCACATACGAGAAAAACAACCGAAAAAGATCGTGGTCCAATTGCGGTGAGCCAGCCCAAACGATCGCCAAGCCCGGATTAACGGCCAAGAAGGTTTTGCTGTGTGTTTGGTGGGATTGGAAGGGAATCATCCACTTTGAGCTGCTCCCATCGGGCCAAACACTCAATTCGGACCTCTACTGTCAACAACTGACCAGATTAAAGCAGGCGATCGACCAGAAGCGGCCAGAATTGGCCAATAGGAAGGGTGTTGTGTTCCGTCAAGACAACGGCAGGCCGCACACATCTTTAACGACGCGCCAGAAGCTCCGAGAGCTTGGATAGGAGGTTCTATCGCACCCGCCGTATAGTCCAGACCTGGCACCAAGCGATTATCACCTTTTCAAGCATTTGCAAAATTTTCTTGATGGTACAAAACTGGCCTCAAGAGAGGCTCGTGAAAATGAGATGGGCAAGTTTTATACCAATAGGGACGAGGACTTCTTCAATCGCGGAATTATGAAATTGCATTCAAAATGGACAAAAGTTATCGAACAAAACGGCGCATATTTAATCTAAATCGGATAATCCTAACTATGTTAATTTCATCGTCGAAATAAAGCGAAAAAACGCTCAGAACTTTTCACTTCATTTAATATATATTCATAAATATGATCCTATGGAAATTTGGCGATTTGAACTTATTAAACACGTACCTCGAAAGTTTTCAAAAACAGTCCGTCACCATTCGAGCTCTGGTCGTCTTCTTAAAAAAGTTGCGGGCAAACCGTGTAAACATATCGACAAGTGTCGCCTTCTTTTAACATTTCACGGCCATAAAAATGACATGGCGCTACTAGTTTCCGTGAAACCCTGCTATTCCAAACTACCAGCAGTATTCCAAATATAATTCCTTTCCTCTATTGTTTTTTATATTAGCCAACATGGGTGATTGGTGAGTTGTGTACTGGCTGGCGTGCCGAGTAGTGTGCGAAGCCATCTCTACTGATTGTGAGCTACCGGTGATAACGCAACTGGAATTTAACAAGGAAAGGTCCTCTCCGCATCCGTTAAATTTTGGATACATTATTTTACATCGAAATCTAAGAGACACGTATTTTTTTTTTGCGGGAAAACGCCTTTAAGGGGTACAATTCACCGTCAAAGTCTAACATCCTCAGTGACTTCTGCAGTTTTGCATAATTCCACTCGAGATATTGAATTGAAACCAATTGGAGAATAATGCTAATGGCGAATAAAGAAAGATGCGCTTTTTTTCAATTCTGAGAGGGTGAACTGGTAGAAATATATGGAGGTTTAAAGTCGAAAAATTTTGTAACAATTTTCTTTGCTTCCTTTTCGATTTATTTTTACTTTTACAAAATGTAAATACCGTCTCGTCTATAATCATATTTATAATGTTCTTGTGTTGATTGTATAATATTTTTATTGTTATTTTTCTGATCTTCGACAAGTTTACACTGCCCCTGCGGCGTAAGATTAATAAAAATTCTCAATTCTTTTCGTTACAATATTATTTATTCTTTGCAGAACGATTTTATGGAGGTATGTAGGAATCCTTTATGGACACGGGAATTTGTTTAAGCTCGTATTGACTGAGTCTTACAATATGTTTCTGATCTGCGGAGACATTAAAAAATAAAAGGGAATTATTACTATATTAATAGTAATGAGTTTAACGCCATCTCAAGAATATCGCGCGTTTTCCACGCACAATAGAAATACTTGCATGGAACCGCGAAATATCAAATAAAGACACGAGAAGGTTGAACGACCCAAATAAATTTAGCTTCGAATATCGTTTTTTCTTCTGCGTTTCTCCGAGAATTCACAAGAAAACGGCGCTACACGTTAGTTTTCATGACAAAAAAATCTCGCTCATATACATCCGATTGGACCTGTTATTTTTGCTGCAAATGTAAAATTGTTTTTGCGTTAAGGCCGTCTTCTAGTCTAGAGGGCCAAAATTTGGGGATTTTTCAACATGCGATTAAAAAAAAAACAAAAAATATTTCCGTATCTATCTTTTTACCACATATTTATTCATCCTTTGACATTGTATAAAAAAATTGGCGAAAAAAATCCATAATTCTGGCAGATGCAGGCTGGTAAAGTGGGGGTGGAAAAAAAACGGCCTCTCCTGGTTGACATGATTCCAACCCTCCTGGTCATCTGAAAAAAAAAAGATTCTTAATTAGTAAGGATGTCATTATAGCCCCTACCTCAGACAAAAAAAAAATCGCAAAATGGCGGCTGTTTAAAAAATAAGGTCATTTTTTGCCGTTTTTTTTCACGATTGTTGATTTTTTTTAAATAATTAGTAACAAAATTTCGCGATAAATCTGGTAGGGGCGATAGAGGGGTGTATAGAGAAGGTCCACAAAAAATTTCAAGTAAATCGGTTCATTACAACTGGAGATATGTCAACCGTCTCGAAAAAAGTAGTTTCGAGAAAAACGCGTTTAAAGATTCGAGTACAGTTTCAGGCAGTCTAAGTCATATAATGGTACATATACTTACATTTCGTTAATCGGCGATTCCTGGTCCATAAAATACTCCTTCTTCTTCAAAATCGAAGTCTTTTGATGTTTTTTGATGATGAGAAGTTAGTCGAGCAGACGGAACCGTCTATTGTTCGATTCGGTCCGGTAGCGCCGGTTAAGTTTCCACCTCACTAATTACAGCTGTAACTCCGTTAATATTTGGAATTTCCAAATTTCCTTTGGAGGGTATATTCTTGAAATACTAAACATTGAAAATATGCAAAAAAAATCGATTTTTTCAAAATTCTAGACTAGAAGACGGCCTTAAAACAAGCGAGGTACGTTCTGCTTTGCACACTGAAAATGACATTTCACTTTTTTAACCGGCAAATGAAAAAAGAAATAATCCTTGTTTAGAAAAAGTGATTTTTGTATCATTTAGTATTTTTTTTTTTTTCATTTAAAGCACATTCGATTTCAGTTTTGGAAAACTGACTTTAACATACACCGTTCTATTTCTTATAGAATATCGAAAAGATTCTTCTACATACATAGACTCTATTATCGTTCATATAAGGCGCTTAATACTAAGAAGGCGCGTGGCATCTCGCAGACGCTTTATGCTCCTCAGAGGTTACAAATTGGCATGCCTTGTCTCGGGTTAAAATCCTTTTGACTAGTGCACAAAGTCTGTTCGGAAAGTATCCGATCGTGCGCTCTAACGTTGTACACAAGTGTACTATTGTCAAAAGCGAGTATTCATCATGTAGAGGAGTACCTTCATGTATGCCCCTGCCAGGTCACGTAGTCCTGCAAATTTACATTCTACATCGAGTAAATGGCGAACTTCTAGCGTGTTGCAGTTCACGATGATTAACTGCATCAAATAGAGAGAAAACTATCCATACGATTTGTAAAATGCAAGGCCATGATGTTGAAGTTTGCATCGTTGGAAGGAAACAAAAGATAACTTTTCTTCAATCTCTCACATCTTGTTCCGCTGACTAAGGATACAAAAATCACTCAAATGATTTTTTCTGTCTTTGGTAAGCGTCTACGACTTCAATCAATGGTTAAAAAAAATTGGGTTTTAATGAAAATGAATAAATTGGAAAAAAAAAGTAAAAAAGAAAAGAGTTTTACACTAACTGTTCAGCACTCGTCGACACAATTGCCTACGACTCTTTATAGTTTAGGCGATTCTGAAGTGGCCGTAGGGTAGGGAGGGGCATGTTGAGCAGTCGGGTAAGTTGGGCTATCGAAATATCTGGAAAACCCAAAAGTAAAAAAAATGTGATTGAAAGATTTTCTTCCAGCATTGTATGAGAAAAAATATTTTCAAGTTCATTGCAATTAATTTTAATTTTTCAAAACCTAACTAATTAACAAGCAACTGTTGGTTTATTACCGCATTGTCCCAAATCATGTTGCATACATCTGATTTTTTAATGCAATTCTTACTTTGCCCAACTTACCTCATCCCGAGCAGAAATCTAATCAGGCTGCCTGAGGATCCATCAGGGCCGGATCAGGGATCAATAAGGCGCCCTGATCAGGTACGCCTGATTTGAGCCAGATAGGGGCCTGAGCAGGGATCAATAAGGCGCCCTGATCAGGCACGCTTGATTTGCGCCAGACAGGGGCCTGAGCAGGGATCAATAAGGCGCCCTGATCAGGCACGCCTGATTTGCGCCGGATAGAAGCCTTATCAGGTATCAATAAGGCGCCCTGATCAGGCACGCATGATTTGCGCCGGGCAGGGGCCTGAGCAGGGATCAATAAGACGCCCTGATCAGGCACGCCTGATTTGTGCCAGATAGGGACCTGAGCAGGTATCAATAAGGCGCCCTGATCAGGCACGCATGATTTGCGCCGGACAGATTGGGCCCGAAAGATTGGGACGGTCATCGCCAAAATCGGAACAAAAACTAAACGATCAAGTCAAGTAAAATAAAAACTTAAACTTTAAAAAAATGTTTTCATGTGTTTCATATTTTTAATAACGTTACTAAACTTGATAACGTGTAACTGCGATAATAATTTAATAAATGTTGATCTATTTTTAAACAAAAAATTAATCAAATGATTGAGCCAGATGACACGCATGTCTCAGGCAGGATGAGGCACCTGATCCGGGCCAGACAAGTTGCTTGATCCGAGCCAGATATAGTGCCTAATCCGAGCCTGGTAAGGTGCCTGATCCGGGCCTGATAAAGCGCCTGATCAGAGCCTGATAAGGTGCCTGATCCGGACCTGAATTTGCAAAAGCGTTACATCCCTGATCAGGGCCGGACTAAATTTGTCTGATCCGGCCCGGATTTGCTATTGTGGCAGCCCGATCCGGTCCGGATTTCACCCTGAACAAATTTCTGCTCGGGATACTCATGCTCAACTTATCCCACTATCGGGGCAGGTTGAGCAAATATGGCCGTCGTCATTTGAAAGCGATTATCTGTGAAACAATAAAGATAACAGGAATTTCGTCTACAGACTTTTTTCCCAGATAAATTTCCTATTGACCAAAGGAGGTTTCATTTTTATACGGCAGACTGTTAAGGAATTACATAGCGATAATTCCAAACTTGCTCAACATGCCCCTCACTACCCTACATCAGTTGAAAGTAACCTTATCTTGTTGAACACAGCATTGTTCAGGATCGCCAGTCCCCGTACAGTCCTGACCTCATTTGACTCACTGCAAAATCTGGCTGTTCCCCAAATTGAAACATCCTTTTAAAGAAAGACGACTCGATAACGTGGATGAAATAAAAAGGAATGCAATGTAGCAGCTGTTAGCTATTGCGGAAGTTGCGTACAAGAAGTGTCCTCGGACGCCAGAGGATCGCTGGTAGAAGTTCGTAGCTACCAAAAAGGAATACTTCGAAGCGAACATTATTCGCCATTGACTAGAATTAACTCTTTCTCCTTCTAGAGCACAACGTGGAATACTTTCCTGACAGATCTCGTACTCTCTATCACAAGAGGTCTTGAAGTTTGCATTGTTGCAGTGCAACAAAAGTTATTTTTATTTATTTTTATTTCCTTATTTTTAGTATTTTACGAAATATTTTTTCTTCAGATTTAAATTCTAGGCCTCTAAATAAGGAACTTAAAAAATTATTGAGAGATTTTCGTATCAAATATTTGCGCAAAGAAATTCGAGGCATTGAAAAATGATAATGTTCATTGCATTGCAGCGATGGAAACTTCAATCTCATCTATCACAATTAATCCACAATGTACTGGAAGTCGAGGTACCGTGAACTGCGCCTTAAAAGTAATAGTATTAATGGGAAGAATCCAATCCGCTCTGCCCATAATGTCGATGCTCAGCAAATGTAGATAATCCTGCGCTCTGGATTATCTATTATTAGTTAATTATCCTCTGTACCGTAATGAACGACAAGAGCTCACGAGCTCAATGATCGTATCGGTAATCTTTTACCTTTGACGATAATACATCAGAGCGGTGGGTAGGGGAGGAGCGGAGAGGCAATGGTCGAGAAAGAGACACAAAGGAGCACACCCAAATAAGTTCGATCTGTTCATTTCCGGTGTCGCGAGTTTCCGACCCTTCTCGTTTACGTATTCACCTGGCATGGTTTAATGCACCGTTGATATTAATTTCTACTCCGTTGTTCGGGACATGTAATTGACCGTTGCAGCGTTTGACGAGACCATCTCGACTACCATTGCCACCCAGGGCTATACTCGGGAAGGTACTTCACACATATTTCCGAAGTATGACCAACACCACACATTCTCATTGACTGTGAAATTCTTACACGTTTCTCTCTAATGAAACCCTTATTATAAAATACTAGCTTTCGCCCACGTAGAATCTAGCCCATAGAAACTTCATTAGAAGTAGAACTCCGCATTAGGGCTTTTCAAACATCGTTAAATATGCGTTTTATTGTTTGTTTTGAAAAATATTTATACCGAGTTTAAAGTTGATACACGCAAGGAAAATTTTCCATACAAACTTTTACACCCCATTTCATCCCCTTAAGAGTTGAATTTCTAAATATCTTTTTTTAATGCACCTCTACACCTTCTAAGTAACTTATGTTCCAAGTTTCAAGTTGGTGCACGCAAAGAATATAATTTTCCATACAAACTTTTACACCCCATTTCATCCCCTTAAGAGTTGAATTCCGAAATATCCTTTTTTAATGCACCTCTACACCTTTTAAGTAACTTATGTTCCAAGTTTCAAGTTGATGCACGTAAGGAATATAATTTTCCATACAAACTTTTACACCCCACTTCATCCCCCTAAGAGTTGAATTTCGAAAAACTTTCTTAGTACACTTCTACGACTTCTAAGGTACTTATGTTCCAAGTTTCAACTTGATACACGCAAGGAATATAATTTCCCTTACAAACTTTGCCACCCCCATTCACCCCCTTAGGGGTTGAATATCGAGAAATCCCTTCTTAAACGATGCCTCCAATATAAAATCAACATCTTCCCCAAATTTCACGTTTTTACCTCTAGCGGCTTATGCTGGGCGATGATGAGTCAGCCAGTCAGTCAGTCGGGCCTTTTATATACAGGGTGATGAGCCCGATGAGCGGGCGCACGTCGGTGAGCGATACGTGCGTGTAGTGGTGCCTCGCATAGCGTTGCTCCGCCAGGCATCACTACACGCGCGTATCGCTCACCGACGTGAGCCCGCCCAGCGGGCGCGCCTGATTGGCCCGTCTTTAAAAATTAATAATAATTCAAGGGTTGATCTGGGAACCATACATGCTTATATCAATCGACTCAGAATTTCACCCCCAACCCCCCATTTCAGGGATGACATTCCGTCCTGGGACACCCTGTATATAGATTTATCATATAAGGCTAATCAGAGGCAAATCAGTTTTCTATGCATGTCCAGAATGACATTTACGGTCATGTCGTATTAAGGCAGGTTACCGTTCATGACGATGAAAAATTCAATTTTTTTCACATAATTTGCATACTTAATGTGTTTAGAACACTCAGGTGAAGTGGATATTTTCATATCTAAAGTATTTTAGAATTTACCGCCTGTTAAGTAGAATTTTCCGCCGGCTGGAAAACAGGTAGCTGAGACGCTCGGAACGCGCTTGCCGGGGGGACCTTTATAACGTTAAACGTTAAGGATGTATGAGCTACAACTGAAAATCATAATAAACTGTTTAAAATTTGATATATCATTCAAAAATCCAAGCTGAGTTCATGTGCAAAGTTTAAAGACGATTGACCAAACACATCATAAGTTATACAATAACTAATTTAACGTGCGCTCTTATGACAAGTAGCATTTTCTCCGATATTTATACTATGAAAATATAGATAAAATCATAATAACGAATTGTAAATTTTTCCAAGTGTACAGAATACATTGAAGAATCTATTCTCAAAATTTTCTACGTGTGGTCAAAGTAATTTTGATGATATTTAATTCAAACCGGAAGAAAATTGTCAATATCTGGAAAATTTCTTACAAATTTATCAATAAATAAATACATAAAAGTTCTATAAGCGTTATTAAACTATCGAAACAGTTTAGAAATATTATTTTCTTTGATTCAGAAGCTCATTGAATGGAATTTCGCAAATTTTAAATTTCTGTTTTTTCTTTTCCAACAGATAGATTCAGGTGTAATTCGCGTCCAACAGTTCTTTCTTGCTTGAGCGAAATATTACGATTTCTCAAGGAAAACTTAATTTTTTTCATTGAAATAACATCTAAGCATATGAGTTAATGCATTTTCTACTATATATAATTATATATAGTAGAAAAGTTAAAACCAGTTTACATGAAATTATCATGATTAAAAGTGAGACAATTGATTTCACAATACTTTTGGCAGTGACGATATCTACCATACATCCTTACATGCGTTTTTCTGGAAACAGCATTTTTTAGCGCGCGGGGCGTTCTACAGCTTCAACAGATGAACCGATTCACATGAATCTCTGCGCAATTGAAAGGAAATTCAATTGACGGGGCCATCAAAAGGCGATTTTCCTCAAAAAATGATTCAGAAATATTTTTTTCGTCCATTCAAGCAAAAAAAACCGGGCAATAAAATTAGATTTTTTTCGAACGTCTACCATTTTGTTATCCAGGGGTTTTTCAGAAAACAAAAAAAGATAAGGTCCCCCAAATTCAGTCTAATTTAATAATTTTTAACCCGTTTCTGTTTTAGATGAACTGGCAAGGCTGTGGAGCGCCCCGCGCCGACCAACACACGCCGTGCATGGCTTTATTTGACGGGAGCTGGACCCGCCATTTTGGATTTTTTTTTATAAAGAAAATTGACATTTACTCTCCATTGATAGAAGAATAAAACGCCTTGAAACTCATTTCTAAAAGTATTTATTTTATTTATATAAAAAAAAGAAATTCTCGAAGTTCATGCATTTTTGATGCCTTTCGACGGTAGCCTGCTCTTAAGGGTTGAATACTAACGTGTTATATGTCACTATACTAACGTGTTATATGTATTGAAGTTTGCATCCTTCACATGCAACGAACATTCTTTTTTATATTTTTATTTACTTATTTTCATTTTATTCGCCCAAATATTTTTCTACAGATGTCAATCAAAGATTTTACGAATAAGCATCTGATAAAAATGGTTTTTTCAGGATTATTTCAGGATTATCTATGCATAAAGGATTATGTATAGATAAAGCTGCTGAAAGATATCTGAGCAAGTAAAACAAATGCATTGCATCATTGCATCCCAAGGATCCAAGCTTCAACGTTATGGTAGGCCACTATACTCAATTTCATCAAAATCCTTACGTCCCTTCCCGAGGCACAATTTACAGATATATGCCTATTGCTCATCCATAGTAAAGGGTGTGTCAAAATGACCTGACATTTATATTTATTAATCAAACGTAATCTTTACTTGAAAAGTACGAATATTTTAATTTTAATATAAGGTACGAATATGAAAATTATGTGTGGAACACAATATCCGATAAATGGCCACCTCGTCCATGTTTGCAAGCGTTCACTCTTTTGACGAAATTTCCAACAACATTTTGGCATAATTTTGGACTAATTGAATTAATGGTGCATCCAATTGCTACCTTGAGCTCCGGAATGGTCTGTGGATTATTGGCATACACTTTTCCTTTCAGAAAAACACAAAGAAAGAAGTCACATTGCATTTTCACAATTTCTATGCGTTGCTCGATCGTGTAATTCTGCATGACTAAACCTCTATACTTCCTGATGCCAGTTGTCAAAGATGAGTACTCTATGTTCGCTACAAAAAAAAATGGCGCCCAAATAAAAATGTCAGGTTATTATGAGACAACCTTTACTACACAATAGAATAGGCATCAAAATTGAAATTCCAATATACGGTCGTTAATTCTTCGGAAACACATTTGATTGGTGGTGATTTGGATTTTGTTCCATTGAAATCCTTTGATTCGCCTATTGTCGTATGATCCGTTAATAGCACGATCGATCAGTAGGAGAGATTCGTTGGCAAGCGATGATATATTCGAATGAATTGCGGATTTAAAAAAAAATATGTACTGCGCATATGTCACCGGTAGTTGTTGCGGACGGGCAATTTATCGAGTATTATCCTAATGCGGTTATGTAATTTTCCATGTTGGCGCACTCAACGAATGAAGTGATAACGAACAAAGAACAGAAAAAACCCCAGAGTTAGCATAAGGAGTAGGGAAAGAAAAAGAACACACATGTATAGGTGTATCCGTGTGTATATAGTTAACCATATTATCATTAATACAAGCAGCAAAAATAAAGCACACATGCGCATGTGTAACGTAAATATGCGGATTTTTTCATTTCCTCCTGAGAGAACAACAGGGAAGGAGGGGGAGAGAGAGTGTGCGAGAGAGAGAGAGAGAGAAAAGGCAGACCGAGATAGAAGGAAAGGAGATTCAAAGTCCAATCTTTTGCGGTGTGACGCTATTACTAAGGTGCATCTTATGCACGGAAATTGGCATCGTGGCGATATATCTGCATATACATACATCAGAAGCATCCGAGCGGCAACGTATCGTTCATAAATCTTATTGCACGTGAAATCAGTTGAAGGTGACGCTATGGTACATGTGATAGAGGAGAAGAAAAAGACCCGGGGAGTGTAAGAAACCAAAGCAGAGAGAGAGAGAGAGAGAGAGAGAGAGAGAGAGAGAGACGGAGACAGAGGCAGAAGTTGTGCACAAATGCAACAAATCGTTTTCGCATACAAAAAAGATCAAGCTATAAAGCAAATAAATCATTATACCAACAATCAGCACGTACATACAAGGAAAAAGGACGTTGACTTCAAAAGCAATTACCACCTTGAACGTTTTCTCAGACGTTTATCCTATCCAGCCTATATATGGATAACGACTATTATCATTTTTGTGATACTGTTTAAAACTCTCTTTGTCGGATTTAAAGTTACCAGAAAAGGTTTACTGCCCTTTGTGCTTTTCATCGCTTCTGAAGACTGTTGGTTCTGAAGTTCCTGTTGGTTCGACGTGCGAATAGTCGCGAAGCTGTCAAATTCTAAGCTGCATAGATATATACGTTCTGACGGTCGGCAATGAGTGTATTCGTGGTCAGCGTTCTCCGGCATCCGCAACGTTCGCTTGGGCTAATACTTGGATGGAGGACCTGTTAGCCGTGCACTAGCAGTCTGCCTGGCGCTACCGAGCGCAAGGCAGTCTTACGGAGTTTCGCATGATAGAACAACTGAAATGCACTATGATAGTTTAAGGCGGGTTTGTTTAGGTTTTCATAACCCAAATTTAGGTTTTCATAACCTAAACAAACTCGACCGTTTGGCGATTAGCTCCACAACATCTCCATTCTGGGTACAAAATAATCGAGGTAGCGGCATTTCTTGCTGCTATTTTATTCAATGAAGAAAATTCAGCCCTACTCATGGTTATGAATAAACTACAAATCGTAGTTGGCAGGCAGACGTACGGATATGCCAAGCAAATGGATCAGATGCGCGTGGCTCGGCTAAATAGAGAAAGTTTATTAGAGGCAAAAGAAGCTCGAAAAGCTCGTAAAGAGGAAATGCAAGCTTCAAATGAGTTGCATGAGGAAGAGGAAGGACTGCTGTATGGTGCTGGAATCGCTGATTAATCGGTAGGACACTTTATCATTTGATTAAACACATTTGACTTTGAGTTTTTCGTATGTCAAACTTTAAACGTGTTTTTCTCGAAACGACATTTCTTCAATTTGCGGGAATCATAACTCAAAAACTAATTGATGGATTATCTTCAAATTTGGAACACGTTTACATAATATAATTTATTGAAACATGAACCTAAAGTTTGAAAGATTAGATTGTTTAAAACATACTTATTATTGCAAAATGCTAGGGAAAAAATGCTAAAAATCGATCATTTTTTTTCAAATACGTTCCAACATTCAGTTCTCGATTTTTTTTTTCAAAATTTAGGTTCATGCTCGTAAAAAACATCTCAAGAATGTATAAAAATTTGTTGGACTATTTCAGATGCGAATTGCGAGCTGCACAATTCCCGCAAATCGACAACGAAGATGAGGACACGCCAAGGGACACAGCGGATTACACCTTAATTAATGCATGAAATAACTTGAAAAAATTACCAAAGATGTATGCAAATATGAATAAATTATGTCAGAGTTGCGCAAATTTCCGTTTGTTGTTTTACAATTTAAAAAAATCCAAAAAATCATCTAATTTTCGGTCTCCTGAAGTGATTGCCGCTTTAACTCAATTTGTGTCGTTGGAATGCGATGAAAGTTAATTTTTCTCTAACTCGTGTGGAAAATTGGCACGGCATCCCTAATATAATTCGGGGCCTTCAATGTATTGTTTGTGAATTCCATAGTGGGAGTTTCCGTAAAAGAGCCGGACCGGGCCCCTATTAGGGAATGGTAGTGTAGGTAGTTTGACTAAAACTATGGTCTAAGTACGGAGACCAAGTAAGGGCCTTTAAGGCGTGTAATTGTGGATTCCCTAATAGCGATTTCCTCAATACTACCAGACTTTGCTGTTGTAAGGACAAATCATAATAATTATCAAGATCGATTAAATATAATAATGAAAATATGCGTTTAGTAAACGAGCTGATGCCTTAATGATGCCTTGAACCAGCATGCCTTGAACCTTGAACCTTGATGCCTTGAACCAACACGCAGGCGGTTCGTTCATCGGAACAACGCGGGATCAAACGTGTCAAAATATGCGAGAGAATTCTAAGCCTCAAATGTATTGAAATAACACATTTCTTTTTCACAGCGCACACTTTCGCACGTACGCATATGACTTCAATAATTTTTATGAGGCACCGTTGAGGCAATTTCAAAGGCCCTGGTTATTTTGCCTTCAAAGGCCCTCGGCAGCAAAGTTTGACCGGCCACTGATAGCCCATGTAAAGCTTCCAGACTAGGGCCACAATAAAGTTAGGGAAACTTAAGATGGACCCGATCAAAGTCTGAACTCAATTTCCGCACAGCCATTGCTCACATTTTTTCTTCGCCTGTTAGGAGTACAACAATCATTCAAAAGTTTTTTTTGTATTCTTAACAGAGACTGAGGTAGCAGTTTCCAAATGGTTGTCCAGAAGTTGTTTAAATGGATAGCAAATATCCGCTCAAAAGTTACCCATAAGCTATCGTGTGCTCAACAGTTATCTTTTTTTAATGGTTGTTAACTTCAAGGTGACCTCTGAGCGGGCATATCGTACCCGTTTAGCCAACTTTTGAACAACTTTCTGAAGATTGCGACTTGGGTACCTCCGACCTAATGCTATAAAAAAAACATTGTGCAATATAGTGCATTGGATCATAAAAAGAAATGAAAAGAGACTTTTGTTGGATTCCAACGATGTGACCTTCAACGGCACAACATTGTTGGATTCCAACGATGTGAACTTCAACGGCACAACATAGTACGATGTAGCCATCCTTTATTAGCACAAGTTCTCCCAAGTTTACCTATGCCCTCGTGCAAATGGAATACAGCAGTGCATGGGAATAAAGCAGCCGTAACCTGGATATGGTATTTTTTCAGGAACTGGTTTAAGGTAGTAGTTTCGCCGCAGTCACGTTGGAATGTTTAGCCTCCGCTCAATCGATGAAAGATTCGAAGTATTGCGAAATATCCTTATAATGTAGGTTGTACTTCTTATCGGGATGTAAAAAATTATAAAGTAATGATGATAACGCCTAATATATTTACCTAACCCTCACTTTTGTATCAGACTATCCATCCCGGCTACTAGTCCGTAGATACTCTGCGTATACGGATATGCACGGACTACACTGAGAGAAATGTATGGTAACTTCAACCATACTTTAACCATATTTTATATTACCCTGAGGGGACAACAATATTTTATAGTCATGGTTACTGCCTAAAATATAGTACTGCTTATGATATTTTAGCAGTTGTGTTAACTATGCTCATATGTTAACCGCCACCAACGACCTTACATCAATACGTTGATTGTTTAATGCTATATAATATAGTAGGTTTTCATAAAATGGATATTACCTTACACTATCAAAAAATAGTGATTTTTACCATATTGAATGGTATGTCTACTAAATGTATATAATATTTCATAAATTCAAAAATTCTCAATTGAGAGTACTACCTGTATTGATTGTTTATCATAATTTATCATTCCCTGACCTCCTGAAATGATTCCTATCGAAGAAAATATTTCGCCTGAACATGGATTCGAACCTACGACCTACCTATCTATACTACACACGCTGCCACTATGCCACCGGGTACTTATGTTATTTTGATCGTATATTTGGCATAACAGATAAAAGTAATTCCAGCTGCAATTCCGAATAGCTGTTACCTCCGATATAGGTGGAATTTTGCATAGATCGTCTTTTTTATAATATATGTCACTGCTTAAATAGATTTTTGGCGCGATAGTTTTCAAAGTATCGAACTTTAAAAACTGATAAATTAATGCGCTAATATATCTATATCGATCATAGCGTGCTACCGCTGTCTCTACTTTATTGACACGCTCCACAAATGATTTACGTCTTCACTATAAGATTACCATAATTTTGTTCGTATAGTCACTTTTCGTAAAATCTTGTAACAATGTATACTCAACAAGTGTTAATATTAACCATATAAATAGTACAAACTTGCACTGAGAAAAATGTCCATAGTATTTATAAAAAAAACGCCCATGGTAAAAGTGAGCATAGTTAAATTCCCTATAGTTTATTGACACCGCAATCATAATATGGTTAACACAACTGTAAGCGTCTATCTAATCATGCCGTTTTGGTAGTGTGTTTGATTATCTAGTATCCCCGAAATAACTATTAACTACTGTGAAAGGCTTTACAATATCGATATAGTTAATTCAGTTAATATTTTTACAATAGTTAGTAGTTATTTCGGGGATAATAGATAGTCGAGCACGCCACCAAAGTTGCATGTTTAGATATACTTTTCGCTTATAGTTGTGTTAATCATATTATGATTACGGTGCCAATAAACTATACGGGATTTTACTACCCCCTCTTTTGCCATGGGCATCTTTCATAAATATCATGTACTTTGCTCTCAGTGCAGCATTACTATTTGAGCGCCGATTTTGTGATATAGCTGAATTAATCATATCGATATTGTAAAGACTTTTACAACAGTGTATAGTAATTTCGGAGATACCAGATAGTCAAACACGCCACTAAAGTCGCATGTTGCGTATACTTTTCGCTTATAGTTGTGTTAACCATATTATGATTGCGGTGACAATAAACTATAGGGAATTCGACTATACTCTCTTTGACCATGCGCGTTTTTTGTAAATACTATACACTTTTCTATCAGTGTACTGTAGTCTAGCGAATTTTCTGTCTTGATATTTGGCGCTAGCGTCGCTAGACATTGCAATTTAAATCGCTATACCTCTGACACTAGACGGTCAAAATTCTGTAATTGAGAATCTGCCTCTGTAATTGAGAATGTTTTTTTTTAATCTGTACAAAAGTTTCGAAGTTATTGCGTGAAATGTGAAATTTTCCACTGCTCCCCATAAGAACACGTGTAAAACAGTGCAATCTTTGATTGTCAATATCTCGAATACACAACGGTGAAAGCTTTTAAAATTTTGCAGGTAATCACTTAATAGTGTCCTGAATGGCTACTCAAAATAAATTTGAAAAATCTACATAAAAACGCCTTGGCGAGACTATTACCTTTAGTGAAGTGTCAAGTGTGGGATTGAAGTGTACGGGATAAAATGAGAAAAACTCGGAAAGACATGCGAAGGAACATTGCCGAAAGAATAAATTACGCTAAATATATCTGCCGAATTTTGTCGAAAATTGTTTAACGTATATTCGTAACCCAATGAAGACGTATACCGACCGCTGCACCGAACATACATATTTCAAATCTGAAGCCGTTTACCCATATATAACGTGGTACACACAAAGAAGTTTATTTATAATCGTGGCAACATTCCGAGGGATATATTTATCGAAATGCACGCTTCGCTGAAGCAGCGAAGCGAAAAAACTGCGTTTTACCCGAGACCGACAAACAATGCAGATTACAATTCCTTCAAGCCACACTCATTCTTTCTGCCTTTCTTCCGTGTGTGTCCACTTATCTCGATCGGCGCACGTCTACGCTGTGCACACTGCAATAAATAACATGGCAGTATTACGATATCCGGGGCCCCTATTTTTGACCATGTAACTTTATTATTTGGACCAAAATAAGACTTTTTTCAAGAGTGGTAAAAATCGATATTCGATCCAGGTAAAAAGTTATGGAGTTTTAAAGTTTGCAAAAATGCGGTCGAGAATAGCGGACCCGAAGACGGGGGAGGGATCCAGAGGGGGGTCCAGGGCGGGTGGGCTGGCGGGCACGAGGGGCAGAGCCCCTAGTGGGAGTGAAGGGATGAGGGCGGAACCCCCACCCCTCCGTCATATACTGCGGCACAAAATTCAACTGTGACCGGTGGCTGGATTTTAAATAAATAAATAAACATTTTTTTTCATTAAAAAATCTCGTTCCAGTACATTGGGGGGGCTCTGCCCCCTCCGCCGCCGCAGGGACGTTGCCCTTGACCCGCCGGGGGGAGACCCCCCCCGTGGTCCAGTAGCCACTCGCTCCAGTAGCCGACAGTCAGTCGACAATCAGGGTGAGGGGGTGGGGGGGGGGGGGGGGCATTATATTACATGGTCTATTATGTTTCATTGACACACACACACACACACACACACTCCCTGGACCCCGCTTTGGGCCCATCCACCGTCTTCGGTCCGCTATTCTCTACCGCATTTTTGCAAACTTCAATACTCCATAACTTTTTACCTGAATCGAATATCGATTTTTACCACTTTTGAAAAAAGTCTTATTTTGGTCCAAATAATAAAGTTACACTGTCAAAAATAGGTGCCCCGGATATCGTAATGTCCCCAATAACATTGCTGCATTGTCTGATAAACAAACAGGTAATTACATGCATAAACATATGGATGACGATGTCTATACATACAAGCATACACATATTCTACCGTATGCTGGCACATAATGCTTATATACAGGGTGGAGCAGATTTTTTGAAATAAACAAAGTTTTTAAGAGCTATATGAATGGAAAATGATTCATTTTGGTACTACTAATCTGTTAGTCTGCTAATTCTGATTTGTAATTTAAAACAATTCACCCAGGTTATTAATTAATAACATCTGTAAAGATCAAGCAGGGACGCTCGAGTTTTGAGACAGTAAAATATAAATATTTTAGTAATGATACATAATCTGGTGGTAGAGTGCCTTCATTAGGGTTCAATTCATAATAAATATTTTTTTCATCATCGATTTATTAGAGATGCGATATACGGAACTTTGAACACTGAACACTTTTCACTATCGTTCTTAAAAGTTTTCCAACAGTTCGGGAACGATGGACGCTTTAGGCATTTTCTGAATTCGACAGACCGTTTACTTTCTTTCGACCCTACAACGGAACACGATAACACGATAAAGAGATTTTGACGAGGCTATATATTGATGTCACGGTGATTATTGTATATATCTATATTTACAAGACCTCTACGTGAAGGCGCCTCTAGCGGATAGTTGAGGAACTGAGTTTTTTACCTCACTAACGATGACACTTTTTACTACTCAAAAACGCCAGAGTTTCCAGACCTATATGTAAGACCGTGATAGCACGTAACTCAGACAAACTCGCACAATTTATACTCGGGGTACAATCAATTATTATACCCAACGATAAACGGGAATAAAAAAATAAATTAAGCATACATTTAGAAGATTTAGACTTTTTTACATTTTCTCTGAAAATGGCCACATGCTCGGTGTATTCTCTCTTCCACACTGTCAGACGTGTTTACTTGTTCAAGTAAATGTTTTCATTTATTTCGATACTTTATTGGTCGATAATGACCTTGTACTGTAGGTGACGAAACTCGTCTCAACATCAGTAATGATGTCATGAACAAAAAAATACATAGTTCGATTTAAAAAAATGGAATTGACCTTGACGTAGCTTTGAGGCCTCCACCGAAAAAAAATACGATGGTTCAGTATGACGTCCTTCTCGAATAATACAACGTTCATCGTAAATGTTTTTAGATATCACCAATGGTTTGACTGTTATTGCTCTGTAACACTTCAAATACCTCACCCTGAATATTCAGCTTCGGCAAATATTATTAGACAATTGTCCATTTCCTCTGTTAGACAAGAAAAGATGCTGCCATTACGAAAAAGAATAAAGCTGGAAAGCATAGTCAATATCGTGAGAACGCTACGCTGTTTTCAAGGTTTCGAAAACTTTTATTTCCGCAATGAAATTTTTTTCAGATAATTGCATCCAATAAGATGGAGCTGAATAATGAATGCAACGAAAATTCTTATGTATATTTTTATTTTCTCATTTTCATTAATCTACAAAATCTTTTTTTGCAGATTTAAATTTTAGATCTCTACGTAACTGTCTTCAAAAATGATTCAGGGATTTTCGTAACGAAGATTCGCCATAAGAAAATGGAACAATTGAAAAACAATACTCTTCGTTGCATTCCAACGATGCAAACTTCGATGTCATACTTCAGGAGATCAAGAACCGGATCACGAGAAGGAGCGAGAGAGCGAAAGTAGGCAGAAATAGATAGACAGAGGGGGGGGAGAGAGAGAGAGAGAGAGAGAGAGAGAGAGAGAGAGAGAGAGAGAGAGAGAGAGAGAGAGGAAGAAAGGACGAGAGAAATTCAGTCGCAAGGCCGTGCGGCCAGCCACTAATGACCGCCCATTATAATCTAATAACGTTCAATCACAGATATGCGGACCATTCATCGATGGAGATCACTCGTCCGTTCCTCTTTCTGATTACACGCTGTCACCCGTAGCGACGTAATCGCGTTCGTGCACACACCCGAGAACGGCTTGTTGAGAATGGGCGTAGCGAATGCCAAGAGACGAGCGAACACTGATGTAGAGATATACGACCCGCATACATACATGTGTACATACGAACAAGAAGAGCATCCATGAGCTGCCCCTTGCTCTCTCTCTCTCTCTGTCATTGACCATAGTCAGAGCACACAGGCATCTAAAGATATGTATATATGTATACATAACATGCGAGACAGTCCGGCAGAGCAAACTCTGATTAGGGCTGTTAAAGGCATCATACGGTGTTTGATTACCCAAAACCAATTCCCAGAGGTCGGCTCTAACTCACGGGCAAATACAAATGTGAATACGTGTATAAGGTGCAAGGATCATTCGCGTGTACATTTGATATATATATATTAGGTGTAGTAAAAAGAAATCTATTATTTTTGCATTAAATTGAAGGCAAAAATAATGGATTTCTTTTTACTACACCTAATATATACAGGGTGATTTTTTTATCTTGAGACTGCTAAATATCTCGGAAAATAAGCCTTATACGACAAAAATGTCCCAAATAAACCTTCAATAGTTTTCAAGGAGCAATTCAATCCCACAGAAATTAACAGCCTGCCCCCCCCCCCCCCCCCCCCCCCCCCCCCGGGGTTGGAGCGGGGGAACTTTGAAATCTTAAATGGGAAGCCCTACTTTTCATTACAGATTCGGATTATACATGAAAAAAACACGTAACTTTTGTCTGAACTTTTTTTTTTAATTCGGGATAGATGGCGCTGCATTCGGTGAAGATTGGGTAACCTTCCTTTTCTTCAAGGGCAATCCCCTATGTTTTATTGCATAATGACGCTACGTCAAAGAAAGGTAACTTTTGTCGGAAACATGTTTTTTTGAATTATTGTACATATCTACGATAATTTTTTATCCGTTCTTAGCTTTGGGCAGGACTAAGGACGTGGACCTGG
>OZ010712.1:12304941-12864623 GCA_963932345.1 Ophion ventricosus | reverse complement strand
GTTTCGAAAACTTTTATTTCCGCAATGAAATTTTTTTCAGATAATTGCATCCAATAAGATGGAGCTGAATAATGAATGCAACGAAAATTCTTATGTATATTTTTATTTTCTCATTTTCATTAATCTACAAAATCTTTTTTTGCAGATTTAAATTTTAGATCTCTACGTAACTGTCTTCAAAAATGATTCAGGGATTTTCGTAACGAAGATTCGCCATAAGAAAATGGAACAATTGAAAAACAATAATCTTCGTTGCATTCCAACGATGCAAACTTCGATGTCATACTTCAGGACATCAAGAACCGGATCACGAGAAGGAGCGAGAGAGCGAAAGTAGGCAGAAATAGATAGACAGAGAGAGAGAGAGAGAGAGAGAGAGAGAGAGAGAGAGAGAGAGAGAGAGAGAGAGAGAGAGAGAGAGAGAGAGAGAGGAGAGAGAGAGAGAGAGAGAGAGAGAGAGAGAGAGGAGAGAGAGAGGAAGAAAGGACGAGAGAAATTCAGTCGCAAGGCCGTGCGGCCAGCCACTAATGACTGCCCATTATAATCTAATAACGTTCAATCACAGATATGCGGACCATTCATCGATGGAGATCACTCGTCCGTTCCTCTTTCTGATTACACGCTGTCACCCGTAGCGACGTAATCGCGTTCGTGCACACACCCGAGAACGGCTTGTTGAGAATGGGCGTAGCGAATGCCAAGAGACGAGCGAACACTGATGTAGAGATATACGACCCGCATACATACATGTGTACATACGAACAAGAAGAGCATCCATGAGCTGCCCCTTGCTCTCGCTCTCTCTCTCTCTCTCATTGACCATAGTCAGAGCACACAGGCATCTAAAGATATGTATATATGTATACATAACATGCGAGACAGTCCGGCAGAGCAAACTCTGATTAGGGCTGTTAAAGGCATCATACGGTGTTTGATTACCCAAAACCAATTCCCAGAGGTCGGCTCTAACTCACGGGCAAATACAAATGTGAATACGTGTATAAGGTGCAAGGATCATTCGCGTGTACATTTGATATATATATATTAGGTGTAGTAAAAAGAAATCTATTATTTTTGCATTAAATTGAAGGCAAAAATAATGGATTTCTTTTTACTACACCTAATATATACAGGGTGATTTTTTTATCTTGAGACTGCTAAATATCTCGGAAAATAAGCCTTATACGACAAAAATGTCCCAAATAAACCTTCAATAGTTTTCAAGGAGCAATTCAATCCCACAGAAATTAACAGCCTGTCGCCCCCCCCCCCCTGGGGTTGGAGCGGGGGCACTTTGAAATCTTAAATGGGAACCCCTACTTTTCATTACAGATTCGGATTATACATGAAAAAAAACACGTAACTTTTGTCTGAACTTTTTTTTTTTAATTCGGGATAGATGGCGCTGCATTCGGTGAAGATTGGGTAACCTTCCTTTTCTTCAAGGGCAATCCCCTATGTTTTATTGCATAATGACGCTACGTCAAAGAAAAGTAACTTTTGTCGGAAACATGTTTTTTTGAATTATTGTACATATCTACGATAATTTTTTATCCGTTCTTAGCTTTGGGCAGGACTAAGGACGTGGACCTGGCGGAAATTTAACCCCTTTGGGGTGCGTGATTATTATGAGTCCCTGATTAACTTCGCAACAATTGATTTGGGTTAGCTTGCGCTAAAATTAAAGCGGACAAACTTTTGAGTTGTGTACAATCATTCGAAGTACGAATCAATAAATGCATCGAAGTTAAAGGTCATCAGTTTGAACACTTATTGAATTGAATGATGAGAGGCAAGGGGACTCACGATAATCAAACACCCCGAATGTGAGAGGCAAGGGGACTCACAATAATCAAGCACCCCAAAGGAATTAAATTTCCGTCAGGTCCACGTCCTTAATCCTGGGTAAAGCTAAGAACGGATACAAAATTATAGTAGATATTTACGATAATTTAAAAAAAAAGATGTTTCCGACAAAAGTTACTTTTCTTCGACGTAGCGCCATTATGCAATAAAACATAGGGGATTTCCCTTTAAGAAAAGGAAGGTTACCTAATCTTCACCAAATGCAGCGCTATCACGAATTTAAAAAAAAAGTTCAGACAAAAGTTACGTGTTTTTTTTATGTATAATTCGAATCTGTAATGAAAAGTAGGGGTTCCCATTTAAGATTTCAAAGTTCCCCCCCGCCCCACCCCCAGGGGGGCGGCAGGCGGTTAATTTCTGTGGGATTAAATTGCCCCTTGGAAACTATTGAAGGTTTATTTGGAACGTTTTTTTCGTATAAGGCTTATTTTTCGAGATATTTAGCAGACTCAAGATAAAAAAATCACCCTGTATATGCACTGAGTAAAAAAATTAAAGGAGCAGAGAAATTTCACAATTTTTTCAGTGTTTTTTGAAAGGCCGTAACTTCGTGAAAAATGGTCGTATCGGGGGGGAAAAAAAGAATTTTGAAGCTTGAAATCTCTAGTTTAAGAATCTCGCGGAGAAAATTTTTGTTGAGCATCACGCTCGACGCTATCATAAGAAATAACGCGACTAAAAAATGTTCGAATTTTTTTTTCAACATCGTCGATGAGCACAAAACATTTTTCCTGGCTGAATCAATGAATTGAAGATTTTGAATTTTTTTTTTTCAAAATTTTGAATTTTTTTTTTTCGACATTTGATAAATAGTTAATGAGTCATGATAAGAAAAATAACGGATTTTTTTTTCAATATTAATTTTTTTTTCAAAATTTCCTATTTTTTTCGAGATTTGATGAGTAGCTTAATGCAAAATTGGGAGAAAAATAACGAAATTTTTTTTTTCATGTTAACCATCCTGAATTGATGTTGAAGGAGCAATAAAAGTGCTCCTCCAATTCTTGATAAAACCTTGACGATTCGGGCAAAAAAATGGTTTAACCGATCCATTAAAAAATTTACAGGGTCTTTGGGCATGTATTGAGCTAAAAAGAAACCTGGAAGCATTGGTTATTTTCGCAATATTTGCAAAGTTGTGGTGGATTTTCCAAAACGGCAGAAAAAGTCATTTTTTTGGACTTTTTCAAGCCAACATTGAGCTTGAAAAAAAAAATCCTCTAAAATACCAGAAGGTACTTATAGAGGAGTTATTCAAGTTTCCAAAACCCACCTTCCCTTCGCTGTACGATCATTAGTTCATGAGATATCGATGATCAAAGAAAAAAGCTGACTTTTCATTCAATCGGCGATATTTCAGCGACAAATGGTCGTACAGAGAGCAAAATACCAAATTGAAGCTAAAGAATCAGGCTAATAGACCCAAGCATTGATTCAGCCAGGGAAATTTTTTTTGAGCCCATGGATAATGTTGAAAAAAAAATCGAAAATTTTTTAGTCGCGCTATTATGACAGCGCCGAGCGTGATGCTCAAAAAAAATATTCTCCGCGATATTCTTAAACTAGAGATGTCAAGCTTCAAAATGTAATAACTGAAGTATAATATAAATATAATAATAATGATAATATAAATAAATTTATATTAATTATTACACTTATATTCCCCCTGATGCAACCATTTTTCATGAAGTTACGGCCTTTAAAAAATCACTGAAAAAATTATGCAATTTTTCTGCTTCATTAATTTTTTTCCTGAGTGTATATACCCGAGTCGAAAACTAAGGCCAAAAACTTTATTCGATTCGGCCGAAATTGTAAAAGTTGGCCTACGGTTGGCGACTTAGACCGAAAAAACGGCAAATCTTTTAAAATCGTAATAATTCAGGCGACTTATAAACCGGAACGTACCGAAAATGCGCCGGAAAAAAACGCCGGAACCCAGTTCCGGTGTGTTGATCGGCCTAACGGGTTGCAGGTTGAAAGTACGCCGAAACTTGGGATTTCAGCTTACATCAGTCAGCGTTCTGCTCAGGCCGAAAATATGCCGATACTCATTTTTTCGGTTTACTGATCGACGTCGCAGGTTACAGGCTCCTCATTATCAATCGAACTCACAAGAACAGTTCAACAATTGGCAGAATTCAGTTAATCAAAGCACAAATTTTACATCACTTTAACTCCTAATTTTACATTACTTTAACTCCCAACTAATTTACTCAAGGCTCTGTATAAATTCATTATTTTGAATAAAAAAACACGGTGAAAAGGATCTTCTTTATTATCGTAGAGATTTAAGAGGAAGCAAGATCGAATTGCACTAATTATCACTCATTATATTACCAAATATTGATACTCGATGGGGAGACCGAAATTCCAGATTTCTGCGTGTTTTCGGCCCGAGCAAGCGGGCTGATGAAGGGGCCGAAATCGTAAGTTTCAGCGTGTTTTCGGCCCGAGAAAGCAGGCTGACGGAGAAACCGAAATCCAGAGTTCAGGCGTGTTTTCGGCCTGCAAAGCCTGGCCGGAATGGTTCGCTATTCCGGCCGGTTTCCGACGTGAATTCGGTCTAGACCGAAAACACGCCGGAAAATAAGACTTTTATTTTTCGACTCGGGTATATATATATATATATATATATATACACACACACATAAACTATATTAAGGGTATGCGTCGTTGTTCTTTGTTGCATTGAAATTTTCCTTTAATTAGTTGTCGTCAACACGCCATCGCGACTGATCGGTTATTCTATTGACTATTTTTTTTATAAGCTCAATATTTCTTCTTTAAAACGCCGTGCGATAATTGAGGATCTGTTAATTAGAAAAAGATATATAATTTTTTGTTTATAAAATTCGATTTTGACTGATTTTCGGCCTGTGTCGGCGTTCAACCGGGTTTTTGCACTAATTACATTCAAATCAAATCGAATTTGCGTTGCACCATTATCTTTCTCATAGAAAAATGAAGATTTTAATCTACGAATGTTTTTCTTTACTGTTCAATGGAGCGATTGTGCCTACAAGAAGGGCGTGGAGTGGGTATCTGCCACAGTCATGAGTTAAAAGGTAGAAAAAATGATCCATGAGTTCTTGGGTTAATTAGATGGCAAAACAAAGCGAGAAGCAATGCTCTTTCGCAATATGCCAATACTATCTGAGTGCTGTATTTATTTATGAGTGCAACGTCCATTTTTTTTAACCATTTTTTTCAATGTACTATTTTTATCGATGCTTATATTAATACTTATATGGATTGTGATCAATCATTTTAAATTCCGCCCACAAAGTAGCATTTTTTTATTTCAGGCCGAAGCTAAATGCCAAAAATATAAACCAAAACGCAATCTATACATATAACAGTTCCGTGACTGACTGACGGACTGACTGACTGAATGGACGACTGACAAATCATTAGTCAAATAGAGTGTAAAAGTTTGTATGGTGAATTGTATTCCTTGCGTGCATCAACTTGAAACCCAGTATCAATATTCTTCAGAACAAATAATAAAACGCATATTTTAGGATTTTTTAAAACAACTCCTAATAAGTGGTGTAACTATCAATGAAGTTTTTATGGGACAAATTCCACGTGGGCGAAGCCGCGGGCGGAAGCTAGTGATTTTATCAAACGCTTTTCGCTTGCTCGACGGTGAAGTTATCTTCATTGGAATAAAACAAATATTCCTTATTCTATATTTGTTTATTTCATTATTTTGATTATTGGACCATATATTTTTCTACATATTTCGCTCAAATAAGCGTCCATAGAAATGTTTGTAGGTAAAATCTGCGAAAAAACATTTAAGCAATGCAAACAAATGCATTTTCATTGGGTTTCAACCATGCAAAGTTCAATCTCATGTTACCAGATGTCTCGTACTCCAAAACTACGATAACGTAAAACCGCAGTATCTCCGAATTCATATAATTTCCAGTATAATTCGAGTTACCGAGGTTCTACTAATACACGTGTTCTGAAAGCAAACTACCCATTCGCTGGCAAAGAACATAACAATAATAAATACGATGCAACAGAATATGCACGAGGTTTCATTGCAGAAAATACGAAAGTTAATTCGATACTATCTGAGTACTGTTAAGCTTATAACACCTTTCATAAGTTATGTTTAACTGTGAACAATACGATTCGACACAATGACGTTGCTGGATTAATGAAAACTGTGCGCCGTCATTGGTCGGAAGCTTATGGTCACGATTACTCACTTACATTACTCATACTAGATCGACGTATGAGACCGAAGTATGCATCGTTGAAATACAATGAAAATGATTTTTTTTTTACTTGCTCAAATTTTTATCAGTAGAGTTTAACTACAACGATCAATAAACCATTTTACAACGGTTAGAGTAATATAAGTGACTGCTTAAATGGATTTTTGGTGCACCGCATAGTTTTGTACCCTATAATAGTGATTTGTAACATATTATATGGTACGACCTGCTATATGCATAGTAATGTGTGTCCTACAAGAACAGAAGGTAAACTACAAGAAGAATTGTTAAACTGATGTCCCATTTTTGCAATGCAACAAATATACTATGTAACAGTCTAAAGAAAAACGCGTAGTTCTTAAAACTACTAAGCCGTGCTTGCTGCAGCTGCAAATGATTGACGTATTCGCTGTAAGTCAACATTGACATAATTTCTTTCGTATAGTTACTTTTCATCAGAGTTGTGAAAATAGTAATTTTAAAATAATGCATTACTCATTACTTTAAATAATGTGTATTGGATAAGTTCTCCATTACAAATTACAAAAGTAATGTGTAATGTATGTGTGTTCCATTACAAATGAGAAAAGTAGTGTGTAATGGTTGCATGATCCATTACAAATTTCAAAAAGTAATGTGCAATGGTTGCATGATCCATTACAAATTTCAAAAAGTAATGTGTAATGGTTGCATGATCCATTACAAATTTCAAAAAGTAATGAGTAACGGATGCACGTTCCATTACAAATTTCAAAAAGTAATTTGTAATGGATGCATGTTCCATTACAAACTACAATTGATAAAAAGTAATTTGTAGTGGAGAATATTCCATTACAAATAGAAAAATTGCCGTGCTCACATTAGAAATTTGCACATTGCTATCTGATTATTTTATTTCGCTCATTGAAATTTGTTTTAAGTAAATTGGTTTTTCTTGTGATGGAATATTCTCCATTTGTGATGGAATATTCTCCACTACGAATTACCTTATTGTAATATGTAATGAAGTATTTGTATTGTATTTTGTATTTTGTAATGAAGCACTCATTAATCATACATTACTTTTTCAATTTGTAATGGAACGTGCGTCCATTACACATTACTTTTTGAAATTTGTATGGATCATGCAACCATTACACATTACTTTTTGTAATTTGTAACGGAACATGCATTCATTGCACATTACTTTTCTTATTTGTAATGGAACACACATCTATTACACATTACTTTTGTCATTTGTAATGGAACATATGTCGATTACACATTACTTTTGTAATTTGTAATGGAACGTATATCCATTACACATTACTTTTGTAATTTGTAATGGAACATATATCCATTACATATTACTTTTGTAATTTGTAATGTATACAGTAATGCATTATCGAAATAATGCATTATTCACAACTCTGCTTTTCATAAGGTCTTTGAGCATATTATACCCGACAAACGTTAATTTCAACCATATGAATCGTACACACTTAAACAGTATAGTAGAAGTTTGGCTTGGACAATACCTAACGTATAGCCCGTGCAGAAATTGGTTGGGGAGTCCCTAGATTCTATTACATCCCTATAGGGATTTGATAGGAACGCCGCGCGTATGAAGTCCACATTGCAATCCAAGTGGATTCAGCGCTATTTCTCGATTGACGTCGTTTCAGAATTTTTCATTTGAAACTTTCAACCGAAATTTATTGGAATTTCCAAAAAAAATATATCCTTATGTGATCCCGTGCACAAATTTATTGGAAACTCCCAAAAGGCACCCACATCGCTATAGGGATTTGTTAGGGACGCCACACACAGGGAGTCCTCATCGGGATCCAATTGGATTCTGCAATGTTCTCCGATGAGGGTCGTTTAAGAATTGTTGCCACGTTCGAATCGAAAATATGTGAAAAGTCAAGAAAAAAAACTCGATGTGTTGAATCATAACGCTCCGTGAGCTTGTACGTGTGTGATTGTATGTCAAAGCGCAGTCAAATAAATAACAAACGATCATTACAGTGGATTTTCAGTGATGCGATTCAAATTAATTTCTAAGATATACGTTTTTTAAGCGACTTACACTTTTTTACGGTACGATTCATACTGATTTAAGATCCACTCATTTTGTAAATCTATATATTTTGTTGAGAAAATTTAACGTACAGAATGCGATGTGATTTATGAAGGGTAGTATCGAATTCTTCGATAATGTAGGAATCCTTCACAATCCCGATTGGATTCGTACAGTCGGTTCCTAGGGGGAATCCCGATTCGAACCCAATGTACAAGCGTGACGTTTCTGTATAGGGATCCAATGGGTCATCCCATTGGAGCCCTATCCGGAAGTAGGGACAAGTATGGGAATCCAATTGGATCCCGACAATTTCTGCACGGGAGTATTCAACATTGTATTCGTGCGGCAATTTTGAGATAGCACTGAATCAACCATATCTATATTGTCAAGCCTTTTTTTAATAGGTAATAATTATTTCAGGGACAATATATAGTCAAACACGCCACCCAAATAGCATGTTTCGGTGTACAGTACCGACGAAACGTATCCGGACAAAAATTCAAAAAAGTTCCAGACCGATTTCAGGAGCAATTCAACTTCAGTCTGTTTTTTTTAATTTTTTTTACTATTTTTTTTACGACTAGTACCCTTTTTTGAAAACGACCATTTCTCGCCTTTTTGTGTTCCTTTTCTGGTGGACCCCGTTTACGGACAAAATTTTTTTTATGCATTTCTTTAACCGGAATCATACAGGGGGAAGATCAAGCTTCAATTTTGTTTTTTTTTTAAAGCTTCGTATGATTTTTTTTCTAAAGATATTTAATTTTTTTTGAAAAAAGAGACAATTTGGAAGATAACGTGTAACGCGAAAACACTAAGGATTCAAGAAAAACCTCAAGATAGTAAAAAGTTGAATCGGTTTTCGTTGAGTTCGCGAGAATTTTTTCAGTTTTTTTTTTCGAAATATTTTTTTAGCTTTTTTCGGTCAAAAAAATCAGATAATTTAATTACCGTAACTCGAGAACTAAGCGGTTTGTGATAAAATTTTAAGAGAGGAAAACAATTTTTTTCCTATTTTCAACGCAATAGAATTATTTCAGATTTTTTTCGATATTTTTTTTTTTCTTGGGTTACGGTAATTGAATCACTTGAATTTTTACCGAAAATAGGTGAAAAAAAATGTCGAAAAAAAATCTGAACAAATTGTCGCAAACTCAACGAAAACCGATTCAACTTTTTACTATCTTGAGATTTTCCTTGAATCCTTGTCGTTTTCGCGTTACACGTTATTTTTCAAATTGTCTCTTTTTTTTTCAAAAAAAATCACAATATCTTAAGAAACAAAAATCGTACGATGCTTAAAAAAAATTCAAGCTTGAGCTTCCCTCTTTATGATTCCGGTGAAAAAAATGCATTAAAAAAAATTTGTCTGTAAACGGGGTCCACCAGAGAAGGAACAAAAAAAAAAGGCGAAAAATTGTCGTTTTCGAAAAAGGGTACTAGTCGTAAAAAAAAATAGAAAAAAATAAAAAAACGGAATGAAGTTGAATTCCTCCCCTTCAAAATACCGTGTATTAAATTCATTTATGTCAACTATCGGCGAAAAGGCATAAAAAATCGTTCCGGAACTTTTTAAGTTATGTTAAACATATTGCATTGTCATTGCGGTGTTAATAAACTAAAGGGACGTTTACTATCCCCTCTTTCTTCATGGGCGTTTAATGTCAATACCATAGACCAGTGAATTTCAAACGGTGTGCCGCGGCACACTGGTGTGTAGTGAGTGTATTTCTTGTGTGCCGCCAAAAATAGGCGGATGTACGTACCACGTGATAAAGTCAGCACCGATCGTGACGATTGTCGACTCGCGGTGCGGGGCAATCGCTTGTTCGGTTTTCGTCAGTACCAAATCACTCCATCGTGAGTTTTTGCTTATTTTTAGAGCATTGATACATTGTATCAATGCTCGAAACGTCTCACAACGCCTCGTTGCGTTGTGAGACGTGTCAGAAGATGCGAGACGTCAAAGCGCGGGTTCGACTCGAACGTGCGCTGTGACCTCTACGGTAGTAAAGTAGTGGGCTCGAGCGAATGCTGTCCCTACCGGCTCGAGTCTCAGTTTTCCTTCGGGTGTCATTCCGTCTTAATTCGTCAGTACGTTCAGTACTAAGGAGGCCAGCCTCAATAAATTCTGGATATGCAGTCCTGAAGAATATCGCGAATTGTCAACAAAAGAACTTACCATTATTCTACCATTTCCCACGTCATAACTGTGTGAACCGAGATTTCCAGCACTCACGAACATAAAAAAGAATAAAAGGGAAAGACTGCTTTCTGTAGAAGAGGAAATGAGGGTACCTTGGTCGCCAATCCGACCGAGAATTAAATATGTAACCTGCATCAAGCGCAAACTTCACATTGAATCTATGTAATTGACTACTGTGTTTCTTTTATGTAATTTTTTTGCTATAATAAATATGTACCTATGTTTCGTTTTATTTATGGTTATTTGTAGTTCAATACGAAGGTGTGGCCGCCAGAATTTTACAGACGTTCAAGTGTCTCGCTTTATAAAAAAGGTTGACAAACACTGCCATAGGACTTTTCTCTCTGTAAACGATGCACTTTTCAACAGCATACATCGACAGCGCAACTCGACTTTTATATTGCACCTTCAAAAATTCTGCTATGGTCGTTACCTCGTGAAAATATTCATGTCGCGTTTGTGACCCAATATAATTAAATTATAAAGAAAAGAAAAGCCGAGGCAACGTCTCGACGCAGATGCGCCAACAACTTTGCCTTGAGTGTGCAAACGAAAATGAGTTATACCGGTTTGCGACAGTACATATGTGTGTGCATGTGTGACGGATGTACTATCAGACGACATGAGACGCCGCAGTGGTAAGAAATGGAGAAGGAAGACGAAACGAGGAGAAAAGGATGGATACACATAGGTAGGGTGATATATGTAAGTCGGTGAGCGTAATGGCAGAAGAGATCCGTGTGGACAGTTATACTAGGACTTACAGTGGGTAAGAAACCTAAAGCAAAGAGAATGAGAAGGAGAGAGGGATAGAGAAAGAACGAGAATTTCGTGTTAAGTCAAAGGGCTGACGAACTCCGTCTCGCGATGCTCAAAGTTCGTAATTAATCCAATTAATTACATGCACGGTTTCACGTACGCCTAACACGTGGCTCTATATAGTCATTTATGTATGTATGGTGTAAGGTTTGTTAGAGAAGCATATTTTATATATCTATATATATATGCAAAAAAGTTATTTCGAAGTTATGCAACATCGAGCACCGTCCGCATAGTAATCCCTGTACACAACATTATGTGAACTCGAATGGCTTCAAAATCACCTTTTAATGAAAAATCCAAGCTTATTTATACAGAATGTCTGTTCAGTGGCCGCCTTACCCTTAATTTCGTCCAACAACAAAATAACAACCGACCTCTACACGGCCAATAAAAATTAATTTAAATATGATCTATTTAAATCAAATAGGTTTTTTTCCTTGTCTCGCGGTCAACTACGACCCTATTCGTTTGATTTTTTTTTTATTTGTTCAAGTTATTCTTTTGAAATGTTAAATATATCCAAATTAAATAAAGATTAGATTCAAATTAAATAAAGATAAGACACGATATGTCCCACGAATACGAGAAAGGAATATAGATTTATGACATAAAAGAACGGTGAAAAAAAGTTAAATTATTTTTCATTTTTTTTCACTAACAAGGCTGTTATTTGACAAACAAAAGAAAGGTATCGTTGTGCCTTTTATTAACAGGCGCGATTATTCATGTATAGAAAGACTATGACTTTTCCTCAACTGCAGAATGTTACAATAGTCTTCTAATGAAAACGAAGTGATGAGATTTTTGAGAGACTGAAACGTGTACCATTTTTTCGTCTGTCTCTTTTGTCTTATACTATCTGATGAAACCAAGTCACATATTTATTAGAAAGAAATAAAATATTTAGTTATTAAACGATATTAAATAGATCTTTATTTGAATAAATGAATATGTTTAAATGAATAATTTTAATAATGGAATGCAACAGGAAAAATTTTATTTCACGAAAAATCTAGTTAATTCAAATTTTAAAAAATCAAATAGACGCATCTTGTTAAAATCGAATGAATATTTCTGTCAATGTATAAACAATGAAACGCATATTTTAGGCTTTTCTCAAAACAATCACTAATTCGCGGTGCAACGGGGTGTTGATTTTTTTATGGGAAAATCGAATACCCTGCTTTTATCTTAATCAAATTCGGAAGATATGTTCCTTACAGGTCATAGAGGTGCACTAAGACAGGCTTTTACGTAAATCAACCCCGAAAAAGCTGAAATGGACAGTTTGTATGGAAAATTGTATTCCTTGCGTGTATTAATCTGGAACTCGGTACAAATATTCTTCAAAACAAATAATAAATGCGTATTTAAGGATTTTTAAAAGTAACCCCTAATAAGGGGTTATTTTTAAACAACTGGTAACGAAGCTTCTATGGGCCAAATTCATTTTATATTTAACACCATGCCAAATCTTTGTTTTTCGAATTGAGGTCGTAAATCTCTAACCAGAATACGTGAGAACGTACGAGTGATTTTCAGGATGCCTGAATCGGCGAAGTATAAATTTTATCAATTGGAAAGAATTCATTTCCGTTGCATCACAACGATACAAACTTCTTCAACATAGGATATTAATATTACACACATACACGAGTGCTATATCTGCGGGGACGTAGATCAGATACGCTACGATCGATCGTATATGCAACGTAAATAACGCGGAGCGCATTTTCTTAGGACCTTAATTTTTGCGTCGTATCGTTGGAGATCCGAACTCGTGCTGATGACCTCGTACGTTTAAGAGCCACTTATGAAATATGAAAACTGTCAAAGTTAAATGAAAGTGCTTGGCAAATCGAGCATCACCGGGCGTGCAGAAATCTTCAGCAAACGTTGGCGGGTTGGCTCGCTGGGGTTGTCGCTTTTATCCTAATTAAAGTTGAGCTGTGCTTTTTTAAGTATGTTTGTCTCTCTCTCTCTCTCTCTCTCCCTCTCTCTCTCTCTCACTCTCTCTCTCCCCCTCTCTCTCTTATTATCTGGCCCTCTCCCATTTTCTCCATCTAAACCCTTCTCTATCTCTTGCTCTCTTACGTCCTCGTCGAAGAAGACGAGATCAACTTCCGCCAATGCAAGTTTCCCATTCCAGGCCGTAACCCGAGCAGAAATCTAATCAGGCTGCCTGAGGATCCATCAGGGCCGGATCAGGGATCAATAAGGCGCCCTGATCAGGTACGCCTGATTTGAGCCAGACAGGGGCCTGAGCAGGGATCAATAAGGCGCCCTGATCAGGCACGCCTGATTTGCGCCAGACAGGGGCCTGAGCAGGGATCAATAAGGCGCCCTGATCAGGCACGCCTGATTTGCGCCGGATAGAACCCTTATCAGGTATCAATAAGGCGCCCTGATCAGGCACGCATGATTTGCGCCGGACAGGGGCCTGAGCAGGGATCAGTAAGGCGCCCTGATCAGACACGCCTGATTTGTGCCAGACAGGGGCCTGAGCAGGGATCAATAAGGCGCCCTGATCAGGCACGCCTGATTTGCGCCGGATAGAAGCCTTATCAGGTATCAATAAGGCGCCCTGATCAGGTACGCATGACTTGCGCCGGACAGGGGCCTGAGCAGGTATCAATAAGGCGCCCTGATCAGGCACGCATTATTTGCGCGGGACAGATTGGGCCGGAAAGAATGCGACGGTCATCGCCAAAACCGGAACAAAAACTAAACGATCAAGTCAAGTAAAATAAAAACTTAAACTTTAAAAAAATGTTTCATATTTTTAATAACGTTAGTAAACTTGATAACGTGTTACTGCGATAATAATTTAATAAATGTTGATCTATTTTTAAACAAAAAATTAATCAAATGATTGAGCCAGATGACACGCATGTCTTAGGCAGGATGAGGCACCTGATCCGGGCCAGATAAGTTGCTTGATCCGAGCCAGATATAGTGCCTAATCCGAGCCTGGTAAGGTGCCGGATCCGGGCCTGATAAAGCGCCTGATCAGAGCCTGATAAGGTGCCTGATCCGGGCCTGAATTTGCAAAAGCGTTACATCCCTGATCAGGGCCGGACTAAATTTGCCTGATCAGGGCCGGACTAAATTTGCCTGATCCGGCCCGGATTTGCTATTGTGGCAGCCTGATCCGGTCCGGATTTCACCCTGAACAAATTTCTGCTCGGGAAGTATGATGAATTTTACTCATCCTCCGTGTCATTGGCATTTCTCGGTCAAAGTCGACAGGAGTAAAAGAAAAATGGGTTTGAAAAAGCCAAAGTGGTATTTCTCAAGCGATTTTTTGGAGGTTCAGGATGCATAAGACAGAAATAATAATTCAAATGTGTAACGATTTTCTTGATTTCCTTTTCGAGTTATTGTTATTTTTACAAAATGTGAATACCGTTTCATCCATAATCACATTTATAATCTTCTTATTTCGATTGTATAGTATTTTTGTTTTGATTTTTCTGAACTTTGACAAATTAACACTGCCCCTTCGGCGTAAGATTAATTAAATTTTTCATCTCTTTCCATTACAATATTGTTTATTCTTTGGAGTTCGATTATATGTAGGTATCCTTTTTGAAAACCCAAATTTGTTTGATTTCGTATCGGCACGATCTTACAAAATATTTCTTATCTGACAAAACTATATATATATATATATATATATATATATATATATATATATATATAAGAGGAGTGTTAATTAAGTAATGAGACTAGCAACACTTGGACTTGGAGGGGCGCCAGATAAACATATGATCCGGCTTCAGCACGAGTTTGAACTCGCTAGAGTCATTTGGTTGTCCGTAACGATTGTTTTCGTGAAACAGTTTTTTCTAGTGCGTTCTAAAAATGAGTTTGTTTGGGTTGACAGTCAGAATGATCGGGGAAGAGTTGAATTTGACTCACACCTCTGTTCATCAGATTTTGACCGATGAATAGGGGATGAGGAAAAATGGCTGTCACACAGCAATTTCAATAAACGAATTTTTGGCCAGTAAAAACATTCCTGTGGCTCCTCAGCCTCCTTATTCGCGTGACTTGAGGCCTTGTGACTTTTTTCTCTTCCCGAGATTGAAGAATCACCTCAAGGGACGTTATTTTGGGACACGCGGATATATTCAAACGGCTGTAACCGAACAGTTGAAGGCTATTCCAGGATCCGAGTTCCAGCACTGCTATGAGAATTGGACGAACCGTCTCCCTCAAAATAACTTCCCAAGGGAGTTATTTTGAGGGAGTCAATATTGAATTGTAATTCTGTTCGAATAAAAAAAAATGGAAAAAATCAGTCTCATTACTTAAGGAGGGCAACCAGTTTAGATGCTTCAAAAAATCGATTTTTTTTAAATTTCATAAATCCTTTCCTTCTAACGGTATGTATATAAATGATGAAGACTCTCCGCTCGACTCCCAAGCGCGCTCAGGTATCCACGAGCGCTCAGTTAGGTAGTTTGTTCGTTTGGGATTTTTTGGGTTTTCATAACCCAAACAAACCCAAACTCGACCGTTTGGCGATTAGCTCCAAAACATCTCCATTCTGGGTACAAAATAATCGAGGTAGTGGCATTTCTTGCTGCTATTTTATTCAATGAAGGAAATTCAGCCCTACTCATGGTTATGAATGAACTACAAATCGTAGTTGGCAGGCAGAGCTACGGATATGCCCAGCAAATGAATCAGATGCGCGTGGCTCGGCAAAATAGAAAAAGTTTATTAGAGCCAAAAGAAGCTCGAAAGCTCGTAAAGAGGAAATGCAAGCTTTAAATGAGTTGCATGAGGAAGAGGAAGGACTGCTGTATGGTAGTGGAATTGCTGATTAATCGGTAAGACACTTTATCATTAGATTAAACACATTTGACTTTGAATATTTCGTTTGTGAAAATTTAAACGTGTTTTTCTCGAAACGACATTTTTTCAATTTGCGGGAATCATAACTCAAAAACTAATTGATGGATCATCTTCAAATTTGGAACACGATTACACAATATAATTTATTAAAACATGAACCTAAAGTTGGAAAGGTTAGATTGTTTAAAACATATTTATTATTGCAAAATGCCGGGAAAAAAATGCTAAAAATCGATCATTTTTTTTCAAACACGTTCCAACATTTAATTCTCGATTTTTTTTTAAATTTAGGTTCATGTTCTTAAAAAACATCTCAAGAATCTATAAAAATTTGTTGGACTATTTCAGATGCGAATTGCGAGCTACACAATTCCCGCAAACCGACAACGACGATGAGGACCCGCCAAGGGAAACGGCGGATTACACCTTAATTAATGCATGAAATAACTGGAAAAAATTACCAGAGATGTATGAAAATATGAATAAATTATTGTCAGAGTTGCGGAAATTTCCGTTTTTTTTCACAATTAAAAAAAAACAAAAAATCATGTAATTTTCGGTCTCCTAAAGTGGTTGCCCGCCTTAATTTACACACCTCGTATATATATATTATATATATACGTCTTTATATATGCTCCGAAGTCGAGAAAGAGAGAAGCTGATGAGTCCTTTACGACTCTATATCGTCATCGATCCTGTCCGGGCTTTGAACGTGCGATCTTCTAAATGGGTGTAGAGTTGATCATTTTATGAATCGCCGTTCAAATTTCTCTGGCGTGTCATTTCTTTGATGAGACGATCCGGGCCGTGTATGATTTTTCATCGCTGGATCAGGAAATCCCGCTGGTAGTCGATCGGTTTCCAGCGATCCTTTCCAAGATTCAATCGATATCGGAAAATGATCGTTCTTGTGAGTGTTACTTGACCGTTGTCGTACGGCTTTACTTATTTGCGGACGCTGCTCGATTGCGGCCCTCTGGTAATCGTGGGCCGATATTTTACGACGATTGCTCCAAATCGGGTATCTCCGCCGATCCCCGTTCGCGTCCTCTCTCTTCGCGCTCTACCGGGTCACCACTCTCTTCTCTTCTCTACCAGATCACTACTTCTTCATCCTTTTTACATTACCAGATCATCCTCTTCTTCATCCTTTTTTACATCTTCACCTTACAAGAGAAAAAAAAACTTTCCTCGCTTCCAGAAAAACAACGCATTCTCGATCACCGACTTTTCGCTGTTTTTTGGTGTACATACATATATACACTAGGGTTGCACTAGCATTTTGCGGTGGGTCGTAGGGTAAAACGCGAAAAGTTTCGCGGACTTGGGCAGTTTGAGTTAATGTAGCGAACGATATGGGAAAAGGGAAAGAGAGCACTGTGTGTGTGTGTGTGTGTGTGTGTGTGTGTGTGCGTGTGTGCGTGTGCGCGTGTGGTGTGTGTGTGCGCGTGTGTGTGCGCGTGTGGTGTGTGTGCGCGCGTGTGGTGTGTGTGTGTGTGCGCGTGTGGTGTGTGTGCGCGTGTGGTGTGTGTGCGCGCGTGGTGCGTGTGCGCGCGTGGTGTGTGTGCGCGCGTGGTGTGTGTGTGCGCGTGTGGTGTGTGTGTGTGTGCGCGTGTGGTGTGTGTGCGCGTGTGTGTGTGTGTGTGTGCGTGTGTGTGTGCGCGCGCGCGCGTGAGAGAGAGAGAGACAAAGAGAGAAAGGTCTGCGAACAATACGGGAAACAAGATGATCTCGATTATGGCCTATGAGCTGATGGAAAAATATCAAAGTTTTCGCAATGTCGAACGGACGAAAAACCCTGTTGGTTTGCTAATAGTCTAATCATAACCAAAGTGAAGCGTAACCCGAGTTATCAGTGCTTTTTGAAGGGGATGACTGCACTTTGATACGGTATCTTTAACCCTAAAAAGCCACACTCTAGCCTGGAAGACCGAAAGCAGCTTTTGTAGTTCTGTACTTTTCGTGGCAGCAACAATAAGTCTATTCTTTATTTCTCTATTCTCAGACATCTCTCTTCTTAAATATCTCTATACTGGAGCAGGTTTAATCAGAAACGTCTCTATTCCAAAATATCTCATGTCTAAGACATTTCTCCGCCGAAACATCTCTATTCGTAACGATCACTATGCCACAATAACTCACTTCTGAACTATTACTGCTCTGGAATCGTTGAAATCGCCGCTTTGCTGTTGCATTCGATACTGTATTGGCTCCATAAACAGCACAATTTTTTTTGGCCGCCTGCTCCACCTTTTCACCTTGGTCGTAGTGGTACTGAAGAATGTATCGAATTTTCTCTTTTTTACCTCCATTTTGGAACGCTGTAACACACAACTGGCTTCACCAAACAGAAAACTGTCAAAGAACTTTTTTTGAAGCGTAATGTCACCTTTAAATCGCTGTACAGTATGACCCGATGCGATGTATACATCGTGAGATATGGCTCACTAAAGACATCTAGCGGAAAACGCTCAAAACTTTTTACTTCACCCAATATAATTGGTCTGATAAAAAACTTTAACAGCGAATTTTTGCCGCCCAGGCGTATGATACATGGCCTTAACATATTCGCTTTTTTCACTTTTTTAAATCCCAATTGAACAAAAACGTCGATTTGATAAATAAAAGATTTCCCAGAAACTCAAACTGTCACACAAAACTTTTTCTGAAAGTTCAAAGTATGCGTGAAAAACATCTGGCTAGAACGGATTTCCAGACCGGAAACTCCAGGTTTCGTCAAATTTACATTCCAGTGTCGCAATAGTCACTAAAAAATAACTGCAGTCAGTGAAAACTAGCGTTTTTGTGGGTTTTTTTTTCGTTGGATTGTATAATAGTAATACATCATAATTATTAATCCTTTATATCACCGTGTGACAGATCTGTAACAAACCATCTAAGTCCTGACAAAATCCCATATTGTGATTTAATCCTTTTTTAAATCAATGTCACACGATGGCTACAAACCGATCTGTAGTTTTTTTAGTGCAATTCATGCAAACTGAATGGCGTTAGTTGGATCAATATTTGTTCGAAGTTCACAAGCCGCGAGATTGCAAGACTCGAGTTTCCGAGAAGTTTGCAAAAATCGAAAAAAATATAAAAACGACAAAAGCTACGCGTTTCTACTGTAAAACTAGTAGGTAGGGTAGGGAGGGCCATGTTGAGCAAGTATGGAATTATCGCCCTGTAATTCCTCAACATTCTGCCGTATAAAAATGAAACCTACTTTGGTCAATACGAAATTTATCTGGGAAAAAAGTCTGTAGACGAAATTCCTGTTACCCTTATCGTTTCACAGATAATCGCTCTCAAATGACTAAGGCCATATTTGCTCAAGCGGCCCCGACAGTGGGGTAAGTTGAGCATGAGTATGAGGTAAGTTGGGCAAAGTAAAAATTGCATAAAAAAATCAGACGTATGCAACATGATTTGGTACAATGCAGTAATAAACCAACAGTTACTTATTAATTAGTTAGGTTTTGAAACATTAACATTAATTGCAATGCACTTTGAAATATTTTTTCATACAATGGTAGAAGAAAATCTTTCAATCACGATTTTTTTCACTTTTGGGTACAAAAATAATGAAACGTCCCGTGTTACCGTCTTGTGCGCCGCATGGCAACGGGCGATGGCGTGATGTGTTCCTCTCCCCCATACCTCTCTTTCCACCATGTGATGCACCCGCGTGCAGTGCTTAATTTTCCAGATATTTCGATTGCCCAACTTACCCGACTAATCTACATGCCCTTCTGTACCCTAAGTTTATGGTTATGACTATTTTTTGTTGGTAACGCATAGTGTTTAGTAATAAGTGATATCATTATTAAATGTATGGGTCTATGCATAATTTCGTAGCGAAAATCGAGTAAATTTCAAACGCAAAATATTGACTAAAAAAAGCGATTTTGATCAGCTAAACATGTTCCATTCTGTTCAATGACTTTCTGCCATCTTTCCACGAGCTTCATTATTCTTTTTTCATAAAAGTTCTTTGGGCACAGAAGTCATCCAAGTGGTTTTGACGATGTCCAGAGAACTGAAGGTTTTATTATGCAAACTATTCTGTAGCGCCTGGAACAAGTGATAGTTCGAAGGTGTGAGGTCCGGACTATACGGTGAGTGCACAAAACATCTCACCCAAGCCACAATAACTTTTGCCGGGTCATCAGAGAAATGCGTGGTCTAGCGTTGGCCTGGTGGAATACTACGCCCTTTCTGTTTGCCATTCGGGGCAGCTTCTGATCGATTGCTCGCTCTAATTCGGCCAGTTGTGACCGGTACTTGGTCGGATCAATCGTTTTGTTAGTTGGCAGCAACTCATAATAGACGATTCTTTTCCAATCCCACCAAATACAGAGCATGATCTTCTTCGGATGTAACATAATCTAGCCTTTGCGACCGTCTCAGCAGCCTCCCCGCGCTCCGACCATAATCTTTCTCGACTGACATTGTTGTAGACTATCCACTTTTCGTCGCCACTAATCATGCACTTTAAAAATGGTTCGTTTTGATGACGTTTGAGCAACAAACCGCAAGCTGAACTTCGGTCGATTAAATTCTTTTCACTCAGTTCGTGAGGCACTTAAACATTAAGCTTCTTCACCATCCCAGGCTTCCATAAATGTGTCGAAACAGTTGATTGGTCAATGTTTAGGTTATGTCCGATCTCTGTAGTCGTTAAATGTCAGTCAGTCGATTAAAGCCTTGATTTTATCGACATCAGCAGTGACTGGCCGGCCGAAGCGAAAAGTATCTTGGAAATCAAAATCTCCACAACGAAATTTCGCAAACCACTTCCAACATACACTTTTGCTTGCGGCATTCTCGCCGTACACGGCGCATATATTTTTGTGAGTTTGCCACGCGTTTTTGCCTTTTCGAAAATAAAAAAGTGAAATGCATCGAAAAAAAAACAAGTTTTTTTCCTTCCATGTTCAAAATATAATTAAACTTCCTATACGTCACGGATCTCGAAGGATACTTTTTTTAAATGTCGGCACAAGTTTCAACTTTCACGTAATACACGACACTCCATATGGTTGACGCATGTGCGAGCGAAGAAACAACTGCGAACGACATCTGTCGGAATTTCGCTACAGAACTTTGCATAGGCCCGATAACATGCCCGTCACACTCTCTTAATTGCTTTATAACTAGCCCCACAATGACATTTTTCAAAAACTTATGGTAGTCTCGCCAATGCGTTTTTCTATGGATTTGTTTTAAATTTTGAGAAATCATTCAGGACACTATTAAATGATTACCTGCAAAATTTCAAAAGTATTCACTGTTCCGTTTTCGAGATATTGGCGATATTGGCGTTGTCGAGATATTGATTTTACACGTGTTCTTATGGGGAGCAGTGGAAAATTTTAGACTTCACGCCATAACTTCCAAACTTTTCTACAGATTAAAAAAATTCTTAATTACAGAGGAACATATGACGAAGTGGGTAAAAAGAAAATCATGAATTTTGACCGTCTAGTTTCAGAGATATAGCGATTTAAATTAAGCAATGTCTAGCGACGCTAGCGCCACGAAGCGACTGGAGCAGACTAGAACTAGATTAGAGTAGTGTGTGCATATCCGTATACGCAGAGTATCTACGTATTAGTAGCCGGAATGAATAGTCTTATACAAAAGTGAGGGTCAGGTAAACGTTATATTAGGCTTTTTCACAATTACTTTATAAGTTTTTACTTCCCGATAAGATGTACAACCTACATTATAAGGATATTTCGCAATATTTCTAAGCTTTCATCGATTGAGCGGTGGATAAACTTTTCAACGTGACTGTGGCGAGACCTTAATGATACGTGCTTTTTTATTTATTAAAACCTACCATAAAGTCAATTATTCTTCAATTTTTACGTTGTTAAGTTACGAACGGTTAAATTAATTATTTGATGACAATTCATTGTTCGATGTAACCCTAATTCATGAATTGCCTTTTTCTGAATCAAAGTAATATCCATTACTCCATATAATTATCATTGTTCACGTACGTCAATAATCGATGCAATAACTGATTCAGATGAACGAGGGTGTATATCTCGCTTGCGCGAAACCGCAATGATAAAATGAAAAATCGAAGAAAGGATACATAAATTATTTCCTACGTTCTCGAATAAAAACGAAAATATATGTGAAAATAAAAAAGTAGAAAATAAAAGAAGGAAGATTAATGAGGGAAATATCGGCTTGGAGCTCGTTGCACTGACGCACAAGAAGACTTTGAAGGAATTAATTTTTCAGCATCCATCCCTCCAGTATTCGCCCGTCAATTTTGCCGTATATCGTTTTTTTTTATTGTTGTTTTTTTCGTTCGCGTGTATGTTCCGACTTCTTCTCTACAAGTCTGTTGCGCATTATCAGACTCCTCTGTTGGATAAAACCGCCTAATGACCTTACGCATGAGAATAAAATAAAATGCAGAGCTCGAGAGAGGGTAGGCGCGGGTCGATGTTAATGCTCTCGCAACCATATTTGCATTGCAAATGAACGACCTCTTGGCAAAGATTTTTATATTATGCTCGGATAAAGAGAACGGCCTTTTTTGCACTCGGTAGGTGGAAAGCAGGATGCAAAATGCATGTGCTGCATTGGAGACTTGCCGCAGGGGTCGCACGTACATTCTGACATAGAAAGACAGACAGAGAGAGAGAGAGAGAGAGAGAGAGAGAGAGAGAGAGAGAGAGAGAGAGAGAGGGAGAGCGAAAGAAAAAAAGAGGAAGAGAAACAGAGAAGACTGGAAAAAGCATTTTATCACTGCCCTGTGCTCCATATCTAAGAACACTTGACATTTCCTCCGGTAAAATTTGCATTTTCATACAATTTCGTAAAGTGTGCTTTCATCTCGCGGTACTTTGAATAGGAATGAAAAACGAAAGTAAGAGAAACAACGAACATTCGCCAGAGCAGACGCTTCGTCAACCTAACCCTACAAGATTCGGCTAATCACAAAGCTTTTTGTTTACCTCAATTATAATACCATACAATTCTCGATGCAGACAAAAGGGGACAAAGGCAGACAGCCAGACGCCATAGAAATAAAGGGCGAGAGAGAAATCGCGGTTTAAACGATCGCAGACTCGTAAATGCCGTTGGACAGAGAAGTAAAAGTTCTTAACCCCGATAACAGTTTCGAAAGCGCACCGGATCGAGTAGAAAAGGGGTTAATTCGCACCGGAGATCGAAGAGGTGAGAGACACATAAACACTCCTCAAACTTCTTGTATTATCGCGTGTACAGCCAAACACCACAAGACAGCGGAAACTCTAGGGCGAAGCACGTCGACTGGGGCGAGTCTTCTGAAGGGGTTACACCACCTTGACGCTCGGAAAAATATATATAGAAATAAATTTTAAAAATTTGACGTGACTATCGAATATGTAATAGTAATTTATGCTACAAGTGCGGGAAACAACGAATTCCATCGCGCGTGAAGTTGCCGCATGAGCCGAAGGCTTATGGTGCATTTCACACGAATACGAGTGTGATTTGCAGCACGAGCCGAAGGTGAGTGCTGTAACCACACGATTACGAGTGAGAAATACACTATAAGTCGAGGCGAATTCGGCAACTTACGCGCGATGTAATTCGTTTTTTTCGCACATGTCCCGTACATTATTTTTTGCAATGACTGTCTCGAAAGTGGGATTTAAGATTCAACAAAACCAATAACCAATAACCATAACCAATTCTTATTTTTTCACATTTCAAACGTCAACTGTGATCAGTTGACGTTTCATATCACATGAATGTCGCTATATTCAAGTTTGTTCGAACGGTCCAAAATCGTAGAACAGAAAACTATCAACCGTGAAAAAAACCGTTTTTTCGTGAATCAATGCGGTAAAGTGAGCTATAAATAGATTTTTTTCCGCACTAGTGCGGGAAAGACTCGCATTCCCGCACTAGTGCGGGAAAGTAAGCATCGTTGAGAAATAAGCCACTTTCCGCACGCTAAACACCAATCGAAAATCGCACTTTCGGGGCAGGCATTGCAAAAAATAATTTTTGTTTTTCACAAATACATTATAGTTTTATGAACAAGTTAAAAAAAACGGAACAAGAAAATGGCGGAGATATGTCGTCCAGTAGGACCCTCTTTTTAAACTGGTGGACAATATATCTCGAGATCTACTCAACCGATTTTAAGGGATTACGTGGGTTTGAAAATATGAAAAAATGCACTTTTTAATTTTATTATCTAATAGTACAATATGTCTAGAATATTCTCTCAAAGTTTTAAGTCAATCGGAGTAAAAGTCTAGGAGAGAGCACCTTTGGGAATTCCCCCCCGTTGGGAAAGACCGGTCGGGAGCGACGCAGGTATACGCATTTTTCTCAAAACACGATTTTTGAAGTCGATGGACACGATTTCCCGAAAACTAATGCACCGATTTTATTGAAATTATGCACGCTTCTTCAAAATAGCATTGACTAGTGATTGAATGAAGGTTTTTTTTCGATTACAACTAATTTCACAAGGCTATACGTAGTGTAAATTGTACCAAACGTTGAACTATCTTGCATACAACTCTGCTAAAAACTCAAATTTCAATTTTTTTTTAGATCCTTCGTTCAATCACGAGCTATACTTATCTACTAACAGAAAAAATTTGGTTTTTTAATTTCAAATAAAGGTATCGTGAGTTATCCTGACCACCACGAGGACACTTTTTTTTTAGGGTTCTCCGGAAACCAGGTCCCACAGGCTGAATTTCCCAAATTTTTGGATGAAATTTTTTTTTTAATATCGTTGAAATGTTGCTCTTTTATGTGCTCAACATTTTGAATAAAATAATTTATATATTATATTTTAAAAAGAATAGAGAAAATATGCTTTTTTTGGCCATAATTACGAAACCCACGTAACTCCTTAATGGAATTTAAGCTAGCCAAGGACCTAGCTTAAGATGTTTTCATTGGATGTTGCGTTCATTTTTTTTTTATTATTGGCACGTTGAATAAGTTCTCGCTGTCTTCCAAAAGATGGCGTTACCGGAACTGCGTGCGTGTGTGTCAAGATGGTAACGCATCTATAAAGAAGTACTATAAGCAAGCCCGAAATTCAGTGTATATCATTTCGCCGAAGTGCAAATAACTTTTTTTTCATAGTATTAAACATATCTAATTTCGTGCCAAAAAAGAGTATTTGAGGGAAATTTTACTGCATTGCTTTATTTTAAAAAAATCTGCGGCTGAAGCATACAGAATAATTCTTGTTTAGAGTTACGGTGACCATGCTCTATCGGACACAACATGAAGAGATTGGTTTAGACGCTTCAAAAATAATTATTTACATTTAATGAACATCACTTCAAGATAACGAACGCTCTGGCGCACCGAAAAAGTTTGAAGACGAAGAATTGGAGGCATTGCTTCATGAAGACTCATGTCAGACGCTAACTGATCTTGCGGAATCATTAACAGGTGATCACACAACAGTTTCGAAGCGTTTGAAAGCATTAGGAATTATTCAAAAGCAAGGACATTGGGTGCCGTACGAGTTGAAGCCGAGAGACGTCAAGCAGCATCTTTTCAGATGTGAGCAGCTGCTCCAACGGCAAAAGAGGAAAGGTTTTTTGCATCGTTTCGTGACTGGCGATGAAAAATGGATACACTACGATAACCCTAAGCGAAAATCGTGGGGTAAGCCCGACCATGCATCAACATCGTCCGGCAAAGCCGAGTATCCATGGTTCCAACCTTCTGCTCTGCATTTGAAGGGATCAGCTGAGTGTAGTTTATTATGAGCTGCTCAAACCGAACGAAACCATCACGGGAGATCGCTATCGACTACAATTGATGCGTTTGAGCCGAGCATTGAAGGAAAAACGGCCGCTTTACGAGCAGAGACACGACAAAGTGATTTTGCAGCATGACAATGCTCGGCCACATGTTGCAGAACCGGTGAAAACCTACTTGGGAACGCCTAAATGGGAAGTCCTACCCCACAAGCCGTATTCACTGGATACTTCCCCTTCCGATTATCACTTGTTCCGATCGATGACACATAGCCTGGCTGACCAGCACGTTCATTCTTATGAAGATGCCAAAAAATGAGTCGACTCTTGAATAGCCTCACAAAATGTGTCGTTTTTCCAACGCAGAATTAAAATGCTGGCAATGAGATAGGAAAAAGTAGTGGCTAGCGATGAACAATACTTTCAGTGACATGTTTTTTACTCATTTTTTAAAGTAAAGCATTAATTTTCACGAAAAAAAACAGCGAGAACTTATTGAACATCCCGATAGATAGATTTCGGCTCTCAAAAGGATGTTCGCCTTGGTTCGGTATAACGATAAACCAAACAAAATCGATAGGAAAAAATAACACTTCATTGGTAAAATGCCATTAGATTTTCGATTCGTCTCCGCGTTTTCGCGTAATGTCGATTCTAAGTTAAAAAGTCGTCTGCTAAAGCCCATCTTGATGTATAAAGAGTCGCGGCGTGTCGTTGTCGTAACTGTCGTTTTTTTTTTATTACTTGCCGTCGAGACGCTGCCGCGTCTCTTGATGTGCCATTTTTACGTCTTTCGGAAGGCACCTGGCCAACCACGAGGAACATCCTACAAAGTTCGAGGTATGTCGCACGGCCTGTGTGCTGTTTCGGTCATCTTCCGTATCGACCTACGTTCATCTGGGCCAATACTTGGATAAGTGACTGCTTAGTCTTGCACTAATTTGCATGCTGACTACTGAGCAGCAGGCAATTTTACTGTGTTTTCGATGATAACGCAACTCAACACACAATACAATATAAACGTCTGTATCGACATAGTTTTTACTCGGTTTCCATGTGCCCTTGTGCAAATGCGATACCGCGATACGACACTACTGGGGGAGAGTCCTTTAGGAACTAAAAGAAGTGGAATGCTAAGTGTGGAAGAACAATCAAAGGGATGGTGTTGAAATTTGCATCGTAGAAATGCAACGATAATTCTTTATATTTATATTTCCTCATTTTTATTATTATACCAAATACTTTATTGCATACATCGATTGGAGACCGTCAGGTGAGCATCGCTAAAAATAAGTTGCCCAATTTCCGTATATAAAATCTGGTAAAACAAATTCAAGCAAAACAAAGATTTAATTTTCCTTGCATTCTAACGAAAGAGTAAACCCAAACTTTACTTTAAGGGTAAAGAGATGGGGTCGTAAAAACCCCTGACATTGGAGTTTGCATCATCAGAATGCAATGAAAATAACTCTTTTTAATTTGTTATATTTCTTCTTGCTGATTTTCGCTTCGAAAATCCCTGAGCCATTTTTGATGGTGCTTATTCAGAGATCTGAAGTCGAATAATGAAAAAAAAAAATTTAATGTAAGAATAAAAATTAGGAAATAAATGTATAATATAGAACTTTTGTTGCATTTCAACGGAAGAGCATACGACCCAAGAGCATTTACCCGAAAAATTCCCCGATTTTGAAGGTACACTGCAACCTCTCTAATCGGCACAGTGGCGGGATCGGCTCCGCATCACTCAAGCCGACTTTGCGCAGCTCACGCAGCGGATAGCAGTACTCCTCCAATCCCACTCTTATTGTCTAGCATGTTTCGAGCCTGACGCTAGGACCTGGCGGTTCTCCCACTGTGCGCTATACCGATCGATATTCGGCACCCAGTGGGGGGGGGGGGGATGATTTCATTTATGGAGGTGCCGTTCGAGAGGTTGCAGTGTACTTATTATTATTATTGAAGACAATATTCCTTAGATTTCCCACACGGTACTTATCTTCAAATATGTTTCTTCTATAACGAACTAATCGATATGCTCATCAAGTTTGACTTTAAAATACTTTACTTAATATTATGTTTCAACTTACCGGACTGACGATATGTACGTGATACATTTTCAAGAAGTCAGTGCAATTTTAAGAATTCATGGCGGTGCTCTTGGTATGACGAGATGGTTTCGAGATTATTTCTCGTCGCTGTGACTTTGTCGAACGTGGTAAACAAAACCGCGGTCAGGAACGACTTCGCAAACAGCCACGGTGACGACGTTGACGACGGCTACGATTAGCTATACGTGTGTATGTGTATATATATATATATATATATATATATATATTATATATATGAAAGAACGATAAAATGAGAACGTCCACAAGCGACAACGAACCGACGTCTCATGCAAATAATGGTTGACCCGCCATTGTTATACGACCCGAAAACTTGAGAGAGCTTAACGTTGCCGCATCAATCGTTTCACCTTTTTCTCTGTTATAATACGAAAATTCACAGAAGATAGATATACATAACGACCCTGAAGAATGCTACATCTGCACTTATTCAACTCCGACAAGCTGCAACTCGTTGATTATGGCGGGGTAAAAAAAAAAGGATTTTTTTATTCCCTGTTCAACTGACTCGGTGGCATTTTTTCCTAATAAATATCTTTTTCGCAGGAAAGTTAATTTTGTCAAAGTAAACATTGGTTTTGCAATACTCTCTTAACCCTTCGCGGTCACACGCTGGTCACAGGGGGTCGCTATGACCCCCGCCCTGTTTAAACGATTGCCGCGGTAACCGTATCGTTCCGAATGATTCATAAAAATTCAGAATATTAGTTTGAACATTCTAGAATGTGGCATTCTCAGTATTATATTCTAATCGAATTGCAACATGGCGAAAAAAAATCAACAAGGGATCAATTAGTTAAAAAAAGCCCTTTTTTACTTGAAAAAAAATCATAACTCTTGCAATTGTCAATTACTTTTTATAAAATTTTAGCGTGATACTTTTGAGATATGACAATTAGAGGGAAAAAAAATAGCTCCAAAGTGAGCGTTTCAAAAAAGGTATGCATTCTTATATCTGAAGAGCCATTTCGAAGTGAAATAAAGAACGATAATCACGAAAAATGAGCGATTTATTATAAAAAATGACCGCCAACAACTTATAGTAATTTTGGCTTAAAGTTGCACTTGGGGTCACTTTGACCTCGAGTGACCGTGGAGGTTTAATGGTTGGGAAAAAAACTGTACATGACCCGTTACTTTCCTTTCTTTCAATCTCCAGATAAACATTTTTGTTAAGATTTTCAACATTGTTGAGCTAAAATTCAACACCTAAGATGAAGTGGAAAATATTTAAAGGACTTTTTTCTTTCTCGTTCAATTGTCTCGACATACAAAATTTCCAAAAGAAATGTTGTCCACGGTTTACCCCAAATCACCTAATGGATCCAATAAAAAGTTGATTAAAAAAAGTGAGTTACTAGATTGATTTTATTTCAGTCGGTAGAAGAAATTTAATGATTTTCTTCCGTACCAAATACATTGCACGAGCACTTTTTATTTTATCGTAACATTTTTTACGAGTGTGCATTAATTTTAAGGGATTTTATTGGTAAAAATTCGGCTTTATTGTGAAAAAAAAATGGTTACCAAAATTGGACATTAAAAATATTGTCCATCGCTGGCCACTACTTTTTCCCATCTTTCTGGTAATAGGTGGATTCCACGTCGAAAGAACGGGACACCTTTAGAGGCTATCTACGAATCGACCCATTTTTTTTTGTATCCTCATAAGAGTGAAAGCGCTGCTCAGTCAAGCCATAAGTCATCGATCGAAATAAGCGGTAATCGGAAGGAGTAATATCTGGAGAATACGGCGAGTGTGGTAGGACATCCCAGTTAAGGTTGATTCACAGTATACGGCACGAACCGTCACGTAACGGCACGTACCGGCACCGCGACATGACAATTTTACGCGTATGTTCAAATTGCACCGGCAGGCATCCGTCAGTTAACATTCAATCCACCGTGGAGCGACGATGAACTGGCTCTTATAGCTTTACTTCTAGCCGAAGACGAAACCAAAAAATCGAAAAAAACAAAACGTAATCGAATATGGGTACACCCAATATTAAAGAAAAGAAAGGCAGGTGGAGAACATTGGACTTTATTCAAAGATTTATTAAAATTTTACGACAAGTTCACAAGTTGACGACAGTGTCATTATATCTCGAGTGACTCATTACATACACTGCTTCCCACGATTTCACGCTTTCAATTAATTTTTCCTGATCCATGTTTGCTGCGCTTGGTCCGTCTTCTACCGTTCTCTAATTCAGACTGGCCGACAAGCACCGACAAGTACCGTAACGGGCTTTCAAAACATTCCTTGCTAGAATTTCGGCCGGAGCCGTTCCGCGATTTTACCGGAACGTACAGGTCGTTGCCGGTTAGTACGTACACTCCCACTAAAATCTATGCTACAAAGTTTCGTCGTACTTCATCATGTCGGGTCTTCGTCAACGTGAAAATCAACTTGTTCATAGCGTCGGAACCAGTACTCGCATGTTGAAATCCTTTCGTTCAAATGGAATTTAAAAAAAAAACAAAACTTCCCGCAAATTGCATTATTCTTTATGTTGGCACAAAGTTCGACGTATTCAATACTTTAAAAAAAAAACCAATACCTTTTAGACTTCGGCAAAATAACACGTACGAAAAAGTAAAGCCACGTGATGAAATTTTGACATAAAATTAGCAACAATATGATCCGATGCAATATAGTGCTAGTTACGCCATCTCTTGAAAATCCTTTAAAATAAATGCGCACACGTAATGGTTAAATCGTAAGTATTGCTGCTTAAAATAATGTACTGTAGAAACTTGATTATGGAACAAAGTCGTTCAAATAATGAAAACTTTAATGTACTGTAACACAGGCTTATTCACAATGCATGCTTTTATTAATCTTTTCTAAAACATCTCGTATTCGTGACAAATTGATTTTTCCATATCTAGCAACATTGTCAGTGCAGCTGCGCACTGTGATATAACCGTACACGTGTATATTCGCTGCGTTTTAGTTGCAAGCGTTTGACTTGGCTTATCGTTCTCGACTTTGTAATCGTTTTTCTGATTCGGCCTATCTATGTTTATTATTTGGACATCATTGCTGCTCGTGACTTGGACTCCGTTAGTGTTGAACGAAGCAAAATGTCGATAAGCTATGTAGCTTATCGACATAAGCTTTCTCTCATTGCTTGCACGGATCTCGTTACGAGAATGCTTGGACTGCAAGACAGTGTCCGGCACATTACAGTTTATAGTTTCTACATCAATAAAGGCTGGGGTTATGAAAAGTTCGAGACGAATACGACTTACTTGACAACTTAACTCGACGACATAACAAAAATTAATAAAAAAAAGACAACCGGTTCTCAATAACTTTGTGTTATACTCATTGTATTAAAACCCTCGTTAAATGGACGAATCTTTTCTTCCAGTTGTTCAACTCGTTACGATTTTTTCCCCGCCCGGAAAACTTATAAAATAAAAATTAATAAAACATAAAAAAAAATAAAACAAAGTGTTTGTAAAACCTTCCGTTTAAAGATGACGGAATTCATAAAAATTCTTTTATTAAAAAGGTGCAGCCTCCAAGTCCGTGCTTGTGAAAAATTAACCACTCATCATTCTTTTGAATTATTTTTTCGTGGATGCACTAAACCATTCGAAAGAAAAATACGAAAAAAAAGTTCTCGATCTATCGACGATTGGATAATTATCATGGTTTATTTTCGATGCTTGATTTTTTATATGGATATTTGTATGCTTTTTTTTTATTGTGAGTTACCTCACCCCATTATCTGACGGCATCCAATTGTTCATACCCCGTCTATATTTTTTTTTGTTTCAAATTATACAAGTATGCCAACGAAAAATATGTCAATCATTGGAATAGCGATCAATCATGCACCTCCCTCTGATTGGTGGAAAATGACGAATGGGGTTAACGAGGATACCTTCTTGAGGGCATTCATAAAATAGTCGGAAAAATCTGTGACACGGTTGATGAATGATTGCCTAACAAAATTGCCATAGTTGCGCCATACTGAATGAAAAAATTAATATATATTCTTATGAATTATTCTGTTCAACAGAATTACGGTAATTAGGTTTCCACTCATCATTCAAAAAAAAAACGCAACCTGCATTCTCCGCTTTCCATCACATGCTAGCTCAGTTCATCGAGACACCTATTAGCTGTATTGCAATTAAGAAACTTCTCTCTGAAATATTTACCAACAAATGTTTGTTTCCTTATATCAATAGCTTTTCTTTCTTTTGTCGTTGAAAGGAAGCAAGCGAATTTTTCTTTTTTTTTTCACTAACAAGGCTGTTATTTGGGAAAAAAAGAAAAGTATCGTCGTGCCTTTTACTAACAGGTGCAACTATTTATGTATAGAAAGACCAACTCTTTTCCTCAACTGCAGAATGTTACAACAGTCTTCTAATGAAAACAAAGCCATGAGATTTTTGAGAGAATGAATCGTGTACAATTTTTCCGTCTGTCTCTTTCGTCTTGTACTACCAGATGAAACCAAATCACAGATTTATTAAGAATAAATAAAATATTTATTTACTAGACGATATTAAATAGATCTTGATTTCAGTAAATAAATATATTTAAAATAAATCATTTTAAAATAATGGAATACAATAGGAAAAATTTGGTTTCACGAAAAATCTAGTTAATTCAAATGGAAAAAAAAACCAAATAGACACGTCAGTGTACATTGCACTTCCAGAAAAATGGAGCCCGACTTTAAGAACTGTGTAAACTTGCTTTGCTTTTTACCTCGTCAAAGATATTTATTATTGATTAGGATGAAACTAATAGATCTGCTTCAGTTCTATTCTCCATTATAAGCATTTTTTCATCATTGATACTCCACGAGAATAAAAATGCTCATCATAAATAATGCTACTACAACAATGAGACAAAAAAGTAAAGCAGGTTGTTCGTGGTTTTTTAAATCGAGGTCGCCTTGTCAAGAAATATCAATATTCTCGCCGGGAAGGCATTAACTGAATGTTTTTCGCCAACAATCCACCAAGTAGCTTCAAGCGAAGCGTATTGCGTAACCAAGATACCACCATACAACGATAAAACTTTGGGCCCTTGTTGTATGACGTACAGAAGTGCTATGCTTACAGCATGCACTTTCGCTTATGATTTTGTGATATTTGTGAAATAATAGATATCAGTAGGATCTGATACTAGCTACTTTACTCAGATAGATCGACAAAAGCTCTTCCAGATCATTACACTATCCATCCGCCGATTTATTCTTCATGCAGGGCCTTGTCAGTACACGATCACGAAACTGATCCATGCTGGAAATCCTGAACATGGCCTCATATTATCTAAGGAAGGCAGATAAAGGGCAGTACTTTTTCCCCACTCAATTTTCTACCCGGGAAGGGTGGAAATCGCCTTCGGCAGGTTCTTCAACGCCAACCTATCCCTAGAAATCTGCTCGAGCAAGGCTGCGTATTTGGTGAACAAGTTTTCCTTGAGTGGCGTGTGATCGGAAAGCCTTGCTTGCATCACCCCTAGGTACTTGTATTCCTCATCCTCCTGTATAGCTCCGACCGTTGCTTTGAAAGGAAGATTTTCCTGTCGGTTGAGAGGATCGGCTGTACATAGCTTCAGATCGTCCATGTGCAATGGGTCTCCGATTATGTATTCCGCTTTTCATATCCCGGTGTTCACCTTCAATTCATACTTAGAGCTGTTCAGTTCACCAAGCAGCGTTGTGTGTTGGAGGCAAAACCACAACCGCCCCTGGGCATCTTCTTAAGTTAGTAGTCCCGCCAAGGCCTTTTTCTATAGATTTTGTTTATTTTTGAGGACGCATTCAGGAAACTATTAAATGATTACCGGCAAAATTTCAAAAGGATTCACCGTGCCGTTTTCGAGATGTAGTGAAACTTCGGTCATACGTTTTTCAAGGGGTACAGCAAGTATAACGTATCAATGAGAATAACGTAGAACTGAAATACAAGAGGCATCAAAAAATCTGAAGCATTTGAAAATGGTGATTGGTGTATAATTCGCGATGTTTTTTAATAGCAGTACCTCTATTATGGTAATATGTGGTTTTCCAATTGAAAATTTGATTGGTAGTAACGAAGTAATGAGCCAACTCAATATTTTTTTTTTTTCGTTCAACATTTTTATTTGATGCGAGTTTTTAACATTAAGCTTTAACGTTTTACACTAGAAAATAACAGACATTTTCATACAAATAAGAGATAGGTAATCACAGTTAAGTAAAGGGTGTCTTAAAATGACCTGACATTAATGTATTAATAAAATTATTAATGTATTAATAAAACGTATTATTTATTTGAAAAGTACGAATATTTTCATTTTAATATAAGGTAGAAATATGGAGGTTATGTGTGGAACACAATATCCGATAAATGGCCGTCTCGTCCCTGTTTGCAAACGTTCATTCTTTTGACGAAATTTTCAATAACATTTTGGCATAATTGCGGACTAATTTCATTAATGGTGCTTCCAATTGCTTCCTTGAGCTCCGGAATGGTCTGTGGACCATTGGCATACACTTTTCTTTTCAGAAAACCGCAAAGAAAGAAGTCCAATGGCGTCAAATCGCACGATCTCGCTGATCATTTCACATCGCCGCGGCGCGAGATAACACGACCATGAAATTTCGTCTGCAATAACTGCATTGTTTCACATTGCATTTTCACAATTTCTATGCGTTGCTCGATCGTGTAATTCTCCACGACTAAACCTCAATACTCGCTGATGTCAGTTGTCAAAGATCTCTATATTCGCCACAAAAATAATGGCGCGCAATTAAAAATATCAGGTCATTTTAGGACACCCTTTACATGGATACATAGGTGTAGTAAAAAGAAATCCATTATTTTTGCATGAAATTGAAGGCAAAAATAATGGATTTCTTTTTACTACACCTAATACTAACCCAGAATTTTACACTGGAAAAAATGTAGGTACGGGTTGTGAATTTTTCAAAATTCTTGTCTGTTTTCTTTTTGTGTCACAGAACACTTATTTATGTACAACTGAGAAAACACAGACCCCGAAAAGGACGCTGGGGAAGAAAATTAATAACGTATAAGTGGAAAACGTAGAAATGAAACTTGATTACATACGTTATAAGCAGAATTTACCGGGGCCAGAGAAACTTGACGTATAAATGATAAAAACGTATAAGTGCAAAACGAGTAAGCGAGGTTTCACTGTATTGGCAAACAAAGATTTCATGGTTTTACACGTGTTCCTATGGGGAGCGCAGTGGAAAATTTTGCATTTCACGCAATAACTTCGAAACTTTTCTACAATTTTTTTTTTTAATTCACAATTACAGAGGAACATATGACGGAGTGGGTAAACAAAAATCATGAATATTGACCGTCTAGTTTCAGATATATAGTGATTTAAATTAAGCAATGTCTAGCGATGCTAGCGCGACGAAGCGACTGGAGCAGACTAGAACTAGATTAAAATACTGTATGCAAATCCGTATACGCAGAGTATCCACGTATTCGTAGCCGAAATGGATAGTCTGATACAAAAGTGAGGGTTAGATAAACATTATATTAGGCGTTTCCATCATTACTTTATAAGTTTTTACATCCTGATAAGATGTACAACCTACATTATGAGGATATTTCGCAATATTTCGAAGCGTTTATCGATTCAACGGAGAATAAACTTTTCAACGTGACTGTGACGAGACTACTACCTTAAAATATCTAACGCCGCATTCGGAATTCATTACTCACTACAGGGATCGTACAGGGCTCGTTATCTCCATAATTTCTCTATGAACCTCATCAATAAGTGTACGATGGTTGGCTGATGGATATTATTAATATTATTGTCATTATTATGATCATATAAAAACTCACGATTAAAGTTCCGAGCGTGAATAATGGCGTTGAAGTGAGCATCGTCGTATTGCGAACGACATTTTTTCACTTCTTTAATTATATTATATTGTAAAATATTTTATTTGCAGATTTCGTTGGTATATCTCTAATAATTATAGTAAAAAACGTTCGAATGATTTTCTTAGCCTAACTTTTCCCAAAAAATGTGGTCTAAAGGAAAGTCTAAAGGAAATTAAACTGCAGACCAACGATGACAAGTTTATAATCATGTATAATATATCCGGAGATGAAGCTTCTTTAAGACCATCGAAGTTACGTAAAATAATACGTACTGATTTTGATGAAACGTCAATTGAAACAACAACGGAATGTTCAACTATACGAACAATTTATTCGATACATTATTCCCTTTTATTAATGAAATCGTTGGCATTCAGGTATCCGATACTCTCTGTACGAATCTACAAACATTATTCTCATTGTTACAACTGTAATAATTTTGCAAATAGGAATTCATGCGAAAATCGTATTTAACGAGCGAATTCTGATACGTACGAATTAAACGAAAACAGAATTAAAAAACCAATACCGTATTCCGAGACCATTGTGTATGTACAAACGGCAAAAATATCACAGAGATATGTGAAAAAAAAAAAAAGAGATACGCGGACAAACTCGATTCTTTTTTCGTTATTTCGTTTAAATAAAAAGTATATCAATTGACGGATGAAAGCCCATTGAACATCGAAACAATATCGCGTACTCGTCAACCTTGCAAAAGTCAATGCCCCACTGGAATTATCGTATGTACTGCGGCAAGCGCGCCAAATTATGCGTTTAACGAAAAGTAACGATCAACATTTACACAACCCGCTTCCCGTAATATTCGCCGCGGGATTGACATCTCGAGACTTTGCACGTTAAACATCTCTTACAAAGCGAGTTTTTATATTGAAGCTTGAAAAGCGGCGTTGGACTATTAATTGTGAATGAGTCAGGTAAAGGTGATTTCCGGTAATCTCGATCCATACTCATACAATTAACTTCTTTGTTTTTTCATCTTTTTACCACTTTTTGCATTGCTACACTTTGGCAATGTCGTGCAAGCTTTTTGTATGTGTGTGCGCGCGGTACTTATACTTACGCGTCCAATAAAAAAATACGCATAGACACACACACGCACACACACACACACACACACACACACACACACACACACACACACACACGCACACACACACACGGACATACGTATACGAAAATATATATGTATAATGTTCCAAACGACGACCATTATATGGAAATAAAGTTTGATGTATTCGGACAAAGAGGAACGCGGATCGAATAACTGAATACGCAACGTCTCTATGGGCATGCATAATGACGGCGATACTCGAGAACGTTCGAAACGCATAGGTTCGAAGCACCAATAAGAGGGCTACTGCACGAAACATGCGTGCACAGTGAAACGATGCTCGACGACGGAACGTGTGCCGTTTTTTTTTTTCTTTTCTTCCAACAAGTACTTAATAAACGCACACATTCGTATAGAAATATGTGAACGAGACTATGATACACTTGTACTCTTGAGGATTCTTGATGCATACTCTTCTCAAGTCTTACCGTAAAGTGTGGTTAGTTTGAACAGGTTTTGGAAGTTTTTTGTAGGTAACTTTTTTTTCACATCCTGAATTCCAACTTTTTTTGCTTCAATAGAACAATGTGTCGCTCTGGCTATTAAATGTATAAGAAAGTCAAGACCCACCACCCCTTCACATTTTTTTTTTCTTCAAGTATCAATGTAACCTCGAGTGTGGCGTTTCTTTGACAAGGCATTTAAATGTAACTTATCTCAAAAATTGAGGCTTACTTTGACATCATTTTGACAAAAACAATTAATATTTTATGTATTATACATGCCATTAAATGAAAAACAACGATTTTTTACAATCAAATTGTCATCTTTATTAAGGAAACATTTTACATAAAAATATCAAATACCTAGGGTAATATTATAGGCACATAATCAGTCTAATAATCATTGAGATAAAAATCAACTTGAGCAACATTACAATCAACTTTAACAACATTACAATCAACTTTAGCAACATCATAATAAACTTGAACAACAAATTTGAGCAACAATAGAAAAAATGTGAAAAAATAATTAGTCTGTGTCCTCGCACACCACACATTCGTAGGCAGGATTGGTCGAGCCTTTGTTACACATGCCGCAGACCCAGTTTTTGCAAGTGATGCAGGCCCCGATCTGCCCGTGCCCGTTTTCGGGAACTGGCCGGAAAGTGACGAGAAAAGGGATCGGAAAATCGCCGCGAAATGACGAGAAAGGTGATACCCCATGGGGAAATGTGACTGGGCAGTCCTCTACTTTGCGTCGGGCCCTGTCCAGGCTTGGCTCGTCCGATGCACTTGGCCGGGCCCTTGCATGGAACAGACCAGAAACATCTCAAAAACGTTTTTTATGGCTTACAGTCTATGTTTGGAAATTGCAATATTCTGGCTGAAATACATTGCGAGCAAGTACACTCTCACGTAATGTAAAGCCGGCCAGAACATTGACATTTCCTTAAAAGTGAAGCTTAAGAACTGTCTAAAGCTGCTTTGCTTTGTACCCCATCAAATATATTTATAATTGATTATGACGAAACTAATAAATCTGTTGTAATTCTACTCACCATTATAATCATTTTTTGTTAATCGATGATAATCTACGAGAATAAAAATGCTCATCATAAATACTGGTATTACAACAAGCATTGAAGATAATCGAATAACCAAATTATTTGATAAGGTAAAAGAGTAAAGGAGATGGATCGCGGTTTTTTAAAATCACCGTCACCTTGTCAGGAAATATCGATGTTTGGGCCGGGAAGACATTACCCGTATGTATTTCGCCAACAATCCGCCAGGTGGCTCCGAGCGAAGCTCTTCGCGTAACCGAAGGTACCGTTCTAACAATGATAAAACTTCGACCCGTTGTTATATCACGAATAGAAGTGCTGTGCTCACAGCGTGCACATTCGCTTATCATTATTTGATACTTGTGAAATAATAGGTATCAGTACGACCTGATACTATTTATTTTACTCGGGTATTCCGCCAAAAGCCCTTTTCCAGTACCTGATCATTACTCTATCCGTCCACCGGTTTATTTCTTATGGCCCTGTAAGTACACTTGAAGGGCCATGAGAATGACTTTTTTCGAGTATTATTAATGAAAGAAGTAGGGAAACCACTTGATTATTAGACACGATATTCCTAACTCTATAACCAAGGTTTGCTCAGTTTTTAAATCTAAATCTCGGTATTATTTTTATCCTTAGAGCTCGATAACTGGTGTTTACGAGGTGTCATGTGTATTACCAAATGAATAATGGTTCAACTTGAACATTTAAAATTTCCCGAACTACGTGTGAAACCAATTGATTTTGGGACAGTTAAGACATCTTAAATTAATCTCTTGGCGATATAAATTTCAACCGTCTATAAGCATTTCGATGTTACACAGTAAATTCTTTGTCATATACTGAATGTGTCCTCCAAATTTTAAATCGATCGTTTACACCGTTTCTGTAAAATTTACAATTGACTAAACACTTTTTAACATAGAGCATTTGACAGTTTTTCATAACACTTTAAAAAATTTTTCACACTATTTCGTGCGTAAAGCTGTCATACAGAGCGATGAGCTCAGGCAGTTAAAATATCTTTTTATCCTAAAAAGGATTTTTTGAATAGTACATTTTATAGGAACGGTGTAGATGATCGATTTAAAATTTAAAAGGTACATTCAGTATATCCGAAAGAATTTACAGTATAAATTTGAATCAAATGGTAGCACTTCACAAATTGTCCCAAAACTTCTCAAAAGAGACAAATGAGTAATTAAATGAAAATATTCTTTGAAATATGGATTTCCTTATTTTTTAATCATTATAAATTTTCATTTAGAACGTTGATAAAGAGGCCGCTGTACTTTGTGTATACGACTGTACGGTTAAATCAACGCTAAATGCCCTCTTCTGCCTTCCTTCAAAATATTAATAATACCACTCCAAGCACCCTGTATATCAAGTGGCTGTTTTGCCGTAGGTACAAGAAATACGATAAGTGCCTTGCATATATACCCACACACTCACGCTCACGCGTTTGTGTGCAAGCAGTAAAGCAATGTATATATTGGGGGAAGAGAGAGTTCGCTGCGATGAAAAGCTTGTCAGAATTCGCAAATTCATACGTGTTCAAGGAAACCTCATAAAGAGAGTTAAGGTGCGTAACGAGCTTTCAGGATAATGACCGGTGTGTGCAGGGTGTAATTTTAAACGCACACCGCAAATAAGTCGCGGAAATAAAGTTGTACACAACAAATGGTTCTTCAAAAAGATATACAGTTACAGATATATAGAGATATCAGTTACAGTTACAGATATATCGATAGAGATTCAAAAGCAAAAGTTCGACGACCAACCTATGAGATCTCGGCTGTCGACTTTTCAAATCTTAGCATACAGGTTTTATTTACCTAAAGCTAGTTGATTGAAAAATAAATATAATGGAGTAAAAAATCAGGGATATTGCGTGAAAAACGAGAAAATTATTGTACCTCAAGAATTTCGTATCCTGCCTGCATATGCATTATCCAAAGTACATCAATTGGGATTTTGAGTATTAGTACATCATCGACATTTTTTGGAAGTGGGCTCGTATCGTACTGACACGAATAGAAGAAATCCGTAGTAATAATGTTAAGAATTTGCTGAAATTTATTGAGGATAACTGCAAAATGGTGTTGTGACTCCGTGCAAAATTTCAAGTTATTCGTCTGCATGATTTCTAAGCAATAAATTATTGAAGTAAGGCTTTTATACACGGGCGACATAGCAAAAGGTAACGATATCTCTGATACGATTCTCGCAACATAATAAAAATGTTGGGAATTTAATACAAACGGAAGGAAAAAATTCTTGACATTTTGATGAATAATTTCAACGAAGAGTGAAATATTTTGTCTGTCTCGTTATCGAGATATTCTTGAAATAAAACAGAATTTTTTAGCTGATTTACGCAAAACGACAAAGAGCGCTACGACACGTGGCAACGTTACTATCAAGTCGGCCATTTTTAATAGGCGCCACTATTAGAAACGCACAAACTATTGCTTCCTCGTTATAAATTTCTTACCGCAGTTTCATAAAGAGTATTTAAATAATTGTTATCATTATTGTTATTTTGGTTCCACATGATCACAAGAGGGAGCAATACAACACTAAATATTCGCAAAAAAGAAGATAATTAAAATTTGTTTATTACCAGTCAAACAAACATAATCGATATTTGGCAATGTCCAGAAAATATTGAGGCCCAGCTGTGTTTTACTTTATGTTTAATATTTTTCATGTACAGGGTGTCCAATAGGAAGTTGCTGAAACTAAATAGATGTCTCTTCCCTCCATGAATTCAATAGGGGTCCCTTTTTCTAAGGCGCATACCTGAGGCCCCGCAGTTTTATTCCAGCCGTGGTTGAAGCAAGTACGCGCGCGTCAAAATGAGTGAGCTCACCACGGAAGAAAAAGTATATCTTATTGAGTACTTCTTCTCGAGGGGAAAAATTTATAGTAATGCGTATAGAGGGTTTCGTACTAAGTTTGGAACTCATAGAGTTGCCAGCGAAAACACTCTGAAAAGGTAAGAATTTAATATTTATTCATATTCATCTATCACACAACTTGTGTTTCAATTCAATTAAACTGCATTGAAGTAATTTTACGTTAATTTTTGTAGGATAATCGATAACTTCGTGGAGTATGGTACACTCCAGGACCGTAGACACGAGTTGCCAGGTCCATCTGTTACGGTGACTACACCAGAGAAGATCAACGAAGTTGAGAATTATTTCAAACAAAATCCAAATGATTCGATTCGGAAAGCTGCTCAAGCATTAAAAATAACCAAATCATCATTACACAACATTTTGAAATATTTTTTAAAGTTTCATCCGTACAAAATAAGCACTCATCAATTGTTAACTGAACATGCCATGACGAAACGCATCGAATTTTGTAACACTATTACGGGAATGTTTGAAGCCGAAGAACTTAATGAGAAAATGATTATTTATTCCGATGAAGCACATTTTTGGATGAATGGGTACGTAAACAAGCAAAATTACCGGTTTTGGGGAACGGAAAATCCCAACATATCGCTAGCGAAGTCCCTTCATCCACAGAAAGTAACGGCATGGGCAGCGATTTCAGTAAAAGGAATTTATTTGCAATTCTTGAAATCTACGGTAACAGGGGAGAGTTACAAACAGCTTTTGGAAACGAAATTCTTCCCTTATGCAAAAAAGAGGGGACTGATTAAAATTTTTTACTTCACGCAAGATGGAGCGACGCCGCACCGGACTCATGAGGTGTTTGAAGCTATTCATCGCGTATATGGGACTCGAGTAATCGGTCTGGGGTACCCTAAATTTGCTCAAGGCGGACTAGAATGGCCTCCGTACTCACCGGACCTGAACCCTTGTGATTTTTTCTTGTGGGGTTACATTAAAGATCATTGTTACGCTAAAAAACCCAGCACAGTAGAAGAACTGGTCGCGGCCATCCAGGAAGTGGTTCGCGGCATTACGAACGATATGTTGGACACAGTTTTTCACAGTTTTCAAAAGAGAATTGATTTTTGTGCACAATCTAACGGTTCGCACTTCGAAAATATCTATCATTAATCACTGTACTTTTTCGTTATTTTTATAAGATGTAATAAATTGACATAAAAAATATTTGACTGGGTTTTATTTATGTGCGTTTAAAACTGCAGAGTTTCCTCTATTTAAAGCAATTTGGCTTTTCTGATTCTGTGCACGTGTTTTGAAATGACAGCCGATTAGTTTCAGCAACTTCCTATTGGACACCCTGTAAATACATACATATGAATATGAGATTGTCCTATCTCGCGATGACGCCGGAACTCGTAGTCGTTTCGGCCACCAGAGGGCACGTCTGTAAACGCAAATTAGATCTCGAAACCGACGTGCTGATCGAACCGTGTCGTGCTCCGCACAAAGACGGCAAATTGAATCGTGAGACTGAGTTCTGGCCAATTTCGACCTAATTTCCGAGACGCAGAAGCTTCGTAGTGCGGAAAACGTACGAGACGAGGGGTGGTGGAACGAGAGCTGACGATGTGGCACAGCGGTCGGTGTATTGATAAAGGAAGGAATATATGAGACACGATTCAGCTGAATTCTTGGGTCCTTGGCTCGACGGTGAAATTCTGTTTCGTGTAGCGCCACGTCTTCGTGTAGTTTTCCTTGCCGTTTGCGAGGTGGACGAGGAAAAAAGCGATAAAAGAATCGTCTCTAATGTCGTGGGCGCAATAATGCGATATTCCTTATTGCCGGACACAAAAAAAAAACATCACCCTACCCGTTCCTCTTTTTTTTTTACCAGCAAGATTTGTCATCATTTGATCAATCCACAATTTTGGCGAAATTTCCGCCCCATTCTTTTCCTCAAGGCCCATCGATTTTTAACAATGACAATTACATGAAAGCTAAGAGAATGCTCGTAGTGAATTTCTCTTGCACTCACAAAAATGGACTTCGTGCCTTTCGACGTAACATTTCAGGAGGCATTCTAGTCGAGAAATTTGTAAAAATCGATTTCTTTTTAACTTTTCTTAAATTGTTAAGAATATTTCCTCGAAAGAAAATTTCGAAATTCCCAATACAGTAGAGCGTCGATTATTCGGATCAATTGGAACCGGGCACCTTTCGGGATAATGGAAAATTCGGATAACCAATATACTTGTAATATTTTAATATTACAAGTATATTTTTGGTGAATTGCAAATAACCAGTGTATCATTTAAGGCCTTATATACACGATTTCGCCGATTTTCGAAGGTACTTTTCTAGACGCGGTTAAAAAAAATGACGCATATATTTACAACATTTTTTTTACCGATCATTTATACACATGGTTAAGTACATAAAAAAAAAAAACAATTTGACTATTCGAAGTTGGCAGCCATCACAGGTGCCCGCAATTAAGTATATGCGTTCCCCCCTTATCGCCTGACTCGCAAAGACGCTGAGCAACCGCCTCAAACGTCATTTATCAGCTGAATGAGCAAGTGCCATTCGTTCCTAGCAATGCGTTTAACGTTTCGTACAATTATTCTACTTATGCATGTCCACATATTAATTCGTATTTTCCAGTGAATTGCCTTTCATCTTATACTTTGTTTCTCTAGTTGGAATTCATCAAAAATTCAACAGGAAAGTTCCTTCCTACTCATTAGAAGGTGTACGTAAATAGTGAACGGAATTACGAATTATTCCACTAAGGTTTACAAGCGTGTTTAAGCCAAGAAAAACTCGTCGTAGTAGGCGGGCGGGTGTTATTAAAAAGTTTTAAAAATATATATATATATATATATTCAACATGTTTTTCTTCGTTTTTATCTTACTGCGAAGTTTCTTATCTCGAATCATTTAAGAATGACGTTCATTATTCCAGTTTCAAAAACAAACTTCAGTGAAATTATCGTAATAATACGCACGCACACACACATAAACACACACATATATATATACCGGGTGTCCATTTTATCTCTGCCACCCGAAATAACTCGGTAATTATCGACGTCACAAAAAAATGTTCCAGACAAAAGTTGTACGGTGTGAAGGGGGCCATCAAATGCGACCATTTTTTTTTATTTCGGTGGAGGCGCTGACGCACAGTGAAGGTCACCTCCACTTTTTTAAAGGGAATGGTACATTTTTTTTTCAACCATCTTGTGGAGCACCTCAAGCCGCATAAAAAACATTTGGGGGTCAAAATCGTTCAAGGTCATTCAAGGTGAGTATTGATGAAAATCGGATCGAAAATCGCGCTCTTGTGGAATTTTTACTTGCTTCACCGTAACACAGTATCATGTCCACTTTTTCGAATTGACGGTACATTTTCAAACTATGAATAGCTCTTATCCAAATTCGAAATCAAACTGAACGACAACCTCGATTGAGCTACATACGATACAGATTAACGCGAGTTGGTGAACAAACAGAAAGTATTCAAAGTGTTGTCGATAATTACGATCTCCGATATCTCTCATTTTAAGCTAATTTCGAACACCTATTAAAATGAAATACAAATCCAAATATCTTGGATCACTACTAAATATTTGGCAGTGATTCGAGATATTTAGATTTGTATAATCGATACTGACCTTGAATGACATTGAACGACTTTGACCCCCAAATGTTTTTTATGCGGCTTGAGGTGCTCCACAAGATGGTTGAAAAAAAAAATGTACCATTCCCTTTAAAAAAGTGGAGGTGACCTTCACTGTGCGTCAGCGCCTCCACCGAAATAAAAAAAAATGGTCGCATTTGATGGCCCCCTTCACACTTTACAATAATTGTAAAAAAAAGTTATCAGCATCTTAACTGTGCAAGTGTGATCTGCTGGTGGAGAGGCGTTAGATCTAGGTACTTTCTGGGTAGGATACTATGGAATTTGTATTGTTCGATCTATTCCAAAAGAGTTCTGCCTCCTAACTGTTGTCAAATAATTATTAAAAAAAAATTATCAGCATCTGAACTATGCAAGTGTGATCTGCTGATAGATAGGCGTTATTTCTAGGTACTTTCTGGGTAGTATACTATGGGATTTGTATTGTTGTGATACATTTTTTTTACAATTATTTGACAACAGTTAGAGCCAGAACTCTTTTCGAATACATCGAACAATACAAATCCCATAGTATACTACCCAGAAAGTACCTAGAAATAACGCCTATCTATCAGCAGATCACACTTGCATAGTTCAGATGCTGATAATTTTTTTTTACAATTATTTGACAACAGTTAGGAGCCAGAACTCTTTTCGAATACATCGAACAATACAAATTCCATAGTATCCTACCCAGAAAGTACCTAGAACTAACGCCTCTCCACCAGCAGATCACACTTGCACAGTTAAGATGCTGATAAATTTTTTTTACAATTATTTGACAACAGTTAGAAGCCAGAACTCTTTTCGAATACATCGAACAATACAAATCCCATAGTATACTACCCAGAAAGTACCTAGAAATAACGCCTATCTATCAGCAGATCACACTTGCATAGTTCAGATGGTGATAATTTTTTTTTACAATTATTTGACAACAGTTAGGAGCCAGAACTCTTTTCGAATACATCGAACAATACAAATTCCATAGTATCCTACCCAGAAAGTACCTAGAACTAACGCCTATCCATCAGCAGATCACACTTGCATAGTTAAGATGCTGATAAATTTTTTTTACAATTATTTGACAACAGTTAGAATCCAGAACTCTTTTCGAATATATCATACGAAACAAATACCATAGTATCCTACCCAGAAAGTACCTCTAACTAACGCCTATCCATCAGCAGATCACACTTGCATAGTTAAGATGCTGATAAATTTTTTTTACAATTATTTGACAACAGTTAGAAGCCAGAACTCTTTTCGAATACATCGAACAATACAAATCCCATAGTATACTACCCAGAAAGTACCTAGAAATAACGCCTATCTATCAGCAGATCACACTTGCATAGTTCAGATGCTGATAATTTTTTTTTACAATTATTTGACAACAGTTAGGAGCCAGAACTCTTTTCGAATACATCGAACAATACAAATTCCATAGTATCCTACCCAGAAAGTACCTAGAACTAACGCCTCTCCACCAGCAGATCACACTTGCACAGTTAAGATGCTGATACATTTTTTTTACAATTATTTGACAACAGTTAGAAGCCAGAACTCTTTTCGAATACATCGAACAATACAAATCCCATAGTATACTACCCAGAAAGTACCTAGCAATAACGCCTATCTATCAGCAGATCACACTTGCATAGTTCAGATGCTGATAATTTTTTTTTACAATTATTTGACAACAGTTAGGAGCCAGAACTCTTTTCGAATACATCGAACAATACAAATCCCATAGTATACTACCCAGAAAGTACCTACAACTAACGCCTATCCATCAGCAGATCACACTTGCATAGTTAAGATGCTGATAAAATTTGTTTACAATTATTTGACAACAGTAAGAAGCCAGAATTCTTTTCGAATATATCATGCGAAACAAATACCATAGTATCCTACCCAGAAAGTCCCTAGAACTAACGCCTATCCATCAGCAGATCACACTTGCATAGTTCAGATGCTGATAATTTTATTTTAAAATTATTTGACAACAGTTAGGAGCCAGAACTCTTTTCGAATACATCGAACAATACAAATTCCATAGTATCCTACCCAGAAAGTACCTAGAACTAACGCCTATCCATCAGCAGATCACACTTGCATAGTTAAGATGCTGATAAATTTTTTTTACAATTATTTGACAACAGTTAGAAGCCAGAACTCTTTTCGAATACACCGAACAATACAAATCCCATAGTATACTACCCAGAAAGTACCTAGAAATAACGCCTATCTATCAGCAGATCACACTTGCATAGTTCAGATGCTGATAAATTTTTTTTACAATTATTTGACAACAGTTAGAAGCCAGAACTCTTTTCGAATACACCGAACAATACAAATCCCATAGTATACTACCCAGAAAGTACCTAGAAATAACGCCTATCTATCAGCAGATCACACTTGCATAGTTCAGATGCTGATAATTTTTTTTTACAATTATTTGACAACAGTTAGGAGCCAGAACTCTTTTCGAATACATCGAACAATACAAATTCCATAGTATCCTACCCAGAAAGTACCTAGAAATAACGCCTATCCACCAGCAGATCACACTTGCATAGTTAAGATGCTGATAAATTTTTTTTACAATTATTTGACAACAGTTAGAAGCCAGAACTCTTTTCGAATACATCGAACAATACAAATCCCATAGTATACTACCCAGAAAGTACCTAGAAATAACGCCTATCTATCAGCAGATCACACTTGCATAGTTCAGATGCTGATAATTTTTTTTTACAATTATTTGACAACAGTTAGGAGCCAGAACTCTTTTCGAATACATCGTACAATACAAATTCCATAGTATGCTACCCAGAAAGTACCTAGAACTAACGCCTATCCATCAGCAGATCACACTTGCATAGTTAAGATGCTGATACATTTTTTTTACAATTATTTGACAACAGTTAGAAGCCAGAACTCTTTTCGAATACATCATACGAAACAAATACCATAGTATCCTACCCAGAAAGTACCTAGAACTAACGCCTATTCATCAGCAGATCACACTTGCATAGTTAAGATGCTGATAAATTTTGTTTACAATTATTTGACAACAGTTAGAAGCCAGAACTCTTTTCGAATACATCGAACAATACAAATCCCATAGTATACTACCCAGAAAGTACCTAGAAATAACGCCTATCTATCAGCAGATCACACTTGCATAGTTCAGATGCTGATAATTTTTTTTTACAATTATTTGACAACAGTTAGGAGCCAGAACTCTTTTCGAATACATCGAACAATACAAATTCCATAGTATCCTACCCAGAAAGTACCTAGAACTAACGCCTCTCCACCAGCAGATCACACTTGCACAGTTAAGATACTGATAAATTTTTTTTACAATTATTTGACAACAGTTAGAAGCCAGAACTCTTTTCGAATACATCGAACAATACAAATCCCATAGTATACTACCCAGAAAGTACCTAGAAATAACGCCTATCTATCAGCAGATCACACTTGCATAGTTCAGATGCTGATAATTTTTTTTTACAATTATTTGACAACAGTTAGGAGCCAGAACTCTTTTCGAATACATCGTGCAATACAAATTCCATAGTATCCTACCCAGAAAGTACCTAGAACTAACGCCTATCTATCAGCAGATCACACTTGCATAGTTCAGATGCTGATAATGTCGTTGAGAGTGGATAGACGGAAAAGCGAAAGAATGCGCAGACGTAAGGGAAGATGAGACAAACGACAAGTATAATCGAGGAGAAATAAGAAACGCAAGAATGCCAATGAGTGACAGTAAGATAATAACGAAGGACGAAAGAGCGACGAATAACAGGCGACGACACCCGAAAAGACAATTCACGCTCATTCGCTTGTGTTCCGCGCGGCTTGACGCTCTGAACTTGCGCACCCAAGATGACGGGGAAAGCGTTAGCAGACGATACACGAAACGTCACATCACCAGAAAGAGCGAGACAGATGCCGATCTGCCTTGCTTGTCGTCTGCTACGTGCCCCGCGCTCGGCTCCGAGGACTGAGTGGCGGCGTCGATCATGGCGGACTGTAGTCCTATGACAATGCATCGAACGCCCAAATTCTAATGCTTCCCATTCAAAATCTATTCGACGGAAACAAAAAAGCCTTGACAATTACACTCCGGGCACCCCCCTGAAACCGCCAATTCAGAGTGCGTCACCTATTATGAATCACCCTCGATATACATATCGAGAACGACAAGAGAAATTACGACCTATTTAGTCGCACAGCGTAAAATGCAGAGAGAAGAGGAAGTGTAGGAAACCGAAGAGAGAGAGGGTTAAGTGACATGAGATATAAAAGTATAATTTTATGGGCGTAAAAATTAGAGCTTATTACGTGGTACTTAGACCGCTAGAAACCCTCCCGTCCTATGGTGTTGCACATTGCATCGTTGGGACTCAGCGAAAATTTTTCTTGACATTGGGTTAAGTAAAAAGTTCTGAGCGTTTACCGCTAGATGTCTTTAGTGAGCCATATCTCACGATGTATACATCGCATCGGGTCATACTATACGGCGATTTAAAGGTGACATTACGCTTCAAAAAAAGTTCTTTGACAATTTTGTGTTTGGTGAAGCCAGTTGTGTGTTACAGCGTTCCAAATGGAGGTAAAAAAAGAGAAAATTTGATACATTCTTCAGTACCACTACGACCAAGGTGAAAAGGCGAAGCAGGCGGCCAAAAAAATTTGTGCTTATTATGGACCCAATACAGTATCGAATGCAACAGCAAAGCGGTGGTTCCAACGATTCCGTTCTGGTAATATGGACGTCGAAGATGAGGCACGCTCTGGTAGGCCAATCGTCGAAAATGTCGATAAAATTATGGAAATTGTCGAGTCGGACCGGCATGTGAGCACTTATTAAATTACCTAGGAACTGAAGATTAACCAGAAAACCGTTTGGAACCATTTGCATAAGGCTGGTCTCAAGCAGAAGCTCTATGTATGGGTGCCACACGAATTGACGCAAAAGAACCTTTTGGACCGAATTGATGCCTGCGATTCTTTGCTGAAACGTAACGAAATCGACCGATTTTTGAAGCGGATGGTGACTGGCGATGAAAAATGGGTCACATACGAGAACAACAGCCGAAAAGAATCGTGGTCCAATCGCGGTGAGCCGGCCCAAACCATCGCCAAGCCCGGATTAACGGCCAAGAAGGTTTTGCTGTGTGTTTGGTAGAATTGGAAGGGAATCATCCACTATGAGCTGCTCCCATCGGGCCAAACACTCAATTCGGACCTCTACTATCAACAATTGACACGATTGAAGCAGGCGATCGACCAGAAGCGGCCAGAATTGGCCAATAGGAAGGGTGTTGTGTTCCATCAAGACAACGCCAGGCCGCACACATCTTTAACGACGCGCCAGAAGCTCCGAGAGCTTGGGTGGGAAGTTCTATCGCACCCGCCATATAGTCCAGATCTGGCACCAAGCGATTATCACCTTTTCAAGCATATGCGAATTTTTTTTTATGGTACAAAACTGGACTTCTTCAATCGCGGAATTATGAAATTGCCTTCAAAATGGACAAAAGTTATCGAACAAAACGGCGCATATTTGATCTAAATCGGATAATCCTAACTATGTTAATTTCATCTTCAAAATGAAGCGAAAAAACGCTCAGAACTTTTTACTTCATCTAATATACAGGGTGTCCCAGGACGGAATGTCATCCCTGAAATGGGGGGTTGGGGGTGAAATTCTGAGTCAATTGATATAAGCATGTATGGTTGATATAAGCATGTATGGAGCGGTGCTCCGCCAGGCACCACTACACGCGCGCATCGCTCACCGACGTGAGCCCGCTCATCGGGCGCACCTGATTGGCCCGTCTTTAAAAATTAATAATAATTCAGGGGTTGATCTGGGAACCGTACATGCTTATATCAATCGACTCAGAATTTCAACCCCAACCCCCCACTTCAGGGATGACATTCCGTCCTGGGACACCCTGTATAGGGGGTCTGATTTAGCGAGATGTCACACGAAACTAACTTCACTGCCGCTGTGTTGTAGCAGGGTGGGAGAAGCTGCGACATGCTAATTCCTGTGATTTGTTGAAAAATGCTGCATTACCTGTAGTCATTTGTGGTTACAAGTTGTAAATTTCAATTTTGGCGTGTCTATTGCAATATTGGTGGGTTTGGGTTAGGGTTTGTTTGTGTTTGTTTATTTGGGTTTGTTTGTTTGGGTTCAAGTTTGTTTGGGTTTGTGTTCAAGCTTGTTTGGGTTTGTTTGGGTTTGTTTGAGTTTTTTTGGAGTTTTTTTGGGTTCGTTCGAAAAAATCCTATCCTCTTTTCAGTCTCATTCGATCTTATTCCTTTAGTGTTTCGCACACGTTTACTTCTTCCGTCATTTCACAGCAACGTTTACGCAAGTATTTAATACCACTTTATTAAATGAATGAAAGAAGAAAATAAAAAAAAATAACACTGACAACCGGTCCGTAACTGATCGATTTTTTGCCGAGTTCAATCAACATTCAATAGAAGCAAACAAGAACTTTCATTATTTGCACATGACGAGAGCCCGAACACGCGAAAACGTAGAACAAGATGAAGAAGCTCTAAGAACAAGAGAAAAGGAATAAATTACGAGAAATCATTGCTAAACTTACGATTTGCATCTGTCGTTTCGAATATTATAATGCGTTATAGTTAAAAGACACGGCTGAAGGCACAACTTCAGTTGCCAATAATTATATACGCGTACCGAGTTGCAAACTTGGAAAGTATACTTCGTGGACGTGAAAAAGTTTTCGATGTTGATAGAAGAGAATTCGAGTTATGGGATTCCAAACTTTCGTCCCGGAGTATCTCATTCTGGACCGAATTAAAGTACAACCTCATCGTATGTGTGCATATATGCACATGCGCGCGAACTTGTTTATGTGTGTGTGCGTACAGGTGTATGCATGTATGTATGTATCTGTATATTGAAGTTTCACACATACACACACACACACACACACACACACACACACACACACGCAAACAATGTCCGTATACAGCTCTCGTTGTACACGCGAAGACCTTAAATTTCAAACCGAGAGCTCGGCTCCGGAGGGCTCTAAAGTTTCGTGTGTAGCATCTGTTGCACACGTGAGTTATGATCGGGTTCTTGGGTCTCGTCGTATCGTTAACACCCATGGGCTTGTGTTGGGTACTTGACCTAGCTGATATACTCCATTTTTAGACTCCTACACACCTCTATGTTGAAGTGTGTGTGTGTGTATGTATATATATATTATATATAGTAAGTAAAAAAAAGTATTTGTACACCACGTGTTTTTCAAATTATCCTGCGAAAAAAAATTCAATACTTTAGCATTTTTTTTTTCGAAGAAATATTCGACAAAATTTCATTTTTTTTCGTAGGACAATTTGAAAAAAAAAGCGGTGTACAAATACTTTTTTTACCCACTGTATATATATACAGCCTTGCTCAAAAGTATTAGGCACCCTGTAAGTTTTCTATCCGGACAAAAAATTGAATATCTCGGCGACAAAAAATCGTAAGCCTATTTACCAAAAAGAATTTTAAAGCGGACAAAGCTAGCTTCATATTGCTCTTTTATATCTATTTTTGTAATTTTTTTTTTGTACCCGGTACGTCATTTTGAACATGTCAGTTTTTCACGATTTTCGCACTTTGCAAAATCGCGTGCTGGACTTTGAAAAAAAGATAATCTCACTACCTGGTGATAAGATCATTGAAAAGGACACCGTTAGCTTTAGTTTAATTTTTTTTTTAAGTTTGTGCGATTTTTTTTCGGAGAGTTATCAAGTTTCTTCTTGAAAAAAACGGTAGTTTTCCGAAAAGCCGATAGCGGCGTAACTTCAAAACTATAGAGTTTGGAATATTTAGTCTAAGAAGTAAAAAGTTGTATTTTGTTATTTTGGAGCCACTAATTTTTTATTTTCAACAATTTCTTTTTATCGCTATTTTTGGTTGATAGTCGACGATTTTTTTCAAAGTCAGCACGCGATTTTGCAAAGTGCAAAAATCGTGAAAAACTGTCATGTTCAAAATGACGTACCGGGTACAAAAAAAAAGCGCAAAAGTTAAAATAAAAAAGCAAAATGAAGCTGGCTTTGTCCGCTTTAAAACCCCGTTTGATAAATTGGCTGACGATTTTTTTTTCGCCGAGATATTCAATTTTTTGTCCGAATAGAAAACTTACAGGGTGCCTAATACTTTTGAGCAAGGCTGTAGATTTTATATTTACAGACCTGGTAAGTATCATTACAACCTGATACTATATATGTTACTCGGGTATATCGCTAATAGCCCTTCCAGTACCTGATCCTTACTCTATCCATTCACCGGTTTATTTCTCATGCAGGGCCGTGTCAGTAGGAGAGAGGGGGCAAGACGGGGTACCCGGCCAAATACTCGATCGGAATGAATCAATCACGTTCGTTCTGGCATCGTACGGTGCGCTGCCATGACACCCATCAGGCGTCCACGTCTTGACGCTCCAGAGTGCACACGTATCGAGTGATGAAGAGGGCTGATTTTTCATATACTTGTTGTCGTTTTAAAATTTCGTTTCGGATGTGTCTGTGCTCTGTCAATTAACGCTAGATGGTGACGTGCTGATGCTATACGTGCTATATTTAATGTAGAATCAGGTAAAGATCCCTATTTGATGCATTATGTATCCCTATTTTATTATTAAAATTTGATTGGCAGCAAAATAGACGGCGGGGCAAGATGGGGATCTTACCACCCCATCTTGCCCCATAGTACATGGGACACAGGATTATTCAGTTTTTTGTGATTTTTATGTTATTTTTTAGACAGTATGTGTATTATTACATTTAAATAATCTTCTTTTCATGAAACTGTATGCTACACATAGCTTCCTTTTCTCCTAGGATGTGTGCAGAATTATAAACGCAAGACGGAGAGGGGAACATGGTCCGACGAAGCTATGCGTCGAGCAAGAAATAAAAAAGACAAAAGCTGGATTAAAGAAAAAAAAACTTTATTCACGTCTGTGCGCTTTGCCTGCCCGAATAAAGCCACTTCTTTGGGTGTTGTATGATTGGGAAATAGCGTACCCTATCATGCCCCCGAGGGGTACCCCATCTTGCCCGCAGTATGGGGAAAGATGGGGAGATCTCTCTTTTTTTGTTTTTAATTTTTATTTGTTACAACTATCACTCGAATGTTCCTAATTTGACCAAATATTATGAGACTGATTATTGTAGGTTGACTTGGAGATAAATACGATTATGTGACTTTAAAAACATGAGTTTTATTGAGTTTCAAACCTTAAATACGCCGTCTTGCCCCCCTCTCCCCTGCGCCATCACCTTCCTCGTCAGTTCGCAGCGATTCTTCGTTTCCTTTCCTCGTCACTTCCCGGCCAGTTCCTGATCAGTTTCCGAAAGAGGGAACGGCGGATCGGGACCTGGCCTAAGACCTGTTACATGGCGAACCTGATCCACATTGGAAGGCCTAACCATGGCCTGATATTATCTAGAGAAAGCAGATAAGGAGCAATACGTTTTCCCGACTCAAATTTCCACACGGGCCAGATGTGGACTTGTACAAATACATATCTAAGAAGTCTGGAAAATAGAACCAGCCTTTGACCCGAGTCGAAAACTAAGGCCGAAAACTTTATTCGATTCGGCCGAAATTGTAAAAGTTGGCCTACGGTTGGCGACTTAGACCGAAAAAACGGCGAATCTTTTAAAATCGTAATAATTCAGGCGACTTATAAACCGGAACGTACCGAAAATGCGCCGGAAAAAAACGCCGGAACTTAGTTCCGGCGTGTTGATCGGCCTAACGGGTTGCAGGCTGAAAGTACGCCGAAACTTGGGATTTCAGCTTACATCAGTCAGCGTTCTGCTCAGGCCGAAAATATGCCGATACTCATTTTTTCGGTCTACTGATCGACGTCGCAGGTTACAGGCTCCTCATTATCAATCGAACTCACAAGAACAGTTCAACAATTGGCAGAATTCAGCTAATCAAAGCTGAAATTTTACATCACTTTAACTCCTAATTTTACATCACTTTAACTCCCAACTAATTTACTCAAGGCTCTGTATAAATTCATTATTTTGAATAAAAAAACACGGTGAAAAGGATCTTCTTTATTATCGTAGAGATTTAAGAGGAAGCAAGATCGAATTGCACTAATTATCACTCATTATATTACCAAATATTGATACTCGATGGGGAGACCGAAATTCCAGATTTCTGCGTGTTTTCGGCCCGAGCAAGCGGGTTGATGAAGAGGCCGAAATCGTAAGTTTCAGCGTGATTTCGGCCCGAGAAAGCAGGCTGACGGAGAAACCGAAATCCAGAGTTCAGGCGTGTTTTCGGCCTGCAAAGCCTGGCCGGAATGGTTCGCTATTCCGGCCGATTTTTGACGTGAATTCGGTCTAGACCGAAAACACGCCGGAAAATAAGACTTTTATTTTTCGACTCGGGGATTACTATCGATATGATATAATCAGCATTGAAGTCTGAGTGATGGCAAATCTAGCTCGCTGTTTAAATAGCATTTTTTTCCAAGGGGTTGCTGAGAATGTTCCATAAGACATTGGAGAAGCTTCCGCACAACCTTAGTCTGTGAGATTCTCACCGACTGTTCTTCTCTCTTCGTGTGCCTAGGATTTATAGCGCGTTAGTCTCGGTCAGAGGCTAATCATTCCTCATGCCAAGCTTCCGACTGAGAAGCATTTTCCGCAACCTATCTCCAACATTGCCCGCTGAGGCGAGACTCGCGCCGTGTTACGCTCTCCAAGTTTCTTGCGAGTCTTGTCCTTTGAGCATCCTATTGACCGTCTATTTAGAGATGACACTTGCTACAACGTGGCATTCTTTTATTTTAAAAAAATTGCACGTAATACATCAAGACGTTGCCACACATCTATCTCTCTCTGCGTCTTGGATTGTTTTTGCGGTCTGCGTAGGATACACCGACCAGTGAATGGACGAAAGCTGATTTATATTCAAAATAAGGTGTAAACTTTCGAAAAGCGGAAACTGAATTTCAATCTGAAATTTGGCATACGCCTTCATTTTAACGTTATAAGACTTGCCTTAAAAGGATTTTTGGCGACTTTTCTTTGGCAATATTTTCCGAAAAATCGAAATTTTGAAAGTTTTTACTTCAGCCCGCTGAGTATATCTATCTTCATTCTAAATACGATCCTACTATATCTATAGATAACAGGCTCAGTTCTAGCTATACCTTTATATGCTATAATAACGGTATAAAAATTATTTTCAAAAATCAATATTTCGAAAACTAAGGCTCATCGCCAAAAATCCTTTTCAGAGTAGTGTTTTAGCGTTAAAATGAAGGTTTATGCCAAATTTCAGATCGAAATTTTGTTTCCCCTTTACGGAAGCACACCCAAAATAAGTGAAGAATATGAATTGTCGATGAAAACCCGAATCACTATAATTTAGGAGAAAAAAAAATCAGGAAAATCGTTAAAACCAATTTCTTAGTGGAATATCGAATTTTGATGCCACACGGAACTTTTCTAGCTTGGGACAATTGCACACCGCGCAACTTAGTTACGAAACGACTGTGCACGGTAGATGTTTTAAAATAGCAATGCTCGATTCTGAATCACTCTTCAGGAGAATCGATTTTTTGTATCGATTCTCTGGCGTTCGATTTTTTGAGAATCGATTTTTCTAGGCCACTATCGTTTCTTTGTCTGGATGGGGAATAATCAAACGATTATTTCTCGAACGCAGCAGGAAAGAGGCGCGGATCGATTTTTTCACTAGGAAAAAGACTTCGGCCTTAAGGCCTTAGACCACTAGGGTTTTTTAAAAATCGATTTTTTTTGTTGTTAAAAATGTACCTTAGTACCTACTCGATTTTCGAATTCTAGCGCAACCCCTCTTGATTCATGTCGTGACTTTCTACTAACTTTAAACGCGTTTATCTCAAAATTACATTTTTCAAGTCGGCCGGACTCATAACTCAAACAAATTTCAATCGATTCACTTGAAATTTTAACTGTATATTTAGAATTACATTTTCTGAAGCACTACGTAGGATTTTTTTATTATATTGCATAGTTCCTTTTTTATAAACAATTTTCTGACGATTTTCTCATGGCATTTTATACTTTTTGTTTTAGAAATGCGCCATTGTGACAAAAAATAATATATAAAAAAAATCCTACGTACTTCTATGGCTATTCTTATATATAATCGAAAAAACTTTAGTGTCTCATCATAACTCAAAAATTATAGGAGCTGTTGGTCCAGCCGTTGACCTTCCAGAAATAAAGGCGTCATCGGAAAAATGGTGCACAGTCGCCATTTTGACATGTATCGCTGTGAAAAAATAATTTTGTATAGTCAATTACGTGTATAATAAAACCCCTATTTTCTAATTCCGATGTATTTTATGGTTTCGCTGACTAAAAATCATAACATATGCCCTTTTTTTTGGCCTCTAGAGTGGCCTAAAGCCTTAAAAGCATGCACAAGGCCCACATAACCTCACAAATGTTCAAACCCAGCTTCCCGACGTAGAGCTTAACGATTTTCATTTGCCCTTAATATTATTCATCTTTAAGAGAAATCTCTGTTCGAAAATTTTAGCTATCTCTCTCGCACTCGAATGTCACGTAATACACCTTATACTTTGCCTTGAGGGGCCAGTCCACTTTGAAGTCCACTTTGATTTTTTGAAAATTTCAAAAAATCGATTTTTTTGTACTGTTTTCGAAAGTACATACATTCAGAAATATTGTGTCAAAATTTTATGAAAATCCGAGCTCTCTAAGTATTTTTTTTTTTTCCTGAACGTCAGGACCTCATTTCGTCTACCTGAGCGTATAGCGCGCTCGGCCGACCCATCGGCCACAAACATCCTCCTGCTCTTTCTGAGGAAGTACAGGAAGTTTTAAAACCTATTTACGAGGATCTCACCAAAACAGAACTGCTCGAAAGGTGTTTAGGTGGCCATACGCAAAACAATAATGAAAGTTTTAACAACTGCGTATGGAATATGGCACCTAAACACATGTTCAACGGCAAAAAAATCGTAGACATTGCCTGCAAAGTTTCCGCGTGTGTCTTTAATGAAGGATTTCGTCTAGTGCTTAAAATAATGGAAATAATGGGCGTCAAACTCGGCCCGATCGCCATCAGATTCGCCGACAATCGCGATGACGAGCGTGTTCGCTCTGCAAACCGCCGCAGTTCTGAGTGCTCAAAAGAGACCAGAACCAAACGAAAGCAAGCAAAACTTGAAGAAATCGACGATGATGAGCAATCAGAAAGGATTTTGTACGGTGCAGGAATTGCCGATTGAGTTTAGGTAAGAGTTTTTCATAGTATAAACTTCAAACGCGTTTTTCTCGAAAGAACGTTTTCAAAATCTAGCTCCATCGTATCTCTAAAACTAATAAACCGATTCTCTTGAAATTTGAACCACATATTGTAAACATGATTCGCAACAAGATGACCCTCGATGGTTTTAAAATTTTTATTTTTACTCTTTTTTTTGCGAAAAACTGCGAAAAAACGCGTTTTTTTACTTTTTTCGTTTTTCATCTGCCATTTTTTTATTTTTTGATAAAACTTTATATCCGAGGCTCATTTTGTAGCTGGTGTCATACTGAATCTAATGGACTTTGATTTTTTTGTTTCAGACAAGCCGTTGCCGAGTTGTGATGGAGCTACCTAGCCCACCTATTTTTGAGGCGTTACCTTAAACTATAGTTTTTGTACTTAAAAATGAATTAAATTTTTTTTAAAATGTATTTCAAGACTTTATTTATCAAGCCCAACAACTTTTATATTCATATCTTTTATAAAATCCTCAAAAAAAAATCGCGAAAATAGCCTTTTTTCGTGGCTCCAAAGTGGACTGGCCCCTTAAAGGATTGCAAGATGTACGCCTTTCTTTGTTCAGAGTGTGCTGTTTATTTTGACCGCATACATTTAAGCCGTTTGTGTGTGTTTTTTTTTATAGTATAACATAAAACATCTTTTACGTGTCGATTTTTTGCAGAATCGATCCCGAAATCGATTTTTTTCAAAAGATCGAACATCTCTATTGTAAGGCGAAAAAGAAAGTTTTTATGAGTTTTAGGGGTAAGTATTAGTTTTATTATTCAAGATAGAAGCCATCTTTGATTTTTAGCAAAATTTTTAAATAAATTTAAAATAGTGATACAGATGTAACATTCAATATATGCAATGTACTTTTTCAAAAAAATCTACGAAAGGACTAAACAAATAAACCGTGTAGTTTGTTTGTTTGGTCCTTTTATATTGTCTCAATTTTTTTAACTTACTTATATATATTCGATATCAATAAATCTCGTTGTCAGATCTCACACCGTTCTTCGTTCCTTGTAAATATCGTATTTCATATTTGCCTTCATATCAGGATTTCGATTTTGACTCTATTGCGTTGACGCGATTTTGGCAGTTACCCGCGTTCGATATTGAATTATCTCGTTATTCAATCTCACTTCGCTTGATTCGTTGCAGATATCACTTCGCTATTTGCATTTAATCCGATCTTCACTTTTGGGAGAATTCAATTATATCGCTTTGAACCGCACCTTTCAATATGAACGTATTCCATTTTCGATCTGACAGTCACTTGTAATATGACTACTTTCCGTTATCGCGATTGTCAGTCGCCAATAACGTCCGTCAATCGAATCCTCGCTACGCCCACATATCGATTTATCTATTCTTAGATTTTACGTAGCATGCATTGTAACTTGGTCATTTAACTATTGTAGCAAAATTTACCAATGATACAGTACACAAGTATTAAAAGTGAGATCTGCGGCTTTTTTCTTTAAGAAAAATATTTGCAATCTTTCATTTCGCCTTATTTATTATTTGGAACAAAGCATATTCCATTTTATGTTTATAGTTACATGAGATTGTTCAATTTTGACATTTTGTTCATTCGTTTGATGTTTGTATGCCGAAAATAATCACCTGTAAAGAAAATATCCGAATCTACGGAGTTTCGGGCCAAGTGATAAATGTTACCCTTTGATTCAAATTGGTACAGTAGATTTTTTGACATATACTGAATGCACCCTTCAAATTCTAGATCGATCGTCTACGTCAACGGTTCTTAAACTTTTAAGGCCACGGAACACTCAATGAATCATTTTGGGAATCCGTAAAAACGGAGCCCCATACCAAATGATAAAAAATGAAAGATACCGCACTTTGAAATGAGAGTATAAACATTTATAACAAAAGATATTTCATAGAAAGATTAATGAGACGAATGGAACTGCTCTACTGTTTTAACAATTATTGTTTTAATGTTTGGTTTTATGCCTGATAATTGTATACGTATATCTGTGGCAGCATCCATTCTAGGCCTAAATTTTTTTTTCGTATAGGTACACGGAGAGAATTAAATGTTAAAAATTACCGTGCAGTAACGGTAACCCGATGACAACCCTGAAACTTCGCTTATTATTACTGAGTGAAGCACAGATTTTCACGAAAATAAAATAAAATTTCTTCTTCAGATAGAAAATTTTACCAGATTTCCTAACAAATTTTGATGTGTAAGAAAATACGCAAAACTTAAATTTAAAAAATATATAATATCAGCGAAATTTTACTGTGCATTTTATTATTTTATGCCTTTCAAAAATGTCTATAAAAAAGTATCGCCTTTATAACAGTTATTTTAAGATTTATTATAAAATTTAATGAGTGTTATAGGAAAATGTATTGTGCTCTCGGTAAAAATTATCGTGCGCGCTACCCTTCTTGTATAGTAAAATTTTAGCTACGTATTTGAAATTTTCTGTAACGTGAGTTAAAAAAAACTTGTCGCATACGAATTATTATGCTTTTCTCACTTGTCACCACATTGAAATATATCACGGTAATTTTTACCGTGAAATTCACGACAAAAATTATTTTTTAATTCTCTCCGTGTATAAGCGGTAAAGCCTACTTCACATTGATACGTTGCTACAAAAGGGAGCAAGGTGAGGATTGCCTTTTTGGCAACTTCGGGGTATTCACTTTTAACGTTAACCCAAAACTCATTAAGACGGGCAACCACTTTAGATGCTTCAAAAAATCATTTTTTTTTTTTCATAAATCGTTAGCAAAATATCTTAAGAATACACCCTGAAAATTTCAAAACGATATTCGGATTCCTTCTAACGGTATGTATATAAATGATAAAGACTCTCCGCTCGACTCCCAAAGCTCTCGGAACGGAGCTTGAGCACATCCACCCCCATTATACCCGGCTGTACATGAGCATATTCTTCCTATGTATGAATATCTATCAAGAGAGGATTTATTGCAGAGATGTTTAGGCGCTCATACCCAGAATGCAAACGAAAGTTTTAACTTGACCGTTTGGCGATTAGCTCCAAAACATCTCCATTCTGGGCACAAAACAATCGAGGCAGCGGCATTTCTTGCTGCTATTTTATTCAATGAAGGAAATTCAGCCCTACTCATGGTTATGAATGAATTACAAATCGTACTTGGCAGGCAGAGCTACGGATATGCCGAGCAAATGGATCAGATGCGCGTAGCTCGGCAAAATAGAAAAATTTCATTAGAGACAAAAGAAGCTCAAAAAGCTCGTAAAGAGGAAATGCAAGCTTTAAATGAGTTGCATGAGGAAGAGGAAGGACTGCTGTATGGTGCTGGAGTCGCTGATTAATCGGTAAGACACTTTATCGTTTGATTAAACACATTTGACTTTGAGTTTTTCGTTCGTGAAACTTTAAACGTGTTTTCCTCGAAACGACATTTTTTCAATTTGCGGGAATCATAACTCAAAAACTAATTTATGGATCATCTTCAAATTTGGAACACATTTACATAATATAATTTATTAAAACATGAACGTAAAGTTGGAAAGATTAGATTGTTTAAAACATATTTATTATTGCAAAATGTCGGGAAAAAAAATGCTGAAAATCGATCATTTCTTTTCAAACACGTTCCAACATTCAATTCTCGATTTTTTTGCAAAATTTAGGTTCATGTTCTTAAAAAACATCTCAAGAATGTATAAAAATTTGTTCAACTATTTCAGATGCGAATTGCGAGCTGCACAATTCCCGCAAATCGACAGCCACGACGATGACACGCCAATATGAAAAAAATATGAATAAATTATTGTCAGAGTTGCGGAAATTTCCGTTTTTTTTCACAATAAAAAAAATCCAAAAAATCATCTAATTTTCGGTCTCCTAAAGTGGTTGCCCATCTTAAGTGGCACAGACACAGACGTGTCTTTTAGTGCGGATGAGCTCGGAACATCTATCAATAATTCATATTCCAGTACGGTCAGCATGGCAGGTTTACTTTTATTGACAAATGGATTCTCTACCCACTCGTTGTCCATTGTCAGAATAATTCGCGAAGTAATCTGATAAAGACTTCACTAAATGTCCCATTATCATATTTTGAATTTCATTTGGTAATTCTAACTCGTTTTCTTTCACAAAATTAAATAAAAGTGGAACACATTAAACATTGCTTTTTTCAACGCACATATGCCAGAAATGATTTTTATTATAGCCAAAATAATCCAATGCTTTAATGACAAAAAGTAACTAATTCGCGAAACCCCGGTGACTTTCCCACGGAACCCTTGAGTTCCGCGGAACACAGTTTAAGAACCGCTGGTCTACCACCATTTCCATCAAATTTACAATTAAAAAAACACTTTTTAACACAGGGAGATGCCTACACTCATCGCTGATCGGCAGTTTTATGCACGAAGTAGTGCAAAGAAATGATAAGAATCGTACGAAAAACTGTCAAACGACTCAATACATTATGATAATCATGTCACATCATGTAAAAAATCTCTAAGTACTCGATTTTCGAATTCTAGCGCAACCCCTCTTGATTCATGTCGTGACTTTATACTAACTTTAAACGCGTTTACCTAAAAACTACATTTTTCAAGTCGGACGGACTCATAACTCAAACAAATTTCAACCGATTCACTTGAAATTTTGAATGTATATTTAGAATTACATTTTCTGAGGCACTACTTAGGATTTTTTTTATTATATTGCATAGTTCCTTTGTTATAAACAATTTTCTGACGTTTTATTCATGGCATTTTTCACTTTTTGTTTTAGAAATGCGCCGTATTGACAAAAAAAAACAATATATCAAAAAAATCCTACGTACTTCTATAGCTATTCTTATGTATAATCGAAAAAACTTTAGTGTCACCATCATAACTCAAAAATTATAGGAGCAGTTGGTCCGGCCGTTGACCTTCCAGAAATAAAGGCATCATCGGAAAAATGCTGCACAACCGCCACATTTACATGTATCGTTGTGAAAAAATAATTTTGTATAGTCAATTATGTGTATAATAAAACCCCCATTTTTTAATTCCGATTTATTTTATGGTTTCGCCGAAAAAAAATCACAAAATATCCCCTTTTTTGGCCTCTAGAGTGGCCTAAGACTTTAATTGGTTGCTATAAATTAAATAACAAAAAAAGACAAAGTATCGGCTTTGCCCGAGCCCCCGGCTAAAGTGGATACGGCATAACGGCAAATTGGATAACAACAAAGCAATCGTTGGAAACGTAAGTTACTAACAAAATGATCTGTATAAGGTGGCGTACGCTAACTCGTACTTTTTGGCTGTTCCTTTGATGTATTCTCCAGCTTTAAATAAATTTATTGCTGTTCGCATGACGTCTGCACTTCAAGAACTTTGCGTCGTCTTCTTTTGTATTTATTAACCATTTGAAACGAAATATGCAGCTTATTATATATAATGAAATTCTTTACGATCACCAGACAAAGTGAATACCTTATTCACTTTGCCCTATTCGCTTTGCCCCACGTGGTCACTCCAAAAACGCGCAAAAATTAAATGATCCATCTGCACCGTTTATTAATTATTATTGACATTTTTTTAAATGAAAACGTTCGATTTTTTTCCCGCCCCGACGAAACGTAGAGGCGAACTGTGGTAACGTCGCATGAGTGTTAAATGGCGCGCGTGTTTGAATGCCACTAATTGCCGAGGCGCGACTACACGTTCAATAAAATGCATTTTTAAAGAGAAGTAATATATTTTGTTTCTAACACTTGACATTTATCGTTCAGCATTGATTGGGTTTGATGAAGAAATGTAAATGTTTTTTTTTCTTCTAATGGACTGCTTGAGTTTGTTTCTGTTCGATAAAATGCATTTTTAAAGAGAAGTGATAAATTTTCTTCCTAACACTTGACATTTATCGTTCAGCATTGATTAGTTTTAATGAAGAAATTTTTAAATGTTTTTTTTTTTTCTAATGGACTGCTTGAGTTGCATGACGTTGAAGTTTGCATCGTTGGAGTGCAACGATTTTTTTTGTTTATTTTTCATTTCTTTATTTTTATAATTATCCAAAGTCTTGCTTTTCAAAACTAACGTCGCAAATGTCTAATAATAATGCTTAAAAATGTTTGAGTCATTTTCATAGGCTAAATCGGCCAGAAAAAAATTAAACAATTAAAAAGAATTCGTTTTCGTTGCATTCCAATGATGCAAACTTCAAAGTCATTGAGTTGCTGTGCTTGTTGACGCCCACAGTAACAGAGTAAGTGTTACCAACCGTGAAAAAAAAAAACAAACCCGCAATACAAGCAGTATGCTGTCGCTAAAATTATCAATTTTTTTCAAATATAAAATAATGAAAAAATACGCATTGATATAACATTTAAAACACGTTATTAATACGCTCGTGTAAAAATAATAATAATTTCCAATGCATTACTCGAAATTTATTGCAGTAATCGTGTAGTTCGTATTACTTTGTTGCCGCTATTTGTTTGTTCAATTCTCGCATTGTGTTTGTTTCCTAATTTATTACAATTATAATCAATTATTCAGTGAAATAGCCAGTTTTATTCGGGCCCCTAAACTTCGTTTCGGCGAAAGATTCATGAAAATCGATTCAATAATACTCGAGTTATCAACGGGCAAATGTAGACAGGGAGACAGACAGACCATTTTTTTTTTTTTTTTACAAAATACAATTTTTCCACTTAATTACGATAATGCCAGTAATCTGTGACGAAATTTTGTTGAAATTCAAAAATGACAAAGTACCCTTTGACCTTTTATCATATGCAAAATGTATATGCTTATGCGCGCGTGCGTGCGGGCGTGCGTGCGGCGTGTGTGTGTGTGTGTGTGTGTAGGTGTAAGTAGCTATGTATACGTGTATGTATGTGTATATCAGGGGTAGACGAGACGTCGACCATTATTTTCTGTGAATCAACGTTTTCTACTGTGAATACGATAAAAACGTAACATCGGTCTCGGTTAATAGACGAACATTGAACTTCCTGTTTACGTATCGCAGTTATTTCTTACACTGTTCAACATGAAAAACTTGCGGAGCATACGCAGTGCACATATCGAGCTAAAAACACAATGTTTAGAAATGAATGTAAAAAATAAACGAGTTTTAGGGCCTTAGGCCACTCTATGATTTTCCAAAAATCGATTTTTGTTTTTTTTTTTTTTTTAGTTAAAATCTGTACCTTAGTACCTATAAAATTATATTCCAAAAGATTATGGGTGTGAAAAATCTCTAAGTACTCGATTTGCGAATTCTAGCGCAACCACTATTCATTCATGTCGTGACTTTCTATTAACTTTGACGCGTTTATCTCAAAACTACATTTTCCAAGTCGCCCGGACTCATAACTCAAACAAATTTCAACCGATTCACTTGAAATTTTAAATGTATATTTAGAATTGCATTTTCTGAGGCACTGCGTAGGATTTTTTATTATATTGCATAGTTCCTTTTTTATAAACAATTTTCTGACGATTTTCCCATGGCATTTTATACTTTTTGTTTTAGAAATGCGCCATTTTGACAAAAAAACAATATATCGAAAAAATACTACGTACTTCTATAGATATTCTTATGTATAATCGAAAAAACTTTAGTGTCTCGTCATAACTCAAAAATTATAGGAGCTGTTGGTCCGGCCGTTGACCTTCCAGAAATAAAGGCGTTATCGGAAAAATGCTGCACAATCGCCATTTTGACATGTATCGCTGTGAAAAAATAATTTTGCATAGTCAATTGCGTGTATAATAAAGCCCCTATTTTGTAATTCCGATTTATTTTATGGTTTCGCTGAAAAAAATTACAAAATATGCCCTTTTTTTAGACTCTAGAGTGGCCTAAGGCCTTAAGTTATTTTATTGATCAAGAATTTTCTGAGAGCTTTGTAAAACTAGTTTAGACATTTTTCATTGAATGTTTGGGTTTGTTTGGGTTTGAAACTGTTGCCGGTGGTACACCGACCGCACACTTCAAAAGTTTGGCCACCCCTGGTGTATATGAATGTCTATGCATACGGATATGTCTATGTATACTAGGGTGGTCATTATTTCGGGTCAAAATTAATTTTACCTTTTCCGCCGACCTAAATCGGTTCGAAATACGTAAAAAGTAACGCTGTAATTTTTTCAGATTTTTAAAAAAATGTTTAACCCTTGACCACGGGGGTTAAAGTTTTCCATTTAAAATACATGGGGTTTTCCTGCGTTTGCAGTCACTATTTTACTGTGGGCCTAAATATGTTTGTAAAATCTTGAAATTTTCAGAAATTAGTTTACAAGCATGTTGCTACATGGAAAAAATTTCCAAAACCCCTACCCTCAAAATGTTGTATAGCATCACCATAATAATTATAACTTTTTTTTTTATATTTTTTTTTTTATTTTGCTTCCTCGTTTTTTTATAAATGTATTTAAAATAGAATAATTTTCTAAACGAGTTACAAATTCTTAAGTATTGTCTCGTTTTTTGCGTCTGGATGATTTTTTCGATATTCTCTTACAATTTGTAAAATGAACTGTTTTTGTTGTTCGTTCCGTGTGAGTATTTCATTGTAATCGGTGAACAGTGTTCACCGATCCGTGTGAGTATTTCATTGTAATCGATTAAATACGAAGCCATTCTGTTAACAGTTTTGTTATTTCTCACGGTTGATACAGAACCCTTGTACTCGAGGGAAGGTAAAGAATTTCCGACTTTTTGTCAATTTTTAAAAATTTGTAAAAAAAATTTCAAAACCCTGAAAAAATTCTTGAAAAATTTATATCCATTCGGAAAAATTAACAATTTCATTTCAAATAACAAAAAAAAAACAATTTTATATAAATTTAAACAAATAATATTATAAAAGTATCGAGTATCGAATAACTTTTCGTTACTCGATATAAAAGTATCGAGTATCGAATAAATGTTCGCTACTCGATACAAAAGCCGCGATCTCCAACAATAGCTTGATACTTTTTGTATCGAGTAACGAAAACCTTTTCGATACTCGATACATTTGTATCGAGCAAAACGTAACGCCCGATACAGATTTTGGACAACTCTGATGTAATGTGCCTATATGTATAATACAATTCTCTGTGTGCATGTATGCATTCACATACGTCAACATTTTTAAATTTATACGTAAGCTTGTATATCATTTATTGCCTACAACAGAGCGGGAAAAATATTTGAAAAAAAATTAGCTTTATTTGCTGGCATCGTTAGAAGCAAAAGGGCAATCTTCAACATTTCCCATAGCCCGGTAAAAGAATTAACATCCTTCGTAATTCTAGCTCAAAGGGGCGGAACGTGACAATTTTTCTTCTCTAAATACGTTCTACGGCGAACAGGTTGAAATTCATGGTTCCAGTCTCCCGGGGAGACGAGATAATATCGTCACGGATAATCTAAATACGTATGCGCAGCTCCACGGAAAAAGGGATATGTGTTTCTTTTTTTTTTTTTAGAATCCGTGGGCCATCACGCCCACGAAACGTGACCACGACGCTTTACACAAAATTGTCCGAACCGTGGGTGTCGAAGGTTCAAAGACCCAACAACTTTTCGAAAAAATAACGAATTTATTTACCGATCGCTTCTTACGTGTTTCAATCGATATTAAATGCAAGGATATTTTACCATCTATTTTCTAGAAATAGATGGTACTAAGAAACGGTACTAGATTTTGGTTTCGTAATTTTTTCACTGTGTCAATGTACATTGCACTTTCTTACCCAGCTTGCAAGGAAGAATAGGTATTACGTAATACTGGATAAATTACACTGTCTTCAATCGTTCAAATACTCAATATTCAATCGCTTTTATATCCATCTGCACTTTCTTATATGGGTAGGGTTGAATAATGAGACTAAAAAACCAATTGTAGGAGTTTTAGAGAGGATATAAATAGCGTTGAAGTTTACATCGGTGGAATGCGTTCAAAAAAATGTATTTTTTCCGACATGTGAAGAGGGTAAAAATGTTATGGTATGAGGATACTTCAAACTCCAGGTAAGATGGTGAATACAGTCCCATTCGAAGCCGGGCACTATTATATACACGGAGAGAATTAAAAAGTAATTTTTGTCGTGAATTTCACGGTAAAAATTACCGTGATATATTTCAATGTGGTGACAAGTGAGAAAAGTATAATAATTCGTATGCGACAAGTTTTTTTTAACTCACGTTACAGAAAATTTCAAATACGTAGCTAAAATTTTACTACACAAGAAGGGTAGCGCGCACGATAATTTTTACCGAGAGCACAATACATTTTCCTATAACACTCATTAAATTTTATAATAAATCTTAAAATAACTGTTATAAAGACGATACTTTTTTATAGACATTTTTGAAAGGCATAAAATAATAAAATGCACAGTAAAATTTCGCTGATATTATATATTTTTTAAATTTAAGTTTTGCGTATTTTGTTACACATCAAAATTTACTAGAAAATCTGGTAAAATTTTCTATCTGAAGAAGAAATTTTATTTTATTTTCGTGAAAATTTGTGTTTTACTCAGTAATAATAAGCGAAGTTTCAGGGTTGTCATCTGATTACCGTTACTGCACGGTAATTTTTAACATTTAATTCTCTCCTTGTATTTACGCCAAAAATCGATCGACAAGTCGATTTTACCCAGGGTGACCACGAAGGGCAAACAATATGTTTGGTTTTTTTTTTCTCATGCCTACGTCTACGACCCTGGTCGCCAATCAAAAGGGCTTTCCGCGCACCGTTGTAAACAAACGTACAAAAGTACATAACAATTTTTTTTTTATTCGCACATATTCTTGATGGATCAATGTACAGTCGATTATCCGAATCAATTGGGACCGGGCACTTTTCGGATAATCGAAAATTCGGATAACTGAACAGCAATATTTCGTGGGCGAAAAAAACGTTGTTTCTTTCAATATGATAAAATATATACAGGGTGGACCATTTAACGTGACCACCCCAAATATCTCCGTTGCCTTTAGAGTGACGAAAAAAACGTCAGAAGGTAATTTGATTGATTTCGAAGGGCTGATACAATGGTGAAAAATTCATTTTTGTCAAGGTCATAGTTTTTGCGTTCTCAAGGTCATCAATGGTTTTTCAAATGGGAACATGTTTTTTTTTTATTAAGACGTTTTAGCTGATATTCAGAGGAATTTAACGACCTATGATATCATGACCGTGAAATGATTTTTCACCAAAATACAGGTGTAAAAACGGCAAATCGTGATCGTATTGACAATAAGAATATCTGAATAACGTAATTGAATTTTTTGTGCAGAAAATTTATTGTAACAAATGTTCGAAGTGATGGCCATTAACCTCGACACATTTTTGAAGACGTCGGATCAATGATTCTCTTGATCTTCGAATAGTTTCTGGTGTGATAGCGGCGCAGGCTCTTGTAACTCGTTCTCGCATGTTCGCCAACGTCGTCGGAACATCATGCCTGACTGTACAATTACTCTGCTTGACTGAACAATACCATCTTTGATACGGTTATTACATGTTACTTTGGATGGGTACACTTGTCTACTGATTCTAATATTGGTAGATGGTAAACATTCTTCACTCTACTACAGTTTTACTACGTTACAATGCCAGTATTTACAAAGATCAGAAACAACTCCGACTATTGACATTATTGTATCCGTTGGATAACCTGCGCCGCTATCACACCAGAAACTATTCGAATTCAAGAGAATCATTCATCCGACGTCTTCAAAAATGTGTCGAGGTTAATGGCCATCACTTCGAACATTTGTTACAATAAATTTTCTGCACAAAAAATTCAATTACATTATTCGGATATTCTTATTGTCAATACCATCACGATTTCCCGTTTTTACACGTGTATTTTGGTGAAAAATCATTTCAAGGTCATGATATCATAGGTCGTTGGATTCGTATTAATATCAGCTACAACGTCTTAAAAAAAAAAACATGTTCCTATTTGAAAAACCATTGATGACCTTGGGAACGCAAAAACTATGACCTTGACAAAAATAAATTTTTCACCACTGTATCAGCCCTTCGAAATCAATCAAATTACCTCCTGACAGTTTTTTTCGGCACTCTGAAGGCAACGGAGATACTTGGGGTGGTTACGTTAAATGGTCCACCCTGTATATTTAAAAAAATACAATGAACATACACCGACGCTCGTGGTTGGGCGGTCGGGGTGAGGCTTGGGCGATCACTGATGTCAAGCAGCCTCGGACGGGGTCAATACTTGGTGCGGTGACCGCTTAGCCGTGCTCTGGCTGGCGCATCGACGAGTGAGCGGGAGGCCGTTTTTCTGAGGCCTTGGTGTACATACCTTGATTAAAAAGGTCCGTATGCCAAGTAATCAGAGAATACAGGGCCGTCTATACCGGTACGGGTTTTCCACAGTTTCCCCGTACCCTCGGCAAATGTGGTATAGTGTAGCGTAAGTCGGCTGTGACCGCAACGGGGGTTAGGTGACGAGTGGGGTACTGGAAGGAATGAAAAATATGGGACTGGTAATAAGCGCAAAAGGCGCGTACCATTGGAACACACCAATAAAAAATAAATAAAATAAAAATACAATGAACATTAATATTAGATGAAGTAAAAATTCTGAGCGTTTTTTCGCTTTATTTCGACGATGAAATTAACATAGTTAGGATTGTCCGATTTAGATCAAATGTGCGCCGTTTTGTTCGATAACTTTTGTCCATTTTGAAGGTAATTTTCATAATTCCGCGATTGAAAAAGTCCTCATTCCTATTGGTAAAAAACTTGACCAGCTCATTTTCACAAGCCTCTCTTGAGGCCAGTTTTGTACCATCAAGAAAATTTTGCAAATGCTTGAAAAGGTGATAATCGCTTGGTGCCAGGTTTGGACTATACGGCGGGTGCGATAGAACCTCCCATCCAAGCTCTCGGAGCTTCTGGCGCGTCGTTAAAGATGTGTGCGGCCTGGCGTTGTCTTGATGGAACACAACACCCTTTCTATTGGCCAATTCTGGCCGCTTCTGGTCGATCGCCTGCTTCAATCTGGTCAGTTGTTGACAGTAGATGTCCGAATTGAGTGTTTGGCCCAATGGGAGCAGCTCATAGTGGATGATTACCTTCCAATCCCACCAAACACACAGCAAAACCTTCTTGGCCGTTAATCCGGGCTTGGCGATCGTTTGAGCCGACTCACCGCGATTGGACCACGATCTTTTTCGGCTGTTGTTCTCGTATGTGACACATTTTTCATCGCCAGTCACCATCCGCTTCAAAAATGGGTCGATTTCGTTACGTTTCAGCAAAGAATCGCAGGCATCAATTCGGTCCAAACGGTTCTTTTGCGTCAATTCGTGTGGCACCCATACATCGAGCTTCTTCTTGAGACCAGCCTTATGCAAATGGTTCCAAACGGTTTTCTGGCTAATCTTCAGTTCCTGGGCAATGGAATAAGTGCTCACATGCCGGTCCGACTCGACGATTTCCTTGATTTTATCGACATTTTCCACGATTGGCCTACCAGAGCGTGCCTCATCTTTGACGTCCATATTACCAGAACGGAATCGTTGGAACTTTGCTGTTCCATTCGACACTGTATTGGGTCCATAAACAGTACAAATTTTCTTGGCCGCCTGCTCCGCCTTTCCACCTTAGTCGTAGTGGTACTGAAGAGTGTATCGAATTTTCTCTTTTTCTACCTCCGTTTTGGAACGCTGTAACACACAACTGGCTTCACCAAACACAAAACTGTCAAAGAACTTTTTCTGAAGCGTAATGTCACCTTTAAATCGCTGTATAGTATGGCCCGATGCGATGTATACATCTTGAGATATGGCTCACTAAAGACATCTAGCGGAAAACGCTCAGAACTTTTTACTTCGCCCAATATGTTAATAATACAAGTATATTTTTGGTGAATTGAAAATAACCATTGTATCCATTTAATGCTATAGAACGAAGTTAAATATATATTTAAAAATAATCAACATTCGTACATCTTTGAGTTCTTATGTATTTATTTATCAAAAAGTCGACAATTTTCTTCCGCGTCACAACGGAAGCTCGTTTTTCTTTGCTGCCAAATCTCGCAATCGTTTTAGAAGGCGTTGCATTGAACAACATTCAGTCTGCGTTTCGTACCACTCCATTGCCGTAGTATATAGGGCGTAATCGTTCGAATAACTGAGCATTCGTACAACAAAATTATCGTTCAGACAATTGATATTTTGAATAACGCAAATTGCCATTCGGACAATTGACGTTTCGGATAAACCAAATCGCCATTCGGATAATTGACGTTCTGATAAACGACGCTCTACTGTACATGTGTAAAAAACTAATTTCGTAAAGAAAACGAGAACAGTTTCAACGTAATTCCAACCTGAAGATCATTTTCAAAATGGCGCTTCAGACAACAATATAACATATAGGCTTGAATATAACATACAGTGGGTAAAAAAAAGTATTTGCACACCACGTGTTTTTCAAATTATTCTGTGAAATAAAATGAAATACTTCAGCATTTTTTTTCGAAGAAAAATAAAATGCTCTAAAAAAAATTTCGAACATTTTATTTTTCGGATAATTTGAAAAACAGGCGCAAATCCTTTTTTTTTACCCACTGCAGATTGAATATTATTTGGAAGAAAGTTCAGCAAAACTTATCGAGGGAAAATAGTTTGATAAAACAAGGAGAAGTATCACGAAAAGAATTTCAAAACAGGTTTGCAAACAAAAAGCCACTTTGTGGAGTGTTTTGAGCGCGCGTTAACGACGAAAACAACTTTTCCATATCGCATTATCGATGGAAGAATAAAAAAAATGCCCGAGAGAGAGAGAGCTCTCATCCGTCGAGAGACAAAGGAAAAGCGCGAAACCTACACAACACAGTGAGACACTAACCTTTTCGAGACACTCCTGTCCGATTGCTCGTGGATCGACTTGAACCTCGAGAATCACCGAGTTGGCTTGGCTCACGAGGCACCACATGTTTTATCCTCTTGTCGTCTTCTTCTCTTTTTTTTTTTAAAAAAAGAAACAAAAAAACCGCCAAATTTTGTTGAAACTCCGTGCGTTGATTTCAATACAATACAACTCTTTTGCCTCGTATTCGCGTCGTTTCGAATGCGTCACTTCGTAAACGAATTAAGAGAATTGAAAACGCCGCGTGCTCTGCTTTTACGTCGTCATCGTCGCACGTTTTTTAGCTTCGGCGACAGACGAAAAAAAAAAAACGAAAGGAAACACTTGTAGGGCAATCGCTCGTGACGCGATTAATTTGAGAAGCGGCCAAAAAAAAAAAAAAAAAAAAAGAAGACTGAAAAAATAACGCGATGGAAGAGAACGAAATTGAAACACACACACTTGGACGATGTGACACGATGAATCAGAAGCGAAACGAAAGATTTGTAGAGAAACAAAAAAAAATCCAATTTACACGTGCGTATGATTGAGAGATATGTTGTATTAAAAATTGTATAGAGCCGCGTCGTCGTGATGTTCTTTTTGTTTTTTTTTTTTTTTTTCTTTTCTTCTCCTCGAATTCAATCGTCCGGATTCGCGGCTGGTCGGCGACCGGTTATAGTTTTCTCCTCTTTCATAACAGCTCAAAAATCATACACAATCGCCTCACGGACTGTCAGTGTCTCCTCCAAGGACTTCACAAGTGCGTAGCCGAAAGTGCCGTTTATTTTATTATCGCAAAACAATAAGAACCCACGCGTCTCCTCGTCAGCTTCCATCTCCCCTCTCGTTTCCGCTAAACTCCTCGCACTCACAAACTCTCGACGAATGCGTCTCACACTTCAATTTATTCACCTCGCGGATTTTATCGTATTGAAGAACGCAAGAAAATAACACGAAATTCACACGTTCGAGAAATGAAGAAACGAGAGACAAAGAACGAACGAACACACACGCTTGGAGCAACTCTCCGAATAGAATTCACGAACGTACGTAAGAAAAAATAAAAAGCGTTGTTGTCACAAGCAGCCGCTGTGTGCGAGTAGCGAGCCGACTGCGGCCTCGCTACGCTCACAGCTGATTCTCTCCGTTACCCCCACTCCTAAACTTCCCCCTTCTACCTGCCACGCGCCAACCAACCGTGCACCGGCCTGTCGCCTAACCCCTCTGCGCCCCGCCGAACCCGCGTGAGCCGGTAGCTCTTCCGTCGCGCAGGTTTCGCTCTCGTTACTACAAAACGTACGCAATGCATTGTTTCGTCTTTCTTCATTTAAGGGGTTATGTGGGTTTCGAAGCCAAAAAAAAGGATATTTTCTCTATTTTTTTTAAAAATATTATATACAAATTATTTTATTCAAAATGTTAAGCACATAAAAGAGGAACATTTCAACAATATTAAAAAAAAAAATTTCATCCAAAAATTTGGGAAATTCAGCCGGTGGGACCTGGTTTCCGGAGACCCCTGAAAAAAAAGTGTCCTCGTGGTGGTCAGGATAACTCATGATAGCTTTATCTGAAATTAAAAAACCAAATTTGGCTGTACTTCCGAATAGCTGTTACCTCCGATTTGGCTGAAATTTGGTACAGACCTTCTTTTTGACGATATAAGATAGTGTGTAAAAGGATTTTTGGCGCATCGCAATAGTTTCCTCATTATCGAATTTTGAAAATGTCGAAATTGCACGCACTCCTAGCCTTATTCTACCTACATGTTTGGCTACTGGAGCCAGTGGTCGGCCGGGCAGGGGAGTCCGGGGGGTGAAACCCCCCTGCGAAGTGGGGCTCTGCCCCCCTGCGGGCTCTGCCCCCCTACGGGGCAGAGCCCCTTGCGGGAGTGGGGTCGTACCCCCCCCCCCCCCCCCCCCCCATAAGATAAAACAATTGTTTTTCAATGTATTTCTCATATTATCAAAATTTTTCTAGTCAGGTCAGCCACCTCGTCTCATACAGTTCCCTCAAGATAGAAACACACGTCGACGATGCTTTAAGCTTTCTCTATGAGGGAGTTTGGGCTGGAAGATTGGGGAGGAAGATGGAACTTTGAGCATCGTGTGGAATTCTGAATTTGCAGCCTCTTTTCCATCATTGTTCTGCCAATAGCAGTTCACAGACCATTTGCATTACCCAGAATGGACCACGTGGAGGTCGGCTGCTTAGCATTCCTAGCCCTGATAAGGGCGGTTTTAGTGTAAATGTGTATGCGTGTGTGTGGACCCCACGGCTCGTCAATTCCGCGGTATTTTTTTACTCCAAACCACGTGTGTGTATGTGCGTGTGTGTGTGCGTGTGTGTGCGTGCGTGCGTGTGTGCGTTCGTGTTTGGGTGTGTGTGCGCGTGTGGATCCCACGGCTCATCAATTCCGCGGTATTTTTTTATTCCAAACCAACTGTGTGTGTGCGTGTGTGCGTGCGTGTGTGTTCGTTACACGCCAGGATAGCGTGTGAGTAGGGATAGGAGTGGGTGCTAGTAGATATAGATATACACGCACGTGTTAATTTTGCAATTTTCAAAATTCGATATTGAGAAAACTATTGCGATGCGCCAAAAATCATTTTACACACTATCTTATATCGTCAAAAAGAAGGTCTGTACTAAATTTCAGCCAAATCGGAGGTAACAGCTATTCGGAAGTTTATCCCCAAATTTATTTTGTTAGTAGATAAGTAGAGCTCGTGGTTGAACGAAGGATTTTTTTTTAAAATTGAAATTTGAGTTTTTGGCAGAGTTGTATGCAAAATAGTTCAATTTTTGGTACAATTTACACTACGTATAGCGTTGTAAAATTAGTTGTAATCGAAAAAAAAACCTTTCAATCACTAGTCAATGCTATTTTGAAGAAGTGTGCAAAATTTCAATAAAATCGGTGCATTAGTTTTTGAGAAATCGTATCCACCGACTTCAAAAATAGTGTTTTGAGAAAAATGCGTATGCCTGCGTCGCTCCCGGTTGGTCTTTCCCAACGGGAGGAATTCCCAAAGGCTCTCTCTCCTAGAGACTTTTACTCCGATTGACTTAAAACTTTGGGAGAATATTCTAGACATACTGTACTATTAGATAATAAAATTTAAAAAAAGTGGATTTTTTGAAATTTTCAAACCCACGTAAACCCCTTAACCCTTTGAAGCATAGTGACATACTGGTATGTAACCTACTTCCACTCTGTTTTTCTTGAATAAAAAATTTTTTTAGCGCATAACGACGAATGTAAATGTATATTTAGGATGTTAGGATGTTAGAATTGTTACTACAATATCACTATTAAGGGCTTATGTTGCACTTAGTGGATGTTGATCATCACTACAGTACAAAAAAAAACACGTTTTTTAGACAATAAATGTAATTGTGCCTAATCTAGCAGGTAAACCATACACAAAAAATGAATTCAGAGAAGTTTTTTGGGTCGCTGATTACGAATTCGAGCTCAAAATCCAGGAATTCAAAATTTTTAAATTATAAGCTCAGATTAGTATCAGTGACCAAGCCAGATTTGTGTTTCATTATCCTCTATTGGAACTGCCATTTTTATTGTTCAATTTTGAACTGAGATTTGAATTCAACGACTCAAAAAACCCCTGCATATGGAGTTTCATCTTCATCAAGCTACTCAGAGCATTTTGGTCCGTCGTATTGGATCCGCCATCTTGAGTTTCCAAATTTTGAGTGCAGATTTGTAATCAGCGACCCCGAAAACCCCCGAGTACAAAGTTTTGAGCTGATTGCACGTAAGGAAAAATGTATGCTTCAAAGGGTTAAGGGGTAACACCACTGTAGAATTTTCAAAAAATTGATTTTCTTTTATTGGCTTGAGGGCATGTACAAGGGCAACATAACCTCACAAATCTTTCAACCCAGTTTTCTCATAAATGGTTAAGGTTTTTGAGGAAAAACAACGCATCAGGCTCTGGAGAATATCCTGACACAGAGCTTGACGATTTTCTTTTGTCCTAAAAATTATTCATCTTTGAGAAATCTCGGTTTGAAAATTTTAGCTATCTCTCTCCCACTCATATGTCACGTGGTACACCTTCTACTTCGCCTTAAGGCCTTAGGCTACTCTAGAGGCAAAAAAAACGCATGTTTTGTGATTATTTCAGCGAAACCATAAAATAAATCGGAATTACAAAATAGGAGTTTTATTATACACGTAATTGACTATACAAAATTATTTTTTTACAGCGATACATGTCAAAATGGCGACTGTGCAGTATTTTTCCGATGACACCTTTATTTCTGAAAGGTCAACGGTCGGACCAACTGCTCCTATAATTTTTGAGTTATGATGAAACACTAAAGTTTTTTCGATTATATATAAGAATAGCTATAGAAGTACGTAGGATTTTTTGATATATTGTTTTTTTGTCAAAATGGCGCATTTCTAAAATAAAACGTATAAAATGCCATGAGAAAATCGTCAGAGAATTGTTTATAAAAAGGAAACTATGGAATATAATTTTAAAAAATCCTACGTAGTGCCTCAGAAAATGTAATTCTAAATATACCGTTAAGGGGCCAGTCCACTTTGAAAATTTCAAAAAAATCGATTTTTTTTTACTGTTTTCGAAAGTACATACATTCAGAAATATTGTGTCAAAATTTTATGAAAATCCGAGCTCGCTAAGTATTTTTTTTTTTACCTGAACGTCAGGACCTCATTTCGTCTACCTGAGCGTATAGCGCGCTCGGCCGACCCATCGGCCTTTTAATCGGTGTAACGTTTTAATCGGTGTAAACGTGTAACGTTTTAATAAAACGTTACATCGAAAAAAGCCACATCGAAAAAAACCGCACCGAAAAAAACTGTAGTTGTGAAGAAAAAAACGGCTACCGTAAAAAAAATTGTCAAAAGCAAAAACACAAACTTTGACGATCAAGTTGATGAAACAGTTGTCTGAAAATTACGGCTTAGCTATTCAAAGGAATTTGAATTCTCTTGAAGGTATGCGCAAAGAAATATGGGCAGGGTATTACCACAAAAGTTCGACCGATGTCAAGCCGCAACATCACAACTGCTCGATAGAACGGTGCAAGTACCTCAAAGCTAAGGCACTTCAGCAACATTACAAACATCCTCCTGCTCTTTCTGAGGAAGTACAGGAAGTTTTAAAACCTATTTACGAGGATCTCACCAAAACAGAACTGCTCGAAAGGTGTTTAGGTGGCCATACGCAAAACAATAATAAAAGTTTTAACAACTGCGTATGGAATATGGCACCTAAACACATGTTCAACGGCAAAAAAATCGTAGACATTGCCTGCAAAGTTTCCGCGTGTGTCTTTAATGAAGGATTTCGTCCAGTGCTTAAAATAATGGAAATAATGGGCGTCAAACTCGGCCCGATCGCCATCGAATTCGCCGACAATCGCGATGACGAGCGTGTTCGCTCTGCAAACCGCCGCAGTTCTGAGTGCTCAAAAGAGACCAGAACCAAACGAAAGCAAGCAAGACTTGAAGAAATCGACGATGATGAGCAATCAGAAGGGATTTTGTACGGTGCAGGAATTGCCGATTGAGTTTAGGTAAGAGTTTTTCATAGTATAAACTTCAAACGCGTTTTTCTCGAAACAACGTTTTCAAAATCTAGCTCCATCGTATCTCTAAAACTAATAAACCGATTCTCTTGAAATTTGAACCACATATTGTAAACATGATTCGCAACAAGATGACCCTCGATGGTTTTAAAATTTTGATTTTTACTCTTTTTTGCGAAAAACTGCGAAAAAAACGCGTTTTTTTTACTTTTTTCGTTTTTCATCTGCCTTTTTTTTATTTTTTGATAAAACTTTATATCCAAGGGTCATTTTGTAGCTGGTGTCATACTGAATCTAATGGACTTTGATTTTTTTGTTTCAGACAAGCCGTTGCCGAGTTGTGATGGAGCTACCTAGCCCACCTATTTTTGAAGCGTTACGTTAAACTATAGTTTTTGTACTTAAAAATGAATAAAAATGAATTAAATTTTTTTTTAAATGTATTTCAAGACTTTATTTATCAAACCCAACAACTTTTATATTCATATCTTTTATAAAATCCTCAAAAAAAATCGCGAAAATAGCCTTTTTTTCGTGGCTTCAAAGTGGACTGGCCCCTTAAAATTTCAAGTGAATCGGTTGAAATTCGTTTGAATTATGAGTCCGGCCGACTTGAAAAATGTAGTTTTGAGATAAACGCGTTTAAAGTTAGTAGAAAGTCGCGACATGGATCAAGAGGGGTTGCGCCAGAATTCGAAAATCGAGTACTTAGAGATTTTTCACACCCATATTTTGGAGTATAATTTTATAGGTACAAAGGTACATTTTTAACAAAAACAAAACAAAAATCGATTTTTGGAAAATCCTAGAGTGGCCTAGGGCCTTAAGAGATGCTTTGAACCATCTATAATAAGGGAAAAACGTTTGCTACCTGTAAAAAAAAGGCCCGCACACGAGCCAGCTACTGCCCGGTGGCAGTGGCTGGCAACAAGACTTCATGAACATTTTTTTTACCACTTAGACTTGTTCGAAGTTACAATGAGTGACTAAATGGTTGTTTGGGAGGATACACGCAGAACAGCAACGAAAGTTTCAATACTACTGTTTGGAGCTTGACTCCAAAGGCCCACTCAAGTGGAAAAAAAAAATTAAATGTAGCAATTGATATTGCTGTGTGCAATATTAACGACCGTCTGACTAATATCCTACGAATTATGAACGTCTTGGAGATGGATATTGGCCTCCAAGCTTACAATTTTTGTCTTGAAACTGATGCTTGACGGATAAAACACGCTGAGCTGTCTTTAACAGGTGCGGCAAAAGAAGCACGCACCAGCGTAAAATCAACCAGGAAAAAACATGAGAATGAATATTTGAACAGAAAAGGGCAGCTTTATGGCCCTGGAATAGTTAATCAATGGTATAAAATTTTAAACAGCTAAATTTTTCGTTTCTTCACGTCTATAACACATCTCAAAACTTTAAGGCGGTCCTCTAGTTTCTCGGGTCGAAAAAATCGATTTATTTTTTTTTTTCATAAATCACATCTACAACATGTGTAGAAAATGTGTGCCAAAGGATTTTTCGATATTCGAAGTGGTTCACAAGTTACGGCCCTGGAACGGAGCAGGTATATGGAGCGTGCCGCCTCTTTCTGGAGCAGTTCAAAAAGTTATAAAGCCAATTTATGAGAATTTATCCAAAGAAGAATTGTTAAGCAGATGCGTGGGAGCGGAAACTCAAAATAATAACGAGTCGCTCAATTCGTTAATCTGGACTTTTGCTCCGAAGCACCTCCATTCTGGGCCAAAAGTGGTTGAAATCGCCACGTTTCTCGCTGTCATAATCTTCAACGAAGGATTCAAATCTATCCTGAAGACCTTGGAAACCATGGGAGTGAAAATCGGCCCACAAGCTAAAGGATATGTTCAACAGCGTGATAGCTCTCGGATCGACCGTTCAGAAAGGCGCACGAGTGATGTTGTAAAACAGGCCCGAATCGCGAAAAGGGAAGACGGAGCAGCTCTGCGTGACTTCCAAGAAGAAGAGGAAGGCCTATTGTATGGTCCAGGCATAGCAGATTGACGGTGAGATGAAATTTTTAGTATAAATCACATGCGCGAACTTTCAAACGCGTTTTTCTCGAAACACCATTTTTCGAAACGGTGACCACGATATTTCAGAAACTACTGCACCGATCTTGTTCAAATTTATACAGCATCTTTAATATGTTATAAGCCAGCGATTGATCTAGGATTATCATGATTGCTTCGATAGTTTTTTTTGTACGAGCGAAAAACTTAAGAAAAAATGAGTAAAAAATAGAATGTAATTTTCAAAAGTGTATAAAAAAGTCCATTTTTGTAATTTAGAATTCACTCTAGTTCAATCGCTAGTCTTAAATATGAAGATTAAAATGCCGTTTGGTTTTTTGATTTCAGATAAGCAGAACAGCCGCAATCTTGGTCACCGTCAAGCACCTCTTTTACTTGATGTCTTCCTGTCGGCCACTATAATTTTTATTCTATTATATATTTTGACTTCAAAAAATTTGTAAAGCTTATTTAAATGTTAATAAAGATTATGCAAAAACAATGAGATTGATTATTTCGATGCTTTGCCCGTAAAAAATTATTGAAAAAGCCGTAAAAAAACAGCCGAGAAACTAGACGACTGCCTTAAACGCGTTTTTCTCGGAACACAATTTTTCAAAACGGCACGCAGCATAAGACCAACAATTTTCATTCTATTTACTCCAAATTTTGAACACACGTGTAAAATAGCATTCCGAAGAGAAATACGTACAGGATTTTCCATGAGTTAATTATAACATTATTTATTAACATGTGATTGTCCTTTTTTTCTGTCGAAAATTGAATTTTTACCTTAAATACTTGCCAATTGTACAAAAATTAATATTTTCAAAAACCCCTACGTATTTGTCTTGCTATACTCATGTAAATGAATAGAATTTTTTTATATTTTTTTTGTTTGTAGATTCGAATTTACGTCAGTTATACTGCGTGCCGCAGAGTGTCTCAGATTCAACATGCCTTGCGAAAATGGCTCCGGCGTCGCCATTTTGTTTAATCTTTTAATATAAATTTTCTTTTGTTCACTTAAAGATATGACTAATAACATCCTTGAATACTATTATGCTCTTATTTGTCCTTCCACCCAAAAAAAAATCGCGAAAAATCGCTTAATTTTAGACGTTTACAGTTGTGTTACCTCTTAATCTTCGAAGGAATTAAAATATTTTCGCTTTCGCCTAAAAAAATTCAATAAAAAATTGAGCTGCGTTTTTAAGGGGGAAAAACCCTTTACAATGTTTAAAAAGTCGATTATTTTCACATATTTCGAAAGTATAATATATTGAGAGTATACTGGAAAATTGAAAAGTCGAAATATCAAATACGTACGAAATTATATAGCACATAGTCGAGAGCGCACCGGGACCGAATGCTTATCGTATTGAAACTTTAAGGGGCTATACCAGTGTGACACTTTCAAAAAATCGATTTTTTTTTGCCTTTTTCGACAGTTTATACTTTCAAGAATATCCTGTAAAAATCATTTTATCTTGCAAATATCATTTTATCTTGCAAAAATCGATAGTTAAATCTTTAAACGCGTTTTTCTCGAAATGAGATTTTTCAAATTTCCTGACATTGTAACTCAAAGAGCAATTATCCGATTGACTTGAAATTTGAACTGAGTACTCTTGAATATATTTACTCTACAATGACGTAGGATATTATTGATTGGATGAAAATTGACGATTTGGCATTGAAAAAACGACCATTTTATAGGCAAGAAAAGAGACGTTTTTTTTCATAACTACGCCATTTTGTTAGATTTTTATATTTTTCGAAAATCTCACGTCATTGTACAGGAAATACCTTCCAGTTTAACATTTTTTTCCTTTTTCGGTTTCAGGTACTCAATCGGCCGAAATCATGTCAGCAGTGGAGGAACTTTTTTTTTGGCGCCTCCGAAGGCAGCGCATAAGTCGCTTGGATCTCAATATTTTTCTATGAAAAAATTATGTAATATAGGTCAAATATAGCCAAATATATTCTTAATTTTCCGAAACATTTAATTGAGTACTTTTCTTCCAAAAAATTCCCGAAAATCACTCAAATTTTCAGCGTTCACACTGGCATAGCCCCTTAAACGCGATTATCTTGGAATTGCATTTTCAAAAACTGCTCGTGCTATAGCTTAAAAAGTTATTGATCGATCTGGCTGAAATTTTGAGAGATTGCTCACTATAACATTATCGGAAGGATATACCTAAAGTTTTAAGGTTATCCCGTAAATATTACATTTTTGGGGTAAAAATTGTCGAGGAAATGATCAAAAATATGAAAATTTGATTAAAAAGCCTACTTAATTTTTTTATTTTATATTTTTTTATATTTTTATAGGTATATCATTCCCCTACACATATCAATAATCGAAAAATATTTTCGATTTCTGTTTCAGATAAATAGAAAACATTAGACAAATATACCACTTTTCGATATCACGCAAAAGACGCCTAAAGGAATACCTTAAAACGCCGCCGTTTGTTTTGTTAAAAAAAAATTTAACACTTGAAAGTTGTAATAAGATAATGTGAAAATTTTTAATTGATGCAGTTATTCTATCACCTTTAAAAAAAATCATGAAAAATGACTCATTTTCGTGAGCCTAAAGGGTTTTCCACCCTTAAGGGCTTACGCACACCTGAGACGGCCCAATGTAAGGTTATGTTTAAGAATTTTTTTTATGTATAAAACTGAATTTTATTGAACAACCATGATATACATTTTAAAGTATGACATTTTATCTACATTATATGAAAATTTGGTTAAAATATTTCAAACGGTCAAAAAGTTACAGTCGTTTTCCTGGACCGTGCTTTTGTTGACAGCATTTGCGGTACCAGACGTGCCTCTGCCATTTTTTATCTAGAAAAAAAAATTTGTTTCTTAAAGTAGATAGATAAAACTGGTAGTTATCGAGCCGGAATTTAAAAATTTAATTTTTTCGGGTCATGGCAGTCACTGGAATAAAACAGGCGATTTTTCGCCTTAAAATTCTTCAGTACTTATGATGAAGAAAATAACTATGCCAAGTATCGAAAAAACGGCTCGATAATTACTAGATTATTGTGTGAAGCATAACTGTGCAAAACTTGATCCCGATCGGTCCAATAGTTGCGGAGATATTTCTGGTACCGATTTTGAAAACACTGTTTCGAGTAAAACGCGTTTAAAGTTTTGAGTACACTTTAGACTGAAATAACTGTTTTATTTTAAACTTACGTGAAATCGTCGATTCCTGGGCCATATGACGGATCTTCCTTAGATGTTGACGCTTCCATTAGATCTTTTTTCTGCTGTGTCAGCCTCATTCATAGTCAAACTCATACACGGAGAGAATTAAAAAGTAATTTTTGTCGTGAATTTCACGGTAAAAATTACCGTGATATATTTCAATGTGGTGACAAGTAAGAAAAGCATAATAATTCGTATGCGACAAGTTTTTTTTAACTCACTTCACAGAAAATTTCAAATACGTAGCTAAAATTTTACTATACAAGAAGGGTAGCGCGCACGATAATTTTTACCGAGAGCACAATACATTTTCCTATAACACTCATTCAATTTTATAATAAATCTTAGAATAACTGTTATAAAGACGATACTTTTTTATAGACATTTTTGAAAGGCATAAAATAATAAAATGCACGGTAAAATTTCGCTGATATTATATATTTTTTAAATTTAAGTTTTGCGTATTTTGTTACACATCAAAATTTACTAGAAAATCTGATAAAATTTTCTATCTGAAGAGGAAATTTTATTTTATTTTCGTGAAAATCTGTGTTTTACTCCGTAATAATAAGCGAAGTTTCAGGGTTGTCATCTGGTTACCGTTACTGCACGGTAATTTTTAACATTACGCTAGTTTTCGTCGTATTCCTAAAATTTAGCCGGTAAAACGCGAAAAAGGGATTCCCGTACGTTTTCGAAGATTTTCTTGGAAATAATGTAATTAGGGTGAATCTTTTATCGTGTTCACAAATTTCGCTCGTTTTCGCCGTATTCCTAAAATTTATCCGGGAAAACGCGAAAACAGGAATTCGGTACGTTTTCAAAGATTTTTCATGGAAATAAAGGAATTACAGCGAATCTTTTATCGTGATCACGAATTACTCTCGTTTTCGCCGTATTCCTAAAATTTAGCCGGAAAGACGCGAAAAAAAGGATTCCGCTACATTTTCGAAGATTTCTCATGGAAATAATGGAACTAGGGTGAATCTTTTATGGTGATCACGAATTACGCTCGTTTTCGCCGTATTCCTAAAATTTAGCCGGGAAAACGCGAAAAAAGGATTCCGGTACGTTTTCGAAGATTTTTCATGGAAATAAAGGAATTACGGCGGATTTTTTATGGTGAACACGAATTACGCTCATTTTTGCCGTATTCCTAAAATTTAGCCGGGAAAACGCGAAAAAAAGGATTCCGGTACATTTTCGAAGATTTCTCATGGAGAAATATTATATATTTTTTAAATTTAAATTTTGCGTATTTCGTTACACATCAAAATTTACTAGAAAATCTGATAAGATTTTCTATCTGAAGAGGAAATTTTATTTTATTTTCGTGAAAATCTGTGTTTTACTCCGTAATGATAAGCGAAGTTTCAGGGTTGTCATCTGGTTACCGTTACTGCACGGTAATTTTTAACATTTAATTCTCTCCGTGTAGTCAAACAGATGACAAAGGCCGCGTCTACCTGCGCCCCAATCGTTAGTCGTTGCTCACCCGGTCAGTTATAAAACGATATAACTTCGTCATTACTGCGAATTTCCGTATGAAATTTTCAGGGTAGACACTCAAAGGATAGTACTTTCGAATGAGCACCTTTTTGAAAAATCAATCTTTTCGATCTACCCAGGCGTATGTAAGCCCTTACCCAGGTAGACACATTTAGCTCATATTGGCATCATATGGGCATTATCTATGAGGCATAGAAATTAACACAGCTATGTGTCGCTTATCCGTTTTCACCTTCAAGTCATATTTGCAACATATGACGATTCATAATAACACATCCAATTGAGGCAAAGTTGTTCTCACGCGAGTGTGCATGCACTGAATTCATCAGCACTAGCAAAATCGGCTCACGAATATCCAACTATAAGAGAGTGCATATGGTGTTCATATTGGTGTCACAGGGTGACGTAAATGTTGTGTTCATGTGGAGCTCATATGAGCGTCACGGCGTGAAGAAATTTTAGTGCTTATATGGAGCTCATATAGGCGTCACGGCGTGACGTAACTACGGTGTGCTCATTTGGAGCTCATATGGGTGTCACGGCGTGAAAAAATTGTAGTGCTCATATGAAGCTCATATTGGCGTCACGACATGATGCAATTGTTGTGCTTATATGGACGCTAGAGGGCGTATCCCGTACTACGACACTGTACAGGCTGCCGGATCTGTGCCTGAAATGAAAAAATTCATAAGTCTACAAATTATGAATAAAAAAATTCTTGTAGTATTTTTCGTTTCCACATGCTTTACTTATATTGCTGCATATATGATATATTGAATTAAAACGTGTTCTGCCCTATTAAAGTTTTTGTCTAGCCTCGGTTTCGAACCTACGTCTCTTCTAATTCTAGAGCTGAGCGCGCTACTTACCTAACCATCCTATCACTTGTGTAAAATTCATTTTTTTCGCTCCTTACTTTTATCATTTTAAAAAATGTCCATAAGTGGGCAAACGTTGAAGTTTGCGTTGTTGCAATGCAACGAAAATTAATTTTTTTTTTACTACTGAATTTTTTTTGCCCATTTAGGCAGTAAAAATAACTGACACGTCTTTACGTATTCTTATTATAGTTTCACGACTTCAAGGCTTTTGATGATGATAAAAAAAACGAAGGACTGCAGTTATTATTACATATATCATATAAAATGAATACCTTGTTGTCCTTGCTAAAGATTTTAGTGATGTAAGAAAGACATCCAAATGCATTAAAAGGAATGATGAAAAAATGTTCAATTTTTTAAAAAGGTATTATACATCCATTTGAATAAAAAAAACAACAAATTCTTAGAAATTAATTTTTATTGAAATTTTATTTCATTATATAGTACTTACTATCGCCGTCGTATGGCGCTCATAGGAAGTATTACTGAGAAAGATGCATATCGCCGTCATATTGCGTTCATCGAATGTATCACTGAGAAACATGCATATCGCAGTTATAGGATGTATCACAGAGAAACACGCCTATCGTCGTCATATTGCGCTCATGGGATGTGTCACTGAGAAATATGCATATTGCCGTCATATTGTGCTGATCGAATGTATCAATGAGAACCTGCATATCGCCGTCCTAGAATGTATCACTGAGAAATATGCATTTTGCCGGCATATTGCGCTCATGGGCTGTATCACTGATAAATATGCATATCGCCGTCATATTGCTTGCATGGCATGTCTACTACCAGTGCTAACAAAGTGAATACACCAACAAAAATCATTGGATGACTACCATACGACGTCAATCTGCAAATATTCATTGCAGAATTCAAATTTGCCCTCTTATGAGTTCATCTTGTAGTCAATGGATGATGCATTTCGAAACGACAAATTTAAGTCACGATGTATCTCAAATCCAAGGTACTGAATGACCTCATGAAATGTATTCACCAACGTAAACGAAATTGCGTTCATGTTAAGTACTATTCATGAGAACAATTGATGTTACCATAGTGAATACACACCAAAATATCTACACATGACTTCAATATGACGTAAAATTTGCGGATATTAATTGCGGACACTTGAGCACAGCGATATGAGTTCGACGTGCTCTAAACGCATGTTGCATTTGTAAAGGACATATTAAGATCAAAATGTTTTCTAAATGCATGATACTAAATGAGTTCATGGCGTTGCATCACAACATGTAGTCAATATGCTGTAAAATTTGCTTCATCAATAGTATGCACGCCGTGATAATCATGACTGTCTATCTGGATATGGCAGTTGGTCGAGTAATTGAATCGCGTGTGTAATTGCTCCGAGCTTTGGCGATAGGAGATGAAAACTCTTAGCGCGCACAGCTGATCGTTTTCTTTCTCTCTCTCTCTCTCTCTCTCTCTCTCTCTCTCTCTCTCTCTCTCTTCCTCTCTCTCTCTCTCTCTCTCTCTCTCTCTCTCTCTCTCTCTCTCTCTCTCTCTCTCTCTCTCTCTCTCTCTCTCTCTCTCTCTCTCTCTCTCTCTCTCTCTCTCTCTCTCTCTCTCCCCTCTCTCTCTCTCTCTCTCGCTCACTCACTCACTCACTCACTCTGTATAAAATAATTTTATACAGGAGAAAATACATACCAAAGTAGGGAGAAAGGCGTGAGCCCCGAAAACCTTGCAAAGGCCATCCTAACGAGATGCCAACTGTTACGCAACATGTACGGAATTATGACATCGCCCACGAAGCTTTTTCTTGAAGCCGTCGACATTGTTTCGCATGAGAAATAAACTATCTTTTCGCGAAATTTCCTTTCTCTCATTGTCTTTTGCATATGAAGCTTTTTTTAAAGAGTAAAAAACTGGAACGTGTCGGTAAGCGTGAATTTTTCAATTTTTTCTCTTCTGTCTTTACATTAGGCACATTTAGATCATTTCATTCGACCGTGAGACTGCGGACATATTTTTTACCGTATCCACTAATCGTCAGACGGCTGCCATTTTTTTTAAGAAGAAAAAACCGAAACGAAGCTTTCAAATATAAACAATATTTTTGAAATTCTATGAAATCATTAGACAAATCTCGAAGATGAATCGATTTGAGCGGTTTATCAAATTGCCGATATCAAAAGGAATGAAAATTCTCGAGGAAGTAGTTCAGAGTAATTTGCAGACTAAATCCTTTTTTTCGACGGATAAAAATTTAATCCTGCATTTTTTAATGGAAAGAATTGCGACGAGATGTAGAAAAAATGGAATCTGTTTTTGTTGTTGTTGTGAAAACGTAGGAATAAACAGAGCGGGGCATTTAAAGTGGTACAGATAGACCATTCAATAAGCACGAAAGTAAGAACTTTTAGGTGCAAATACGCAAAATTGATATAAGGGTAATTGGATGACGCTGAATCGAATGGTGATAATAATTTTGCTATCAACTACCGAGATATTGTTTAAAAACGTTAAAAAATGTTTAAAACCCGTTTAATTCGGAACCTAATAATTTTATCGTAAAATATGTCAAACAAAAGTTGTTCGGAACATAAAAATACGTAAGAAAGTATCGAACGTACATCTTCGTATCTTCAAAAATAAGGGAGAAAAAAAACGAAAAACCATTTAATTTGGTGGCGAAAACCTCGAAGTTTCAAAAAATAAAAAAATATAAAATTCGTATACATCTCCGGTTCTTTTTGTTACATATTGCTTTAGTCAGAGTTAATCTAACTTTCTAGAGATTTTGAGTATTTTTATTTATTGTACAAGTATTGAAAAATGACGACTGAACATTGACTGGTTGAGGATCACTGGCTGAAAGAGACGCAATATATGGCTCTGCCATTCGCACTCATAGGCGAGGTTCTTTCTATCGTTCCGTGGCATGCGTCGTAAGAAATATCTTGCGTCCCTTACATTCCCAGTGGTGCTTCGGCTGCAAAGCGATTTTGTCTTGCAAATGAATTTTCATTCGTCTTTTTCTCCCTTATTTATGAAGATATGAAGATGAACGTTCAATACTTTTTTATGTACTTTTATGTTCCAAACAACTTGTGGTTGACATAATTTACGATAAAATTGTTAAATTCTTAATTAAACGGGTTTTAAACATTTTTTAACGTTTTTTAAACAATTTCTCGGGGGTTGATTGCAAAATTATTATCGCCATTCGATGCAGCGTTATCCAATTATCCTTATATCAATTTTGCATATTTGCACCTAACAAGTTCTTACTTTCGAAATTTTTCCTGGCCTAAGAGCAATAGCACTTGATCTATTGGTGATATCTAAAAAAGTTTCAGACGAAAGTTGTATTGTTCTAGAAGGACGTCATGTGGGACCATCGTGATTTTTTTGGTGGAGGCGCCAGAGCTACGTCAAGATCAACTTCACTTTTTTAAATCGAATCATGTATTTTTTTTCACATCATTACTGACGTTGAGACGAGTTCACTGACCTATTATCACCGAGGGTCATTATTTCGAGCCTCTTCTGTAAGTTGACCCAAACCATGGTTTGTAAATCGTTGAAGAGTGATTCCGATTTTATTCGATTTTACGACTATTTTCATGCTTTGCGTAAATGAAATGACCTTGTATTGTAGATCACTGAACTCGGCTCAACCTCGGTAATGTAATAAAAAAAAATACATGGTTCGATTCAAACAAAGTGGACATGAACTTGTAGCTTCGGTGCCCCCACCGAAAAAAATATTATGATGGTCCCGTATGACGTCCTTCTCGAACAAAACAACGTTAATCTGAATCTTTTTTAGATATCACCAATACTTTGAGTGCTATTGCTCTGGTAACATGCTCCACCCTGTATATATAATATATATATACAGTCGAACATCGATATAACGAAGATTTGTCCATTCCCTTCCAAAAGACACCCGAAACCTTGATACAACGAAGAAAGCTATAGATATAACGAATTTATTTTCAGGGCCCTTAACCTCTATACAAGGAATTTTTGCGAACAAAACGTCTGTATAACGAAGCGTTCGGTAAACGAACTTCCTTGCTTTCGTTCCCTTCTCCCCCTCCCGCTTCGACGGAGCCTGTCTAGACTTGCAAACTTTTAGTATTAAACAAAATATTTGTTTAATTTTAAAATTCTCCGCTTCTAAAAATAATATGTTATTTAAATTATGCTCTAATCGCTAATTGCTTGTAAAAATTGTTCTAATTTGAACCTTTCACCCTTTAAAAAAGATGTCTATTAATAGTACTAATATATTTCCTTCAAAAAAAGAAAGGTTTAAATTAGAGTAATTCTTATTTGTCCTTCTTATTAAAACCTCAATATATAGTACATTATGACACGAGGACGAAAAAACTTTTTCTTCATTATACGAAATTTTATTGTACGCGGTGTGAAAATTATCGTACCGAGTAAACGAATTTTTTTGGAATATGACCTCAATATAACGAAACCTCAATATAGCGAAAACTCGATATAACTAACTTTTTTGCTCTTCTCTAGAGATTCGTTATATCCAGGTTCGACTATATATATATATACAGGGCTACTGGTTATTGGCCACGATCCCGTAAAAAGGTTGTACGACATGTTTTACGCTATTAAATAACCCAGTAATGCTTTATGCAAAAGTGAACCAGTTTCGAAATATTATTTTTCTTGAAGTAAAGGGTAGGCAACTTTAAAAATAAATAAAAAGAAACTGTTGTATGAAATCAAACTTTTTTATTATTTGTAGTTTGAGGACACAGTAACAAAGAATGATCAATAAAGTAACAATAATCGGCAAACATTTTTCAATTAAGGAGTTTCGGGACACTTAACGAAATGTTACCATTTGATTCAAATTTATACAGTAAATTCTTTGTCATATAATAAATGTATCCTCCAAATTTTCAATCGATCGTCTACACCGTTTTTATAAAATTCACAGTTGAAGAAACACTTTTTAAGGAGGTTGGAGCGGTCCAGTTAAGTCAAATGACGGTTTATGAGTTTTTTTTTTCAATAATCCTCAAAAAATACACATACGAGGTATAGATTTATTCTATAGATGCTAAGTTTCCATAAAATATATAATTGACGGGCAAAATTATGCATTTTTATACTTTTATGACGTGAAAAAGAAAAAATGTTGTGGTACTACGAACTTGAAAAAATATAACATTATTGATTATTATCACAGTCGTAATATTTTATTAGATTAAAAGTATTAAAAATATTGAAAGATTTAAAAGATTCGTAATCTTTTATCAAACCTTGATCGCTCAATATGGAATATATATGCTTTTCGGCGGGCGAGATGGGCTTATTTTTTCTTCTAAATGTTTATAAAAGTTTAGTTTACGTTAATCCGTTGTTAGAAGTGGTTCATCTTGGTGCTGAATAGCTAAAAAAAATTACGTCATCCGTAGCGATAACGTCTTACCCATCTAACCGCACGTAAAATAACCTACATTAAGCTATTTTTTAGCTCTGGTGTTTTGGGGTAAACCCTAGAGCTTTCGAATTTCAAAAAATTCGCAAAGACTCATTATAATCTGGACAATAACATACATATGTAGGATCCAGAAAATATCGAGGCGGCGGAACGAATAATCAGGACGGCCGAGTGAGGGGTTTATTTCGTTGCTATCAGGCACATGTTCTTTTCAAGTGCAATCGGAGTAGTCGTTGTTTACACGATCGTATAATTTCGCCTGATGCGACGTGTTTCAAGACAAGAGAGGAGTCGTGGGCGAACCGTCATAAGAAGAACACACGAACTTATTGTATTGCCGCTCATCCATTGTGTTTTCCCGCTATCGTACCATTTTCAATAAATATTTGAGTTCATTGATATTTCTAATTTCGTATATCGTGATTAAAATTATTCGTTCCGCCGCCTCGATATTTTCTGGATCCTACACATATATATTTTTTTCAATCTTGGATTGTGGGCAACGCTCCAACCTCCTTAACTTAGAGCATTTAACATTATGCCGCTGATGACGAACGTGTTATAATGTACTCAGTGCACGGAGAGAATTAAATGTTAAAAATTACCGTGCAGTAACGGTAACCAGATGACAACCCTGAAACTTCGCTTATTATTACTGAGTAAAACACAGATTTTCACGAAAATAACATAAAATTTCTTTTTCAGATAGAAAATTTTACCAGATTTTCTAGTAAATTTTGATGTTTAACAAAATACGCAAAACTTAAATTTAAAAAATATATAATATCAGCGAAATTTTATTGTGCATTTTGTTATTTTATGCCTTTCAAAAATGTCTATACAAAAGTATCGTCTTTATAACAGTTATTTTAAGATTTATTATAAAATTTAATGAGTGTTATAGGAAAATGTATTGTGCTCTCGGTAAAAATTATCGTGCGCGCTACCCTTCTTGTATAGTAAAATTTTAGCTACGTATTTGAAATTTTCTGTAACGTGAGTTAAAAAAAACTTGTCGCATACGAATTATTATGATTTTCTCACTTGTCACCATATTGAAATATATCACGGTAATTTTTACTGTGAAATTCACGACAAAAATTACTTTTTAATTCTCTCCGTGTGATTTTACAGTTTTTCATAACATCTTAAACATTTTTTCACACTAGTTCGTGCGCAAAACTGACATTCAGCGATAAGCGTAGGCAGATAAAATACCTCATGTTAAACAGGGTTTTTTTTTATTCTAAATTTTATGGGAACGGTGTGGACGATCTATTTAAAATTTGGAAAGTGCATTCAGTATATGAGAAAGAATATACTGTATAAATTTGAATCAAATGGTAACACTTCACCAATTGTCCCGACTGTTAACCGTCCAAAACTCTGCAAATCTAATAACTTTCCTAATTTTTTGACAAAAATGCAGGTTTTATAAAAAAAATCAATAAGTTACTTAGCCAGCGGATCATTAAAAAACAATACATTAGTTACCCAACGGGGTAATGTCCATGTTTGATTCCATACGACAGTTGTTTTAAATTTAAAAAATTGCCCTCACTTGAAAAAATCTATATATAATATCTCGAAAATAGTTCACATTTGCATAAAGCATTAATGAGTTATTCGATAGCGGAGAAAATTTCCTACAACCCTTTCATGGGATCGGGACCAATAACTAATAGCGACCTGTATATGAAAAAAATAATTATTACGTTTACGCAAAAAAACAGACTCCACTTTTTCTATAACTTGTCGCATGCCCATCAGTCGCAACACGATCATACTTTGCCAATTACTCTGAATTACTTCCTCAAGAATTTTCATTCCTTGTCACATCGACGATTCGACAAATCGTTTCATTTGACTCATCGATTTCGAATATCCACAGCGGGGAGGGTCGCCATCTATTTTTTGCTGTTTTTATCATTTTTTAGTCGTCTTTATTTCGGAACACTAATACTGTACAGATAGCCAACCAGCTTACAGAGAGGGTGTACGCATGTGTGAGTCAAGAACTAGCGATTAAGTTTTTGCAAATTCGCAGACAGATTGAGTAACATGAAATAAAAGATGACGGGGGGCGGAGAAAAACGGTTCGTTCGACATTGTCTCGCGGTTTCCAAGAATTTGGGAGCTTTTTCCGAAAACCCCGAGAGAATGTACAAAGCGTATGTATGAGAAAAAAAAAAAGAAAAGCAAAATAACGTTATCTTTACAATTTGTTAGATTAGTCCTCGTGGTAACAGAAACGTGGAATGAGGTCTACCAACATTTATCTAAATGTGTGTTTTTTTTATACATATATGTATATATAGCCACCACCCTAGCGATATATGGGTATTTTTAAACTTTAACGCTTTACGAATAGTTCTCAACGTGCCTAGGCCTTGGCAGGTCGAGAACAATCGCGCACTATCGTCCTCTTTTACTTGTTCTCAAACGTACATATACATATATTTATATATGCATTTATTCATTTATATTTCTATATATATATATATATATATATATATATAATACGATTCTTTGTTTTTTCACGTTGTTTCTTTCGCTCGATTAACACTAGATTTACCAGACCAGTCATTTTGACTGGTCGTGCAATTTCAATTCAAAATTCCTACTGCATGTAAATTTGCTTTCCGAAATGATGTTATGACTTTTGTAGCTATAAGTAGAGAATAGATTTTATGAACTTAATGTTACTTTATATATATTCGTAACAAATATATTTTTTGTTATTGACACTTATACCAGTACCTGGTCTGGTAAATCTAGTGTTAAAGTCGCATCGTGTGATCGCAGCAATTCTCAAACTTTCCGGCTCGGCAAACGATGCGATATGGGCATCGATTTATACGAATACTTATTGTCGTTTGAGACCCGTTGGTAGAACATGTTTTTTTTTTCACTAGATAAGTTTGAGTATCGCCGTTTACGATCGATCCTAAACTCGAATCGCTGAACGTTCCTTCTTCCAAATGCATGGCTCCCATATTTTAAATTTGTTTTTTTTTTGTTTTCGTTTTCAACAACAACATATATAATTTATAAGATATACGAATATATAGAGGGAATAATCATTAATGTACACGTATGTTTATATGTATTATGTAGTATTTATAGTTGTATCTGTTGCGAGGGAAGGAGAGAGAGAGAGAGAGAGACTTCCTCGTTGTTTAGGCTTCGATACGGTAGTTCGGGTGTAACTCGGGCTTTATGTCGTACACGAGCTCCAATATTTTGTGCATCACCTGCATAAACAATCGTAATAGTCGGTCAAGTCGAAGTCATCGTGAAAACTGCTGAAGATTGGCAGGATCGATTTGTTAAATTTTTTTGTTCGTTTGTATTTTCTTGATTTTTTTTCTTCAACTCACCGGATCCTTGTGCACTGCTACGGCCTTATTCATCTCCTCTATTTTGACCCTGGTATCAGCGTCGATACGTGCAGCTACATCCTCTTTGGAGCCCATGTGCTGTACAAAATTCAATGTTTTAGTATTGTTTTTTTTTTAAAGGGAGACTAATTTTATCGATGTCAAATCGATTAATTTTATCATAATTTTATCGATGAAGTTATTGGGTACGTTTTTCCGTTGCGACCTTCTTCAAACGAGGTCTCGTGCATCTCTTGAAGGTCTATACAGTGTCCCATTTATCTTGAGACATCGAAATAACCAAAGAACGGCGACGTAAGTAAAAGGACAAAAAGACTTTTTTTTACTTAAGATAGTAGTCTCGCCACAGTCACGTTGAAAAGTTTATTCTCCTCTCAATCAATTGCTTCGAAATATTGCGAAATATCCTAATAATGTAGGTTGTACATCTTATCGGGATGTAAAAACTTATAAAGTAATGATAAAAACGGCTAATATAGTGTTTAGATTTCCAAAAATAACAAAGTTCCCTCAATCACCTAACCCTCACTTTTGCATCAGACTATCCATTCCGGCTACTAATACATAGACACTTTGCGTATACGGATGTGCACACACCACTGTAGTCTAGCGAGCGCGGAGATCGTGGCAACGGCGCAAGCCTTGCGAATTTTTGTCGTGATAGTTTGCGCTAGCGTCGCTAGACATTGCTTTATTTAAATTGCTATATCTCTGAAACTAGACGGTCAAAATTCATGATTTTTTTTACCCACTTCGTCATATGTTCCTCTGTAATTGAGACTTTAAAAAAAAATCTGTAGAAAGGTTTCGAAGTTATTGCGTGAAATGTGAAATTTTCCACTGCTTCCCATCAGAACACGTGTAAAACCGTGCAATCTTTGATCACCAATATCTCGAATACACAACGGTGAATTCTTTTGAAATTTTGCAGGTAATCTTGTCTTGAATGGGTCCTCAAAATAAAAAAAAAATCTATAGAAAAACGCCTTGGCGAGACTGCTACCGTAATGGACGTTTTCAGAGTGATTTTAGGGTCATCATTCTCAAGAACATGAACAAAGTCAACATAACTTCACTAATTTTCGAACCGCGTTTTCTCATAGATGTTTAAGTTTTTTCAGAAAAACGAAGCACCCGACCCTGCAGAATTCCCTGACGCAGAGCTTGACGATTTTCTTTTGCCCTAAATATTATTAGTCTCTGAGAAATCACTGTTCGAAAATTTCAACTATCTCTCTCGCACTCATATGTCGCGTGGTAAATCTTCTACTTCGCCCAAAAAAGGGAAACCTGTACTTTTAAAGCGGCATCTCACTTTACATAAAAAACAGTCTACTATCATCCAAATGTTTTTTCATTCGGTTATTATTTTCGAACATAATTTAAACGCTTTGTTTTTTTTTTACAAACTGGAAACAATATTAAAACAATAGTAAAATTTTCAAAACATCGATTTTCTTTGCATCATCCGATAGTATAGACGGTTATAAAAATGTTGTTCAATTTTTGGGGCGAAATTCGAATAATTTCGGTCGCTAAAGCCTTTCTTAGAGAAAGTGATTCGAACAGGGGCGTGAGACCTGGCGAAACTTTAAACGCGTTTTTCACGAACTGTCGTTTTTTCAAAACGGTGTACACTTTCAAAGAGTTTTTCAGCTATCCGTCTCAAATTTTGAAACAACATTCTTCACGCCATTCTTTATATTGCTATGGAAGCTTCTTTTTTATCTTCATATTTTTTAACGAAAAATTGTCGAAAAAATAGGCTAAATTTGATACTTTTTTTTCAAATCCCCGCCAATTTATGAGTTTTTATTTTAAAAAAACCTCAATAGCAAGATAGCGGCTCTCATACTGATTAATAATCTTTTTACAAATTTTGTTTCAAATATTTACGGCCACAACCGTGTACACCGTGAGGACTCCTTTTTTTTCGAAGACTTTTCAACCGTTAAAAAAAATGTAAAAATAAATTTAAAAAAAATTATTTTCTGTTATTCATGAGTGCTTTGATTGGACATAAAGAAATCAGACTGATTAGCGTATGTTAACCATCGAAAAAAAAATCGCGAAAATAGCTATTTTTGGACCCATTACACTGTGATGATTCCATAAGGAACATGATGGCATTCATTCGAAATATTTGTCTTGATATGTACGGAGAAAGTATCTTCATGGGTTTTCAATGACTCATTTGTCGTGTTAATTTGGGCTTGGAAGTAGAAGACCATTTGAATATGTTTTGTTATTTTTGTAAAAAGGAACGGCTAAGTAAAAAAGTGTTGCCCAAAAAAATTCCTTGTGTCTTTGTACGTAGAATAATGTACCTCTAGAAAAATATAATTTTTCATTGAGAAAAAAAGTTGACCTTGAAATCACTGCAAAAACGCTCGCTATATAAAAAGTTATCTTGCAATTTTACTCCTCGTTTTAATCTACTTGTTATGTCTCAGAATCTTTCCATTAACTTAGCTGCTCTTGAGTTATTTCTATTTCGCAAGACAAACAAACCGAAACAAATATCTATGGACGCACGGCGTACGCTGGTGGACACGATGTGTCTATCACCGACATGTGTTAATTTTATAATTCTGAGAGAAACTTCGAGTAGCAAATGACAAATCTCTCGTTAACGCTGATTTACCTTGGCCTCAAACTCGCGGAACTGCTTCTCGCGATCCTGCCTGTATCTCTCGATCTCCTCCTGAGCCTCTTCCTTCGCTTTCTTCAACCTCTTAGCCTTGCCTGCGAATTAACATTGCGGTACTGTTAAATAAAGTTCTGAAAATTTTGGTCCTTTTGTTAGCTAGGAGAAAAAACAGCATAGTTTACAGGTCAAAGCTTACAAATACTTGAGTATACGATAAAACTTCAGTTATATCTTTTTCAAGGGGTACAGCTCAGGGGTGGATACCCGAGCACGCTTAGGAGTCGAGCGGAGAGTCTTTATCATTTATATTGGGGGTACAAATTAATTCGGTCCGTTTTCAAGAGATGGCTCTGGCTGTTAAGAATGTTTCATAGTGACAACTGATTTCGGTGGTTTCAGAGAAGTTAGACAACTGTCAATAACATTCAGTTTATATCGCTCTGAGTTCCATTGAAAACCTTGTTTTTTACTGTGTTGAATATGTCAAATTATGTGTTAACTAAGCAGCATTTGCGGGAAGTTTTACTTTTCTGCTTTAATTGGAAGAAAAGTGCAGCTGAAGTGCATCGAATGCATGTTGAAGTTTATGGTGATGATGCTCCAACTGATAAATTATGTAGAGAATGGTTTCGACGCTTTAAGAACGGTGATTTCAGCGTTGAAGACAAGCCTCGCCCTGGACGCTCGCCGTGGAGGTGGTGTGTACTATGAGCTGCTACAACCTGGCGATTCCATTACAGGCGATCGGTATAGACTACAATTGATTCGTTCGAGCCGTGCATTACGAGAAAAACGGCCGGAATACGAGCAAAGACATGACAAAATTATTCTTCTGCATGAGAACACTCCGCCTATTTTACCGCACCCGCCGTATTCTCCGGACATTGCTCCTTCTGATTACCGGTTGTTCCGACCGATGCAGCAGGATTTAGCAGATCACCGGTTCATTTCTTTTGCAGAAATCGAAAATTGGCTCAAAACTTGGATCGCCTCAAAAGACGAGACTTTTTTTCGAGATGGAATTCGAAAATTGCCTGAGAGGTGGGAAAAAGTAGTAGCCAGCGATGGACAATACTTTGATTAATCTATTCATACCTTTTATTTTGAAATAAATGGATTTTTTAGCACAAAAAAACGGACCGAATTAATTTGTACTCCCAATATATATACCGTTAGAAAGAATCCGAATATCATTTTAAAATTTTCAGGGTGTATTCTTAAGATATTTTTCTAATGGTATATGAAGTTTAAAAAAAATTAATTTTCTGAAGCATCTAAAGTGGTTGCCCACCTTAAGTTGAATGTTTTGAACATTAGCACGAATTCTTTGAGTACATTAACAGGGTGAAAAAATGGCCGGATGTGAGATACCCACGTCCATAGACGAGAGGTACCGACAAAACGTTTACAGACAAATAATTAAATTAATCTGTCGGCGATATAAATTTCAATCGTCTCCAAGCATTTCGATTTTGGTGTCGAAACCTCCTTAACCCTTCGTGGTCATCCTTGGTAGAATCGACCCGTTGATCAACCTTTGGTATAAATATATAATAGTTCCCGGCTACGAATGGGACTGTATTAGCCATCTTACCTGGAGTTTAAAGTATCCTCTCATGCCATAAAATGTATTCTCTTCACATGCCGGAATAAATACCTTTTTTGGAACGTGCACTACGCTACTATTTTTTCCCAAAAGTAACATATCTAAGGAGTATTACGTCCAAATTTTAGGTAATAACGTTACAAATTTACGGAATTCTTTTTTTGAGCGAAAAAGTGTCTTTTTTGCTTTTTCACCTCTTTATGAATTTTTTTTTAACATGTCACCATTCTATAAGAAAAATGTAATCATAGTTAAGTACGTATCACGATCCCGGAGTTTTACCGTAGAAAAAATTGTTTCATACTCGTCACTTCCTTTTATGACACAAAACACAGATTAATATAAAACTGAGAGAAAATGAACCACGAAACAAAATTCATAACATATAAGTGAAAAAAACATAAGTGAAAAAGGTAGAAATGAAATTTCGTTATATTCTTTATGGGCGGATTCTTCCGGACCAGAGAGATGTCACGTATAAATGGTAAAAACGTACAAGTGCAAAACTTATAATCGAGGTTTTAGTAAATAAAACTTTGTTGCGAAATTAAAAGACCAATTACTGGATATGAGTTTTTGAATCGCATATATCGCGAATATATGAAGCTGCAAGGGATACGATCTTTCATAAGTATTTAAGAATTCAAGACCAAGATCACGAGATTCACAGGTGATCGGAGAAAATTTTCTGACACGAATAGCAGCTATTTTTGTATGAATTATCGAAATTATTTACGAGCCTGACTGATAAATGAAATGTTCATCGTTGCAAATCACAAACGAAATTGGCAAGAATAAATGCGAAAAAAACAATGAGCCAACACCAAATTTCTATGTACATATATTGTTCACCGCCTTATATATACGTCGAATAAAGTCACGAGCCACTGTTAACGATAAGGTTACACCCATATACGAAAGAAAAGAAAAAAACGGGCCAGAATAAAACGACGAAAGTGCGCAAGATTGTCAAATAAATTGTACATTATTTGAATCCATTATTGATGCTTCGCGAATTGTGATAACTTACGTTTTCTGGCCTCCAAAACTTTCTCAGCAGCTCGTTTTTCCGCTGCCAAAAGTTGCTGAATACCCTGCGTCTGGCTGGCCATCTTTGCGATGAACGGAGTGAATGACGATCTGAGCCAGCGAAATCACGAATCGATCATATGACTGCCAGGAGCTACGTCTCGTTCCCGCTGCGCCATCTGGCGCTGTGCCTCGTCTCACGTGGGCAATGCCTTCTGAATCTCGCCCGCGAGCTTTTACAAAATTACGCGGCAAATTTCATCGTCGATTTAATTTACGAATAGAAAGTTGTGCGCGAGATGTCGAAACACAAACATTTTTGGATTTACTTTTTAAAATCTCTGTATAAACAATTATTTTCGGCAACTGAGTTTATTTTATAAAATAAGCAATATACCGGTTGCGGCAACAACTAATAGCAGTAGAATTTTCCAACGTATCAGTCTTAGGAGAAAACTTTTTTTTACAAAAAAGTTGCATAGTTTGAAGAGGGTAATCGACAGGTGGCTGAGAGGTTCATTCAGATGGAGACGCTACGGAGATTTCAAGGTCACCTCCATTTTAGCATTGAAAATGCTTTTAAAGATGTTTATAGGGGGTCTGTTTTAGCGAGATGTCACACGAAACTAACGCTACCCCCCACTCTACTGCCGCTCTGCTGTAGCAGAGTGAGAAGAGCTGCGACATGCTGAATGCCTGTGATTGGTCGAAAAATGCCGCATTACATGTAGAGTAGTCATTTGTGGTTGCAAATTGTAAGTTTCAATTTTGATGTGTACATTATAATGTTATCAGGATGATAATCATATTTACAGGTCGAGAGAGAGAGAGAAAGAGAGCAAGAGAGTGAGAGGGATCGTGAGAGAGTGGGTGAGGGGGGGGGAGGAGTTGGAGAGTAGTTGGAGTGTTGGGGAGTTGGAGAGCTGCAGAGTAGTTGGAGAGTTGGAGAGTATCAGAGTAATTGGAAAGTTGGAGAGTAGTAGGCGAGTAGTTGGGGAGGGGGGGGGGGGGGGGGTTGGAGAGTAATCGGATAATTGGATAGTCGGAGAGTAGTTGGAGTGTTGGAGAGCTGCAGAGTAGGTGGAGAGTATCAGAGTAATTGGAAAGTTGGAGAGTAGTTGGGGGGGGGGGGGGGGGGGGAGAGTAATTGGATAGTTGGAGAGTAGTGAGAGAGTAGTTGGATAGTTGGAGAGTAGTGGGAGAGTAGTTGGGAGGGGTTGGAGAGTTCGAGAGTAGTTGTAGAGTTGAAGAGTAGTTGGAGAGCGGGAGAGTAGTTGTAGAATTGGAGAGTAGTTGGAGAGTTCGAGAATAATTGGATAGTTGGGGAGTAATGAGAGTAGTAGTTGAATAGTTGGAGAGTAGTTAGGAGGGGTTGGAGAGTAATTGGATAGTTTGAGAGTAGTGAGAGAGTAGTTGGAGAATAGTTGGAGAGTAGTGGGAGAGTTGTTGGGAGGGGTTGGAGAGTTGAAGAGTAGTTGGAGAGCTGGAGAGTAGTTGGAGAGCTGAAGAGTAGTTGGAGAGTTGGAGAATAGTTGGACAGGTGGAGAGTAGTTTGAGAGTTGGAGAGCTGGTGGGTTTGAGAGTTGGAGAGTTTGAGGGTTGGAGAGTTGGAGAATTGAAGAGTTGTAGAATTGGAGACTTGGAGTTTGGAGAGAGAGAGAGAGAGAGATAGCAACTCATACTATTTGCATGTGCCTCATTGTTATCACCCAAAAAGTCTGATTACATTTTCAATGCCATGAAATAGTTTCACTTTGTGTAATATCTGTATTTTTTTTTTAATGGGACTACGAGTAGTAGTAGTTTTATTGCCCAGGTATACCCATTGGCGTATTCATGCATTTTTCCTGGGCGGGGCCTAACAAAAACTGGTTTTAATCGCAATCAAAAAATGATTAATTTTTCATCATTCTTGATTCCAGTTACCAGTCATTAAACTTCACTTCCTGTAGATATTCAATTAAGGGGGGAACTCCCGATAGAGTCTTCAAAAAAATGCATTTTTTTTATTGCCTCAATTTATAGTTTGAAACCTGTAGAATACGATGCAGTTAGTGATTTTGGTCAATTCTCAAAAATGACGTTCCGCAAGCCTTTGAGCGTGACTCACCTGTGCTCCGTTTGGAGCTCTGCGCGCAGGTATAGGCACCATGTGGAGAGATGAGTCGTCTATTCAATAATCGTTACTCGTAATATTCAAAAATGAGTATTACGAGGAAGCTGAAGGACTATTATATGGTGTTGAAATAGCTGACTAGTCGGTAAAGTCACAAAATTTATAAGTCACGCGCAACTTGAATTATAAATTTTGCTCAAATTGACCTCCATGCAAATTGCATGCAACAAAAGTTATTTTGTGCTATTACAACTACAAACAAAAAAGTTATGACGATTTAAAGGCAAAATTTCGGCTATTTAAAAAAAAAAACGAAAAAAAATCATATCTGAATTATCGTAACCCTTAGAGCACATGGTCTAAGGATGAAAAAAACTAGTAAATGACACCCCTAAACCCTCAAAAAATCGAATTTAGCTTCCACCATTCCCTTTCTCATCGAAAAACGAAGAGATTCATGTACCTGATATTTCTCTTTACTGCTCAATGAAGCGATTGTGCCTACAAAAAACCCGTGGAGTGGATATTTGCCCCAGTCACGAGTTAGAAGGTAGAAAAAATGATACATGAGTTTTAGGGTTAAAAGTCCACGAGTCAGTATGGCAAAAAATAAAATTAGCGGTATTTCGGTTGCCGTGGAACAGAATCGACGCGAGAGTAGGACATGTACAGGATTTTTTACAGGCTTGAGGAAATATCAAAATGCAGTACAATTGGTAATCTTCATTAAAGTGCAATGAAAGAAACTGCAAAGATAATTCGACAGTGATAAATATTAATATACGCTCTGATGTTACAAAATACGGTTGCCCTGAATGTTTTGTTTGTTGTTCAGTAGAATCTTCTCCTGTCTTTTCAACTCCTCTTTGAACGCTTCGATATTCGCTTTGCGCTCTATTCTCCTCTCCTTTCGGTAACTCTTGAGTGCTTTTTTCCGTTCTTTTCGTTCTTCCGGTTTTTCACCCTTCGGTCTCACGCTCAATACGCTGAGGGTCGATTTCATCGTTTCCGCTATCGAACGCGTACCGCAAGGCTTCTCAAGCTCGTTCTGTCGATCCAATTGCGCCAAACTCTTGGCGGTTAGTTTGCCTGGCTGATCGTCCAACACGCCCTTGGGTATGCCGGTCCGAGGATTTATCCTGATTTTTCCTACACCCTGTAAACCATGTTTTTAGTTTTTCGATCGAGCTTTAACGAAGGAAAACAAACGAATGCATCGAATCTTTACACTTCGATGTACTAGCCGAATTCTCGTCGTTTTGTTTTTGAAAAAAAAAAAAATGATTTTCTCTTGCTGTAAAAGTAACAACGTAGCGACAAAAATACTCGCCTTTGGTTCGGATATTAGCTTCGGATGATTATAAATGTTGCTGTACGTGCTCAAGATACTCTCGCAATCCCATTTGTCTCTTTGTCGCGGCTCAACAGCGAGTTCCTCTAGCTTCGCATCATCGTCCGAGTTTGAGTCTTCTCTATCGATTACTTTCAATCTTTCCTTCATCAGTTTTGCCACGTTCTCCATCTGAAAATTCAAACACAGTTTATCTATATATATAAAACGGTTCCGTGACTGGTTGACTGAATGACTGACTGACTGACATATGGACAACGCACAGCCTATAAACCCCTGAAGATTGAAGCATTAAATTTGGAAGGTATGTTCCTTAGAAGGTTGGAGGTGTATTGAGACAGGATTTTTCGAAAATCAACTCCTAAAGGGGTGAAATGGGGATTAAAAGTTTATATGGAAAATTGTATTCCTTGCGTGTGTCATTTTGAAACTTGGTATAAATATTCATCAAAACATATAATAAAACGTATATTTTAGGATTATTTGAAACGACCCCCAATTAGAGGTACAACGGGGTGTTGAAGTTCGTATGGGAAAATCGAATTCCCTGGTTTATCTCAATGAAATTCGGAAGATATGTTCCTTAAAGGAGGATACTACTGTGACGGCTTAAAAAAACCGATTCTTTTTTGCATTTTCTTGTACTTTCAAAAATTATTTTATAATTTACAAGAATGACAGAGTTACAGCACTTTTAGTAGGAGGGCTTAGAGCGGCAGCCTTGCCGGCCGCATTTCATAGAGCGTTTTTCTCGAAACTACTTTTTTTCGAACTGGTGCGGACGATAACTCGAGCAATAATAGTAGGATATGTCAAATTTCTGCACGACATTTTTTGTAATTATAATAGCTATCGTTGAGCGTAGCCGTTTTTTTTTAAATTACTATTCCTTAAAGCATCTTGAATGAACATATTTTGGATGAAAACAATACTTTTAATTTCGAAAAATGGCCATATTTCGGAAAATAAACAAAATCAAGAACGGCTACCGTCCCGAAACTTGAAGTTTCGGCACAAATGACGAAATGTTCATATTTAATTTAAATTCATACAGTAGATTCTTCGTGATATGCTGAATGCACTCTCGAAATTTTTAATCGATCGTCTAAACTGTTTCCATAAAATTTGCAATTGAAAAAAAAACATTTTTTAACATAGGGAGAAGCCGACACTTATCACTGATCGGCAGTTTTATGCACAAAATAGTATGAAAAAATGTTAAGAATGTTACGAAAAACTGTCAAACCATTCGATACATTATGACAATTATGTTACCCAAAAATTAAATGATCCGTCTACACTGTTTATTAATTATTGACATTTTTGTAAACGATAACGATCAGTTTTTCCCGCACTGACGGAACGTAGAGGCGAAGAGTGGCAACGACGCATGAGTGGTAAATGGCGTGCGTGTTAAAATACCACTAATCGCCGTGGCGCCGCTATACGTTTAATAAAATCCATTTTTAAATAGAAGTGATATATTTTATTTTTGACACTTGACATTTATCGTTCAGATTTGATTGGGTTTAATGAAGAAATGTAAATGTTATTTTTCCAATGGACTGCGTGAGTTGCTGCGCTCGCTGATGTTCCCAGTAAGAGAATAAGTGTTGCCAACCATGAAAAAACAAACTCGCAATACAAGCAGCATGCTGTCGCCAAATTCATCAAATTTTTAACAATATAAAATAATCGAAAAATACGCATTGATATAACATTCAAAACACGTTATTAAGACGCTCATGTAAAAATAATAATAATCTTAAATGCAGGACTCGAAATTTATTACAGTAATCGTGTCGTTTTCGAACGAAATATTGGTGTGTTAAAGTTGGCGGCCTGGTCAAGTACAATAGAACCCCCCTCCCCCCTGGTTCCCCCTAAAGATAAGCTATCCCGAAACTCCTTATAGGGCGTAGAGGTGCTTTAAAAAAGGACTTTTCGAAAATCAACCCCTAAAAGCGTGTAATGGGATGTAAAAGTTTCTGTGGAAAATTGTATTCCTTGCGTGAATAAACTTGAAACTCGGTATAAATATTCTTCAAGACAAATAATAAAACGCACATTTTAGATTTTTCTAAAACAGCCGCTCATAAGGGGTGCAACTGTTAATGGCGTTTCTATGGGTCAAATTCCCCACGGTCGGAAGCTAGTCTGTCGTTTTGCAGATTAATTTAATTTTTTTGAGCAATTCGTGTTTCGTTTTTGGTAGCTCGTTTCGAGTTTATACTCTCGATTTTATGAACACGATATGTTTTGTTTTATTTCGGCAGTGTAGTAATAGTAAAATTTCGTTGAGGTAGTAGTCTCGCTACAGTCACGTTAAAAAGTTTATTCTCCGCTCAATCGATGAAAGCTTCGAAATATTGCGAAATATCCTTATAATGTAGGTTGTGCATCTTATTCAGGATGTAAAAACTTATAAAGAAATGATGAAAACGCCCAATGTTTACCTAACCCTCACTTTTGTATCAGACTATCCGTTCTGGCTACGTAGATACTCTGCGTATACGGATATACACACACTACTGTAATCTAGTTCTAGTCTGCTTTAGTCGCTTCGTGGCGCTCGCGTCGCTAGACATTGTTTAATTTAAATCGCTATATCTCTGAAACTAGACGGTCAAAGTTCATTATTTTTTTTACCCACTTCGTCATATATTCCTCTGTAATTGAGAATGAAAAAAATCTATAGAAAAGTTTCGAAGTTATTGCGTGAAATGTGAAATTTTCCACTGCTCTCCATAAGAACACGTGTAAAAAAACCATGAAATCTTTGATTGCCAATATCTCAACAACGGAACGGTGAATCCTTTTGAAACTTTGCAGGTAATAATTTAATAGTGTCCTGAATAAGTCCTCAAAATTAAAAAAAAATCTATAAAAAAACGCCTTGGCGAGACTACTACCTTAAAGATTTGATACTGTAAAGAAAGAGCTAAAATCCTAAACTTTCGTTTTTTACAACGAGAATAATTAATTTGACGAGTGCCTTGTGAATAACCTGTAGGGTAAAGAATTGACGAATCATTTGAGAATTAAAAAGATGATTTTCTTTCGGCTATATTTACCGGTTCCCTCTGTAGCGCCTCAAAGTCCTTAGCGTACTGCAACATTATTTCCGAATCAGGTGCGACATATCCCTCGATTTCTTCACAATCGAGAGGGCCAATCTCGTTCTCGTCGTATCCAGCATACAACTGCGAGAAAAAAAAATGGATGATTTACCATCGAAAATGTACGTGCCGAGGAATGCTCACTTGCGACGGTATAGTAATGAGAATAATTCTTGGTTTATTCGTTTATTTGATCTTTCTCTACTCACCCTCTCGAATTTGCCGTCTAGAAGAGTCAACTGCTCGTTCCTCTTCATGACGCTACTGCTCATCGAATACTCGGTAAATCGTGATTTGGTTTCCTCGTCTCTGAAAGAGTACTGCGGACCGTTGAGACTCCCAACTTCGTCTCTCTCCTCATCGGAGACAGCCATGTTACCCGAAGAAACGTCCGAGGCGTTGTCATCGTCCTCAAATTCGGAATCTTCAAAAAAGTTACGTTATTCCGTTATATAGAATTTGTAAAGATAACTGCGTCATTTGTCGTTAGAATCATCAAGAGAAGTTTAAAACATACCGCCGAAGAATCTCCAAACATCTTTTGATTAGTAATTGATTTCATTAGGATACATTAAGAGATAACGTTGCCATATTGGGCCAAAGATATCGTTCTTTTCGCTCAAGGGGGTAAGAAATTGAAATTGTACTGAAATCTGGAATTGTACTCAAAACTTTTCAACGAGTTTTTCTCAAAACTACTTTTTTTCAACCTGGTTGACTTAAAATCTCGAGTTCTATTCAACCGATTGACGGCAAATTTGATATAGATCTTTAGTATATATCCCTCTATCGCCCCTACATCGGGCATTGCGAAATTATTATTAAAAGTATTTTTAAAAAAAAGTTTAACTTTGAAAAAATAGGGCGAAAAATAGACTTTTTATAGACAGTCACCATTAAAAAATGGTGATTTAAAAAATGGCATTCTTATTGATGAAGAAAATTGATTTTATTTCTGTTTCAGATGAATGGGAGCTTTGGAATCATGTCAACCGCCTCAACCCTTTTTTTCAAGGCCATATTTAGAATGGTCTTGAAGTTTGCATCGTTGGAATGCAACGAAAATTCTTTTGTATATTTTTATTTTCTCATTTTAATTATTCTACAAAATCTTGTTTTGCAGATTTACATTTTAGAGCTCCACATAAGTGTCTTCAAAAATAATTCAGGGTTTTTCGTAACGAAGATTCGCCAAAAGTAATTCGAACAATTGAAAAACAATCATTTTCGTTGCATTCCAACGATGCAATCTTCAATCTCATTATTTAAAGGGCCACAACTTTTTCAATATTTGTTTTTTGCACAAACATTTTTTTGTAAGTTCTTGAAACATCAATAAAAAGACTAAAAAATGGATACTAAGAAATAGTTTTTTTTTCTATCAAGCCCAGAAAAACGTCTAGAGTTTAAGCCTCCAGACGAGAATACCCAATAGACGATTACAGCAGAAAGGGGCGCCTCTTATTAGCTATCGCGAGCTAACAATAACGAAAACTGTCGCTACGAGTTACAGAATCGTGCCACTGTTCTAGTAATTCTCAAAGTAGAGTAAGAAATTTAGCTCATCTGCTGAAAATAGCAAAATTAATTACTGTTAATAATTGACAATGTACATTTCATCAAATGTTGACATAAAATAATTTCATTCGTTTTTTTAAATTTAGGTAACATTTAATTCTCTTCTGGAACAAACTTTTGGAACAAACTTTGGTAGTTTTTTTAAGAATGTCACGTTTAGATGCACAAAAGCTTTGTGTATTTTCTACGAAATCGTTATCTATATATATAAAACTGTTCCGTGACTGACTAGCTGACTGACTGACTGACAGACAACCCACAGCCTAAACTACTGAAGATAAAAACATGAAATTTGGTACATATGTTCCTTAAAGCGTGTAGACGTGCACTAAGAAAGGATTTTTTTGAAATTCGATCCTTCAGGGGGTGAAATGTGGTGTAAAAGATTGTATGGGAAAAAATATTTTTTTGGTCGGATTTACTTGAAACTTTGCATAAAAACTCAACAATAATGAAACACGTATTACAGCATTTCCCAAAAATTCCACCCTTAAGGGCTTGCAAGGGGGTAGAAAAGTTTGTGTTGAAAAACATATTTTTTTGGTTGGATCGACTTGAAATATGGCATAAATACTCTACAATACAATTAATGCAACACGTATTCCAATATTTTCCAAAATTTAACCCTTAAGGGGTTGCAAGGGGGTGGAAAAGTTTGTGTAGAAAACAATATTTTTTTCGTCGTCCTTACTTGAAACTTGGCGTATACACTCTATAACGGAAATAATGAAACATGCACTTCAGTATTTCCGAACATTCAACCCTTAAAGTATTGCAAGAGGATGGAAAATTTTGTATAGAAAAACATATTTTTTTAGTCGGATTGACTTGAAAATTCCACGCGGAGGAAGTCACGGGTAATAACTATAACTTCATATATATATTATGGAAAAATAAATTCATTAAAAAAGAGTCCCGCGTTAATTTAAGTTGGCAAAATCAGAAAAGTCATAGATAAACAGACCAACTTAACCTTCTCCGTTTAAAATCAAACAAAACTTATATCCTAAATCTACGCGGACGAAGTCGCGGCGAAAAGCTAGTACCAAATATAATACTCATATGTATAAGAATATTATAATCTTTGTGTAACACAGTGATATGCAAATCTAGCATTTAATAAAAATGAATAATAAATCGTTATCCTTTGCAGTGTTCATCTACACTACACGTCCCTTTACTGTTACTTTTTGTCCATTCACTGGCGATTTAGTAATTTCGCTACTTATTTATCAATTCGTCCAATATTATTTGTTGCTATTACTTCGAATTTTTTTTTTCCTATCATCATAATAATATCTCTTGTTAGCTATAGCGATTAAAGAGTTTGTTTTGATAAAATGTTCATTTTACAGTCCATCTGAATTTTATAACGCCGTTATTCGTCCATTCTCTGGCGGTTCACCCTTTCTCAAGAGATGAATTTTTAATAAAGATAATTAATTCGTACTAAATCAACTCCAAAGTCTCCATATCACTTTTCAGCCTAACATGGTGGTGCTATCCCTTAACAAAAATGATCATTTTTTCCTTGTTTGTTTTTCTTCCATACTTTACCATATTCATCCTCCTCATTGAACGAAACATTACTGCCTCCGGCATTTGCCAATTCCAAGAAATTGTCCTCCAACATATTGTCCGGATCGTCGTAATTGAAGTCGTCGTCCATCGCAGCGACGATGTCCGGATCATAGTCCAATCTCGGTCCCGACACCGGTGCCGCTTTGTTCAGCAGACCCACTTCTTCCTCGACGCTCGAGGCGAATACAGACGAAGGTAGATTGATTTTTGGCGCATCTTTCTTCTCATCTTTCTCCGTTCGATTGGCGGTTTCGACTCTTTCCCACTCGACCGGCAGAGTGTTGACATCCTTAAGATGTTGCAAATAATCGTACTCGTCGTCAAAGAATATTCCGTATTTTTGTTGCTCTTCCCTGCGCTTCTTCAGATCCAGTGGCTTTCTATCAGCTTTGGTATGCTGCGCTTCCTCGACTGGCACCAGAACCCTCTGAGGCGCTGTTTCATCCGCGGCTAATGGATCTTGTTGCGAGCGATGCACCAGATGGAAAGTCACAGAATTCTTCTTGTCAATAAATTTTTTGCTTTTCCCTTTTGGCTGAAAGAAGATTCGGAGAAGATACAACTTTATTCCATTTTATTTGGCTATTTGTCGAAAATATCTTTGGAGGGTTTCGAACGCCTTCGAGAAACGTGAAATATTCAGTAATAATAAAATAAAATATACCATTAAGATAATAAGAGGGCAAAAACGAAAATTCTCGAAACAAAATTCTGTTATCGACGTTACAATGACGTTTGAAATATTGAAGGAAAAAAAGATACTTAATTCGAAGTGGTTGCAGTTTCGTGTTTTTTTTTCCATAAAATGAATATACACATACAGGGTGCCCCATTTAGTTTGAGACATCGAAATACCTCAAGAACAGTAGATTATAGGGTAGATTGTAAGGAGGAGTAAAAATGATATTGAAATTTGCATCGTTGGAATACAACGGATTTTTTTCTCTAATTCCAAATTTCATTTCAGCAGAATGAAATCGCGTCAAACATTTTTTGAGATCCTCATTAGAGATCTACAACCTAACTCTATTGAAAAAATATTTTGGACGACGTTAAAAATGGAGTTTTCACCATTTTTATTGTCATTCAAAATATTTTTTAGAAATAAAAAAAGAATTTCCATTGCCTTTCAATGATGCAAACTTCAACAGCATGAGTAAAATGGCAAAACAACTTTTTTATTTGGTAAAGGTTTTCAAGATGATTGTAAGGTCAATTCTTTTTTTTTTATGCGAACCTATATCGTTTAGAGTGGCAGCTTACTCTACGTAAAAAGGCAGGTTACTTTTGTCCAAATCATTTTTTTTTTATTTGGCCATTACGTTTGGTGAAATTGAAGCTTGCTTCGTTGGTTAACAATGAATTTTTTATTTTTCTCATTGCTCAAATGTCTGTTCGCAGATTTTAGCTATGAGAATGCTTGAACTATTTTATAAGATGCTCATTTCGAAATGTACATTCGAGTACAATTGCACAATAATAATTAAAATGAGAAAATGAAAATATAAAAAAGAATTTTCGTTGCGTTTCAACGTTGCAAACTTTAATGCCAGTACGTTTGAACATTTTTTAAACTTTTTTGTAACAAACTCGTCGCAATTAAGGCGGGCAACCACTTTAGGAGACTGAAAATTAGATGATTTTTTGGATTTTTTTATTGTGAAAAAAAACGGTAATTTCCGCAACTCTGACAATAATTTATTCATATTTTCATACATCTCGGTAATTTTTTCAAGTTATTTCATGCATTAATTAAGGTGTAATCCGCTGTGTCCCTTGATGTGTCCTCATCATCGTTGTCGATTTACAGGAATTGTGTAGCTCGCAATTTGCATCTGAAATAGTCCAAAAAATTTTTATACATCCTTGAGATGTTTTTTAAGAACATGAACCTAAATTTTGAAAAAAAAACCAAGAATTGAATGTTGGAACGTATTTGAAAAAAAATGATCAATTTTTAGCATTTTTTCCCCCGGCATTTTGCAATCGTCAATATGTTTTAAACAATCTAATCTTTCCAAGTTCATGTTTTAATAAATGATATCATGTAAACGTGTTCCAAATTTGAAGATGATTCATCAATTAGTTTTTGAGTTATGATTCCCGCCAATTGAAAAAAATGTCGTTTCGAGAAAAACACGTTTAAAATTTCAGAAACGAAAAACTCCAAGTCAAATGTGTTTAATCAAATGATAAAGTGTCTTACCGATTAATGAGCAATTCCAGCACCATACAGCAGTCCTTCCTCTTCCTCATGCAACTCATTTGAAGCTTACATTTCTTCTTTACGAGCTTTTCGAGCTTCTTTTGTCTCTAATAAACTTTTTCTATTTTGCCGAGCCACGCGCATCTGATCCATTTGCTTGGCATATCCGTAGCTCTGCCTGCCAACTACAATTTGTAGTTCATTCATAACCATGAATAGGGCAGAATTTCCTTTATTGAATAAAGTAGCAGCAAGAAATGCCGCTACCTCGATTATTTTGTATCCAGAATAGAGATGTTTTGGAGCTAATCACCAAACAGTCGAGTTTGGATTTGTTTGGGTTATGAAAACCCAAACAAACCTAAACAAACTACCTAACTAAGCACTCGTGAGTACCTGAGCGTGCTTGGGAGTCGAGCGGAGAGTCTTTATCATTTATATACATACCGTTAGAAGAAATCCGAATATCGTTATGAAATTTTGACAATCAGGGAAAATATCTTAAGAATCAGGGTGTATTCTTAAGATATTTTGTTAACGATTTATGAAGAAAAAAAATTGGTTTTTTCAAGTATCTAAAGTGGTTGCCCGCCTTAAACTACGTTTTCAAATTCCTATATCCCTAATAACCTTTGGAACTGATTTTTTTTTGCAATAGCCCGTTAAACCTGTTATTTCCACGAATGCCGTCAGGGCTAGTAATAAACAGACCAAGTACTTGAATCACTTATAGTAATGACTAATATCAATAACGATTGACATTTGCTGTGAGAAAGCGCTTTTACGACAAGAAGCAATCTTTTTTGCGACGCAATCACATCTTGCACATAAAAGAGTACACAATTTCACCTAACCTAAAAGCATTCTTGTTTGAGCTTTAATAATATTTCGTCAAACTCACCATTTTGTTGTTATTTCGATGACTATTTACGCAAATGGAGACAAAATTGTAACAAAAGGAGAATATTAATCGCAAATTAAAATGTCATGTGTTTGAGCCGCGAGATATTGCTACAAAACACAGCAGCTCCCATGTGGCGAGCAGTGACTCTCAGCATGAACTTCCCATGGGGCGTTCTATCCTGCTCGTTCCAACGCCGGGTTCATACAGCGATCTCTCTCTCTCTTTCTCGCACCGAGGAACGTCTTTTACATCACCTTAAGGTCAAGTGTCACACCGACCGAGTGGCCATGACTGCGAGAGAGATAGCTGATTTGCAGATTTCTAATGATTTTTAAAACGGTTGATTTTTGCGAAAAAATAAAAAAAACATGGCCCGTTCTGTTGAACGACGAACAAAGGCTTTCTCTTCTTTTGCCCGAAATATGTTCCGTCTAGGAGAAAACTTGGCAGTAGGATTTTTACCGACTGGACGTGTGGCACATGGCCTTAAGAAAATGGGTCAGACGTCCGGTCGGTAAAATACCTACTGCTTAGTTTTCTCCGCGACAAAATACACTTCGGACCACGGTCTTACGTACAGGTACAGGTCTGAAAACGAAAGCGAATTTCAGTGGTGAGGAATTCGTACTCTTATTGAGCAAGTTTTTCATTCGCCTCAACGCCACTGCGCGTCGCTGCTATATATCGGTACGATGAGGCCCGGTGCGTGACACAACCTCATTACCACATCGAACAAATATTTACATGTTTGCTCGTACGCTTTTCTCATACGCTTTTAATAATATTTTTTATGCATTTTGTTTATTATGCGAAGAAAAGGTATTAAATATTATTTTTGTCTCATTTTAATCATAAGTTATCGTCAACATGGGTAAAGTATGTGCGGTACCGAAGTGCAAAACAGGATATAAATCGATGAAAGAAAAGTGCTCGCTTTTCACAGTGTCAAAAAAACATTGAACAATATTGAAAAATACAAATGCCGATTAAGGAATTGAACTCAAAATACTATGAGTGTAACCGCGGAACGAATCCACTCGGCCAAATTACCTTTGTGACAGCTATAACGAAATGTCATTTCGTTATAAATGTCAAACGTCATTCTCATCAGAATCACCTAAATTTTGCAAGTGTTCAGTTTACTTTTCATGTAAATCCGATGAAGCGTTAATTAGTTATCTTTGTTCGTGTCGAACGTGCAATTGTACTTTCTTCGTCCGTAAATTAAGGCCTTATGTACGTGATTTCGCCGATATTCGAAGGTACTTTTCTAGACGCGGTTAAAAAAAAATGACGCACATATTGACAACATTTTTTTTACAGATCATTTATGCATATGGTTAAGTATATGTAAAAAAAAATCAGAAACATTAACAACTGGCGGAGATATAACATAATAAAGCAATGCATTTTTTTTTGCGCGCGCGTTGATGGTGAAACTTCTCACATCGATGTGGGTGTCGGAAAAAAAATGAACATATTTATAATTGCATAATGAATGTATCTTCAGTGTGAACCAACAATATTATTTAAAAAAATTATTACAATAGAAAATTTGAAACTTAAAATTTTTTTACTCAATTTTCTGTCGGTATTTTATTTTTTATATTTTTTTGTGTCATTGAAATTTTTGTTTCTGTGGTTCACACGATAGGTGATGATACTAAGAATATGTTGTAAAAATTTCAAAGCGATCTGAACCTTCGTTCAAGAGTTAGAACTTTCACAAGGTTCAAAAAAGTGAATCGTGGAAAAACGGCTTTGAAGTTGGCGGTCGGGCGCGCCGCGCGGTATCTATTTTACGCTCTAAATGCTGTAACTTTAACAATTTTTGGAATTTTTCAATTCTGTTAAGCTTAAAATATTCCTAACCGTTCAGGCTAATGGAATCAAAAATAAAAAAATATGAACAATTTTGAAATTTTTCGCGTGTATAAGGCCTTAAATATTGTTTACGGGACACGGGATAAATGAGAGTAATGGAGTTACGGTTTACAGCGCATGCGTTACATGTCGTAGAAAAAGAGACAGAATGCTACTCTGTCCCGTGCTCTGTCTTCGTTGCACCGATCTATTGTCACGCGCCTCGTGGCCGTAGGTCGAGACGAAAAAAATCACGTCAAACGAACGTATCCCCACCACTGGCGTTTCCAGACCTGTATGTAAGACCGTGGTATACAGGGTGGACCATTTAACGTGACCACCCCAAATATCTCCGTTGCCTTTAGAGTGACGAAAAAAATGTCAGGAAGTAATTTGATTGATTTCGAAGGGCTGATACAGTGGTGAAAAATTCATTTTTGTCAAGGTCATAGTTTTCGTGTTCTCAAGGTCATCAATGGTTTTTCAAATGGGAACATGTTTTTTTTAGTAAGACGTTGTAGCTGATCAGACGAATCCAACGACCTATGATATCATGACCTTGAAATGATTTTTCATCAAAATACACGCGTAAAAACGGTAAATCGTGATGGTATTGACAATAAGAATATCCGAATAATGTAATTGAATTTTTTGTGCAGAAAATTTATTTATTTATTTAAACATCAGAAGAATCTCCGACTATTTACATTATTGTATCCGTTGGATAACCTGCGCCGCTATCACACGAGAAACTATTCGAAGGTCAAGAGAATCAAAATACACGCGTAAAAACGGTAAATCGTGATGGTATTAACAATAAGAATATCCGAATGTAATTGAATTCTTTGTGCAGAAAATTTATTTAAACATCAGAAGAATCTCCGACTATTGACATTATTGTATCCGTTGGATAACCTGCGCCGCTATCACACGAGAAACTATTCGAAGGTCAAGAGAATCATTCATCCGACGTCTTCAAAAATGTGTAAATTTTCTGCACAAAAAATTCAATTACAATATTCGGATATTCTCATTGTCAATACCATCACGATTTCCCGTTTTTACACGTGTATTTTGGTGAAAAATCATTTCAAGGTCATGATATCATAGGTCGTTGGATTCGTCTGAATATCAGCTACAACGTCTTAATAAAAAAAAAAAACATGTTCCCATTCGAAAAACCATTGATGACCTTGAGAACGCAAAAACTATGACCTTGAAAAGAATGAATTTTTCACCACTGTGTCAGCCCTTCGAAATCAATCAAATTACTTCTTGACATTTTTTTCGTTACTTTAAAGGCAACGGAGATATTTGGGGTGGTCACGTTAAATGGTCCACCCTGTAAATATCAGTGGGATATGCACACACTACTGTAATCTAGTTCTAGTCTGCTCCAGTCGCTTCGTGGCGCTAGCGTCGCTATGCATTGCTCAATTTAAATCGCTATATCTCTGAAACTAGACGCTCAAAATTTATGATTTTTTTAACCACTTCGTCATATGTTCCTCTGTAATTGAGAATTAAAAAAAAAATCTGTAGAAAAGTTTCGCAGTTTCAAGCTCCCCATAAGAACACGTGTAAAATCATGAAATCTTTGATTGCCAATATCTCGAAAACGGAACAGTGAATCCTTTTGAAATTTTGCAGGTAATCATTTAATAGTGTCCTGAATGAGTCGTCAAAATTAAAAAAGAATCTGTAGAAAAACGCCTTGGCGAGACTATTCGCTCAATAAACGGTGTAGAAGGATCATGAAATTTTTGGGTGAGATTATTATCACAAATGTACTGAGTCGTTTAACAGTTTTTTAACGATATTCTCATCATTTCTTTACACTATTTCGTGCGTAAAACTGCCGATCAGCGATGAGTGTAAGCACCTATGTTAAAAAGTGTTTGTTCAATTGTAAATTGTATGGAAAATGAGTAGACGATCGATTAAAAATTTGAAGGGTGCATTCAGTGGATGAGAAAGAATGTACAGTATGAATTTGAATCACACGTTAGCATTTCGTCATTTGTCCCGAAACTCCCTAAATTATTTTTCAGCAATGAACCACGTCGTCGAATCACAATGATTAATATATATACAGGGTGAGGCACATAAAGTGTTACAGAGCAATAGCACTCAAACTATCGATCATATCCAAAAATGTTTCAGACAAAAGTTTCAGTGTTCGAGAAGGCCGTCATACTGGACCACCCTATTTTTTTATCGGTGGAGGCGCTGAAGCTACGTCAAGGTCAACTCCACTTTTTAAAATGGAACCATGTATTTTTTTTTCGATGACATTATTACCGATTTTCAGACGAATTCAGCGACCTACAACACAAGGTCACTCTAGTCACGCAAAGTATGAAAATAGTCGAAAAATCGAAAGATGTCGGAATAATCACTTTCAAAGGATCCACTAACCTTGGTTTGGGTCTACCTACAGAAGATGCTCGAAGTGATGACCCTCGACTTGTAAGCACTTGTTTGATCGCTGTTTTCATTTCTTACGATACCAATGTTTCTTATCGGCAGCAAGTGGCAGCAAGTGGCATGCAACACGATGGTGCACCACCCCATTATGCTCTGTGTTCAAGACAAGTGATGAATGAGATTTTTGGTGAAAAGTGGATAGGACGAGGCGGCCCTGTAGCTTGGCCACCTCTTTCGCCAGATCTAACATCACCAGATTACTTTTTATGGGGTTTTGTCAAAGAACGCGTAATGGTAGCACCTACCACGCCTGACGACATGAAAGAAAGAATACGCCGAGCATGTACTGAAATTAAACAACAAATGTTGGCTGAAGTTAGACGGTCTTTTCATAAGCAAATTAACAAGTGCTTACAAGTCGAGGGTCGTCACTTCGAGCATCTTCTGTAGGTAGACCGAAACCAAGGTTAGTGGATCCTTTGAAAGTGATTATTCCGATATTTTTCGATTTTTCGACTATTTTCATACTTTGCGTGACTAGAATGACCTTGTGTTGTAGGTCGCTGAAATCGTCTTAAAATCGGTAATAATGTCATCGAAAAAAAAATACATGGTTCCATTTAAAAAAGTCGAGTTGACCTTGACGTAGCTTCAGCGCCTCCACCGATAAAAAAAATAGGGTGGTCCAGTATGACGGCCTTCTCGAACACTGAAACTTTTGCCTGAAACATTTTTGGATATGATCGATAGTTTGAGTGCTATTGCTCTGTAACACTTGAAGTGCCTCACCCTATATATATATATATACAAATGATTGTGTACGTTTCCGCTAAGCCAGTTACGCCATCGTATGTGCACACGAAGAAACACGGAAAGTCTACTAGAGATTAATTATGAAATAATGTCCTCCCACAATACTTCGTACACATGACACATAAAGATTTCATGTGTTTATTCGTTAAAATGAGAAGCCCAGAAAGCTTTCGGACGGAACAATAGAGCAATAAATACGGGCGCGACGACGATAAGCACGAATTGATAAGAGAGCCAGATCCTTTCCGCAAACATATACCGTTGAACTTTCCATCGTTACGTAAAAAAATCGACGAGAGAAAAATGTATTGTGCGTTTAGGTTTGAGCATCGTCTAACGAGAAATTTTTGTACCGCTCCGTACCTCGGTGAAAAAACACCAAAGATCAGCTGTTCGTAGCGTTTCGAGGGATGAAGAAAATAATATGTAGTGGGGCGAAAGAAGAAGAAGACGAAGAAAAAGAACGGAATATTTGCTGTCAAGCGCGCGCACAAAGAGAAGAGAGCAGTGGGGGGGGGGGGGGGGGTGATTTGGTCGAGCATGTGTGCGCGCGCGTGTGATGCTTCTGCGTGAAAAAAAAGGCACAAGAAAAAGAAACGCCTGTCTCTCGCGCACACGCGTGTGTTCCGTCGTCGAGGTATCAACCGCCAGTGCTCTTGTGTCTGTGTCTTTGAGTGCTGACAGTAAATCGCTGGATTTAAACGTCGTAGGAGCAGGGCCCTCGAGGAAAATGGCCGAAGGACGCGAATCACGGGTGTTTTCGACCAAGAGTCTTTACGAACTCGGTGTCCAGGCTATGGCCAATAAATTTTTTATATCGAACAGGTATATCATTGATTTACCGGAGAAAATTTTATTCGATATATATTACCAGGTAAGTGCAAAACTTGTGAAACGTCTGTCGTTACTTTTTTTTTGTTCTTTTTCGACGAACTTTTCCGTTTCTTTCTCTTCCTCTCACGCTCTCACCTCTTTCTATACCTTTAATAACGGGGAAAAAAAGTTTTTGTTTGTTCTTCGTCATACCTTTTACTTTATTCGAGCGATTGTCCCTTATCATGTATGACTCGGCCTTATCTTCTCTCGAGAGTTAACGCTGATCGGACGTACCCACTGTTATTTATATTCACATATGGACGCACACACACACACACACACACGTACGTATATTTATGTATATATGCATACAGATATGGGTGACCATACGTTTTGCGGGTTTGTAAATTCCATCGGAAAAAAAGTAAATTCTTGCCCAATAACTGACTCACCGTTTCCCATCGCCAAACGCCGCAACTTTGTTTTTGTTACTTTGAGTTTTTTGCCTCTCCACTCTTACCCGTTATTCGTGAATTGCGTTGCACAAACATTTTGTTACGATTGAAGCTCGCATCGTTGGAACGCAACGAAAGTTCTTTTCAATCACTCATTCTCATTAGCAAAATCATATTTCGCAAATTTTCTCGTAAATCGCTAAATAAGAATCCTTAAAAAATGTTTGCGCTATATGCGTAGCTGAAATATGCCGAAAGAAATTTGAGAAATTTGAGATATGGCTCACAAGTTCGGTAAAAAACATTTGGAGCAAAAGAATGAGAAAGACGTTTGTCGTTCAACATAGCGGAAGGTGTTTCTTTTCTTTTTTCCGAGATATCGGCAATCTGGAAAATTAATGGAAATCTGCAAATCAATTATCTCTCTCTTTCTCTCTCTCTCTCTCTCTCTCTTGCAGTTGTTGTTCGGTCAGTATGACAGATAGCCCTAAAAGAAAATCATTCTCGTTGCATTCCAATGATGCAAACTTCGTCATACATTTTTATCGTCTTGCTGACATAATTTTTTTTGTAAAGTCTTCTCTCGTTTTCTGCTTCTTTTTCCTTGCCTTTTCTCTTCGTGTCAGAGAGTTTTACAAGATTCAAAGAGGATACGAATTTACAATGAATTTATTACAGCTTTACAAGGACAAACGTCTGTGCCTGCTTGGCGGAGAACTGAGCGACCTTCACACATTCTCCCGCATGTTGAAAGTTAGAAATCGACGAATTCATTTGTTACAGATATTTCAGGTAAAAGGCAAAGTCTCTTACAAGAAAGAGAGACGCATAATCGCTTGTTTTTTAGATGCGCTCGAGTGAAAGATATCATGTTTTGATTGTAAAAAATGCTTTGCACGCGTCTCAGGCGCTCATGGACCACGGGACAAAAATCAGCAACGAATTGGCCATAGGTTACAGCTTCTACTGTTTGGGAGCCGGAAAGAAGCCGTCGGCGCACGAAAGCGTCATCAATCTTGGTCTAAGACTCGGCGGTTTTTTGAGCGACGCCGGCTGGTACTGCCAGAGCGAGAGAGTCTTGCTTGCTTGCAAAGAGCTCTGCCTCACGGGCTGCGACAATCCCGAAACTTGGTGCAAAACCCTCGACTGCTGTCACAAGTAAAGTATCTTTCTCTCTCTCTCTCTCTCTCCGTGGTGGTAGATTAATCGCACGCGCGTGTATCTTATCTGGGTTTTTTTTTTTTCAAAGTGCGGTAGTTTGAGGACGCAAATGTGGTCTTGCGTGCACTCGCGACTTGTGGTAACTCGATACGCTATGTGGCGAGTTCTCGAATCGCAGAGTTTCGACTATCGCGAAAGGCAGTCGCTGTTCGGGTTTTATTTTTAATTCCATTTCCAGAATCTTTGCTTTCTGTTTTTATTCCAGAAAAGGCGGGGCTTTCCCGCTGTAGAATAAAGAAGTACTGGGCCCTTAATTATTTAAGAAAAACTAAATAGGCGATATCGCTCTAATTGTAGCGGAAATTTCGAATTTTAAGGTGGGAAAAAGATTTAAGAAAAACTAAATAGACGATATTTCTCTAATTGTAGCGGAAATTTCGAACTTTAAGGTGGGAAAAAGATTTAAGAAAAACCAAATAGGCGATATTTCTCTAATTGGAGTGGAAAATTAGAACTTTAAGGCGGGAAAAAAGTTTGGCAATTTTGAGAGATTTTTTAAACTAAGAAATAATTATTCTACATTCATCAAACTTTATACTTTAAGATAGTAGTCTTGCCACAGTCACGTTGAAAAGTTTATTTTCCGCTCAATCGATAAAAGCTTCGAAATATTGCGAAATATCCTTATAATGTTGGTTGTACATCTTATCGGGATGTGAAAACTTATAAAGTAATGATGAAAACGCCTAATATAATGTTTAGAGTTCCAAAAATAACAACGTTCCCTCCATCACCTAACCCTCACTTTTGTATCAGACTATTCATTCTGGCTACTAATACGTAGATACTCTGCGTTTACGGATATGCACACACTACTGTAGTCTAGCGAGTGCGGAGATCGTGGCAATGTCGCAAGCTCAGCCAATTTTTGGCGTGATATTTGGTGCTAGCGTCGGTAGACATTGCTTAATTTAAACCGCTATAGCTCTGAAACTTGACGTTCAAAATTCATGACTTTTTTTACCTACTTCGTCATAGGTTCCTCTGTAATAGAGAATTTTTCTTCTAATCTTAAGAAAAGTTTCGAAGTTTTTGCGTGAAATGTGAAATTTTCTACTGCTCCCCATAAGAACACGTGTAAAACCGTGCAATCTTTGATTGCCAATATCTCGAATACACAACGGTGAATCCTTTTGAAATTTTGCAGGTAGTCATTTAATAGTTTCCTGAATGGTTTCTCAAAATAAAAAAAAATCTATAGAAAAACGCCTTGGCGAGACTACTACCTTAATAGTATATTTAAGTATATAAAAGAATTTTCTTTTAAATTCATTTATCATCCAAATGGTAGAGCTGCGGTAGAGTGTTACAGTAAGGTTGCAGTAGGAGTTGCGAATCGGCGTGCAGTGTAGCTTCCCTGTCGACTTTCATCTGCAAAAAAATTCAAAGATGTTTTCACTGCGAATAGCGACAAGTTTCTTAAAAAACCTTGGTCGATGCGAATGTAAAAAAAAAAAATTAAAAAGCGGCCTCTCTAATCCTTCGGTATAGAAGTACATTTGATAACAAAAAAGTCAGTTTTTTGTTTCAGAAAACTCAAAAAGGAGTTATGAGGAAAACTAGTCAGAACTCTAAAAAAAAGACCAATAGCTCCACGCTCTCTCACGGTCATATTTCTAACGATTTTTTTTATGATTATAATTGTTCTTTCGCTATTTATAATACACTTCAATACTGTGTAAAACTGCGAATTGATAGGAAGTTGAGACCTTTTAAAACCGTAGATAAAGATTAAATACTTTTTCAGGCCGTCATAGTACTCTAACGCCTTAAAAGACTTGCTTTTAATCCGCAAATGATTACAAAACAAATTCTGTTGAAAGTCGATTGTGAGAAAGTCACAACCACTCATTCGAATCATCTACAGTGATTATAAATAGAAGCACGAAAAAAATGTCTTTTCAAATTGATATTGTGATATTTTCAACGTGTTGGAATCAATTTTTAGATTGCTGCACGCACAAGCAATTTATAGCGCGTTCAGAGGAGCTGCGGAGACACACGATTTAGCGATCCGTACCGTTGAAAAATTAAAAGCTGCCGGGTACGAGAGTACCAATCACGCTGCCCTTTACGCGGAATTCAGTGTTCTTTTCTTCGTAAGAAGCGAGTACGACGAGTCGTACAGGTAAACAAATTTTTCGCATTATTAAAGGTTTTTTAAAATAATTAATTCATAGCCATGTATCTGCATATCTACGAATTTATATATCCATACGTTCGAAAGGAGACCGGTGTAATCTTTTTAATAGCTAAAGGGTTTCTTAACCCTTCGTGGTCACCCTGGGTAGAATCGATCCGTCGATCAATTTTTGGCGTAAATATATAATAGTTCCCGGCTTTGAATGGGACTGTATTCACCATCTTACCTGGTGTTTGAAGTATCCTCATACAATAAAATTTACCCTCTTCACATGTTGGAATAAATACCTTTTTTGGAACGCGCAGTGTGCTACTATTTTTTTTTTTCTCCAAAAGTAGCACATCTAAGGAGTATTACGTCCAAATTTTAGGTAAAAATGTTGGAAAATTCACGGAACTATGATTTTTTGAGCGGAAAAGTGTCTTTTTTGCGTTTTCACCTCTTTATGAATTTTTTTTTAACATGTGGCCATTTTATTTCTTATAAATAAATTTTTCGTACATCATCTAGAAAGTTCAAAGCATGTTCCTTAATTTTTTGAACCCCTTTGGACGGATAGTTTGGTCACAATACTTTTTTGAAAACTGACTGGGTAGAATCGATCCAAGCGTGACCACGAAGGGTTAAGGATGCTCGACATAAATATCTTCAGCAGAACGCGAGCATCCCTGAAAATTTGTATCTACTTCACTACTGATAGAAATCCTAAATTGTCAAGCATATGCAATGAAGAATATTTATTTCAAGCAGCAGTACTGTACTGAATATTTATTTCAAACAACGACAATAGCGAAAACTTTTGTTACAAAGAGGAATTTGTTACAAAGAAAATTCTTCATCGAAAAATCACTTTCACTTTTCACACGAAAAACATCTCTTTATCTTTTCGAACGTATATGAACGTTTTTTTCTTTACACTTTAAATTGACATGTTTGCAAAAGCTTTTAAATCTGCGAGTCATGCGATGACTTGGTATTCTTTCATTTTTCAATTTCTACGCGTTTATGAAGATCAACGAGCTTAATTGATACTTTTGAAAATGGATTCTGATAATGTATCGCATAATTATTGTTTTTTTTTTTTTCGAATTCACGAATAATCATTTTGCATTATTATTTTCTGTGGTCAGTGTTTTTGAGATCTTAAACATTTTAAGCTTGCTTCATATTTTCGTTGCGTCGCGATGCATTGAAAATCCTAACGACTCGCACTTTTGTTTGGGAATGTGACGGCGAAACGTGGCGAGTCACTACGTCAATTGTAGGAATAATTATGGAATTAATTGTTACGATGATATCGCTCTTTGTAAACGCACGCGAACGTTTATTTTTCACTTTTCCGGCTTTTCTCTCTTGTTTATCAGGTGGAGCGTCGCCGCTCTAAAAGAGCTGGTGCCCTCCTTGCCAGCGAGAATAACGATAGACGTGTTACGTCAAGCTGCTAAATCTTGCGTCGTGAAACGCGAATTTCAACGGGCAGGCTTGCTAATACGGGAGGCCGTTTATCTCGCTCGCGAAGTTTTCGACACCGATCATCCGAAGTATTGCGACGTTCTCATAGATTACGGATTTTACTTACTGAATTACGACAGTATCGTCAACAGCGTTTCCGTATACACGGTAAAAAAAAATTGATTAACATTTCACAACGATTACTCGCTGTTTGGAAAGATCGACGAAGCTCCTCCTAAGCTGGCCAATATTTGGAATTTCAAATTCCCGATCGCGGAAGCTTTATAGATCTTTTAGAGTGCGCGATTACGTTAGGAGCAATCATCATTGTCGTGGCTGCTTTTTTTTTACGTTACATATACAGTAGAACCTCGGTTATTCGAACCAATTGGGGCTGAAGATGGTTCCGATAATCGAAAGGTCGGATAATTGAAACGTTATTTTTTTCTGGAGGGATGATATAGAAGGAAAATTTAAATAAATATACAATCTATATTAAAGATCCTCTTTCAAACATCGAATGTGGATGATTGGGGTTCGGATAATCGAGGTTCTACTGTAACACAGCAAAATAATATTTTTTTTCATTCTTGGGTCATTCATCACGATAGGTACTTATCTTCTCTCACTATAATAACAGCAAAAATATTTGTTGAGAATATTTATTAACGTCAGAATTTTTAGAAAACGTAATATTGATGTCATTAATATTACAATTTAAAAAAAAATTGCCAAATGTAATATAACTATTAACTCTTCGTGGTCAGCCTGGGTAAAATCGACTCGTTGATCAATTTTTGGCGTAAATATATAATAGTTTCCCGGCTTCGAATGGGACTGTATTCACCACCTTACCCGGAGTTTGAAGTATCCTCATACCATAAAATTTACCCTCTTCACATGTCGGGATAAATGCCTTTTTTTTGCAACGCGCACCATGCTACTATTTTTTTTCCAAAAGTAGCATATCTAAGGAGTATCACGTTCAAATTTTAGGTAAAGTCTGTTGAAAATACACGGAACTATAATTTTTTAGCGGAAAAGTGTCTTTGTGTTTTCATCTCTTTATGGTTTTTTTTTAACATGTCGCCATTTTATTTCTTATAAATAAATTGTTCGTACATCATCTAGAAAGTTCAAAGCATGTTCCGTAATTTTTTGAACCACTTCGGACGGATAGTTTGGTCACAATACTTTTTTGAAAACTGACTGTGTAGAATCGACCCACGTGTGACCACCGCGATTGAATTGGATGTATGACCACGAACGGTTAAGATTACAATCTACGAAAAATGTACTGAATGTAATATTAATATAATTAATATTATATTGGGTAAATTCTCCGGATATCTAAGGTATTCCTTTCGCGGACAGCCGTATTATGTGGTCGCATAAGCCGGGACCCTTTTTATTCATTAGTAGATTACAGTGGCGCTCAATAAAAATAAGTTACAATCAATCATTATACCCAATGATGAACTGGAATTTTTGTAAATTTAGACATTTTTACATATTCTCTGAAAAGTCGCGATTACGAAAATTCTTCTGCGTGTCACGTTTTTCAAAGTTTTATCATTAATATTTTTCTTTAAACATTCGGTGACCCTCTGTTTTCAATGTCGTTACGAAATCGTCAGAATTTTTCATATGCTTAGCGCAGCTTATATCGGACATCTTGAGTTATTTAGTAAATAAATTATTAGATGGAAATGTGGCCGGCATGTCATACTTCATAAAGTGCTCCATTGATAAAACGATTTTTGAAAGTCATGATTTTTGTTTAAACGTTCGGTAACTTGGCTTGAAATTTTACCAGTATACTGGGTGTATTTTTCCTCAATTGTAGACGAAAATCAATTAATTGCTACATATTCGGGTTCGTGAAAGAAATACCTTAAACATCGTCAACACATGTACCACGCAAATTATTATCACCATTGACAACTCTTTTTACATAGTACCAATGTAAAAGTTTGCACTTTAAAATATTTCTTTTCGCATTGAAACGTACTTTTCGTTCCGTCCAGCTTGAACGCAAGCACCGTAATTGATCTTTTTGCCTCACAATTCATTCACATTATTTTCTTTGCGCGCAATAATAACTGCCTCTATAATGAAGAAGTAAAAAAAATGATAGCTTCTCTAGTGCGATGTTGATGGGAAAGTTTAAAGATAATGAGAAATTGATTTTTACAGACTGCACTAGATATAAGGAAAGCAATATTCGGTAAATCGAATCTGCACGTGGCTATAGCTCACGAGGACTTGGCTTACGCTCTCTACGTTCACGAGTACATATCGGGTAGATTCCAGGCATCCAGGTGAGTAATTTTTCCGTGTCAACTCTCGTGTTTCGTCTTATACGACGCGTGTGAAATTACATCCTCGATAATTGCTCGTCATTTTCAAATTGCAATCGTCAACAGTGATCACGTAGATCGAGCGATTGAAATAATGGAAAAACTTTTGCCGAGCGAACATTTGATGTTGGCCAGTGCGAAAAGAGTGAAAGCGCTGATTCTCGAAGAGATAGCACTCGACAATTCGCCGATGTCTGACGAAGAAAATTTATTGCTCAAATCCGAAGGTCTGCATTTGTCAGCTCTCTTACTCGCGCAAACCGCTTTCGGCGAGAGAAACGTACAAACAGCCAAACATTACGGCAATCTCGGTCGTCTTTATCAGAGTATGAGAAGGTTCGAGGTAAGCGCGTGTTTCGTATAAAGAGATATTTGTTTTGAGAATGCGAAATGGAAAACAAAAAATTAGTCAAAACAATCGCGAAATAATTGGCCCATTTCCAGATCTTGTTTCGTAATGGTCTTGATAATATTCGCTGCCCCTCTTTTGAGGCGTTATACCAACTTGGCGCTCGGAAAAATATGTATAAAAATAAATAAAAATGTTGACGCGACTATTAAATATATAAAATAATTTGTATCTTTTACAAATACATTGAAGATTTATGAACAAAATAAAAAGAAAACGAATAAAGAATGAAAAATGGCGGAAATATAAGTCTTTAGAAATATTCGTCTTTTGAAAATCCTTGCCGATGGCGGAATTTTTTTCTCGGCCAGGCATCGTCTTAAACATACGAAAACGAATTTTTTTATTTTTTATTTTCTAGAAATTACGGCCGTTTGGAAGAACACTGACATTTATCTCAAAATTTCGAGTTTTAAAAATTTATTCAAAATGAATGCGGCCAATCCCATAAAAAAAATATGCTGCATCCCAGATAATATTGCAAAGAATATGATATAAATTTCATCAAAATCTGTTGAGTAGATTTCGAGATATTTTGTCCACCAGTTTGAAAAGAGGGTCCTACTAGACGACATATCGCCGCCATTAAAAAAAATGTATTCGTTTTTTTTGTTTGAATTTGTTCATAAAACTATAATAATGCATTTGTAAAAAATAAAAATCATTTTATATATTTAATAGTCGCGTCAAAAAAAATGATTTATGTTTATATTTATTTTTCCGAGCACCAAGATGGTTTAACTCCTTAAACGATTCTCAAGAAAATACAGAAATATTACGAATTATATATGCAGTACAATATTATATAGTTAAAAGTAAGAATAGTTGAAAATTAGAAAAATCATTGAAGAGTACAAATTCTTTATGCGTACGGTATCAAAATAAATATGTACTGCATTATATATGAAAAAATAATAGTTCAAGTGCACTTGGAAAACAATAGTGAAAGACGGTCAAAAAATGGTATCCCACTTCCCGAGCGGGATACCCTTCAGTAAAACAGCTTCCCGAGCGGGAAGCTGTTTTACTGAGCATCCAATGATGACAGTTGAAACTCATTAAAACATAGCTGCCTGGATTAGCTCAGGTTTTCCATATTTTTCCTGTGCCCTCGTACAATTCCAAGAGTCCGGAAAAAATGAATTGAGAAGTGTGCAGTAAAAGTGAAAGAGATCGTAAAAGCACAAAAGATTATACGGAGGAGGACTAGAAGAAAAATAGATATAAATGTGTGGGTATGCGTGTAGTTGAATCAATGTAGACACTGTTTTTGTTACAGGAGGCAGAGATCATGCACTTGAAAGCTATCAGCATAAAGAAAGAGCTCCTTGGACCGGATGATTACGAAGTAGCGCTGAGCATAGGTCATTTGGCATCGCTGTACAATTTTCACATGGGACGTTACCGAGACGCCGAGCAGCTCTATCTTCGCAGTATCGCCATAAGTAAATATTCCAAATGATATATGATAGTCGACAAACTCAAGATAGATACACATACACAAAGCGCATTGGCGTAACCGGGGGAGGGGGGGGGGTGTATGCAGGCCCCGTCCCGATCCCAGAAAGAAATCGATTTTAAATAATTAAAGTCAAATAATCGATTACTTTTATTTAACTTTCACTCAAGCAAGCATAAAGAAATAATTTAATTAAACTCAAAGTATTTGCTTCGTCGGAATTTCGTAATTTGTATAAAAGGCAGCTATTTCATGACGTAAATTAGTTATTCAAATTTCGTAATTAAGTTAACTGGGGGGCATTACATTAGATTTGCCGGCCGATACACAACCAGAAGAATACTGAAAGATTTTACTACCAAGGAAAACATTTTACTACCAAGTAGTACATAATATCATTGTACTTCTAAAACGTTGATTTGAGAATTTACCGATAGCTCGTGCCGTTGATGCATTTCTGACGTTGGGTGTGAAGAACGGAGAGGATTTCATCAATAATTATATAAAAATCTTAATAATTGATACGGCAGCCTTAGTAGATGAAGCGACGGTCATGAAAAACATACTTCAATTTCAAAGAGATAAAGAAAATGCTGAAAATTTAAGGTAGTGGTCTCGCCAAGGCGTTTTTCTATAGATTTTTTTTTATTTTCAGGACTCATTCAGGACACTATTAAATGATTATCTGCAACATTTTAAAAGGATTCACGGTTCCGTTTTCGCGATATTGGCAATCAAAGCAGTGGAAAAGTTTACTTTTCACGCAATAACTTTGAAACTTTTCTACAGATGTTTTTAAAAAAATTCACAATTACAGAGGAACATATGACGAAGTGGATAAAAAAAATCATGAATTTTGACCAGAAATATAGCGATTTAAATTAAGCAATGTCTAGCAACGCCGCGAAGCGACTGGAGCAGACTAGAACTAGATTAAAGTAGTGTGTGCATATCCGTATGCACAGAGTATCTACGTATTAGTAGCCGGAATGGATAGTCTGATACAAAAGTGAGGGCTAGGTGAACATTATATTAGGCGTTTTCATCATTACTTTATAAGTTTTTACATCCCGATAAGATGTACAACCTACATTATAAGGATATTTCGCAATATTTCGAAGCTTCCATCGATTGAGCGGAGAATAAACTTTTCAACGTGACTGTGGCGAGACTACTACCTTAAAAAAGCACATAGAAAAGAACTACTGCTCTAACTTATATAAACTTTTCCAACCAGCAACAGTACTCCCGGTGAGTTTCGCTGGCTGTGGGAGAATTTTTTCTGCCACGTGGCGGATAAAAATGTGGCTCAAAAGCACAATGCTTCAGGAACGGTTCTCTCATATGTATTGGCGTAGCCAGCATTTTTTTTGGGCGGGGCCTAGGAGGGGCCGGACAAAAACTGGTTTTTATCACAATCATTTTTTTTTTTTTCAATAAAATGTACATGATAGTCGGTAATCATGTAACACACATGAAATATAAAACTTGCCTTAATCACACGTTCATGTTAATATTAATATTAAACTCTCGCAATACCTTAAAACATGTTCAACTAATTTTTCATCATTCTTCCAATCCAGTTACCAGTCTTTAAACTCCACTTCCAGTAGGTATTCAATTAAGTCCTAGTTTTCTATTATTTCTGCAAATCGGCCCAACACTTTTCCATCTAGAATTTTTTTTAACATCATTCTCTGCATTTAGCAGTGACATCTGAGAGGAACGTTTCTGAAATATGTGCTTCAAAGCCACATTTTGATCTGCCTCATGGCAGAAAAACTTCTCTCACAATCGGCGGACCTCACTGGGAGTACTATTGTTTCTTGGCTAAGTTTATATAAGAAAGCTTCGATATATTGCGAAATATCCTTATAATGTAGGTTGTACATCTTATCGGGGTGTAAAAACTTATAATGATGAAAACGCCTAATATAATGTTTACCTAACTCTCATTTTTGTATCAGACTATCTATTCCGGCTACTAATACGTAGATACTCTGACTATACGGATATGCACACACTACTGTAATCTAGTTCTAGTCTGCTCCAGTCGCTTTGTGGCTCTAGCGTCGCTAGATATTGCTTAATTTAAATCGCTATATCTCTGAAACTAGACGGTCAAAATTCATGAATCTTTTTTACCCTCTTCGGCATATATTCCTCTGTAATTGAGAATTAGAAGAAAAAAAAATGTAAAGACGTTTCGAAGTTATTGCGTGAAATGTGAAATTTTCCACTGTTCTCCATAAGAACACGTGTAAAACCATGAAATATTTGTTTGCCAATATCTCGAAAACGGAACGGTGAATCCTTTTGAAATTTTTGGAGGTAATCATTTAATAGTGTCTTGAATGAGTCCTCAAAATTAAAAGAAAATCTATATAAAAACGCCTTGGTGAGACTACTACCTTAATTTACGTAATGAAATATTACTTTTTATACAAATTACGAAATTACAACGAAGATAATCGTTCAAGTTTTATTAAATCATTTCTTTATGCCTGCTTGGATAAAACTTTAATAAAATGATTCGATTATTTGACGTAAATTATTTTGAATAAATTTTTTTCTTGTGGGGGGGGGGGGGGGGGGGGGGGGGGGGGGGGGGTGCCCACCACTGCCCCTCCATGGCTACGCCAATGCTCATATATCCCAGCTGAACATGGATAATGACATTGTTCAAAGAATATTCCAGCTGAAAAACCGTTGGGCCGATTTGCAAAAAAAAAATAAAAGACTAAGGCTTATTTAGTTGAGTACTTACTGAAAGTAAAGTTTAAAGTCTGTTAACTGGATTAGAGAATGATGAAAAATGAGTTTATTATTTTTTACGGCATTGCAAGACTTTGATATTAATGTTAACATGAACGTGTGAGGCAAGCAAGTTCCATATTTCATGTGTGTTACGTGATCATCGACTATTATGTAAATTTCATTAACAACAAGATGATTGTGAACAAATCCAGTTCTTGCAGCCCCCCCCCCCCCCCCCCCCCCCACCGCCCCAGAAAAGAAGGATACGCCAATGGCAGTGCCACATTGTTGAAAAGTAAATAGAATCATAACGTATATTTCTTTGTTTCCTTTGTCGCGTCTCTAGACATACAATTGTTTGGGAAAAGCTTCAGTGGACTGGAATACGATTATCGAGGCCTTTTGCACGTTTATACGAAGCTGAACGAGCTGGAGAAGACTCTCGAGTACGTGGACGCTCTGAGTCTCTGGAAAGAGTTGAGGGATCAGCACGCCCAGTCGGAGAATCCACCGATCGATCTTCACAAACGTCCTCAACCGATCAATCGTGTCATAGACGAATTCTTTTCAATGTGATGTTTTAACGGTAAACAACGCTTCGTTTCGCGTTTAGTTGACTTGCAGCATCACGATAACTACGGCACCAACTTACAACGTGAAATTGGATCAACATTTTCTCGTAACGACAAGCCCGACGGTACCGTCGAACGTCGCTCGTTTTTTCTATCACTTTTCTAGTAGCTTATGAGGTTTCTTGGTGGGTCTTACGACCTGGACCTTGGGATTGGGAAGGAAAGATAGACAAATTTGAGCCGAGGCCGTTCATGCTACTTTTTTTTTTTACCTGCCGGAAATAAATCCGATCGAACATCATGGAGAAACGTTTCATCAACGTCCTTGAATTGTTATGCCAAGCAACATTTGGTCGGCTGGGCGAGACCTCTCGATTGTGATTTTCGGGATTCTTTTTTTTTGGCAGCGTTAGTGTATTAGAACACGATTTTGTTTTACGATTCTCGGGTGTTGGGGCCTCGGCGAAAGATTTACTTAGGGATAAGCGAATTCAATGGCGTTGGACTGTAGTATATCTACCGAATGTTGATGAAAAAAAATGTTAACGATTTTTTTGAAGTTAATGAAAAAAAGTTAATTGTGGTCAGAGCATATCGATAATCAGATGCAAGGACAAGCATAAACATGAAGAAATATTGGCTGATAAACGCAAACTTTTTTACTACACCTACTACCGATCGTTATATTCAGTTTTATTTGTCTTCATTGCGCTGATACACTTCGAACAGGGCTCGACGTCGGACAGCCGAAAAAAAAATCATTTTCTTTCTCCGATTTTACAAAACAGCATTTTTCAAGATGCTTCCCCCGAACACACATACGAATATTTCAATATTTGAATAAGTTTTTAATATTTCCAATGTAGTCGCATCATACCAAATTTGAAGAATTGAAGGCAAACCCATAATTGTAAAAAATACATAAAAAATCGGCAATTTTTTTTTTCTTTATGCCAGTGTGTATATTCGTAACTAAAATCGCTCGACTCAAAAGTTGCTCATTGTTTGCTCAATATGCGACGTTCTTTTCGTTTCACGACCGCCGCTCCGAGAAAGTTGTGCGGCGATAATTTTTCGGCCTCTTTCTCCTCGATGTTCCCTGCTGTAAAAAATATTACTGAACGCGGCTCCAATTTCGTCGTTTTTTTTTTGGCGTTTCCTGTCTTCGGACATTCACACATCTTACTTTGTTTATAATCATGGAAAACATGTTATCAAAAAGTACTCTTTGCCTGTTTTTACTCGCTTATCCACTCATTCAAACCACCGGTTCCATGTGTTTAATGTTTTTTTTTTAATGTCAAATGAAAGCGGGCGCTCAACATAATCTTTTTCACAAATTGGATACTACAATTAGGCAATATTTTTACTCGCATACGTTTTTTTTTAAGGACATGGCGCACACACCCGATCGATAAAAATCCTACGGCCCCAAGTTTTTTCCTAGACGGATCACATTTCGGGCGAACGAAGAGAAAGAGACGTTGTTCGTCGTTCAACAGAGCGAAAAATGTTTCTTTTCTTTTTTTTCCCGAAATATAAGCCGTCTCGGAGAATACTGGGAATCTGCAAATCAAGTATATCTCGTACTCATGGCCGCCCGGTCATGGGTCACCCGCTCGGTGTGTGGCACATGGCCTTAAGGAGTTTCGGGACAAAAGGTGAAGTGTTAGTATTTGATTGAAATTTATACAGTAAATTTTTTATCATAAACTGAATGCACCTTCCAAATTTTAAATCGGTCTTCTACACCGTTCTTATAAAATTTACAATGAAACAAAACCCTTTTTAACATAAGGAGACATCTAAAGTGCCTACGCTCATGGCTGAATGGCAGTTTTACGCACAAAATAGTGTGAACATTTTTTAAAAATGTTATGAAAAATTGTTAAATCATTCAGTGCATTACGACAAATTCATTATTAACGTCATAATGTTAAATGCTTTATGTTAAAAAGTGTTTCTTCCATTGTCAATTTTATAGAAACGGTGTAGACGAGCGATTTAAAATTTGAAGGGTACATTTAGTATGTGACAAAGAATTTACTGTATTAATTTGAATCAAATGGTAGGTAGCATTTTGAGTTAAGTGTCCCGAAACTCCTTAAGGAATTTCGGGATACTTAACGAAATGTTACCATTTGATTAACATTTATACAGTAAATTCTTTCTCATATACTGAATGCACCTTCCGAATTTTAAATCGATCGTCTACACCGTCCCTATAAAATTTACAATAAAAAAAAAACCCTTTTTAACATAAGGAGATATTTTAACTGCCAACGCTCATCGCTGAATGGCAGTTTTGGGCACGGAATAATGTGAATATTTTTTTTTAATGTTTTGAAAAACTGTCAAATCACTCAGTACATTATGACAAAATCGTAATCAGTGTCATAATGTTAAATGCTCTATGTTAAAAAGTGTTTCTTCTATTGTAAATTTTATAGAAACGGTGTAGACGATCGATTTAAAATTTGGAGGGTACATTCAGTATATGACAGAGAATATACTGTATAAATTTGTTAAGTACCATTTCGTTAAGTGTCCCGAAACTCCTTAATAAGATTTACCATAAATCTAGCTACATAGGCAGTATTCTCGTAATAACAATGTCTTTTGTTTTTCTCGCTTCTAGTTTACAGTTACAAAAGAAACAAACTTTCTTACAGAGATTACTCAGTTATCGCGAGGTGTAAAAATATGCGTGAAATATTATTGATGCGTAATTCCTCGATATGATTGTCAACGCTATGCCGTCCGGTGACTACACTTTGGTGGCACGCGAATATTTTCGGACAAATTGCCAACGACACCACTTTGATGTCGCGTACTTTGATGTCCCTCACTCGAAAAACACGAAAAAAAAAAAAAACGGTCGGCGACAGACGAAAAGATCTACAAGAGTCCTACCGGCACGCAAACAAAAAAGAAACTTCATTACACGTGCGGACGGCATATTGTTATCATGTGATCTGTGTTTAGTTTAATTTTTAGATGTATATTTGTAATTTAATACAAAAACAAAAAGCACGAAAGACGTTCATTTTGCGGGCTAACGGTTCAAATCGAAATCGGACGAAGATTAACGAGGCGGATAAATTTTATAAAATACGGACAGGAGATTTTTCCATCGACCTCGCAACTCTGTGCACCGAATCTTTTCCGATGCGTTTTCCGCAAGCTCGTTGTAATTTAATAAAACTTTGTTGTTGTAATGGGCACAAATGTTACATTTAAGGAAGTATCACTTATCACTTTGGCTGCCAAATTTCAGGCTTCGTCGCGGGCCTGCGAGAGTTTTTTTTTGATCCTGGAAACGAACTAGAATTTCAGGCTTGAAAAAAAAAATGTGTCGTTTCAAGGGAAGATCGATGGAAAATGCCTTCTGTATAATTTTACGCCGAAAGCTCGCCGTTCGTAACTCACGCCTTGTGTACAATTCCGTGTAACTGTGAACGCATGAAAAAAAAAACAAACACTTGTAAAATGATTGCGGAGGTTAATGAAAAATACAACAGTAAGAAGCAATACATTCAAAAGCTTTAATCTCTTACATTATCATAAACATTAAGTATTACAGAACGTTTCTTTTTTTTTTTTCGTCGTATTTACACGATACTTTGTTTTTTCTTTAAATTACTCGGACAACGTTAATCGTCGAGCAATAAAAATTGTAACTAGTGCATCGTCTCATTCTAGCTTGTGAATGCCTAGATTTTTCTTTCCTTATAGGTGAAGAGATAGCTCGATTGAGAATTAGCACATTATTGTTCTTTAAAATATATTTCAACTTTCTTTTTTTTTATCTTCTGTATACTCGCAACGAGTGAGAATTTGTCTATCTCTTTTCTTTTTTTTTTTCTTCCACAACCGCAGCAATAATGAGACAACCACAAGTTGGACAACCATTCTTTATTTTTGTTTTGATATTGCACGTATCTCAACGCAATCTTCCGCCCGTTCTGTTTTGATCGGGAAACAGAACAATAAGGTCGGGAACGAGAATAAAGCCAGCTTTAATCGGGAGTGTGCGGTGGTTCTTGACTAAAGTAAGGAGCCGTGTCGCGCACCAACAACGTATGGCAAACTCCGCAAACACGAGAGGGCCTTTGCTTCGGTCCACTGTTTACCGTTCGCGTCATACACGACTGACAAAATACGTGGCCGCAGTGACGACAGTGTACCTGAAACAAACATTCGATAATTCGTTGCTAACGAGCACGACGAACATCGGAGTGGATTCGCAGGGAACTGAAGACAGTTAACGGATTGCGGTGAGGTAAAAAAAGTGAAGAAGTATGAGACTGTAAAGATGCACGAGAGTATGTGAAGGAAGATAAACTGGGTGTTATCCACGACTTCGTTCGCGTGGATTTCGTAATTGATAGAAATTATCTTTTCGCGATGCTCCAAAGACAGCTAAAAATGTCTAACGTATAAAAACTCACGGACAAATTAAGTTTTATTTGACGCAGTACCTTTTTGTTAATCACGTTTGTGGTATTGTCTTTTGGGGCTAAGATGACCTGGCTACTGGCAGACCTCACTCTGGAACATGCGACATAGAACTGTCCATGTGAGAAACAGTTCTCTCCGAAGTCGATGCCTACCATTTTCAATAGCTGTTGAGATTTATTAATAGTCACGGTAAAGCACACCTTAAGAGGGAACTGTATTCTCTTAAACTCGAACGGATATTGTGTTGGTATTAACGGTATTCTCAGGATAAAAACTATCTCCCCGAGCTCTGCATAAAAACATTGTAGAAGCCACAAGAATCACTGGGTGTGCTCGGGGGAGATAGTTTTTATCCCCACAATACCGTTAATAGCAACGAAATATCCGTTCGAGTTTACATTCCCTCTTTTCTCTGAAGCTGTGCTTTGCCATGACTATTAACCAATCTCAAGGACAGCCACTAAAAATGACCGGCAACGACTTCAGAAAGCAGTGTTTCTTGCATAGACGGCAGGACAACAACTCTATTCTTCATTTCTCTATTCGCAGACATCTCTCTTCTCAAGGCGGGCACCACTTTAGATGCTTCAAAAAATCAATTTTTTTTAATTTCATAAATCGTTAGCAAAATATGTTAAGAATACACCCTGAAAATTTCAAAACGATATTCGGATTCCTTCTAAAGGTATGTGTATAAATGATAAAGACTCTCCGCTCGACTCCCAAGCGCGCTCAGGTATCCACGAGCGCTCAGTTAGGTAGTTTGTTTGGGTTTGTTTCGATGGTCATAACCCAAACCAACCCAAGCTCGGCCGTTTGGCGATTAGCTCCAAACCATCTCCATTCTGGGTACAAAATAATCGAGGTAGCGGCATTTCTTGCTACTATTTTATTCAATGAAGGAAATTTAGCCCTACTCATGGTTATGAATGAACTATAAATCGTAGTTGGCAGGCAGAGCTACGGATATGCCGAGCAAATCGATCAGATGCGCGTGGCTCGGCAAGATAGAAAAAGTTTATTAGAGACAAAAGAAGCTCGAAAAGCTCGTAAAGAGGAAATGCAAGCTTCAAATGAGTTGCATGAGGAAGAGGAAGGACTGCTGTATGGTGCTGAAATAGCTGATTAATCAGTAAAACACATTATCATTTGATTAAACACATTTGACTTTGAGTTTTTCGTTTATGAAACTTTAAACGTGTTTTTCTCGAAACGACATTTTTTTCAATTGGCGGGAATCATAACTCAAAAACTAATTGATGAATCATCTTCAAATTTGGAACACGTTTACATGATATCATTTATTAAAACATGAACCTAAAGTTGGAAAGATTAGATTGTTTAAAACATATCGACGATTGCAAAATGCCGGGGGAAAAAATGCTAAAAATCGATCATTTTTTTTCAAACACGTTCCAACATTTAATTCTTGGTTTTTTTTTTCAAAATTTAGGTTCATGTTCTTAAAAAACATCTCAAGAATGTATAAAAATTTGTTGGACTATTTCAGATGCGAATTGCGGGTTGCACAATTCCCGCAAATCGACAACGACGTTGAGGACACGCTAAGGGACACAGCGGATTACACCTTAATTAATGCATGAAATAACTTGAAAAAATTACCAGAGATGTATGAAAATATAAATAAGTTATTGGCAGAGTTGCGGAAATTTCCGTTTTTTTTCACAATAAAAAAAATCCAAAAAATCATCTAATTTTCGGTCTCCTAAAGTGGTTGCCCGCCTTAAATATCTCTATTCTGGAACAGGTTTAATCAGAAACATCTCTATTCCAAAATATCTCATGTCTAAAACATTTTCTGCCGAAACATCTCTATTCGTAAAGATCACTATGCCACAATAACTCACTTCTGAAATATTACTGCTCTTAAATATCTCCATTCCACAATATTTTGTATCCAAAACGTCTATATTCTTAAATATCTGTATTCTTCAAAATCTCATGTGACTTCCAAAACATCTGTATTCCGAAAATTTCCTCTCACAATATCTCTCTTCCGAAACATCTCTATTCCAAGAGCCTCTGCGTTGCACTCGTTTTATTCATGGCCAATATAGTAAATGCAATATTACGAATGGGTTATTCAAATAAAATTGATATGAAGTTGCCGAATGACGATTTTCTAATATAAAGTACTTTTCATTTTTCAATTATAATGTCGAAATTACAATTCTATCGTGTTAATGTTCTTATTTTTCCTAACTTACCGGCATCACTAGGGTATTGCGAGCAGCAAAGTGAGTATTGAATATGTATACCAAGAGCATGAGGATTTTATAGGTTAATTGCATTTACTATATTGACCATGAATAAAACAAATGCAACGCAGAGGCTCTTGGGATAGAGATGTTTCGGCAGAGAAATGTTTTAGACATGAGATATTTTGGAATAGAGATGTTTCTGATTAAACCTCCTGATATTTAAGAAGTCCTAATGTCTGCGAATAGAGGAATAAAGAATAGAGTTGTTGGCCTGCCGCATAGACAGTTCTATGGCGCATGTTCCAAAGTGGCTTCTGGAACGACCACAGAGTAGCCTGGTCATCATAGTCCCAAAAGGCAATACCACAAACGTAGCTTCCAAAGAGGTACTAAAGTAGATGAAACTTAATTTTTTCGGTGAATTTTTATACATCAGGAATTCGCGCATAATGTCTTTGGTGTACCGAGGGAGGATTATTTCTATCAATTACGAAATCCACTCGAGCGAAGTCGCCGGTAACATCGAGTTACACTCACTCGGAGCGCCCATCCAGCAGCTGTGCACCCTCATGGTATGTGTCCGTTCGGATTGATATCGTTTCTCAAGGACAGCCACCCCCCCCCCCCCCCCCCCCGCCCCACGGGACAACCCAATGCCGCCGAGACAAATCCCTTTCTAGCGAGTATCTACGTCCCAAAATGCTCTCACAACCATTCCATGGACTTTTCATTCATAAAGCCCTTCGGGTTTGAATTTTGGCAAATTCCGAAATATGTGTTTCGTTATTTGTATTGCAGAGTATTTATGCTAAGTTTCAAGAAAACCCGACCAAAATATTGTTCTTAATACACACTTGTATTACCCCTTTTTCGTTCTCTTATGGATTGATTTACAAAAAAGAAATACTTGCTATTATTTATGTTTTGCAGTACTTTTATCAAGTTTTATGTCACTAGAATCATTAAATAATGTTTCTCTGTATAAACTTTGAACCCCCTTATGACTCCTTTAGGCGATGAATTTATAAAAGTCCCTTCTTAGTGGGTCTCTACATTATAAAACTACTGACCAAATTCCATATTCATAGCTACAGCCAATATTCACGTCCCTAACTTTAAAAATGACAGATTTCCAACACGAATATTTTATCCCCTTTTCACCCCCATTGATGTGGTTTTTCCAAAAACGCTGAAACGCGTTTTTCTTAATTTGTTACCAAGAGTTTAGGTCCCAATTCCTTGTGCCTCTAACTTCAAGAATGACGGGACTCCCATGCAAACTTTCATAACCTATTTCACCCCCTTACGGAGGTACGATCATTAAGAAGAATCCAACTTTCGGGCCTGAAATTTTTATATGATGTTGACGAATACGTTATGCACCTTTTGGAAAAATTTGAGCTATATTGACCGTTCAGTTTTTTTCGTAATAAAATTGTAAAATCGAGCACTTTGAGCTAGTGAAGCACGTCGTCTTATGGAGACGGTCAACCGGAAGTGCGGTGATCACGGTTTTGCTGTTCACGTATCCAACTAAGGTCGTTGGAAAACTGAAATTTCATAAATTAGACATAATAGATATTGTAAAAAATCGAAAATTCGAACATCACCGTGTAGTTCAAACACGACATTATAAAACGGTTTCAACTTCCAGTTAAATATTATCATAATGACGAAATAGCACCCATAGACTTCGCAACGTCGGGCGTAACAGCTGATTCGTTTGGCGAGCATAGCCTAGCTCTGCTTAGAAATCGTTCTGAAGACGAGTCGCCACAAAACGCAAAATTTTACCTATAATATTAATTCCGCTGAGGTAATTCTGGGCGATTTAAATAAGATTTCGATAGATTTGGTGCAACGTTTTGTTAGTACGTTTTGATGGGGAAACTGTCATTGTGAATATGACGGAGACTACTCCAGAGTCGTTGAGGATCTAATTTTTCAGTTTTTATTAGTAAAGATGCAATAAATAAAATATTTACCACCAATTTGGCACTTTGGAATCAACAATACGAATATTCAACATAAGTTAACATAAATCAGAACACCCGCGCGGTAACATAAATTTAGTCTCTTTGTTGACCCTGAAGAACTAGTCGTACCTCCTTAAGGGTTGATAAAGAAAAACGACGAAACACGTATTCATCTATGGCTAATAGAGAGTCCAAATACAAATTTTCACGTCTCTAAATTCAGAGGTTTTGAACTCCCATAAAATAGTTAGCCTTTTCATCCCCCCAGGGGATGAATCTCCAAAAATCCATTCTAAGTGAATGTCTACGTCACAAAAGGAACCTGTGGTTTAAATTTCATGTCTCTAGGTTCAGTAGTTTTGGCTCGGCGATGATGAGTCAGAACATATTACATTCTATATATAAATGGGGTAGGAGAAAGAACGGGTGCATTTTGCACTAAAAACTAGCAAATATTAACAAAATGCTTGCATTGCCACATATTCGGGGTTCACCTTCTTTTTTGATGCCGTGAAAGCCGAATGACAAGTCGGACACTCATCAACATCCTCCTCGTGTTGCCATCTGACTTCGCTTCCGGATTCGCGAATTTTCTCGAGCTGTACCTGCAACGATTGCGACAATCGGACAAAGTCCTTTTGCACCTCGCCGCTCGTGTCCAACACTTGCTGCAAACTCGCGACCCTCTGACGTAATTCGGCGATCGTCGTGTTGGCGTCATTCTTCTCTTTCGTCACTTCGCTCAATTGTTTTTCCACGCGTTGCAATTTTTCTTCCTTCTCCGCGAGATCACGTACGTCTCTTCGATACTTTTCCACCTGAGATCTTTCGAAACGAGGTGAATTATTTCTTTTGTTTCCGTAACTACTTGTCTTTTGTTTGGATAATTACAAATGTTCACAATGTATGTACAGTCTGTTTGACAAAAGCGTGAACGATTATATTTTTTTCCTGGAAACCGTTAGAGGGTAAATGCCCGGTGATTATTAATAGTGAACACGACTGGACCACTTATTAATATTAAAGGATCATCGTTTATATGATGTGTGTGTGTGTATTTTTTTTCAAAGCCTTCTTCCAAATAGTTTTCGAGTTTCGCCGTACACGCTTTTGGCAAACAGACTGTAAATATGGAGAAGATGAATGACTAGTTAATAATTCATAGCTATCGGACGGGAGTTATTAGATTTAAAAAGAGGCGAAACTTTCTTGATTGCGGTTGAAAAAAAACGAAAGGAACACGGACAAGATACTCAGATCTCTTTCATAGCTACACGGTTATTAGTATTGTATATTTACAAGCAACCATGAAAAACGTCACCGCTCCATTTCAAGCGGAATGTCTCCTTGGAATTTTGTCTTGAATATTTTTTAAATAAATATTTGATCGGCTCTACTTCCAAACAGCTGTTCTTTTCGATACAGCTGTAATTTTGCACAGAACGTTTTGGTAAAATCAGTCAGTGCTCTTGGCGCATCGCAATAGTTCTCGAAATATTGGATGTTGAAAATTGATAAATTAACGCACTATGTCTATCATGACGTGCTACTACTATCCCGACTTTGCCGACGTGATTAGACACGTTCGTCGCTCGTGACGTGTCATGTGTGTTTGTTTGGGTTTTGTAGGGTTTGTTTGGGCTTGGTTGTTTTGGTTTTGTTTGTTTGGTTGTTTTGGGCTTGGTTGTTTTGGTTTTGTTTGTTTAGATTTTGTGGGTTTGTTGAGTCGATCATGTCGATAAAGTAGGGATAGCAGCAGTGCGCTATGATAGATATAGATATACGCGCGCGTTAATTTTACAATTTACAAAATTCGACATTCCGAAAACTATTGCGACACGCCGAAAATCCTTTTAAGTAAAGACTCATATTGTCAGAAAGGAGGTGTGTGCACAATTGCACCTACATCTGGAATAACAGTTATTTGGAAGTTTTTTCATTTGATCTTATAAATATACGAATAAGTATCGTTATGTACAGTCGAATCTCGATATAACGAATCTCTAGGGAAGAGCAAAAAAGTTCGTTATATTGAGGTTTCGTCATATGGAGGTCATGTTCCAAAAAAAATCGTTATATTGAGGTTTTAATAAAAAGGAACAATACAAATTGCTCTGATTTAAACCTTTTTTTTCTTTAAAAAAATACATATATTAGTACTATAAATATAGGGATATTTTTTAAAGAAAGAAAGGTTTAAATTAGAGCAATTTTTAAAAGCAATTAGCATATAAAGCATAATGTATATAACATATTATTTTTAAAAGCGGATTATTTTAAAATTAATCAAATATTTTGTTTAACCCTTCGTGGTCGCACGTCAAAATTCAATCGCGGTGGTCACAATTGGTCCGATTCTACCCAGTCAGTTTTCAAAACAGTATTGTGACGAAACTATCCATCCAAAGTGGTTAAAAAAATTACGGAATATGCTTTGAACTTTCTAGATGATGACCGAAAAATGTATGTATTGGGAGTACAAATTAATTCGGTCCGTTTTCAAGAGATGGCTCTGGCTGTTATGAATGTTTCATAGTGACAGCTGATTTCGGTGGTTTCAGAGAGGTTAGACATCTGTCAATAACATTTAGTTTATATCGCTTTGAGTTCCATTAAAAACCTTGTTTTTTACTGTGTTGAAGATGTCAAATTTTGTGTTAACTAAGCAGCGTTTGCGAGAAGTTTTACTTTTCTGCTTCAATTGGAAGAAAAGTGCAGCTGAAGCGCATCGAATGCTTGTTGAAGTTTATGGTGATGATGCTCCAACTGATGATTCATGTAGGGAATGGTTTCGACGCTTTAAGAACAGTGATTTCAGCGTTGAAGACAAGCCTCGCCCTGGGCAGCCGAATGAGCCAATGAGCTGCTACAACCTGGCGATTCCATTACGGGCGATCGGTATAGACTACAATTGATTCGTTTGAGCCGTGCATTACGAGAAAAACGGCCGGAATACGAGAGAGACAAAGACATGACAAAATTATTCTACTGCATGACAACGCTCGGCCTCATGTCGGAAAAGTCGTAAAAAAATATTTGGAAACGCTCAAATGGGATATTTTACCGCACCCGCCGTATTCTCCGGACATTGCTCCTGATTACTGATTGTTCCGACGGATGCAGCAGGATTTAGCAGATCACCGGGTCACTTCTTTCGCAGAAATCGAAAATTGGCTCAAAACTTGGATCGCCTCAAAAGACGAGACTTTTTTTCGAGATGGAATTCGAAAATTGCTTGAGAGGTGGGAAAAAGTAGTAGCCAGCGATGGACAATACTTTCATTAATCTATTCATACCTTTTATTTTGAAATAAATGGATTTTTTACCACAAAAAAACGGACCGAATTAATCTGTACTCCCAATATAAAAAATAAAATGGCGACATGTTAAAAAAAATTCATAAAGAGGTGAAAACGCAAAAAAATATACTTTTTCGCTAAAAAAATCATAGTTTTGTGAATTTTCAACATTTTTACCTAAAATTTGAACATGATACTCCTTAGATATGCTACTTTTGGGAAAAAATAGTAGCATAGTGCGCGTTCCAAAAAAGGTATTTATTCCGACATGTGAAGGTAAATTTTATGGTATGAGAATACTTCAAACTCCAGGTAAGAAGGTGAATACAGTCCCATTCGAAGCCGGGAACTATTATTATATATTTACGCCAAAAATTGATTGACGGGGCGGTTCTACCAAGGGTGACCACGAAGGGTTAATTTTTAAAGTTTGAAAGTCTAGACAGGCTCCGTACAAGCAGAGAGGGAGAGAAGGGAATGAAAGAAAGGGAGTTCGTGTACCGAAGGCTTCATTATACAGAGGTTTTGTTGACAAAAATTCCTTGTATCGAGGTTAAGGGCCGTGAAAATAAATTCGAACGTCGATATAACGAAATCGAGGATTTCGTGATATCGACTGTATATTCTATTATTTTCATTTAATAATTAATCTTCGAGGATGATAATGCGAATTGATGAACAACTCGAGATGCAGCTTACTTGAGTTGTTGTATTTCAGTGGCTAACATAGTCTCCTGTTGTTCCCTCATTCTGTTGTCCTGATCCATTTGTTCTCGCAGAAGACCAATCTCGTATCGCAAAGTTTCTTCCTTTTCCTGAGCTACCTCTTGTGCCACTCTCGCCGTTATCAAATCCTCATGAGTCTTTAGAAGGCTCACGTGCAATTCTTCTATATCGTTTGGCATGTTGATACTCTCGCTTTGCAAATGTTGCGAGTGCTTACTGTGCTTTCCCACCAGCATCTCGTTTTCCCGTTGCAGCCTGAAATGAAGAAAATAATTAAGCATCAAACGTACCGGCCGAGTTATTTTCTTCTCAAGAATTAATATTGCACAATCATTGATATTCAATTTCGGAGAGAATAGCAGTTGCTATATTTTTTATCCAGTTTTAGCGCCTCAATGATTTTAATTTTTCGAGATCAATGTCATATGGTATGCAATTATGTTGGATAATAATGGTTGTTACGATTCCATTATTGCTTCGTATGTCCTTGTGGTTTTTGTTTAATCCCGTACATTTCATTTTTTACTTCTCACTTTTTCAATACTCGAAAGATTGCCAGAGGGTTGCTAACTTTTCGTGCTAGTTTTTCGCGCTTGCATGAGGGGGCGAGGGAAAGTGCGCAAATACTGTGCTGTTACAAGGGGCAATATTTTACTGATTTTCCGTAGCGTTACCATTGAAAACTTAGTAACATTGCCTCTTGCTCGATAGTCGGTCTGCGGCTCAGCGGTCACCTATACAAGTATTGGCCTAGCCCAGTGTTGGGCGTTAATCAATTCAATTTTCAATAAGTTCATTAATTGACTAAAAAAGTAATCGCAATTAATTTAATTGCAATTAACATTAATTGCATATTGCAATTAATTTATTTGGATTAATATATGTTAATTGCAGGTCGCAATTAACTTTTTTACTTGTTCTAAGAAACAATTAAAACTAACAATTAACCTATTTAACTTCACAGATATTAGATACGACGTGTTTGTTTGGGTTTTGTATACTGTATTGTAATACTCAATACTCTATTGTAATACTATTTCAATAACACATTTGTTCTGACGCCACTTGGCGCCCTAATTAATCCCCAGTTTTAATTGTTAGTTTTTAATTAAATACACCAAAAAGATTGAAGATTGATTAGTTTCTAATTGTGGAAAGTCACGATTAATAATTGATTAATTGTTAATTGTGACTACAGTAATTAACAATTCATTTATTATTAATCGTGAGTATTCACAAATACAATTAATTAATTCTTAATTGTAATAGTCGTGATTAACAATTAATTAATTGTTAATCTTTAGTTGTCCTAGCAATTCAATTTTGCCCAACAATGGCCCGGGCCAACGTTGCTTACACGAGGGATCGTCGTAAACCGACCGTGCTCTCATTACTGTTTGTTTAATAAAGATTACATTAGCACAAACAATTTATCAGCGTCGTCATTATTTTCAATCAATTTCGACACCATCCTTTTAGGAGGCAACCTAAGGCAGTATTCTAGTCTAGAAATATGGAAACGTGGATATTTTTTGATTTAACAATTAACTGATGTTGAATTAACAATTCAATGAATGAACAATGAAAAACAATGTTGAATTAACAATAAACAATAACAATTAACTGAAATGATGAATTTCAAGCCAAGTTACCGAACTTTCAACAAAAAAATTCAACTTTTAAGAGTTCGGTAACTTGGCTTGAAATTTTACCAGTATTCTGGGATGTATTTTTACTTAATTGTAGACGAAAATCAGTTAATTGTTGAATATTCGGTCACATTTCTATCTGATAACTTATATACTAAATACCTCTAGATGTCTGATATAAACTGCTCTAAACATGTGAAAATTCTGAAGATTCCATAGCGACAATAAAAAGAGGGGGTCACATAATGTTTAAAGAAAATATTAATGATAAAACTTAGAAAAATGTGACCAGCAGAAAAATTTTCGTAACCGCGACTTCTCAAAGAACATGTAAAAATGTTTACATTTACAAAATTTATACGAAACTTTTCATTCCAGCTCATGGTTGGGTATAATAATTCATTGTAACTTATTTTTATTAAGCGCCACTGTAATCTACTAATGATTCAAGAGGACCCTGGCTTATGCGCCCACAAAATACGGCCCTCCGCGAAAGGAATACCTCAAAGAGACAGCTCGTCATTGTTGAAAAAACAATTGGAGATTGAATTTTATTCACAAAATAACGGCTCCACGAGTGCAATAATGAGTAAAACTTTCACATTGCTGTCTCGAAATGTTCAAACAAGCATGAAACTTTGTTCAGCAGCCGTTTATAATTGCGAGAGTTATGTACTATTTTTTAGGAACGGAAATTTGCGAATGCGAATTTCCATCGGGTCCTTTTGTTTCTAAATATTCGTAGCCCACTGAGTTAACGCAAAAAACGAATGAGAATTATTTTTGAATGCGCTCACTCGTAAAGATGTCTCTGAACTTCTTCCCTCGCTCGCGTCAAGCCGGCCAATTCCTCCATAATTCCCTGTTGGCCCTGTCTACAAGTTTGCTTAATTTCGTGCAGAGCTTGCTGAGCCGCCTGCGAAGCTGCCGTGAGTTCGGTCACTTTAATTCTATGCTCTTCCTTCTTCTCGTTCCATTTTTCCTCCATTCCCTTGCGAAATTCGACCTCCTTCGCGAGATCCTCTCGTTGGGCTTGGAGCATACGCTCGGTGTCGCTCAACTGTGTCTCGAGCTCTTTCGCGGTTGTTTGAATTTTGACTAGCTGAGCTTCGTAGTTGACGCACATATCGCAAGTCGGGCCCAACGAGCTCGCCTCCTGCGGTCGCTTTTGTACAATTTGAGATTCCTTGCAACGCTGCAACTCGTCATCGGTTGAGCGCAATTTTTCTTTCAACGCTTTTATCTCCTCCTCTAGTGGAACAACCAACGAGCGCAACACTTCCGCGTCTTCTTCGGCCTTGAACGAATTGTTCGGATCCATAATGAAAAAAAAAATAGATTCATATTTGGGTGTTCCGTTTATCAATATAAATTATATTTTATTCGTGTTCTCCCACGTTCGGCCATTAAAATACATTTCAGAGCTCCTCATATCACTCGAATACAGTTTTCTCAATTTTGCTCAGGGCATTTCCTAAGAATTTGTTTTTTTTTTTGGTTATTCCTTAAATGTCTTTTTACAGGCAATCTGCAAGAAATTAACATTTGTTTCCGAATCTGCGAACATTTGAGTTTTTTTCAGCTAGGAAATAAAGTAAAAGAAATGGTTTGCTGATTTTTCAGCACTCTTGTTGTGTCTACTGAAAAGTGCAGTTGTTTATTGTTGCGAGAATGCACAATTTTATACGGTAATATTAAAGTTTTATTTTTTTAATTCTCTTTCATATAATGCGCATGAAGCTTGTTGTTGAGCTTCATTAATATGGATACAGTCTCTCTCCCTTGAACTTTAAGATCAGACTGTACAGAGTAAATATTCGTTATCGCAATGTTTGCACAGCATTTGAAACGGTACCTCGTGTACTCTTGTTTGAAGCGTTAATACATCGTATCGTCCGTAAATTTAAGTCTTTCGGGTATTGTGGGCTACAATACGACTTCAATATTGCAGTAGAGCAGTGTAAATCAATTTAAAAAATCAATTATATCGAAAATATGCAAAATATTGATATGAATAATAGGCATCAACAAAGAATTTTAATAAACGAGACAAGTTAATTAAACAAACATATTTTTGTTATAACTAATAAGGTGAACCCAAAAATATTACGCTATTTCTGTTGAAAAGTATAACTGTTATAGTTATTTTTATAATCATTTTCTAAAGTCGAAACTTCTTGGAAAACAACTGTTAATAGTTAATATATTGCCTTTCAATACCGTAACTATTGCATTTCAACAGTCTATAGATATTGGATATATCTTAACTGTCTACAAATATTCGATTCTCGTTTAAATTATTATGCGACCTCATTAGTATGCACTAAATCTCGGCCAAAAATAGAAACAGTTGGTAGTTTCCGGTCAACCGATTTTTTGAAGTTCATAGCTTTATCTTAATAACGGCAAAGTCAGTATTTTATATGAAGTATCTCAAGGTTGCACCACCTTGGCGCTCGAAAAAAATGGGTATAAAATATTTATTTTTGCCGCGACTATTAAGTATATAAAATAATTTTTGTTTTTCACAAATACATTATAGTTTTATGAACAAATTTGAAAAAAAAAACGAATAAAGAATATTAAAAAAGAGCGGAGATAAAAGTCATCTAGTAGGACTCGCTTTTCAAAATGGGGGACAAAATATCTCGAGATCTACTCGACCGATTTTGATGAAGCTTATACCACATATTTTTCATAATATTATCTAGGATGTAGCATAGGATTTTTTTGATTGGATGCCGCGTTCATTTTTTCTTAATTTTAAAAACTCAAAATTTCGGCAAAAAACTGAGTTTTTTTTTAACAGCTGTCATTTCTACAAAAAGAAAAAATTCTTTTTTCCCATTGCTGCACTTTAGCTATAACCTTTATTTACAAGAATTTTTCTTTCTCAGACGATGCCGGACAGAGACAAAAATTCCACCATCGGTAAGAATTTTCAAAAGATGGTCCTAGTAGACGACTTATATCTCCGCCATTAGTTTTGTTTTGCTTTGTTTTATTTGGTCATAAAACTATAATGTATTTGTGAAAAATAAAAATTAGTTTATATATTTAATTGTTGCGGCAATATTAAAAAAAATGTTTACACCTATTTTTCCGAGCGCCAAGGTGGTGTAATGCCTTAAATAGTTTTTGATCAACGGTGTTTCATTAGTTTTTGATTACTGACGAATTCAACAGTTATTCTCGCCCATTTTTCTCAGGGACTTTGCAATACATTTTTCCTTCAAAACTTTTAGCGCCTCATTTGTTCTTCAAACGTGCTTAAATTTAATAAACAAGGGTAATAACGTTTGATGTTAATTTTAAAATCTCTCGAATTTTTCACTTTTTTCAGCAGTCGAGTGAAATGAAAAGCTCTGACGGAGTTTAAAATTTACAATAAAAAGAGGTAGAATCTACAGTGCAGTTGTAACCTTACGTACATATTTTTTTACCTTCCGCATGCTCTCCTCAAGATTGTCGGAGCCCAGCGAGAGAGCGTCAGCTCCCAACTGCGAGGCGACCTTTCGCGCTATCGTCTTTGTCACCGTGGACAAGGAAATTTGTGGTCCATCTGATTGCGGATCTCTCGTCATATGAGATTTCAGCATAGTGTTCTCCTGCTCCAATTTCGTTACTACGCTCTTGAATCTCCGGAGCTCGTGCTCCAACTGATCCCTAGACAACGAGCTCTCCTTTATCGTGTCTAATACAACTTGCTGCAACGACTGAATCTCTTCCTGAGCTTTGCGCTTCTCCACGTCCACGTTGTTTTCAAGTGTCAGGCTCGCAACTACGAGCTGGCTCTTGCACTCGTCAAATTCGTTCTTTAATTTACCTATTTCATCCTGCAGTCGCGCGTTCTCCTCAGAACGTCTCTTCAACTCGTCTGCAATGGAAAAGTCGAGGCGCGATCAGGGCACGCTGTCCACCAAAAGGAGTACAAGGAGATGACATTAAAGTTCAAAACGTTGAAATGCCATGGAAATTAATTTGTTTGACTTGCTCAAATTTCTTTTAGCAAATTTTAGCTACGAAAATCCCTCGATCTTTTTCCAAATGCTTTGGAAATCCGTGATCGAAATCTGCCAAAAAAAATTTGGTATGACACGAAAAATACGTCAATAAAATATGAAAAAGAATTTTTCGTTGCACTCCAACTATGCAAAGTCAAACATACGAGGTGAATCATTTCTCTGCGATGCCCTGGGTGATAGTTTGTATATAAAAAAAGCTCGTCTTCAACACATTGTGTGCTGGAATTAATAAAACAATTCCTTAAAAAAATTAATGAAAAACTGGAGGCCAAAAAAGCAGAATGAGGACAACAAAATGGATATCAAACAAGGCATATTCTGTATAAATATAAATGTTTTCCCATTGATATCTGTATATTCTCTGTATTTATCGATGCATTCGTCAAATCGATGGCTCCTTTTTTCTTTGTAATCTTCAAATCTACTGATATGGGATATATCCAATATAAAAATATATCGTACAGAGTATTTGATTTATTACACAAAGTGTCATCAGAAGGTCTCCAGCACTGATATCGTTTCCATTGGGTTTTATATTTTGTAAAAATGCTTTTGGTGTTCTCTTATTCTTCACCCATCTGGTAAGCACTTTGGTACATCCCCAAATATTTCGTTGAGGCATTCCGTTCACGAACTCGAATATTTCATTAGCTGATATTTATCTACAGTTAAGTAAAATTACATCCCAGTATACTGGTTAAATTTACAAGCCGAGTTATCGAACTTTTAACAAAAAGTTATGACTTTAAACATCGTTTAATTTATTCAGCACTTTATGAAGATTACATGCCCGGACTGCATAATTATGCGGTTCGAGAAAATATAATATTACTCGATCGATAATGTAATCGGCAGTACTACGATATTCGGGGCGCGAAATTTTGACCGTGCAACATTGATATTTCGGTCAATAGAAACACTTTTTCAAGAGTGCAAAATGTCCAATTTCGAACAAATAACGGAGCGATTGAAAAAAAGTGGTTTTACATTCCGGATCAACGGAAATTTGTTCATAGTTCATTCACTCACACATACCCCCACGTAACAAAAAGCCACTGAAATGGTACTTATCAGGGCCAAAGAATGCTGTAAAATCGTATGGTGCGTGGAACACTGGTGTGGGCGCGGGATATCGCTAATGTGCGTGTGGAATCGTGGGGTGCATGGGATACTGTTTTGGGCGCTAAGCAGAAAACACGGGAACACGAAGAATATTTTGTTTTGGGAGAACCAGCAAATTCCGGTTGAGAATTTGAAATAAAAAAAACACTCGAACATCGTGAATCGGGAAATAGCGCGGCATCCACTTGGATTCCAATGTGGACTTCCTACGTGCGGCGTCCCTATAAAATCCCCATAGGAATGGGGTGGGATCTGGGGACTCCTCTACAAATTCGATTATCCGAACGTCAATTATCCGAATGGCGATTTGGTTTATCCGAAACGTCAATTATCCGAATGACGATTTGGTTTATCCGAAACGTCAATTATCCGAATGGCGATTTGGGTTATTTAAAAACATCAATGATCTAAACAATAATTTTGTTCATCCGAATACTCAGTTATTCGAACGATTACGCTCTATATGTTACGGCAATGGAGTGGTACAAAACGCAGCCAGAATGTTGTTCAATGCAACTTCTTCTTCTAAAACGATTGTGAGATTTGGCAGCAAACAAACGAGCTTCCGCTGTGAAGCAGAAGAAAATCGTCGACTTTTTAAAAAAGAAATAGATAAGAACTCAAAGATGTACGAATGTTGATTATTTTTAAATACATATTTAACTTTATTCTATATCGTTAAACGATACAATGGTTATTTGCAATTCACCAAAAATGTACTTGTATTATCAAAATATTAATGTTCATTGTATTTTTAAATATATATATTTTATCATATTGAAAGAATCAACTTTTTTTTCGCTCACGGAATATTGTTGATCGGTTATTCGTATTTTCGATTAATGTTCATTGTATTTTTAAATATATATATTTTATCATATTGAAAGAATATCATATTGAAAGAATCAACTTTTTTTTCGCCCACGGAATATTGTTGTTCGGTTATTCGTATTTTCGATTATCCGAAAGGCGCCTGGTTCCAATTCATTCGGATAATCGACGCTCTACTGTAACTCTTAAAATTTGATAGGTCTGTGCAAAATTTCATCTGGATCAGAGGGTGGACCTTTTCAGCACTTTATCCCACACAAACCCGCGCACATGGGAAAATCATAAAAAGGTCCCCGTAGCTCTAAAATGTAGCAAAAAATCGATTTTTTTTTTCAAATCGCTATAGCACCTTTGTTTAATGGAAAATCGACTTTCATCAATCTTGAAAAAGTGTTTGGCAAGAGTACGATATCCGAGGCGTCAAGATTTGACGGTGAATTTTGGGTTATCGAGTCAAAATAAATAAAATATGATGGGTTGCAAAAGTTAATATTTCGCTTATTTTGCGTTAAAATTAGAATTTTTCGTTAATTATCGAAAATTACGATATTTTCGAATGTGAAAATTTCAAGGAACATCAGGCAAGGTAACTTCGAAATATATCATTTCAGCGGAGTCTCAAAAGCCAAAAATGTATTTTAAATACCACTACCATGTTTTCCTCGCTTATAGATGCGACTAGACAGAGAGTAAAGTAGTACTTTTAATCGCTAGGTGTCCAAAGAGGGATTAAAAGTATAGGGTTCATCCCTCGTCGGACTTTTAAGGCTCCAAGTTTATGTAAAATATATCGTTTAGTCATTTGGTATAGTAATTATATGGAACAATTCGCATTGTTATAAATAAACAAAGAATATAAATGAATAAATTATTATAATCTCGGAATTTATGTTGAAAATCATATAAATACTACGTTTCATGTCCTTGGGAGGGTCCACCCTTCCACCCTTGCAACGGGCTCTGCCCCTTGGCCCTACGTTTAGTGTCTATACATCCAACACAGTGATATTCCATTATTTGTAATAGAATAAAGATATTGTACCCATGAGCCATCAACAATCGTTGAATTCTGGCGAATTTATAATTAGCGCTCATAATTACGAATTATGAGCGCTAAAAGCGCTCATAATTCCTTAAGGGGTTACGTGGGTTTGAAAATTTCAAAGTCAATTTTTTTTAGATCTTATTATCTAATAGTAAAATATGTGTAGAATATTCTCCCAAAGTTTTAAGTCAATCGGAGGAAAAGTCTAGTCGAGAGAGCCTTTGGGAATTCCCCCCGTTGGGAAAGTCTGGCCGGGAGTGACGCAGGTATACGCATTTTTCTCAAAACACTGTTTTTTAAGTCAGTGGACACGATTTCTCAAAAACTAATGCACCGTTCTTATTGAAATTTTGCACACTTCTTCAAAACAGCATTGACTAGTGATTGAACGAAGGTTTTTTTTTTTATTACAACTAATTTTACAAGGCTATAGTGTTTTTGGTATAATTTACGTAGTGTAAATTATACCAAAAACTGAACTATTTTACGTACAACTTTGCCAAAAAATCAAATTTCAATAAAAAAAAAAATTCTTCGTTCAATCACACGCTATACTTATCTACTAATAGAAAAACTTTGGTTTTTTAATTTCAGATAAAGCTATCATGAGTTATCTTGACCACCACGAGGACACTTTTTTTTAGGGGTCTCTGAAAACCAGGCCCCACTGGCTGAATTGCCCAAATTTTCGGATGAAATTTTTTTTTAATATCTTTGACATGTTGCTCTTTTATGTGCTCAACATTTTGAATAAAATAATTTATATATTATATTTTAAAAAAATAGAGAAAATATGCTTTTTTTTTGGGCTTCGAAACCCACGTAACTCTTCAAGGGAGCCGAAACAGCAATTTTTGTATTCTTATAATTCTTATTATTTTGGTACAAATATCAAGCGTCAACGGTCAAAACTTGGCGCCTCGGATATCGTACTATCCCCAAGTGTTTCTTTTGGCTAAAATATCAATGTTGCATTTAGTGTCTCGGATGTCGGACTCAAAGTCTCCCCGTTTTCTCAGCCTCGACAGAGCTTTAATTGCGTTTGAAAGTGTCGCTGAAAAGTCGCATCGTCGTACCTTCTTTTTGAAGAAACAGCTCCTTCATCTTGGCCCGTTGGGCATTGAATTCTTCGCGCATGCGACTATTCTCAGTCTCTAATTTCACAAGTTTGGAGCGCAGTTCGCCTGAAACATGGTGAATGTTTTTAGTCCGATAACCGAGAGTCAGTCGATGAAAAGATGGTCCAACGGGCATGTTCAACACTTTTTTGTAACTATACGAGCATGGATAAAATGTTTTTTTTTCGATTCAAGAGAGAAAAATCCTTTTGCGAACTCACCGCCGCAATCGTCCTCGGGATTGTTCTTTTCCTCGCTATCGTTTTCCATTATTGCGGACAAATGTATTTGACGAAGAGACGCAACGAACTGACCGCTGATCGCAGAGTTTCACAGACAAAGTATGAATTTAACGGAGAAACGAGTCGAGCCACGGCGATTAATTTTACTACGTAGATGCAGCATCTTAACGCACGTCAATTGCGTACACAATGATCGAAATTTTTTATTTACCCTACGCTTTGTCGTACCATCAGCTGTTGTGCATCGAGAAAATTGATAATAAACGTCGGAATAGGTGAAAGTTCGCGCCTCGAAACACTCCGTGAACACCGCGTTAATTCTTTTACGTCCTATACGTACAGCATGTATTTGCTAATAACGAAAAGTTAAAACAAATGTCATAATAACAAGCATCGTAGCGTTAGAAAAATTGCTGTATCGATAGTTCAACGGGTCTGGCGCGTTTCGACAGTCGATTTTCTCATAATCGATAGCACCGAGCATTATTATTACATTATAATTTTTTTGTTAAACGAGTACTTTATGAAGAAGAATAGCCGAATCGTCGCGTACCGACCGACTCTTAATTAATGAGAAGTCGATTCTATGTATCATATACAGGTTTCCGATGCCTCGACTTTTTTTTCTTTTCTCGTGTTCCGACGAGTCGATCATACCGAGTGACAATTGTACTCCAATCGCCAACGGAAAATCATGAACAACATCCAACGCAATCTGAGGGAATGCCTCGTTGAAATATTGGTAAAATATGTACAGCAAGGCCCTCTTGTGAAAGGAGCATGTACAAGTCGCTGTAGTTTCGTCGATAAAGAAGATACGAATGATGTTAAGGGCGGGGTAAAGTTAATTCGGCGAAAAAAAGGCATGTTTTTAAGATTTTTTTTTGGCGTAACGGATAGTGTTCGTTTATTGAAAAATTTACATATAATAAAGTAACATTTGAACAACATTCTCCTAAATTTGCATTGCAAAATATTCAAAATTGAGCGAGTGAAAATTAAACCCCGGAGGCGCCTCGAAAAAAAGTTGGTTTGCGGTGTGCACCATAACTCGCAACAGAATCATCTGAAACAAAAAAATCAAAATGCATTTGTTAAAGGAGATGTTTCTCGAGGTAATGACGGGAGGATTTTTTTTTTTTTCGATTTTTCGTTTTTTCGTAGCACTTGGGAGCCAAAAACCCGATTTTCGCTAAAAAAAATCGGCTAATTTGTTGTTGAAAAATTAGTAATTATTAAAAAACACAAAAAAGCTCTCGACAATACCTGGTGAATTATGTGAAGAAGTACTGTGCAAAATTTCAAAGCGATTGGTCCAGTAGATTTTGAGTTATCGTGCACACGGACTTCAAATATGACAAGTCTCAGAAAAACGGTTTGAAAAACGCAGAAGAGTTTGGTCGCTTAGCGCTCATTGCACATAAGTTTGAGAACACTTCTCGATTGCATAAAAATCTGAGAAAATTCATGCATATTAAAGGTACTCAACAGATTAATTTTGCATAATAATAATTCCAAAATGTTATTAACAAAATGATGAAAAAAAAAAATTAGTCAACAAATTTCCCGGCAACCCAATTTTTTTTCGTGATTCGTTCATTTTTCTGAATACGTATGAATTTTTTCAGATTTTTCAATTATCTTTGAATTTTTAGAAATTCAAAATAAAACTCAATAATTTTCTTATACTCACTCAAAGTCGTCGATGCCAGGTCCGTAGAGCAAAAGGCTTCCATCAAGATGATCGAGAGCATCTTTTTGCGTTTGTCTACGCAAAACTCTTTCTTCTTTACTGTCGTGCGCCGCCCAGGTATAAAACCCGGCATGGAGCAATAGACGCTCAAATACTCATAACTTCGTCAATTTTACTCCGATCGACTTGAAATTTTAACACAATATTCTTGAGATATTATGCATTCATTTAAAATTTAAAAAAAAATAAAAAAAAAAAATGTTAATACTTTACCCCGCCCTTAAGGTTGCACGCGGTCTTTGCGTGGCAGGCAGCCGGAGTCCAAGAGCCAGGTACTTTTTTCTCTAATCTTCTACACACTCGATTTTCTTGTTGGAATATCTCGGGGGAGTCCCCTGAGTGTAATGTAAGTTGATGGAACAAGGGCGGGGGGGGGTTGAGCTTCAGCCGCCATCTTGGAAAATACGTTTTATCAAATGTCTCGTGAACCATGCATCGTACGATAAAAACAGTAGAGATCATTTTCGTAGGTAATAAAATTCTCTATAAATTTTATTCGAAACTTTTTTCTGTATAGTGCATAGATTTTTAAGGCCCCTCTACACTACTCGCGAAGTTAATCGAAGTTGAGCGAGGACGAGAGTGTAGAGAGGCACTTCGTGCTTCTTCGCCTCGCTTTGCTTCGCTTCGGGCGATTTCCGATCGGTGTCGGTATTTTGGCTGAGTCAAAGGGCTGAAGTCGCAAGCACGAGTTCTCGCGAAGTTGAGCGAGTAGTGTGGCGACGCTCCTCGCCAGCTAGCTTCGGCTAGTGTCGGCGAGTACTTCGGCGACAAACCTCGAACGAGTAGTGTAGAGGGGCCTTTACACGAGTAGTTCGTATACCGGCGTTCACGCGTTGGACGTCACAGAGTGCTCGGGTAACTTCGGATGCTCTCGGCGCTGTTTTTGCCGAGCCGAACAGAACAACAATTTCAAAGTGCTATATCATTGTTCATTGTTGAAAAAAAAAAAGAAAAACACTTTACTTTAAAAACCGCACATGATCTTTACAATGAAAAAAAAATCATTTAATGATCCAATTGTTGATACAGAAAATCAAAAAGAGACATTCTTGTGAAATTAGACGAATTTTTTCAATTACGACTTTTGGTGGGTAATCGAAGGACAATCGTTTGTCGGGTAAGAGTTTCACAATTGAAACATTTGTCGGATCTTAGATCGTATAATATTAATAAATAATACATTTCCGGTAAACAGGAAGATGACGTCACAGGACCATTGGTTCATTGGTGCAGAGCATCGCGGAGACCCGACGGTATGGATCCTAAAGCCCCGTTTTGATTACATTTATAAAAATTGAAATATAACACATATATTTGGCTGTACTTCCGAATAGCTGTTACCTCCGATTTGGCTGAAATTTGGCACAGACCTTCTTTTTGACGATATGAGATAGTGTGTAAAAGGATTTTTGGCGCATCGCAATAGTTTCCTCAGTATCGAATTTTGAAAATGTCGAAATTGCACGCACTCCTAGCCTTATTCTACCTATATGTTTGGCTGCTGGAGCCAGTGGTCGGCCGGGGAGGGGAGTTCGGGGGGCGAATCCCCCCGGCGGGGTCAAGGGGCAGAGCCCCTTGCGGGAGTAGGGTCGTACCCCCCCCCCCATAAGATAAAAAAAAATTGTTTTTCAATGTATTTCTCATATTATCAAAATTTTTCTAGTCAGGTCAGCCACCTCGTCTCATACAGTTCCCTCAAGATAGAAACACACACGTCGACGATGCTTTAAGCTTTCTCTATGAGGAAGTTTGGGCTGGAAGATTGGGGAGGAAGATGGAACTTTGAGCATCGTGTGGAATTCTGAATGTGCAGCCTCTTTTCCATCATTGTTCTGCCAATAGCAGTTCACAGACCATTTGCATTACCCAGAATGGACCACGTGGAGGTTGGCTGCTTAGCATTCCTAGCCCTGATAAGGGCGGTTTTAGTGTAAATGTGTATGTGTGTGCGTGGACCCCACGGCTCGTCAATTCCGGGGTATTTTTTTACTCCAAACCACGTGTGTGTATGTGCGTGTGTGTGTGCGTGTGTGCGTTCGTGTTTGGGTGTGTGTGCGCGTGTGGACCCCACGGCTCGTCAATTCTGCGGTATTTTTTTACTCCAAACCACGTCTGTGTGTGCATGTGTGTGTGTGTGTTCTTTACACGCCAGGATAGCGTGTGAGTAGGAATAGGAGTGGGTGCTAGTAGATATAGATATACACGCACGTGTTAATTTTGCAATTTTCAAAATTCGATATTGAGAAAACTATTGCGATGCGCGAAAAATCATTTTACACACTATCTTATATCGTCAAAAAGAAGGTCTGTACTAAATTTCAGCCAAATCGGAGGTAACAGCTATTCGGAAGTTTATCCATATATTTAAAGTCATAAAAGCATTCATGGCAAAATAAGGGTATCGAGTAAGTCCGTTCACAAACTTCCCAGATAGACAGCCATGATTATCACGACGTGCGTACAATTGATGAAGCAAATTTTACAGCATATTGACTACATGTTGTGATGCAAAGCCATGAACTCATTTAGTATCATGCATTTACAAAACATTTTGATCTTAATATGTCGTTTACAAACGCATCGTGCGTTTAGAGCACGTCGAACTCATATCGCTGTGCTCAAGTGTCCGCAATTAACATCCGCAAATTTTACGTCATATTGAAGTCATGTGTAGACATTTTGGTGTGTATTCACTATGGTAACATCAATTGTTCTCATGAATCGTACTTAACATGAACGCAATTTGGTTTACGTTGGTGAATACATTTCATGAGCTCATTCAGTACCTTGGATTTGAGATACATCGTGACTTAAATTTGTCGTTTCGAAATGCATCATCCATTGACTACAAGATGAACTCGTGAGAGGGCAAATTTGAATTCTGCAATGAATATTTGCAGATTGACGTCATATGGTAGTCATCCAATATTTTTTGTTGGTGTATTCACTGGGTTAGCACTGGTAGTAGACATGCCACGCAAGCAATATGACGGCGATATGCATATTTCTCAGTGATACACCCCATGAGCGCAATATGACGGCAAAATGTATGTTTCTCAGTGATACATTCTATGACGGCGATATGCATGTTCTCAGTGATACATTCGATCAGCACAATATGACGGCCATATGCATATTTCTCAGTGACACATCCCATGAGCGCAATATGACGGCGATATGTGTGTACCTCTGTGATACATTCTATAACGGCGATATGCATGGTTCTCAGTGATACATTCGATGAGCGCAATATGACGGCGATATGCATGTTTCTCAGTGATACATTCGATGAGCGCAATATTACGGCGATATGCATGTTTTTCAGTAATATTTCCTATGAGCGCCATACCACGGCGATACTATTCAGCCAACATTTGTGGTGTAATTTCGGTAAATGCTCGGCGTATTCTTTCTTCGAGAATCTTCTGTAGGTTGGCCCAAACCAAGGTTAGTGGATCCTTTGAATGTGATTATTCCGATATTTTTCGATTTTTGACTATTTTCATACTTTGCGTGACTAGAATGACCTTGTATTGTAGGTCGCTGAATTCGCTTTAAAATCGGTAATAATGTCATCGAAAAAAAAATACATGGTTCCATTTAAAAAAGTGGAGTTGGCCTTGACGTAGCTTCAGCGCCTCCACCGATAAAAAAATAGGGTGGTCCAGTATGACGGCCTTCTTGAACACTGAAACTTTTGTCTGAAACATTTTTGGATATGATCGATAGTTTGAGTGCTATTGCTCTGTAACACTTTAAGTGCCTCACCCTGTATATAGGAAATAAATAGTTACGCATAATAAAAAAAAGAAAACTACCTTGCAAACGAAGCGAAAATCCTGGTGTAGGAAAATGTCAGTAATCAACAATTAAGGAATTTTTTTAAAATATAAATCATCATGAAAATTACTGCGTAAGTTTTTATTATTAAATATTTTATAAAATCGAAGTAATTATAGATGAAAACATATACTAGATTGACTGGAGAAAAGCAATATTGTTAATGGTATTATTGTAATTATTATAGGGACAATTAAAGAATTGGACAGTTCTTTTGAAAAATATCTCAACATCCTCACTTCCGAACTCATTATTATCATATGCGAAGTGCGCTTTAATTATCCTTAATTACAAATATGAAGTGCTTTACTAGAAAAGCTGAAGACGTAGGTAATTGATTTTGTTAACTACTCACTAGTTAGAATCTATATTATTGAATTACGAAAAACTCGTTAACAAATTAAATTGAATCTTTTTTACCGTTTGACTTCGAGCTAGTTCGAAACAAGCGTTAAATGCCAATTGTTTAAGCACGATCCGCATATGCATAAAAACGTATATTTTAGAATTATTTAAAACAACACCTAATTAGAGGTACAACGGGGCGTTGAAGTTTGTATGGGAAAATTGAGTTTCCTGCTTTTGTCTTAATTAAATTCGGAGGATATGTTCCTTAAATGGTGTAGAGGTGCACTAAGAAAGGATTTTTCGAAAATCAATGCCAAATCGGATGAAATGGGGTGTGACGGTTTCTATGGAAAATTGTATTCCTTGCGTGTATCAACTTGAAACTCAGTATAAATATTCTTCAAAACAAATAATAAAAAAGCATATTTGAGGATTTTTTAAAAACAACCCCTAATAAGGGGTGCAACTAGTAATGAATTTTTCGTGGGAAAATCTGATTCCCTGCCATTATCTACTTGAAAACATTGTCATTATTGTGTAATTTTCTGTTTTTGAATGCAATTGTCCTTATTTTGTGTATTTTCGATTTGAATGTAATCTGTTCAGAAACACTGCTGCCCCGAAGCCTTGAAAGCTTGAAAACAAATTCCACGCGGGCGATGCTGTGGACGGGAGCTAGATTAAAGTGATACAATATTAAAATATTCTTGAAAATTCATTGTAACGTCATGTTTATTAGACATTCTACTATTGGATTACAGAAGATTTATTACAACCAAAATCGTCGATATAAAAATGATTTATGTTATTTTCCAATAAGACAAATTACATTATTTTATTAAATCATAAATTAAAGGTCGTATGCAATGTAGTGTTTAAGCACAAAAGTTGTCGAACATATCTTTAGCGTTGGATCTTTTTTTTTTGTCTTATATTTATATACACTAATTATTATATACAAAGATATGGTCATAGAGGTTTTAACGATAATATCACTACGATGCACTTAAGAAATATTTATGGCTACCAAGTTGTTGATGATTTCATAGATATACCACTCAAAAGAATTATGGCATAAGGAAATTTTATCTAAAAAAAAAATTGGCCAACTTTGTTGTTTCACCAAGTGAAAATATCTGTAGACGAATGAGGTCTTTTTGCGAAATAAAGTTACGCGTTTAAGAAGGTACTTCTATTTTGTGCATCCGATGCATTCCTGTCTCTGTAACCTTTGAAACCTGAAGGCATCCTTTCCATACTAAAAAATGTAGAGTTTAACTCTCAGCTGTCACTCGGGGTCAAAATGACCCCAAGCGCAACTTCAAGCCAAAATTACTATAATTTGTTGGCGACCACTTTTTATAATAAAGCGCTCATTTTTCATGATTATCGTTCTTAATTTCACTCCAAGATGGCTCTTCAGATATAAGAATAAATACCTTTTTTTGAAACGCCCACTATGGAGCTATTTTTTTTTCCTTAAACTATCATATCTCAAGAGCATTGCCGTACAATTTAATGAAAAAAAATTGAAAATTGCAAGAGTAATGATTTTTTTTTTAGTAAAAAGAGCTTCTTCACGCATCGATCCGTTGCTGATATTTTTCCGTCATTTTAAAATTCGATTAAAATATAATATCGAGAGTGCCACATTCTAGAATGTTCAAACTAATGTCCTGAATTTTTATGAATCACTGACGTGATTTATTTTTCTCATTTGCATCACTAAAAAAATACGAATCTTTCACTTCAATTAGAAAAAAAAAGAAAAAAACGAATTCACTGAGTTTTTTTTTTGGCCGAGGTTACAGTCCTTCAAACTTACTTTTGTCATAGCTCCAGTATGTTTTTCAGTTAACAAAAGTCAATAACGGTAACTTTGGGGAGTTGTAACTTTGCGAAAAAATATCGCAGTGATTTCGATTTTTTTTTCTTCAAATTGTAGTGCCTTTTTTTGTTTTAGTGTATCCAGTATGTCCTCGGATTTCACGGGTTGAAGGAGAAGAGGGGCATCAGATGCAAAACGTGAAATTAGGCTAAGTGAACGTGAGTGAAGAATTGTCAACTGTCGGGCAAAAAATTGTATGCCATAATTTTTTTGACTAGCGTATGTATAAAGTTACACAATTAAATATATATCATTGCCCTTAACACTCAGCTGTTTATTGCTTCTGTCGTGTGCAAACGTCTTGCCATTCTCTCGGAAAGATTTTCTCACAGGTTCAATTCATACACGGCGTACGTATGATTTTGCAAGCGAGCGACGAAAAATAAGATTAAAAAATGAAGCGAAGGCCCTGAAATTTCTTCTCGATTCCGACCAGCCAACTGGCTTGCGTTAAGGCCGTCTTCTAGTCTAGAATTTTGAAAAAATCGATTTTTTTTGTGCATATTTTCAATGTTTAGTATTTCAAGAATATACCCTCCAAAGGAAATTTGGAAATTCCAAATATTAACGGACGTCCAGGGGATTACGATCGGTCCTGAAAGTCACGCGTTCGCTCTCAGACGTGATGAACAGCGGATTCACCGCTCTGAACTCCGAACTTCTCATCATCAAAAAACATCAAAAGACTTCGATTTTGAAGAAGAAGAAGTATTTTATGGACCACGAATCGCCGATTAACGAAATGTAAGTATATGTACCATTATATGACTTAGACTGCCTGAAACTGTACTCGAATCTTTAAACGCGTTTTTCACGAAACTACTTTTTTCGAGGCGGTTGACATGATATCTCAAGCTGTAATGAACCGATTTACTTGAAATTTTTTGTGGAAAAAACGGCAAAAAATGACCTTTTTTTTTTAAACAGCCGCCATTTTGCGAATTTTTTTTTTTGCCTGAGGTAGGGGCTATAATGACATCCTTACTAATTAAGAATCTATTTTTTTTTTCAGATGACCAGGAGGGTTGGAATCATGTCAACCAGGAGAGGCCGTTATTTTTCCACCCCCACTTTACCAGCCTGCATCTACCAGAATTATGGATTTTTTTTTTCGCCAATTTTTTTATACAATGTCAAAGGATGAATAAATATGTTGTAAAAAGATAGATACGGAAATATTTTTTGTTCTTTTTTTAATCGCATATTGAAAAATCCCCAAATTTTGGCCCTCTAGACTAGAAGACGGCCTTAAGAAAAATGCGAAATAATCAAACAATGAAAACGTTTGCTCAAGGCACACTCCGACGTGAGGCCTGAACGCAAACCTGAGCGCATTCTTTTTTTTTTCGTCACCGTTTCATTACTTTTTCATATATTCTTTAACAATAATTGTTTTCCTCTGCAAACTTTTTTCTTTTCGGCTTTTTCCGATCGATGCTCTTTCGATTGTTAGCGCTATGTGGAAATAATGTCTCCGGGTATGACAGGTCACCGGAAGTATTTTTCCGTGCGAAGAATCCTGTTTTGTGGGAACACGAGAAAAAATGAAAGAATTTTTTTGATTTTAACCCCTAACTTTTTACTCACATTACACGCTCTCAACACTTACAACGACAACAAAAAATGCAGAGGAATCACCCGCTTTATCGCGGGGCTTTACAAATCACCGGAAGTATTCTTCCGCAAGATGCAATCTTTCGTAACGGAGTACGAAAAAAAAAATCCTGAATTTCTATGTTTTTTCTGCCAATTATTTGTTCGGCTCGTACAGTTTCGAAGATAGACAAAAATGAGTGCATTTTCTTTCGAATTAAGTGGACGATTTGGATTTTTCCTCGCATCCGAGTCCGGCCGACCAGTTACAAATACCACCCACAGGATCAAAGGACAATTTGTCAGGACACGTGTATTCTGTACCGATAACTTGGCCATTCACCATTCTTGCGCACGTTATGAATTTCTTGCACGAAGTCGGATGCGCAAAGTTTCCCTGATCGAGACATCGTATACCGCCCTTTTTAGTGACAAAAAGTTTGTCCTTGAGTTCGGGTTTCAGGACGAGACGAATTTCGTCGTCGACGTAATAATCGTAATCGATTATAGCCGGCCTCCTCGGTCTTGTCGGGATCTCCAAGTTTCGCGACTTATCGTTTCTCGTCGGTTTGTTTTGTCGCCGTCGGACGATCGGCACGGTTCTCGGAGTGGTCGTCGCTTCCGCTCTTGGCGCTATCGTCGTACTTATTTTTCTCGTTGTCCCTGCTTGTTTTCTCAAGCCTACTCGACCTGATCGTACACAATCGATATTTTTCCTTTTACACGTCTGTAATTTTTGCCAACTTTTCCCAATGTAATGTAGACAAGATAGAGAGCGAGATAGAATGAGAGAGAGAGAGAGAGAGAGAGAGAGAGAGAGAGAGAGAGAGAGAGAGAGAGAGAGAGAGAGAGAGAGAGAGAGAGAGAGAGAGAGAGAGCGAGAGAGAGAGAGAGAGAGAGAGAGAGAGAGAGAATAAGAAAGTAAAAAGAGGGGAGAGAAAAGTAGAAAGAAAAAAAAAAAGAAATTACAAAAGATCATCTTACAAATAGCCACGATGGGAAACGACGAAAAGTGATGCCGGTGCGAAGAAAAACACATGAGAGACGCGAGTACAGACACAGACGTATTGTTCGTTAGTACGAGAAAACAAAAAAAAAAATTAGACACAGCATATTAGATACCCGGAAGAGGATGAGGCGAGATTTTTTTAGCGGATGATTACGAGCGATAGAAAGTCGGATGGATATAGAACGTTGAATCGTGGCGCTCGGCGACGTTTTTTTTTTTTTTCTTTTTTTCTTTTCGTTAGTTCAATGATGAAACACAACCTGGTGATTTTCAGCTGAGGAGAAAGATCAGTCGTTCGATTAATCGGCACAATGATATTGCTCGAGCAGTGAGAGATAATTGTGAAGTTTGAATTATGATGCAGCGAGCTTTGTGGTGCGATTGCGTGATTCACGATTACGTAAAAAAGAAGAAAAAAAAAACAAAAATTAGGAGATTTCGAGAAATTTATGGAAGCCTCGTACCGGTTGTCGTGGATGAATCAAATCCTGGCGGATCAGACAGTGTAACTGCCAATTCCTGAGCTCTTACACTCTGATTGTGCGTTTTCGTTTCGTAGGTTGGATCTTGAAAAAGAAGAATAACAAAAGGAATTATAGGCATATCATCCCTGCATGGTAAACTTAAAGTTGTTATGGGGTCTAGCCGTCGAGGGTGAAGTACGAGGGAAGCGCCCTATGCTTATGGAGCAGATTGAATGTTACCAGCTGTTAGTTGTAAAATAATTGTCATGCTTAATGTACGTTTTCGAATAATTTTTTTAAACCTATTGATAAAAATACGCTTTTTAGAACAGTCGATGATTGCATGGAATGTTTTTATTACTTTGCTATAATTATTTTCTATTATTTTTCGCTTAATAAACGCGAGATAAATTGGCAACGTCGTAAATCGTTACATATGATAATGCTCAGGTTGGCAGGAGTGACGCGAATTTAGAGAACATGGAGCCTAGATACCAGGAGGTCCAGCGCCAATGCAAAGGCACTGAAAAAAGCGTCCCCAAAAATGGCTCGAAGTGATGGCGCTGGGGTGCAGCGGCACCTACATATATAGTAACATATTGGTCAACGAGGTGAAAGTGATCGGATGAGTTTCTAACCTCACGACAGACCGATCGTGACATCAAACGTCGAAATTTCCGCCGATTAATTTCCTCATGACGGCTTGAAAAAAAAAAACTCAAAAGCGAGAAAAGATGAGTCTTTTGTTTAAGCATATTTAATATTCCGGCTGAAAACTTTATCGCCTGTAGAGTAACTTATTGTATAATTTGTGACAAAAGTAACTTCCTTGTTCACTGAGAGTACGGATAGGAATAAATTCTTTTTTATTGTAGATATTACAAATAATATACCATATTCGATAATTTAAAACTATTGTAAGTATTTTATTCTTGTTGCTGCTATGCGTTTGTTCTGCTGCTATTGTTCTTTATGCGTATCAATCACCGTAGCACTTCGTCGTAAATTTTATTATACTTTGACACTTAACACGAATGAGGGTTAGGTACATCAGCTGTGATCTGTTTAGATCGCACCCATGTTTAGCGTATATCTATATACATAGAGGTGCCGGAGCACCCCAGCGCCATCACTTCGAGCCATTTTTGGGGACGAGTTGAGAGGTCTCGCTGGACCTCCTGGTATCTAGGCTCCATGTTAGAGAAATACGCGCCCGGTTCATAACCTCAAAATCGGCTTGAGTGTTACGTCCCAGCCTTACTTTTTTTCCCGTTCTTCTCAGAACGCCCAACCTATATGCGCACAAAACAGCATCTCCATGTATGGATCAACGAACGAATTATCAATCCTAAGCAAGCGTTATCCAACATTCTCAGACGACCAAAGGCAAATAGCGACGCCATCGCCGGTCCCTCATAAACACAGCCGATGACAAACGCAATACACTCGCACCTCAAAAGAGAAACCCTCGCGACCGCCTAAACAAGAACCCAGAGATCAAGCTCCGCCAAAATCCCTCTTTGTCCTACGACCTAAATCCACCCGACAAAGAAAACTCGTGCGAGTTAAATCGCGTTATCCGCTCTTATAGAGAAATCTATACATCCCAAATCTATATGATAGAGACAGAACGACTGCACCAATCACAACAGCGCTCTAATTAATAAATGAATAAAAATCTTTCTCCCACGTCATGCCAACCTATCACTGAACTCGACCTAATTTCATATTACTCATTATCCTATCCCTAAGCTACGTACAACAAAACTGCATTCCCCCAAAAGCTCCTTCCCCCAAAAATCAAACCTTTCTAATTTTTCCTTTCACGAAGGAGCAGGCACTCTGTTCTTGATCTTCGAATCGAATAGTCGACTTACTAAATTAAACCCTTTTGCTATCCGGTTCCGTTGAACAATTATACGCGTATCTTTTTGTATCGAGTTATAAGTTTTGTAAGAATAAGAGGTTAATAAACTTAATAATCTGAATAAAGACCAAATCTAAGCGTCTAAACCTTTTATTCAATCAATTATCAATCCATCGGGCGAAACCATCTCTGAATCCAGAATCACGCAACAAAAAATCCTCTAAATTAAAATTGTTATTAAATTGTGTTCGGAACTCACGTGGAAGCCAATCAAAGACTCACTGCGCGAATCTTAATTCAAATCTCGCGCTCTAACTCGGCAACTTCGGGAGTCCATTCTAAAGGCCCCTCTACACTACTCGTTCGAAGTTCCTCGCTGAAGTACTCGCCGAAGCTAGCCGAGTACGAGGAGCGTCACCACACTACTCGCTCAACTTCGCAAGAACCCGGCAAGAACTCGTGCGAAGTTACTTCGGTCCTTTGACTCGGCCCAAAATACCGACACCGATCGGAAGTCGCCCGAAGCGAAGCACAGGGAGGCGAAGAAGCACGAAGTGCCTCTCTACACTCTCGTCCTCGCCCAACTTCGATTAACTTCGCGAGTGTGTAGAGGGGCCTTTACACATAGGTCTTGAAATTCCACCAAATTTCCGGTGGTGGGGGAAGATCGGCTAAATAAAAAAGTTTGTTTCACGAAGCTGCCACTACGTGGCGCCGTTGTAGGTCGGTGTTGCCGGCGCGGGTAATAAACATAACCTTTTGTTCCTGTGATTATCTCGTGCTTGAGCGATTAACTGCGTACTATTAATTCTATTCTCGTTACTATTTGTATTTGTGATCGTGGAGGTGTCGAACAATTGTGGAAACTGCGAGAATTAAGTCGTGGTGATCATGCCGACGTTATATGATATTGAAAAAGGAGTGACTATCAAGATTCACAAAAGAACGTTGTAGGTCAGAAAAAAAATGAAATACTTATTAGGTTTGAAGACAAAATGTTGACGTTACAAGTCAGACAATATACTGATGCGACCACATATGCACTTTGGTAGAGAAGTTTAAGAACTGAAACATGTTTATAGTATTTGCTTAGGGATTGAGAGTTATTACGCTTCTGGTGTATGGTATTGGACGTTGTGTACATTTGACGATGGATTAACAATATAATGTGTATGCTTTGATATTGCTTTAAGGGGTTACGTGGGTTCGAAAATTTCAAAAAATCCATTTTTTAAAGATTTATTATCTAATAGCAGGGGAGAGTGGTTCTGAGTCGGCCCACTAAGCTTTTTGTCCGAAAACAGAAGGTAAATCGGATTTCATAGCGCTGCTAAATGTTTAGTTGCGTACAGCGATCGCTTGCCTACAATCCAATATCATTTAGGAAGGTGTAGTGTGGCTTTTGGAGTCGCAATGCAGTGCGGAGTGAAAAAGTACATTTTGACCATTTCTCAAAATAGTGTTCCTGAGTCGGCACCCCCCTGGTCTTGAGCCGGCACCCCATTTTTTTCACTCGAATGCAGGAAAAAGCGCAGATTCTCTAAATTACGACAGGAAATGGATGAATTTGAACGATTTAGAAGAATAAAACATGAATTTTTTGTCCAATTTTATATGGAAATATTTTTCGAGTACAATGTTGAAAATAAAAGAAAATATGAATTTTGAATTGAATGAAAAAAAAAGTAATTGAAAAAGGGATGATCACTCGCTATCGTCGTCAGATTCGCAGTACGTGGGGCGTACTAAACTCTGTAGCGAACCCGAACGCAAGTGCAATCCACTTGTGGAGGGCTGCGAAGACTGGCGTTCTTGTCGTCGTATTTTATCTTTTGTGTCTTGCGTTTGAAATTGAGTCCCATGACTATAGAGAAAAAACACCGAAAATGCAAACAAAAAATAACAGAAACAATACAAAAAAGCAACAAGATCAAAAAAATTGGTGCCGACTCAGGACCACCTGTTTGGTGCCGACTCAAGACCACTACGACTTGCTATCCGTTTCACGTGATTACGCACGCGAACAAATCCGAATGGAAAATCGACAAAACCAATCAATTAGAACATTGAATAAAGAAACCAATGCACTCACTCATTTCAAATTTTTAAAATATTTACATATCTGTAGCTGCTTCAGAATGAATTACGAGAATAAAATTATGTCACAAACAAAAAATATAAACGCGCTCACGCTGCGTAGAACAATCTAAACTGACAATTGTAAGCATAATTTACGTCAGTGTTTACCAACATGTCATACGACAAAATAATTGAGCCGACACGCACTCCATCTCTGAGGAACACCGAGGTGCCGGCTCAACCCGCAGTGCCGACTCAGGACCACTCTCCCCTACAATATGTATAGAATATTCTCCCAAAGTTTTAAGTCAATCGGAGTAAAAGTCTAGGAGAGAGAGCCGTTCGGAATTCCCCCCGTTGGGAAAGACCGGCCGGAAGCGACGCAGGTATATGCATTTTTCTCAAAACACTATTTTTGAAATCGGTAGACACGATTACTCAAAAACGAATGCACTGATCTTATTGAAATTTTGCATACTTCTTCAAAATAGTGGTTGAACGAAGGTTTTTCTTTTTTCGATTACAACTAATTTTACAAGGCTATACGTAGTGTAAATTGTAACAAAAATTGAACTATTTTGCATACAACTCTGTAAAAAATTCAAATTTGATTTTTTTTAACAATCCTCTGTTCAATCACGAGCTATATTTATCTACTAACAGAAAAAAATTGGTTTTTAATTTCAGATAAAGCTATTGTGAGTTATCCTGACCACCACGAGGACACTTTTTTTTGAGGGGTCTCCGGGAACCAGGTTCCACCGGCTGAATTTCCCAAATCTTTGGATGAAATTTTTTTTAAATATTGTTGAAATGTTGCTCTTTTATGTGCTTAATATTTTGAATAAAATAATTTATATATTATATTTAAAAAAAAACAGAAAGTATGCTTTTTTTGGCTTCGAAACCCACGTAACCCCTTAAAGTGGTAAGTCCTATTAATTCGTTAAATATGCTTAGGTTATTAGAAAGAGATCGTCAATGTGTTTCCATCTCTCTTCGAGAGCACCAACCAACCCGTGGCGCCCTACGTGCGGCGGCTACGAGAAACAAAAATTTTGATTTATCCGTACCAGCCAAATCGTCGGAGTTTTAAGACCTGTATGTAAGACCGCGCTGTCAACCACGGCCAGCCCCTTGACCACGGTCTTACATTCAGGTCTGGAAACTCGATGAAGTTTTGGTGGTGGGGGTGACTCGACTATTGAAGCCGAATTTTTAGTGTCGCTGGTATCGAGGGGTGTTGTTTGGGTTTGCGCATTGTATGATTCCACGTATACGGTTACCACGTAAGTGCAGTTAGTCGAGTCCTATAAAAAACATAATCAACAATCGTTTCCGTGCGCTTATATTAAATGTGATGCGAAAGTCCTACGTTGTATCAAAGTGTAATACGGACTAAAAAAGCCTGAAAGTCAAACGATCAATATTCAAAGTGCCAACGAATAGTAAACGGTTCGAAAACCGTATGAGAAGCATTTTAAAGAACGATACATTCTCCGAAAATACGTCAAATATGACGCGAATGGGAATGTTATTGCAGGGTAAGTTTCAGTTTTTGTAATTTATACAGTGGGGTTAAATATATTATCGTTATCATATAGGTTGAGCTGTGACGCGAATGTGTCGTTATTGTTGTCTCCGTCGCACACAACACTTCTCGATTGCAGCGACTCTAGCGTCGAGCTTCGGCAAAGGAACCATGCGAACTAGGGGAGTTTTCAGACCTGTATGGCAGACTGTGGCCTGTGCGCATCATTCCGTCATTTTTAACCTCCGTAGTCTAGACATTTTCTTTGTTTTCCCGATCTCGATGGTCGTTTTAAAAGTTTCGAATTATTGAACAATAGTATATTTTCTGCAGTTTTATGAGGTTTCCATAAGCGTGATGTGATTTTTTTTTCTCAAAAATAAGATTCAAATTTTTTTCTAAAAAAAAACGGTACTGTGGATCGTACTCAAGCTGCACAGAATGTTTAGCAAAGGGATTATATACTTTCAGAAAAAAATTCAGCTCGGTGGTAGGTGTTTTGACCTGACCCCATAACAATCTTAATTATAGTTATAGTTCTCGCTGTGAGATCGCGCAATAATTAAAATGGAAACGTACCGACTGACTGGACACTCGACAATGGTGAAACCCTTGAGGTGGATGTCGTTGTTGGTACCGAAATATTAAAAACCTTTGGCCTCGATCGATTCGATGCATCATTTCGTGCCAGATTTCCTGGCCTTCGTAGAAAGGGTCCCGAATTCTTGAAGAGGTTTACCTGTTTGTCGAGATTAGCATTGTTAATTGTCGTAAGTGGCATTTCTTTCAGGGCTTCCGGGAAAAAAAGTAAATTATTTCGAGCAAAAATTTATTGAGGATGACAAAAATTAATAAGGTGCATTTAGTTTTTTACTTTTGGCTCAAACAGCTTTATTTCTTACTTTATTTCAATGGAACGAGAAAAATCGCTTATTTTATATTTGACTGCATATTCACTGTTTATTGATTCAACCCATTTGTGAAGTTTTTAAGCGTCCATGCCAGAAATTTGACTCTTCTAAAAGTTTCAATATGTCATTGTACCATATATGGGAATACAATATGATGTGTTCTATATTACCATTTTTGCATAATACAATAATAGTATGTATGGTATGGCTGATATAATGCGATCATTCTCTGCATTGCAATTATAGTATTCATATTCTCGATCAATTATACTTTCGATATACACTAGCCACAAAAATTAAAGGAGCAAGAAAAAATGAGCATTTTTTTTGTGATTTTCAACAGCCTACAACTTAACGAAAAAATGTCATAGAACAATGCAAAAAAAAGCAAATTGAAGCTTGCAGAAACATTTTTTTGACAAGAAAAATATTTGATATTTACAGAAAAAAAAATTCATCCCTCAAAATGAATAAAAAAAGAAAAATTGATTTTTCACAAAAGTGACAATTTCAATCGTTTGGATCACAATGAAAGAAAAAGCACAGGGGTTTAAACTCTTAAGGGTTTATTCGGGATACTTTGGGGTAAAAAAAAATGAAAATATCCTTAGTCTATCGATTATTTACAAAGTAAACACAAGTTATGTGAAAAATCGCAAGAGCGCAGTTTTTTTACTGTTTTTTAAATCGAGTTTCTCGCGTAAAAAAAAAATGGCATAAAAAACAATGCGAACAGCTTCTAGAGGATGTGTTGAAGTTTACAGAACCATCCTTCAATTTTCTTTACGATCATTAGTACACGAGTTATGAGTCATTAAAGTCAAGTGTCATTTTGGCTTTGACACATGACAACTCGGAGACAAATCATCGTACAGAGGATTAAAAAAAACTGAAATTAAAGGGGAAGAATCAATTTAAAAAAGCTTCCCGACCGAATTACCAAAAAAAAAACATTACTTAGGTTCGTGGATCTTTTGAAAGTCAAGCAAAAAATTGGAAAACCTTTTTTCCGCCGATTATCTTATAATTCATCATAAACTGTTAATTCTTTAGCATTTTGAATGCTCGGACTTAAAACTAGAAACTTCAAGCTTTCATTTGATTTTTTCATCACCGTTTTAGGACCATTTTCCGCTAAGTTAGAGTCTCTTGGAAATCACTAAAGAATTGCGGATTTTTTTTGATGCCTTAATTTTTGTAGCTAGTGTATTTTAAGTTATACGAGCAATAGCACGGATTTTTATTTTGATTTGTATTTTTAATCATTATTCGCTGAGATTTTGATTGCGCTTCGTTGATTTGTCAGCAAAAAGTTTACATAATATAAATAGACCCACACGGGCTGTTTTAAGAAAAAAATATGAATATTTAAAAGATTGGGATATTGCAGGAATATTTTTGTAGATGCTGAATATTTAAAACTGTCAAATTTTTCGCATGGATATATAACTCTCTCTTGTATTTTTCCAAGTTCAATTAAACAAGTGTTATTTCATCTGTAAATTAATTTTCGCTCGCTAAACTCGTCCGATAAAAATCATTTTTGTTTTTAATCCAAATACCATTAGTTTTCAAACATCTCATTCTGACCAATGTGTTATTTATAGCTCTCATCCTGCATTAGACCGAAAAGGAAAGGAAAAATAAACCAAATGGTACAGCAAATCGCGAATGAGACATGAGAAAAGTGTTAATGAAAACTTTCCAGAGCCTACGTATGAACTATTGTACAGTATATAGCTGTCGAGAAGAAAAGCACAGTGGTAGGATGACGTCGTCAAATGATCGAAGCTATTTTTTTTTTTTAATGCACAGGCTTTGATGTTCTTTTTTAGTCATTCGGTATAAATATAAATATAGATGAAAGAGATGCATCTTCGCTAAACGAAGTTGGACAAGGGATATCGAGCCCCTTGTTATTGTCAAACACGTCATCGATGTGTTTTTTTTTCTTTCACAAATCACACTGTCGTCTTTTCCTTTTTGTTTTTTGTTTGTTAAGAGGGCGAGACAGAGATGGGAAGCAGTTTTTTTTTACACTCGACGTCCGTAACCCGAATCGTTGAGACTGTGTGAAGTAGATTTTGTTAACATTTTTTATATCACAGTTCTCGTTCTTTTTAATGAGAAAAAAAAAAAGTAGAGTTTGCTGGAGACAGAGTCCCCAGTTTGTGACCACCGAAGAGCAGTATATGGAGGCGAATTGGCAGCAGGCGCAGAGTCAAGCCACGGTAGATGATTCACCAGGATTTTTTTTTAAATTATAAATAGATCATTATTGGCGGCAAGTCTTCTCGCGTTAGGTTTTCAGATAATAGAGGCATCAGAAGGTCAGTAGCATCAGCAGCAGCATTACCGGAAGGAGCGAGCACTTCTCTAGTTCTTTGACTAATGTTTTTTTTTTTTATTGTTTTTTGTAACTGACCTCCCCACCGAAGTCTTCGCGCTTCGAGGATTTTTCATTTTCGTGAAGCACGCCGATGTACGAGCCGGCTAGCTCGTCATCACGAAAATCCTTGACGTGCTTGTCCTCGTTCAAGACTCGGCTAACGTCGCCGGTCTCGGCGATACTTTGGTCATCCTCTTCGATATTGATCCTCGATCGTTTTAGGACAATCCTCTTTCGCCACTTGCGCCTTCTACTTTTCGTATTCTCGGTAATATCGTCGCCGGTGTGGCTAGGACTTTGCACGGTCGTCGTGGACGTCTTCGTAGTCGTCGTTGTTGTCGATTTAGGGGCTGTCGTAGTTTTTTCGGAGCGCGGTCTTCCTCGGTACACAATTACACGTCGTCTCGTTGATTTTTGAAGATTCGACTTTTCCTCGGACGAACGGTCGTCCAATTTATTATCAAGCCTTGTAACGTCATTCGTTCTACTTTCATTTTTTTCATCTTTATCGTTTAAAGTTTTATCGTCGAGATTTTGATGGTTTGCGCGTGGATTTTTAATTTCTACGTCATTTGGATTTTGATTTCGATCAATGACTGAAATCAGTGATTTGGCAATGTTGGATTGTGGAGTCGTAGGTTTTCTATTGCGATCTTTATTGGCCAAACGACGACGTACCACTACTTGCTTGAACGGTCTTCGAGTTTGTTCATTCGAATCGTTAGAGCTACCAGCCAATTTTGTGAATCGTACTTTTCCTCGAGTACGTTTAGGCTGACGCTCCGTAACCGGTGTGTCATAATTCATCGATAAGTCTTCTGCGGAATACGTTGATTCTTCGTGACTGACAGTTGTCGATCTTCTTCCGTCTGGAATCGCGTCGTTCTTCGAAAGAAATTCTTTTGCACTCGAATCAATTTTTCCATCAGGCGGTCCAGTACGCCTGGTGTTGAGTGATTTTTCAGAAATCGTGTTCGGCAAACTCGTCGTAGATACAATTTTGTTTGGCTCCGTTGGAAGATCATTTTTCTCCGTTTCGGAACTCGTGGTTTTCGTAAATCCTCTTGACAATTCTGGCATCGTTTGATCATTTGATTTCGTGTAAAACTCATCGGTATCGGTAATAAGTTCGTCATATGAGGCAGTCGATGCATAAATCGGCGATTCAATATCCGTCGTCTCATTCAAAGTGGGGATTTCACGATGATCGATCATCAGATTGCGGTGGTATACCCAAGGTACAGAACTTACATCGTACTTGGTAGTTGTTTCCTCTATGTCCGAAGATTCGGTACGATTTTCCTCAGATATGGCAACTTCGTTGGTTACAAATGTATTCACTGAATCGATTGTTACGGTCATTTTATCGTCACTCTTCGCGGTCGTTGAGAAAGTATCAGTTTTGTCTGATATTGTCGTTCCATAAAGACCATTATTATTCTTCTGGACAGAATATGTGGTTGGGTAATCAATTTGGGCATCCATGGTGTTCAGCGTTTCTTCATAAATTTCCGTCGCCGTTGAAGTTGTTGCCGAATATTCTTTTGTCATTTTGAAATTACGGGTCCGGTCGCTATTTTCGAAGGACCTCGTTACTCCTAGATTGGGATCAATATTCCGCGCAGACGCGCTACTGCTTCCGGTGTAATCCACAGAGTAAGTTAAGTCGGGTGGCGAGGTTATTGTTTGATCTATAATTTTCTCGTTAGGCTCGGTTGTTTCAGTCTGTAAAGACAATGGCTCATAAGTCGATGCATTCATTTGGGTTTCGTGATCTTCCTGGGATATTGTGAAGGGTGACCGCAAATGGGGCTGATCGCTGTCCTCAAAATGGTCAGTTGTAAAAGTGACGTCTTCGCTTGGACTAGTTGTTTCGTAAGCTTCTGTCGTTATCGGGCTTGTAGCGGGTAACGTGTATCCAGCCGATTTGTTGTTTCTTCCTTCACTCTCGGATGATTCAGTCGTTTCCTGCGCCCAATCGTAGTCCTTTGACGGAGATAGTGAATTTTCGAAACGCTTTGCTGCTTTCCCTTCAAAATTCGTCGTCAAATATGTAGCTTCGACAATTGCAGTGCTTTTTGCTGTTTCCACATAAGATTCGGTCGAACTAGGGCTGACTAGGGTGAAATCTTGCTTGGGTGGATTGACACTTCCGTTTTTCTGACTATTGAAGGATAACGTCGTTGTCAGGGTATCGTAACGATCTTTGATGGATGATGGTGAAGTTTCAGCATGATCGACCGTCTCTTTTCGAATGTTCGCTGTTAAATATGGTGATTCTTCAGATACGGTGGTCTCTGCTACATTGACATAACGTTCGGTTGTTGTAACAATTATCGTAGATCCTTCTTTCTTATCTAGTGTCGTACTTTCGATTTTATTCGTTTCAGGGTTTTTCGTTGTTTTTCGAGCATTCTTACGGCTCTTTGCGAAAGGTTTTGAACTTTTATAAGGGCTTGTAGTTCTGTTTTCAAAATCTGAGTTTATTCGAGTGGATTCATCACTGACAGCACTTTTAATCGTCTCATCGTTAAAGTCAGTTAAGCTAGTACTCGGCGCAGGTGATACTTTTTCACCTGTTACATTATTCCATGGAACCTCGGCTTCGTACGATCTCGTAGTTATTTGCATATGATCGCCGCTTCTCGACGACGAATCGATAGGCTGAGTCGATTTTGCAGATGTCGTATAACGAATTCCACCTCTGTTCGAAACTTCTCGGTGAATCGTCGCTTTTACGTCAGGATTTGTCGTTCTCTGTGAAGATTTTTCCGTCTGAGATGCTGTTGTTTCATCATCCATATTAAATGTAGTCGTCATCGGTACGGTCGTGCGCGTGACTTCGGTTCTTCGAGGTTTCGATGTTGTTTCAATGTAATCTTGATAAGATGCCATTTTGATGGATTCGGTGGTACTTGCAACGTCGAATCTTAATCGTGGTGAGCCACTCTTTGCATAATCCGGAGCCGAGACCGTGCTTGGGGGATTGATCGTTCCTTTCGATTCCATGATCGTCGAAGGTCTCCCGTCTATATTCTCAGATGTCTTCAAAGACTCTGTTACATGTTCGGTCGTCGCTGTGATTTTCGTGACCGTGTGGTCGTCGTCAATCTCTAGGTTGTCATCTGACGAAATTTCCGTCGTGGGTGATTCGATTGAAATCGTTGGGTTAGTTGTAGTTGCTTGCTCAGTACTCCAAGATCCAAGTGTCGTTATCTCGGACTTGTTAACGACGTTTTCTTCAGTCAATGTGGTCCAAGACCCGGTGGATTCATCAAATTGATCCTTCATTGTCGAGGTATAAACAGGAGACAAGGTTTCGAGATTGTCTGACGTGAACTTTTTATCTTTCAATGAAGAAAATAATGATCCTGTTACACTTGTGCTTTCCCTCGTTGCAATTTCTTCTCTTATTGTATACATTGTTTCTTCTCCAGGCGTTATTGTCTCATCACTTTGAGTTATGGTATTGATTTTCGAAGTGGTTGTATCAGTTGTGTTGATTGAATTCATTTTCAGCGTTACAAGGTCGATTCCATGTGTCGTATCATCGATAGCGTCATTACTTCGTACAGATGAGTATCGCGACGATTCCACAAAATTCGTTGATAAGTGATCAGGAACTAATGAAACTTCATCGATGTTTCTTGTCACGTAAAAACCACGCGTTGCGTTAAAAAAATTCAGCAAAATCGAACTGTTTCCTCGGAGCGTTGTGGCTCTAGGTACAGCCGTTGAGACATTGTACAAAAACTCAGGAGCCATGGTTTTCGTTTCTGCTACGGATTTTTCCGTATTTTCGGATCTTCCAGAGGTACTTGAAATTGTCTGAGATGGAACACTTGTCGATTCGGTGGTTGGAACGTTTGAATTTTGTTCGATTCCATTGAGCGCTGTGGATGGACGAGTTCTTCGTCGAGCTTTGACGATTCTTTGTCTGTTACGTGGTCGATTCGTCGAAGGGTCACCAGAAGATTCTTCGACAGCATCATCAAACGTTGCAGCATTGATTTTACGCCGCTTATTAGTAGTTGTTCGAAGGTTGTCCGGAAGTTCGTTCTCCAAGCTAGAATCTGGCAACTTGTCAAGCTTCACCACCCTTCTCTTCTTGACACCCTCGCGATCTTTGTCATTTTCGCGCTCGAGAATTTTGACTCTCAATATTGGATTGTTGAATTTGGCCGAGTTGAATTTGTTCTCAGGTACGCGAAGTAGCACCAATTCAGCTATTTCCTCGCCATTTGTATCGTCCAAAATTTTCACTGGCACTTCGACCCTTCTGACCCTATCGTCGTCCATCGAAGTCAGTTGCTCTGCGTCATCGGTTAATCGGTTAATTTGGTTATCGGCGTTGTTTACGAAAGACGCGGACGACGAACGCCTTTGAATTTCATCCGAGCTGAGAATATCGTTATCGAGAAATTCTTTATCGATCGCAGATTTCAACATGGGATTATTGGAATCACTCAAATTCTTTGCACCTCCCGCGTGATCGTGAATGTCCACTTGATTATTTTTATACCCACGATCGTTCGTCTCGTCGCGTAAAGTGTCAACGGCGATCGTCGTATCATCGACGCGACTCGTTGTCGGTGATCGAGTCGATTCTGATGTCGACTCGTGATACGACAAGTTCGCCGTTAAACCAACGAGCTCCTTGAGGGTCGGTAGTTTGGGGCTTTCCGAATCAACCTGAAAATCATAACGATACATGACGGGGAAATGTTTGTCTTTTACTGTCCTGGACGAATTTTCCGTTACTCTTCGTCAGGTTTTCTCGGCATTTTTTGTGGTTTCTGTGCTTTCTGTTCTACTTGTTGGTGTTGTTGTTGTTGTTGATGATGTTTTTATGGCTATATTTCCTGAGATTTTGTCACGTTCACTGTCGTTTTTCAGTCTCTCATGCTCGTCTCACATATGTGTGTAAACTTATATGTACATATGCTATGTTGATTATGTAGTTATCGTCTATGATGGTGAAACGCGGTGTGGAAAGATGATAGAGATTACATGACAAGGATCGTTCGACGTCCAAGGTCGATTTAGATGCTTTAACAGTTCTTAGGCGTGTGGGTACGTTTTTTTTTCTCGCTTTCTCGATCTTTATATATATATATTTTTTTTTTTTTAAATACACATGTGTAACACATATGGCTGGCATATGTGTATGTCTGTGCGCTTTTTTTTTCGTACCGTGTGTACATGTTTGTATATATACATTATCAGTTTTTATGTAGGTGTCAGGCATTTTTCATAAATAATTAAGTATAATAAATTACGATGCGATCGGCTCATTGTTGATGGGATTTATGAAATGGGGCTGATTTAATCGGTCACTTTGTCTATTATACTTTGTCCTCTGTGCTTTTGTCATTTTTCAATCGATATTTCCTCGCTACGTTCGGTAATAATCCCTAGGAATGAGATTACCGAATACCGATTCGATCTCGATAGTCGACGATTCGGCCGTTCTTTCGGTAGTGAAGCGATTTTTTCGCGAGAATTCACCCTCTATGGAGAGGGTCGATCGTTCGGGTGTACTTTCCGTGGGTTCGCGTATCTCATTGTAAAATTCGTCGTTACTTTCACTCGGCAAATTGAGCAATTTTGTCGAATAATTGTTTTTTAAAGTGTGTTTATTTTGAACGGGGATTCTCGTTGTCGAGGTCAACGACGAGTATTTCGTTTTTATGTGTATTATTTGCCTCTCGGTTGTGCCCGATTCCACAACCGAGGTAACGAGTCTCGTGATCTGTGGCTTGTCACTTGATGACGGTGTCGTAAAGTCGTTTTCCACCAAATTTTCGTTCTCCAGACGGCTGGAATTCTTTTTGCCTTCCGGCGACATTTTCGAAGTTGCCTCGTAACGCGGTGTCGTTCTCAACGATTGTTGCTTACGTTGTTGAGCATCGGCAACGTAATCGAACTTTTTCGCCGGTATAAGAGTCTCCGTTATCGTTTGCTCTGTCGTGCTGGTCAAGCGTTTCGGGTAAACGCGATTTTTTGCGTTTTGAGTCGACCAGAATCCAGACGGTAGTTCCGTATTTTCCGTTTTCGCTCGTTCTCTGTGTGCCGTCGACGAACGAAATTTCTCGGTGAAATCCTCGCCCCCGTAACGATCGTCTCTCTCGTCAGTGGCGCCGTTGGGAAAGTTGTCGAAACCTGCACGGGACTGACGATAATCAATGATATCTTTATTTTCATTGGAGTGTCTCGTTTCTGCCGATTCTTCGGGCGAGGAATCAAAAATTTTTGGTATCGAGGTTTGCGTCGTTCTCGCACGATTAGAGCCTTTCCTCAACGATTGCGGAACTTGAAATTTTGGACGTTGATCCGGTCTGCGATAATTGATTTCCGAGTTTTCTTCCGGTTCTCGAACGATATCCGTCATTTTTTCATCATCTTCGAAATCGACCTGTTCCTCGCTAGGATCGCTAAAATACTTGTTGTCTTCCGTGGTAGGACCTGTGAAAGCCTGGTCAAGGTCATCCCAGGCAATCGCGGTCGTCGTGAACCTCGGAAGGTTCGTAGGAATCGTGTAACTTTTCCAAAAATCAGCGATATCCGAATTGTCATTGAAATCAATGGGCCTGTCAGTAGGCTCGTTGATCGTCGTTGACGATTTCTCAATGTCGTCCTTCTGATCGGCAAAATCATCGAATATGCTTGAATCTTCGGCGTGCACGTCCGGCAGGAAAGTGGTCGAAGTAGTGGTGGTCGAAGATACCGGGCGACGACGAACGAAAAGATTTTTTCGTCTATTCGACAGTACGTCGAGATCGTTAGGCTGTGCTGAAAGTGATGAGCGACTGAACGTTCTGGTGGAACCACCGAAACGACGTTCGTTCGGTAACGTCGACGATGGACGTTTACGAATGAATTTCTTCCGAACGAACAGCGAGTCATTGGTGGTCGTTACGGGAGCCGTGGTTGTCGCAAGAATTTCTGAAGTCGTTGGATTTTCGGTGGTCGAAAGGTCCGTTTCAGTGGTGAAATAGTCGCTCGTACTCGTTGATTCATTGGGAAGCCAAGTTGCCGTTGGCACTTCCGTCGAGGTGATTCCTATTCCGGTGAAAAGGTTTTCCTCCGTTGTGTCGTCAATGTTTTTAGTAGTTTCTCCCATGGAATACGTTGTTTCGGATTCGTCGGTTAGCGTGTCGACGATCCTCGTCGGCAAGAGATTCGACGGATCTTCGTCGTCGTAATGTTCACTCACTGTTATATCGAAGTCACTCGCTGTCGTGGTCTCCGAAGGTGCGACAGTTTGCTCGGTATCGTATCCATCAAGAGATTCCTTTGTCGTTTCGTCGATCTTCGGAGATTCGACGATAATAGTAAATAATTGGGCTTTCGTCGAATTCCACGTGACTTCCACGTTCGTTGGACTCTGTGGGGTGAGTTCGGCGTAGCTTTTGGGCGTGGTAATGTGCGCGAAAATTTGTGATCGTGCTCGTTGCTCGTCCAAATTGTCCGAAGCCGAAACTTTCATTGACGGTCGAAGACGTCTGACGATTTTTCGTCTTCTGGGATTTGGGTTATCCTCGTTGGTATCCTTGCTACTTGTCGTTGTCGATGCCACCGGTCTGCGCCTTCTGAGGACTTTTCTTTTCACGGGCTTCGACGTAATTTCCTCGATTTCCGGGATCGGTAAACTCGTGGAGAATGGCGTGATGATTTCTTCGGTACTCACTTTTGATTCATTCGTCGAGCTGGTTATTATGGGCGTTGTATTTTCTGGTACATCCAGGGAATTGGCTTTCAAGTAATTTTTCATTCGCCTCGTAGTTTCTCGTTGATCATTCGTGAATTGGAAATCGGTTGGAGCGATTGAAGACTCGGTTGCGTAAGAAAGCATCACACTCGTCGTGGCGTGTTGACGCACGGCCTGTGCCGTATCCCTATTGCGTTCTTCCCATGTATCGAATACGCGGATTTTCGTGATTTTATGATGGTCGTCGTTGTCGCGATTGTTGGAAAGATTCCCAAGATTCGATCTCGCGGTATCATCCAACTGGGATATCCTCACAATCGGACTATCCTCAAGTACGTTGATCGTTCTTGTCGAGCTTTGTGTCGTTGACCTCACCACGGACGGCCTTGAGCGCCGTCCGCTTGATTCCGTTGGAAGGAAATCGCTCGTTGTCGTGCCGATCGTCATCGATCGAACGCGTGGATTCGGCACGACAGAAGTTTCCTCGACAAAAGACGATAACGTGGTGAACTTTGTTGGAGGCGTGCGATCGCGTCCTATCAGCAATGCATCGTCGGTATTTTCGGGCAAAACCGGTAGCGAGAATCTGTTGGAGCCTCTTCTTCTCGCGGCTGATTGCGATTTATCGTGAAGAGTTTTCCGGGCATTATTTTCATCAAGGTGTCTCTTCTCGTCGTAATCGTTTCCTCGCTCGTCGATCCCACGATATCTCGTATCGTTGTACTCTTCGAAGGAACTCACGGTCGTGGAAAACGAAGACGTCGCTAATCTCGATCTTGGTCGACCGCGTTGCCGTGGCGCACTCGACGACCGTGCAAAGTTTCTCGTCGGTCTACTACTCACCTTAGGTCGTGTTTGCTCGGTCACCGAAGTCGTTGGGCTCGCTGTCGTCGTGGTCGGTCGTCCTCTCCGTGAAAAGCCGAACGGCCTTGGCTGCGAGACAATCGGAGAACTTGGTCCGCGCGTAAACGTATCGTAGCTACTTCCGGTTGATAGGGACGAGGCGGCTGGTACCGTTGTGAATAATATTTCCGTTGCCGAATTCTCCACGAGAGCCAACGTTACCTCGTTGTTCGCTTTCGTTGTATCTTCGGGATTCAAGGTCGATGATGTTTCTTTCGAGCTCGACTCGTACGCTCTCGTCATGTTTTCGGAGTTGAGATTGATCAAAGATTCCATACTGCTCGATAGAGACTCGAGTGTCGTTGATGGCGTGGTCGAAATTTCGGAAATTTTTTCCGTCACTGGCGCTATCGTTCCCTCGGTTGTCGTCGTCGTCGTCGTCGTTGTCGTCGACGACGTCGTTGGGGATGTCGTTGAATCACTTTTTACTTGTTCCGTCCCTTTGTTCACGCTGTTCCGCAAAGTTGTACTCCGAAAACGTTGGGTATTTGTGTACCTAAAAACAAAAAAGGGTAGGGATTTTTTCCTTCGGCGTTGTCAGATTACACGAGTTAACGAATGCATTCTACTTTTGTTTTGTACCGTTGGCTTACGAGTGATATTTTCTTTTTGCGTCTAGAGAGCAGGCGAAAGTGGCTATACTTTGCTTGGATTCTGTTTTTTGTGATAAGGATTTGCGATGTTAACTCCCATCGGGTTTTAAACAGGAAGACACGTCAGCCTATTATGTAGGGTAGGGAGGAGCATGTTGAGCAAATTTGGAATTATCGCCCTGTAATTCCTTAACAGCCTGCCGTATAAAAATGAAACCTACTATGGTCAATGGGAAATTTATCTGGGAAAAAATGTCTGTAGACGAAATTCCTATTATCCTTATTATGTTTTACAGATAATCGCTCTTAAATGACTAAGGCCATGTTTGCTCAGTCTCCCTCGGTAGTGGGGTAAGTTGAGCATGAGTATGAGGTAAGTTTGACAAAGCAAGAATTGCATTAAGGCGGTCCTCTAGTTTCTCGGGTCGAAAAAATCGATTTTTTTTTTCATAAATCACATCTACAACATGTGTAGAAAATGTGTGCCAAAGGATTTTTCGATATTCGAAGTGGTTCACAAGTTACGGCCCTGGAACGGAGCGAATCTAGTTGGTGCAAATGGCGCAGAGCTGAGTTTCTCGGAGAGGCTGAGCAATTCAAACACAATAAACCGCCTCTTTCTGAAGCAGTTCAAAAAGTTATAAAGCCAATTTATGAGAATTTATCCAAAGAAGAATTGTTAAGCAGATGCCTGGGAGCGGAAACTCAAAATAATAACGAGTCGCTCAATTCGTTAATCTGGACTTTTGCTCCGAAGCACCTCCATTCTGGGCCAAAAGTGGTTGAAATCGCCACGTTTTTCGCTGTCATAATCTTCAACGAAGGATTCAAATCTATCCTGAAGACCTTGGAAACCATGGGAGTGAAAATCGGCCCACAAGCTAAAGGATATGTTCAACAGCGTGATAGCTCTCGGATCGACCGTTCAGAAAGGCGCACGAGTGATGTTGTAAAACAGGCCCGAATCGCGAAAAGGGAAGACGGAGCAGCTCTGCGTGACTTCCAAGAAGAAGAGGAAGGCCTATTGTATGGTCCAGGCATAGCAGATTGACGGTGAGATGAAATTTTTAGTATAAATCACATGCGCGAACTTTCAAACGCGTTTTTCTCGAAACACCATTTTTCGAAACGGTGACCACGATATTTCAGAAACTACTGCACCGATCTTGTTCAAATTTATACAGCATTTTTAATATGTTATAAGCCAGCGATTGAACTAGGATTATCATGATTGCTTCGATAGTTTTTTTTGTACGAGCGAAAAACTTAGGAAAAAATGAGTAAAAAATAGAATGTCATTTTCAAAAGTGTATAAAAAAGTCAATTTTTGTAATTTAGAATTCACTCTAGTTCAATCGCTAGTCTTAAATATGAAGATTAAAATGCCGTTTGGTTTTTTGATTTCAGATAAGCAGAACAGCCGCAATCTTGGTCACCGTCAAGCACCTCTTTTACTTGATGTCTTCCTGTCGGCCACTATAACTTTTATTCTATTATATATTTTGACTTCAAAAAATTTGTAAAGCTTATTTATATGTTAATAAAGATTATGCAAAAATAATGAGATTGATTATTTCGATGCTTTGCCCGTAAAAAATTATTGAAAAAGCCGTAAAAAAACAGCCGAGAAACTAGAGGACCGCCTTAAAAAGAAAATCTTTCAAACACGTTTTTTTTTACTTTTGGGTGCAAAAATCATTAAGCGTCCCGTGTTACCGTCTCTTGCGCCGCATGGCAACGGGCGATGGCGGGATTTGTTCCCCTCCCCCATACCACTCGTTCTGCCAATTGATGCACCCGCGTGCGGTGCTTAGTTTTACTGATATTACGATTACCCAGCTTACCCGACTGCTCAACATGCCCCTCCCTAACCTACAGTTGAAAAAAAATCTGATCTTATGTACAGTCTGCTTGACAAAAGCGTGTACCAGAGATGGTCGATTCTGAATCAATCTTCTCCATGAAAAAAAATTGATTTTTCGTATCAACTCTCTGGCGACGGATTTTTTTTTATTGATTTTTCTCGGCCAGCATCGATTCTCTGTCTCCACGTTAACGTCGCATTTAGTTACAATAGAGAAATACTATTTGTGTATTGTAGCAACGTCTGTACCGTTGAATGATTATTTTCTAAGGCAGGTGACGTATTGGATCGAAAGTCGCAACAGGCTTTCTCCAACGCACCAGGAAGGAGGCGTGAATCGATTTTATTCACCAGGATAGACGCTTCGGCCTTAAAGGGTTGAATATGTACACCTCTCTTTGTTCAGAATGTGCAGTTTAGTTCGAGCGTTTTCTTTTTTTTTTGATACCGTATATCATTGAAAAATCGATTTTTACAAGATCGATCTTTTATGTTTCGTTTTTGTTTGCAGAATCGATTTTCCGATATCCGATTTTTGTTTGGGTTTGTTTGGGGTTGTTGGGACCTTTTAAGGCCGAAGCGTCATATGGACGCTTCGGCCTTAAAGGGTTGAATATGTACACCTCTCTTTGTTCAGAATGTGCAGTTTAGTTCGAGCGTTTTCTTTTTTTTTGATAACGTATATCATTGAAAAATCGATTTTTACAAGATCGATCTTTTATGTTTCGTTTTTTTTTTGCAGAATCGATTTTCCGACATCCGATTTTTTTTCTCAAGATCGAACATCCCTAGCGTGTACAGCTACATTTTTTTTTCTGAAAAACGTTGGTAGGTGGATTCGAACGCGAGCAGGTAGCGGGACCCTTCCACCGAGATGCTTTGTATAGAAAGTGTCAATTGTCGTCCGACCGTGGTCACAGACGAACCGCTGTTGACCGAAAAACACATTGAAAAAAGACTCACTTTGACGAAACAAAGTTTGGACCGCGATTGCGACATTGTAATTTGTTCGGACGGAGGTTCTTTTTGGGCACGCTCTCCCATCAATCATACCGAGTCTACCCACACCAATAGACACTAAAGATCTGGAACGTCAAGCAATTATTCTGACAGATTCGACTGACATGGAGATCCTTGTAATGAGATTTTGCCATAAAATTAGTGGAAAGTGTGCCTCGAAGATGCCAGGCGATTATCAATAGTTGAGGCGACTGGGCCACTTATTAATAATAAAGCATCACGGTTTGGATCATGTAGTTTGTGTGTATTTTTGGATAAACTTCTGAAAAGCGGAAACCAAATTTTGATCTGAAATTTGGCATACACTTTCATTTTAATGTTTTTTTTTGACGGCTTGCAATGTTTTCCGAGAAATCGAAGCGCGGTAAAAAAATAACTTTCAAAAATCGATACCTCGAAAACTATGGCGCCTCGCTAAAAATCCATCTCAAGAAAGTCTTATAGCATTAAAATGAAGGTGTATGCCAAATTTCCGATCAAAATTCGGTTTCCACTTTTCGGAAGTGCACTTTTTGAGTTGCGCTGTACACGCTCTTGTCAAACAGAATGCATGTCCACTAAAAGTACATCTGTCGCCTGGCTGAAAAGTTCTTGCTTTTTGGAAATGGTTACGGGCAATTCCACCTGTATTCTTCCATCAAATTTGAAAACATCAGTCGTTTAGGCACAAAAAGCAACAGACACCGATTGTTCGGCTCTCATCGCAAAAGTTATACTAAATTCGTCATATTTACGATTATTCTACAGTGAAGCAATTTTAAATAATGTCAAATTCGAAAAAACGAATATGAATAATACGGAATGCGAAATAAGACTCGAAGTTTCGATATTCCCTCACAAACCGAATACTTTGAAGGATATAAACCTAGATTTTGGACTCGACGATTTTTCTTCGGTTTTGACGATTCTGTGACTCGGAACTATTGGCTCTTCCTTCTCCTCCGACACGTCATCTTCTTCCTCAGGATCATCCGCATTTTCTTCACCCTCGTCCTTTAAATCCACATCGTTTTCGCTTCTATGTTCGAAAATAAATTTAAAAAATGTTTCGAAACACGTTAATAAGTTTCCATTATGATTATTACGAGTGAAGTCATTTTATTTTGAATAATGTTTACTTACGTTGTTGCCGAAGGACGTGGACGACGAATATTAACGTAGCTCGGTGTGAATCGTCGATTGGAAGGTTTTTTTTCGGATGGATTGCTGACTGCTCGATCCTCGGAGGAAGCGACATCCCTGCTATCACCTTCGTCCTCCTCGACAGATTCTTCTTCATCGTCGGTCGGTGATTCGCTCGTCGAATGCCTAAGACGATGATGAGTCATAATTGATATCGACATTAAAATATATATATATATATTGGAGTGACACAACATATATACACTTTTGCTTTTCTATAGAAGAAGCTTTGTTTTTGTAAAAACATGTTTCGTGATTTTAATAGAAATGTTTGCAGAACGTTCTAAAAATCACAAAATTACATTTAAAAAAAAATTCTGCATATTATATGTATGTGTATGAATGTTTTTGGTACCAACATAAATGTCTACAGTTTTTCAGATCCTTGGCGGATTTTTCGCACACCAATAAAGTATCATAGCAAGTTTGTTCCGAATGGATTTTGTGAAAATCGGTGAAGCGATTTGGATTTAAAAAGAATTTTAATTCTCGGACAAATGTTATGAGTCCCGTAACTTTCACTATTTTTTACATAAATTATTAGTTACATTTTTGGGTGGAAATTAGATATCATGTAAGGCATTTTTCAGGTATTGTATATATTGATTTTATGTTTACATAAAATATTTCGACAGAGTTCAAATTTTCAGAAAATGTGATTTGCATACAGCGACTACTTTAAAAGTTGCGATATTGGGATAAATCTTTGCGCAGGATTAGAGTTTTATATAGAATATTGAATTAAGCAAAAATCAGTGGAATATTTTAGACTTTAAGGGCGTATGAATTTCCAGTAACAAAGCTCCTATACACTGTACCTTTTTGCAAAATTTTAAATACCATATTTAACGCAATTCACTTAGATTTTACTGTCATTACGATTCATCATAGGTCTCTGAAACATGTGCCAAACTGATACGTGATGTCAGGATCGAATTGCGATGAAATCGTCGAAACGATTTGGTTTCGAGGGAACTTGTATTCCTTAAAATGTACGATGTCTGGATGAATTTCTATACACACAATGTTATGATATAAGGTTCATATTTGGCATAGCCGTTATCCCTAATTAGTAACGTCGCAACATTGAAGTACTGTTTAAAAAAAAATTGTGTAAATAAGATAGTTGCACATTGGTCCCTCGTTGCTCACAAAGATTCCTTTATGAAGAAGCTAATCTTGAAAAACTGACTTGCTTATGGAGGAACCTTTGTAAGCGTAATAAAATGATGGATTGTGTTGAAGCATCGTTGGATTGCACCGAAAATTCTTTTTCATGTTTTTTATTTTTCTATTTTTATCATCTATCTATTATATATATATAAATGAATGTTTCTCTGTTTGTCCCGTATGCGTGCCTATACCATTCATCCGATTGAATTGAAACTTTGTAAAGTTGTTGTTGGTACTTCCGTAAAGGTTTCTGACATAGTACCATCAACGTACAATAGGTGGCGCGTGAGTCGTATCGGATAATTGTTTGTCTTCTATACGTTTGCGTATCGTTCATCCGATTGAGTTGAAACTGTACAGTTGTTATTGGCATTTGCGTGAATGTTTCTGACAAGGAGGTTACAGTAGAAGGAGTCCGAACTCTTATGGAGAGACTTGAAAAAAGTGGCTACAAAAACATGCACAAACAGGGATGGCGCCAATATCGGTACGACCTCGAGAAGTGAGCTGCGTGTGACAGAGACGGAACAAATGAATTATGAGAAGAAGCTGTCTGTGAGGCTGAAGCTCTGCTTACTTCTCGAGGTCTTAGAGATAGTGGCGCCATCCCTGTTTGTGCATGTTTTTGTAGCCACTTTGAAATGCACAGATCGGACTCCTTCTACTCTAACCTCCTTGGTTTCTGACATCGTAACATCAACGTACGATAGGTGGCGCGCGAGTCGTATCGGATAATTGTTCGTATTCTATGCGTTCGCGGATCGTTCATCCGATTGAGTTCACATTTTGACAGTTTTCGTTGGCACTTGTGCGAAAGTTTCTGACACAGTAACGTCAACGTACAATAGGTGGCGCGCGAGGCCTATCGGATAATTGTCCGTCTTCTATGCGTGCGCGCATCGTTCATCAGATTGAGTTGTTTAATTGGATGTACTGTTGCATTCTAATGATTTCGACAGATATATGCCATTCGAATTCAAACGTTTGCAGTTTCCGGTGTGACTCGCATTTGAAATGATCATCAACAAAGCACAGTGATAATCGCTAAAAGTGTATGGACGAAATTTGGAAAATGCATGCTTCGAACATGGACAACTGTGTGTGGCCTGCTCACGCGTCGGAAAACGTTTTGATTTGGTCCTGTACGCACCAAACGGAAAAGCAAAAAAAAATGTGTACCCAAAAGAACTTTAATAGACAAAATTAAAACACAGACACTTTCTTTCTTTGAGTGGCATTGCAACGCATGCCGGGTACAGCTAGTACTAAATATTTTTTGTAAAATTCGATTGCAGATCTCTAAATAAGCAATTCAAAAATGGTTGATGATTTTTTAATGGCTTCGTTAGAGATCGGAAAATCTAATTATACAAAAAATATTTAGTATGTGATAAAAAGAGAAACATAAACAAATATGAAAAAGAATTTTCGGTGCAATTCGACGAAGAAATTTAGGTAATATTAGGTGTAGTAAAAAGAAATTCATTATTTTTGCAATAGATGGCTTTAGTAATCTGTATCTCGCGTTGTATAAGTGCGATCGGAGTACGCTAGATGGCGTTAGAAAGATAAGATTTCGTACTAAAATAAACATCTCAGACAGTTTTGTGATTGCTTGACTCAATATTGTTTGAGCGCACGTCAAAGATGGCCACCAGCAAAGTGAAAATACGCCATATTTTACAGTTTTTCTTCGACAAAGGCGAAAACGCAAGCCAGGCGGCTGAAAATGTGAATAGTGTTTATGGTCCTGATACTGTAACAACCAATCACGCGCAATTTTGGTTTCGTCGATTCCGTTCCGGTAATTTTGACGTCAAAGATGCACCACGCTCTGAAAGGCCAATTGTCGAAAATGTCGATAAAATAATGGAAATCGTCGAGTCCGACCGTCATGTAAGCACTGTTTCGATTACCCAGGAGCTAAACATTGCACAAAAAACCGTTTGGAACCACTTGAATAAGGCTGGATACAAAAAGAAGCTCAATGTATGGGTGCCACACGAGTTAACGCAAAAAACCTCATGGACCGAATTTCCATCTGCGAATCGCTGCTGAATCGGAACAAAATCGACCCATTTCTGAAGCGGATGGTGACTGGTGATGAAAAGTGGGTCACTTACGACAACGTCAAGCGAAAACGGTCGTGGTCGAATCGCGGCGAACCGGCGCAAACGGTGGCCAAGCCAGGATTGACGGTCAGGAAGATTTTGCTGTGTGTTTGGTGGGATTGGCAGGGAATCATCTATTATGAGCTGCTCCCCTACGGTCAAACTCTTAATTCGGACCTGTACTGTCAACAATTGGACCGTCTGAAGGAAGCAATCGCCCAGAGGCGGCTATCTATGGCCAATAGGAGAGGAACTGTGTTCCATCAGGACAACGCCAGGCCACACACATCGATAGTGACTCGCCAGAAGCTCCGGGAGCTTGGTTGGGAGGTTCTTGTGCATCCACCTTATAGTCCGGATCTGGCACCAAGTGATTACCACCTGTTCCTGTCTATGGCGAATGATTTTGCTGGTGAAAAATTCGCCTCAAGAGAAACTTGTGAAAATCGACCGTCCCAGTTTTTTGCCAATAGGGACGAGGGTTTCTATGAGAAAGGCGTAATGAAATTACCTTCAAAGTGGCAACAAGTTATCGATCAAAACGGTACATAATTGACCTAAATCGGATCATTCTAACTATGCTAAATAAAGCCTTCAATTTCATGCAAAAATAATGGATTTCTTTTTACTACACCTTATACAATAAGATTGTTTATTGCATTCTAATCATGCAAAGTTCAATCTTATAATGATAAGGAGGTGGCATGCAAGTTTTTTCTTCGTTGCCATAGTAGATGTCCGTATATCTTAAAAACAAATGATGGAACAAATAATTTCTACAATTCGGTTTTATGAGATTGCGGAGGCTATATTTTAGGTATTTTTCCTAATTGCGGTTTACAATCGTGGCTATTCGATTAGCAAGTAGATAATCCTACTTCGCCAAATGGTCCAAATATTTTGAAAAATACATTTACCTCGGGACAAGTTTTCTTTTCCATCAATTCTCAAAACAATACTTCAAACTCGGAAATCTACGTTTGGTTTATTTGAGAAGAAATATTTTTCATTGGATTTTTCGCAGATTCTTCTTATTTAAGAAGTGAATAGTCATGATTTAAAATCAAATTTACGAGAAATATATAAAAATGCCTCGCCTCACATGATGACATTAACTTATAGGGTTTATCTTCCGCGAGAATTTTCTTTTTATTATAGACGAAATTTTTATATGCCAAGGAAAATAAAAAGTTAATTTGTTGCCTCAAATAATTACTAGCATTATAACAAAAGAGTTGGGTGGTTAATTATTTGCTGGAATTATTCAACAATCATTGCGGGTAACTCGTTGTCAGAAAGAAGCAAATAAAAGTTCAATGGTTCATAAAGACACAAGTAATTTTAATGTTTAGTTTTGTCGTAATTGGATAAAGAATCTTAGAACAAAAGCTGCCTCGAAGCGAAGCATGTAACCTCTGCAATATCTAATGAAACTTTGATATTGTAGCGCAATAATGAGAATTTTTCTTTACCTGTTACGTTCGATGGTGACGTACTGGTGTTTGTTCGTTCTCCTAAGATTCTTAACTTCCGGCACCAGATCAAGCCCCTCGAATTGAGCGCCTCCGGGGCCATTCACGAAGCCGATTCTCGAATTTTTCGAGTCACTCTTATCAGCCGTATCACCTTTGGACGACTGCGTAGTCGAAAACGACCCCAGAAAACCGCCCGCGATCCTTGTCGCTTGGCGATTCAGTACTCGCTCGTAGAGACTTCGACTTATTGTGGCCGGAGTTGACTTTCCATTTTCTTCCGTTGTTTCTACGTTACCGGCGGAATTTTTCTCCTGATACAGCAATTGCTTCTCCAACTGCTCAATGCCGCCTAAAAAAATTAATTATCAATTGCGATATTTCCGTTGGAAAACTTGCGGTTCACGTGGGCGTGAATAAACTCAATGAGGATGTGAAAAACCTGCCAAGTGCGCGTTGGAACACGCACAAAATAGGTTTCCGAAGTCATTTGTTTGTGCAATCGTTTGAACCCGTGCGGAAATTGAGTTCGGGCCTTGATCGGGCCCATCTTAATTATCCCTAACTTTATTAAGGCCCTAGTCTGGAAGCTTCACATACGCCACCAGTGGCCGGTCATACTTTGCTACCGACGGCCATTGAAAGAAACACAACCAGGGCCTTTAAAATTGCCACAACGGTGCCTCATAAAAATTACCGCAGCCATATTCGTACGTGCGTGTTTGTGCACTGTGAAAAAGAAATGTGTCATTTCAATACATTTGAGGCTTAGAATTATGTCGCATATTTTAACACGTTTGATCCCGCGTTGCTCCAATGAATGCACTGCATGCGTGTTGGTTCAAGACATCACAGCTCGTCTACTAAACGCATAGTTTAATTATTATATTTAATCGATCTCGATAATTATTATGCCACAAATTCTTTAGTCAAGCAATTTATACTGATTTGCCTCTATTATAGCAAAGTCTAGTATTATTGGGGAAATCGCTACTAGGGAATCTACAACTACACCTCTTAAAGGCCTTTACTTGGTCTCCGTACTTAGACCATAGTTTTAGTCAACCTAGCTACCCTACCATTCCCTAATAGGTGCTCGGCCCGGCTCTTTTACAGAAAAACCTACTACGGTGTCCACGAATAATCCGCCATTGAAGGCCCCGAATTGTATTAGGTATACCCTGCCACTTTTCCGCACGGGTAAGCATCAATGTTCAGCTAATAAATTGGCGTAAACAGGGGGTTGGGTTAGGCATAGCGCCCCACAAAAAAATCGGCTCAGAATAATTGAACTCAAATAATCGATTAATTTTATTTGAGTTCTATCCATGCAAGCATAAAGAAATAATTTAATAAAAGTTGAACTATTCCCTCCGTCGTAATTTTGTTATTTCTAAGAGAAGCAGCTGTTTCATTACGTAAATTAAATAGATATTTAAATTTCGCTATTAATGCAACTGTGGGCAACAGCAATACATTTGATTTACCGATGGATACACAATCAGAAGAATACTGGAAGATCAACTCCTACTACCGAGTAGTAGATAATATTATTGTTAATCTGAAACGCCGATTTGAGAATCTACTGTTCATGCAATTGATGCATTTTTTGAATTGAATATAAAGAACGTAGAGGATTTAATCAATAATTATAGAAAAATCTTAATAGTTGATACGTCAGCCTTGAAAGATGAAGCGATTGTCATGAAAAACACACTGCAATTGAAAAATTATGAAATAAATACAAAACATATTAAGAAGGAGTACTGCTGTAACGTATATAAAGTTTTCCAAGCAGTAATAGTACTCCCAGTGAGCTCTGCCGGCTGTGAGAGAAGTTTTTCTGCCATGAGGCGGACAAGAATAATGTGGCTTATCCTGTGCGGAAATTGGGTTAGGACTTTCATCGGGCCCATATTAATTTTTTCTAACTTTATTAGGGCCCCTGTCTGGAAGCTTCACATGGGCCATCAGTGGCCATTCGCCCTTTGCTACCGAGGGCCATTAAGGTAGTAGTCTCGCCACAGTCACGTTGAAACGTTTATTCTCCGCTCAATCGATGAAAGCTTCGGAATATTGCAAAATATTCTTATAATGTAGGTTGTACATTGTATAGGGATGTAAAAACTTATAAAGTAATGATGAAAACGGCTAACATAATGTTTAGAGTTCCAAAAATAACAACGTTCCCTCCATCACCTAATCCTCACTTTTGTATCAGACTATCCATTCCGGCTACTAATACGTAGATATTCTGCGTGTATGGATATGCACACACTACTGTAGTCTAGCGAGCGCGAAGATCGTGGCAACGTCGCAAGCCCAGTGAATTTTTATCGTAATATTTGGCGTTAGCGTTGCTCAGTGTTGCCAGGTTAGGGATTTTCTCCCCAGATTTAGGGTGTTTTCAACTAGTATAGGGTAGAAACAGGGAGAACATTTTGTTAGGGATTTTTCTAGGCTTTTTTTCATGATTAAAAAATGTTAACCTTTGTCGCTTTTAAATTGCACAATCAACTAATTGAAGGGCAAAAAACGAACTCCACGACGCTGCCACAATTATACATTGCACTGATTGCAACTGTTGTACACTGCACGTCGATATTTTATTCAATAATTCCATATACTAAAACATTTATGATTTTTTTACATATAAACTATCATATATGTTTTATAATGTAGGAGACTAGAAAAGTGGTTTAGAATATTTGTGTTGTTCTCTCTCTCTCTCTGGCCTCTTTCTTAGTTCGGTGATTATTCGGATTCATCCGGACATAAGTTGTCCACCACCATGACATCGTCATCCGCCACCGTGCTGTACACCGTTTCCGAGTTGAAGCGTTTGAACATTGACGCAGTCGGTTCAAACTTGCAACACTCGTCGTCAAGTGTGCAGCGAACATGCAAAACTGTGCTCGCTGTTTTGCTCCCTGTCGGTTCTTGACCACATGACGGACAATGCATTTGCTTATCGCTAGATGTCATTGTCATAGTATATTTTATATACACACATATATATATATATATATATATACACACACATATATATATATATATATATATATATATACTTGCACCGCTGTTTGGGGTTTTTTTAGGGAGATACGAAATTTATCTAGGGATGGAACATATCGACTATCTGGCAACACTGGCGTTGCTAGACATTGCTTAATTTTAATCGCTATATCTCTGAAACTAGACGGTCAAAATTCATGATTTTTTTTTACCCACTTCGTCATATGTTCCTCTGTAATTGAGACTTAAAAAAATCTGTAGAAAAGTTTCGAAGTTATTGTGTGAAATGTGAAATTTTCCACTGCTTCTCATAAGAACACGTGTAAAACCGTGCAATCTTTGATTGCTAATATCTCGAATACACAACGGTGAATCTATTTGAAATTTTGCAGGTCATCACTTAATCGTGTCCTGAATAGGTCCTCAAAATAACCAGGGCCTTTAAAATTGTCTCAACGGTGCCTCGTCAAAACCATTGCAGCCATTTGTGTACGTGTTTGTGAACTGTACAAAAGAAATGTGTTCAGATGAACACGTTGCATGCGTGTTGGTTTAAGGCATCACAGCCTTGGTTTTTTTAATGAAAAATTGCAAAGTACGAATTACGAGGTACGAAATTTCAAAATTTTGGTAAGTGTCCAGAATTAATTCTATTAGTGTATGTGGCAGTGGATGGTTCGTTCTCTGTTTTGATAATTCTCAAAGCAGAGTGAAAAGTTTAGCTCATTTGCTGAAAGTGCAAAATTAATTACTGTTAAGAATCAGTAGTGTACATTTCATCAAATGTTGTCACAAAAACATTTCGTTCGTTTCTTAAATTTTTTTCGGTTTTCAGGAAAAATTTTCCGTAGACTGTGGATGCTGTTTTTTTTTGCTTTTGGAAAGCTGACTGGACCATTTTGCAAATCCGGTAATAGTGTACTGTCCTTTCTAATATTGGCGGTTTTCAGGAAGTTTAAATCCTTGTATTCCTCATCGTCGTTAGACGTTAACTTGTATTTAAGTATGAAGTCGCCCCGAATAGCCTTTAAGCACACATTTTTTGCGAGGTGCGGCCGATTAGGGTGCCTGAGCTTTAGGGAAGACTAATAGAAGTGATGAAATGAGAAAGAAAAACTGACATGAGAAGTGCCGGATCTGTAATTATGGCGAAGGCGTTCATGGGTGAAAAGGTGGCAACGACAAAAACGGATAAAAAAGGCGGCATTTAAACGTAGATGCCGCCTTTTTTACCCTTTATTCTACAGACGCCGACTTTTTACTTTTTATCGAGTACGGAATGTTTGCAAAAGCCGCTATTTTTCCATCCCGAAAACATAGTTCGAGTGTAATTACCGCCTTGGTTTAATATACAGAACGATGGGAAATTTTGTACTGAATCCAACGGTACCAAAAACTCATTATCGATTTTTGTTGTTGTTGTAGATACCGCTTTCTTCCATATGACGGCAGTACAGTGTCGTTATTCGTCCATTCACTGGTTGGTTTACCCTACTGATTAAAAGTTTTTCTCTTAGTCAAAAAAGATACTCACCAGCCTTTTTAATCAAATCGATTAGCTCCTTGAGGACTCTTGGGTCTTCCTCGTCCTCATAGCTGGTAACTCTCTCAGTCGTCGTTTTGTGAGATCTCGTTGAATAAGCTGCGGTCGAGCCCTCGGTCGTACTCGGTACCGAGGCCGTAGTCGTCGGTCGACTTCGACTTATCGTTTTGTAGGCTTTCGGGGTTGTGGTGCTACGAATTGCCTCCTCGACTTCTCGCGAATCTTGGGCGCCCTCGTCATCCTCGTCGTCTTCCACGTCGTAATAATCATACTCTTCATCAGATTCGTTCTTCTCCGTCGTCGTACGCTGGGTCGGCTTGTGAAGATACGTCGTGCGGCTTGTTGCCGCGGTTATCGGCGCTCGCGTCGTCGTGACGCTACTTTGAGTGACTTTCGTCTTCGGACAGACAACGTTACGTGGATAGTCGCAGGAATCTGCTGCTTTGTTGAACACCAAACCTATATACGTAGCAATGTAAAAAATAAGACAAAGAATTTATTACTCGTACAATACGAGCAAAAACATTGGCAAAAATTTGTGGCCAGTTACAAGAGAGAAGAGAAAGTATCCTAATAATAACTAAAGGTATTTTTTTATTCTCTTCTGAAACGTCACTTTAACCTTTTTGCGGTTTTATTCGCTATAGTTTCTGCCACGTAGTTACTTGCAATTAATTTACCTCACAATCGATGATAGGATTGTGAGGCCTAAAAGATTTGTTCCAAACTGTTTGCCTCCTTTTATGTTCTTTATGTAGGTGACTCGTGGAGTGTTATAACAATAAGGAATTATTTATCATCGTAGCGAACAACCGCATGTTTTCCGTCATTGTTCAAATTTTTGCTACTGTAAGAAATATTGGGTGAAGTAAAAAGTTCTGACTGTTTTAAAGGTGACATTACGCTTCAAAAAAAGTTCTTTGACACTTTTGTGTTTGGTGAAGCCAGTTGTGTGTTGCAGCGTTCCAAAATGGAGGTAAAAAAGAGAAAATTCGATACATTCTTCAGTACCACTACGCCAAGGTGGAAAGGCGGAGCAGGCGGCCAAAAAAAATTGCGCTGTTTATGGAGCCAATACAGTATCGAATGCAACAGCAAAGCGGTGGTTCCAACGATTCCGTTCTGGTAATATGGACGTCGAAGATGAGGCACGCTCTGGTAGGCCAATCGTCGAAAATGTCGATAAAATCATGGAAATTGTCGCGTCGGACCGGCATGTGAGCACTTATTCCATTGCCCAGGAATTGAAGATTAGCCAGAAAATCGTTTGGAACCATTTGCATAAGGCTGGTCTCAAGAAGATGCTCAATGTATGGGTGCCACAGGAATTGACGCAAAAGAACCTTTTGGACCGAATTGATGCCTGCGATTCTTTGCTGAAACGTAACGAAATCGACCCATTTTTTAAGCGGATGGTGACTGGCGATGAAAAATGGGTGACATACGAGAACAACAGCCGAAAAAGATCGTGGTCCAATCGCGGTGAGCCGGCTCGAACGATCGCCAAGCCCGGATTAACGGCCAAGAAGGTTTTGCTGTGTGTTTGGTGGGATTGGAAGGGAATCATCCACTATGAGCTGCTCCCATCGGGCCAAACACTCAATTCGGACCTCTAATGTCAACAACTGACCAGATTGGAGCAGGCGATCGACCAGAAGCGGCCAGAATTGGCCAATAGGAAGAGTGTTGAGTTTCATCAAGACAACGCCAGGCCGCACACATCTTTAACGACGCGCCAGAAGCTCTGAGAGCTTGGATGGGAGGTTCTATCGCATTCGCCGTATAGTCCAGACCTGGCACCAAGCGATTATCACCTTTTCAAGCATTTGCAAAATTTGACACTGATGACACTGTTCAAATGTCCAAATCACCAAATGCACAACAAATTTCAGAATGAAAACCGTAGGAATGAGCAGACAGTAAGCGAAACACTGAACGAACTTCGATCCAATTGAAAAGTGACATCAAGAGACGTGGCAGCGCCTTGATGCTAAGTAATAAGAAAAAATCGGCACCACTGAGCACTACTGACACTGAGGTACACGTCGCGACTCTTTATACAGTAAGATGGGCCTCCACCGGAAATTTTTGAACTTTGAATCGAATTTACGCCTAACGCAGCAACGAATCGAAAATCTAATGACATTTTTATTATCTAAATGAGAATCGGCTTTGCTAGTACCGCCTCCCTTTTATGTACCCGCCATAAGTGCTCTGCATTGAAATAATGCGTTCCCAATGCAAATTAACAGCTCAAATTTGTTTGGTGCAAAATTCGATTTTCTAGCAAAGCACTACCTTGCAGTGAATAAAAATCGATAGTAAAAAAACTTTCGAAGATCAGGGCTGAGATGGACCTTTTTAGAATTCTCATAAAGTGGACCAATTTTCCTACTACAGGTGCACTTGTCGGTAAAACATTTTTCTTTTTAAATCAATAATGAAAACCTAGGAAAAAAGATGTGATCCAGAAATTTATTGCGAATTCATTTTTTTCTAAGAATTCATGATGACAATTATAAGGACTACATTTTCATGTGAAAACCACATCAGGCCACATCTAAAAAAAAACAATCCTCATATGGTAAGTCGTTTTTTTTAAAATTAATGTTGTTGTGCATCAGGTGATCGATGTTTTAAAAATATTTAAAAAAATATAGCTTTGGAATCGTTGAGAAACAGATCAACCTGTATATGACCTTTTTTGTTGGAAATTATCTTGACTCTCTTCCTACTTTGGTTGATCCACGACTTTTGTACCACCCTGTATATATTCCTTTAACTGTTTTGCCATACAAAAAATTTATTTGATTCCATGTTGGGTGACCTCAAGAACAGGGTGGAATTACGAAAGTTGTGATCTTGAAAAGGAAAAAAATCTACTAGCATTTTATTAACTCTCAGATTGAATTGAGTATATTTCTACTAGAGTTTGATTAATTCAACATAGTTTTGCGGTTCAGCAACACTTTTAAGGGATAGAAATTTTACTGGAGTATTCGTAGTCGATGTTCATTTGTCAGATCTGCTTAGATATTTAGGTGCAGTATGTATAGTCTAAAAACTGAAAATTAATGAAAATTATGGAATTTTTATCAACATTTGACGAGAATAATGTAACAAAAAAATCAACATTATACTGCATATCGTAATCATAATGATTGACAAAATGCAAGAAGAATAGCGACTTATACTGTGGTTAAGAACAAAGCCTTACCTGACGGGCAAGTAAATTGGTGGCCAACGATTCCGAGTCCACTGGGACCACTGTCCAGGCACCAGAAATATTTCTTGCAGTCACGAGGATGCGGAAAGAAACCTTCGTCCTCGCATTTGAAATCTTAGCGATAGAAAATAATTACGATCGATTATCAAAATCAGTTAAAACATGACTCTAGGATCTGTTGAAAAATAATTTTGTTAACAATCAAATCCCTTTAATCTTTTCAGTGGTTAAATTGACGATGAAAAAATTGCGTAATTCAATAAAGATACAGTGAAACCTCGCTTATACGTTTTGCACTTATACGTTTTTATCACTTGTACATGGAATTTCTCTGGCCCCGGCAAATTCCGCGTATAAAGAATGTAATAAAGTTTCATTTCTACGTTTTCCACTTATACGTTATTAATTTTCATCCCCAGCGTCCGTTTCGTTGTCTGTTTTTTCTCAGTTGTACTTTTAATCAGTGTTCTGTGACACAAAAAGCAAACAGACAAGAATTGAAAAAAAAACTCACAACCCGTAGCTTGATTTTTTCCAGTGTAAAATTCTAGGATCGTACTATGTATGCATCCAAAGGGTGTCTCAAAATGACCTGACATTTTTAATTGCCCGTCATTTTTTTTTGTGGCGAACATACAGTACTAATCTTTGACAACTGGCATCGGGAAGTATTGAGGTTTAGTCATGGAGAATTACACGATCGAGCAATGCATAGAAATTATGAAAATACAATATGAAACAATGCAGTTATTGCAGACAAAGTTTCATGGTCGTGTTATATCACGCCGCGGCGATGTAAATTAGCCACCAAGACCGTGCGATTTGACGCCATTGGACTTCTTTCTTTGGGGTTTTTCTAAAAGAAAAAGTGTATGCCAATGATCCACGGACCATTCCGAAGCTCAAGCAAGCAATTGGACGCACCATTAATGGAATTAGTCCATAATTATGCCAAAACGTTATTAAAAATTTCGTCAAAAGAGTGAACGATTGCAAACAGGGACATGGAGGCCATTTATCGGATATTGTGTTCCATACATAACCTCCATGTTTGTACCTTATATTGAAATAAAACTATTCGTACTTTTCAAATAAACAATACCCTTCATTAATAAATTTAAATGTCAGGTCATTTTGAGATACCCTTTGCTTAAATGTGATTACCTCTTTCTTATTTATACGAAAATGTCTGTTATTTTCAAGTCTAAAACGTGCAAAGCTTTAATGTTACAAACTGGCACCGAATGAAAATTCTGAACGAAAATAAAAAAAAGATTGGGTTGGCTCATTACTTCGTTATTACCAATCAAATGTTTAATTGGAAAATCAAATATTATAATGGAGGTACTGCTATTAAAAAACATCGCGAATTATGCACCGATCGCCATTTTCAAATGCCAAAGAGTTTCCGAAACATACTGTATTATGTAATCAACTTTATTATGTAATAAATTGTACGTAAAGTCTACTTCTTCACTTCTACGTTATTCTCATTTATACGTCATACTTGCTGTACCCCTTGAAAAACGTATAACTGAAGTTTCACTGTATTTTTATTATTACGAGACCTTAAGGAGGTATTCTAGTCTAGCAATTAGAGAAAATCAATGTTTTTTTTGCATTTTCTTAGAGTTTCTTTCTAGAGACTCTTCTTTTCATTTCAGAAAGACATTTCGTTCTAGAGACTCTTAATAAAATGTCCTCAAAGTCGAAATCGTGAAAGCCACACTTTACGAGACAGTAATGACCGATTAATATAACGTAAGTATAACATGTCATTATATAACTTAGTTGCGGTTGTCTGAAATTATACTCAAAACTTGAAACGCGTTTTTCTCAAAACTACTTTTTTCAATCTGGTTGATCTAAAATTTCGAGTTCTGTTCAACTTATTGACTTCAAACTTGGTATGGACCTTCAGTATATATCTCTCTATCATCTCTACCTCGGGCATGGAAAAATTATTATTATTAATATTTAAAAAAAATTATAATTTTGGAAAAAGTAGGACGAAAGAGTACCTTTTTTTAGACAGTCGCAATTTAAAAAAATGTCGTTCTCTTTGACACCTGCCGTAATGACATTCTTATTGATCAAGAACATCGCATTTATTTCTGTGTTAGATGAATGAGAGCTTTGGAATCATGCTAACCGCATCAACCCTTTTTTTCACGGCCATCTTCAGAGGCCCGTAACGTTTTCAGTTTTTATTGTTTTCTTGCACAAAGTTTTTTTTTGTAAGTTCTTGAAACATCAATAAACATACTGTAAAACATGGATATTAACCCTCCACGGTCACACGTTCTGGCTATAACACGCTGGTTACGTAGGGGTCGCAATGACCCCAGCCATGTTTAAACGATTGCCGCGTTGACCGTATCGGTCCGAGTGACTCATAAAAAATCAGGATATTAGTTTGAACATTCTAGAATTTGGCATTCTCCTTATTATATTTTAATCGAATTTTAAAATAACGGAAAAAATCAGCAAGGGGTCAATGAGTAAAAAAGCCTTTCTTTACAAAAAAATAATCATAACTCTTGCAATGTTGAATTCTTTTTCATAACATTTTGGGGTGATACTCGTATGATATGACAGTTTAAGGGGAAAAAGCTCCACAGTCGGCGTTTCAAAAAAGGTATTTATTCTTATATCTGAAGAGCCATTTCGGAGTGAAATAAAGAACGATAATCATGAAAAATGAGCGATTTATTATAAAAAGTGGCCGCCAACAACTTATAGTAATTTTGGTTGAAATTTGCGCTTGGGGTCATTTTGACCCCGGGTGACTGCGGAGGGTTAAAAATATTTTTTTCTTCTTTTTCTTATCAAGCCCGAAAAAATGCTCGAAATTTATGCCTCTAGACTAGAATACCCCGTTAACGCGCCGACATCAGATTGGATGGTGGACTTTGCATATTAGTGGATAAAATCCTATTGAAAAAAATACTGAATAAGGACATGAGCTCACCAGTTCCAGGATCAGGAGTAGTCGGTGGTTCGGGGGTCGTAATTTTTTTGCTACGTTGTTCTTCCCTGGACTCGTCTTCGTTATTGTCCTCGGTGTTTCGACGTGAGTTCTGTTGCTTTTTCCGTCCTCCAGCGGCCGATTGATTTCTCGATCTCGTATTTTTTGGTCGTAATTTCGTTCGCGGTTTTTCCACGGATTTAAGGGAGTTGGCTTCCTCCTCGTTGTCGTCGTCACTCTCCTCTTCATCTTCGTTGTCACGAGAATTGATTCGACCATTGGATCTTCGATGGTTTCTGGTAGAGGAGATTCTCCGTCTCGTTGATGTTGACTCGGTGGTGGTCGATCGTCTGCCCGTCTTGAATTTTCTGCTAATCGTGTTAGTCTGAATTCTCTGGCCTCCCTGAGTTCTCGTCTTTTTACGGTCGTCGCCGTTTCTCGTCTTCGTTACGGTATTACTCTTTCTGCAATAACGAAACAGAAGATAACGACAATTTTTTTCACGCGGGAATAATTGTTTGAATTCATTCGATTTTCGCATGGGGGGTACATTAATTTCTTACGGGAGTATTATAGTGTAGAAATTTGAAAAAAATCGATTTTTTTTTCATTTTCTTACATTATCGACTGTTAACGAGGTTGCTCAGCTATCGCGTAATATTAAGAATTTGCTGAAATTTATTGAGGATATTTGTGAATAGGTGTTACCACACGGTGCAAAATTTCAAGTCACTCGTCTGCATGATTGTTGAGCAATTAATTATTGAAGTTAGGCTCTTATACATGGGCAACATAGAAAAAGCTATACGATAACTCTGATGTGACTTTCGCAACATCATGAAAATGTTAAGAATTGAATACAAACAGATGTACAATAGAATAAGACTTTGCGAGAACTGAAACGCGTGTTTACCACACTTCAATTTGGTTAATAACATATTCGTGATATAAATAAACAAAAAAACGATTAATAACATTTATAAACTCTTCGCAACTTCCTTAAGAATATGTTCTCAGAAGAACATTTCGACATTCGCAATATTTACAAAGTTATAGTAATTTGAATCCGGCTGGATTAAGAGGCCGCACCGGCGCGAGTCGGACAATCAGAAGATTCTAAGGAAGCTAGAACTGCTCGCAGAGAAGAACAAGCTTCAAAAAATCATCATTCCGAAGTTGAGAAACGCACAGTTTATGAGGCAGGAATGACCGATTAATATAACGTAAGTATAACATGCCATTGTATTACTTACAATTAGATAGTTGCGGTTGTGTGCAATTTTACCTAAAACTTTAAACGCGTTTTTCTCTAAATTACTTTTTTCAACCTGGTTGACACACGGGGAGAACTAAAAAGTAATTTTTGTCGTGAATTTCACGGTAAAAATTACCGTGATATATTTCAATGTGGTGACAAGTGAGAAAAGCATAATAATTCGTATGCGACAAGTTTTTTTTAACTCACGTTACAGAAAATTTCAAATACGTAGCTAAAATTTTACTATACAAGAAGGGTAGCGCGCACGATAATTTTTACCGAGAGCACAATACATTTTCCTATAACACTCATTAAATTTTATAATAAATCTTAAAATAACTGTTATAAAGACGATACTTTTTTTATAGACATTTTTTAAAGGCATTAAATAATAAAATGCACAGTAAAATTTCGCTGATATTATATATTTTTTAAATTTAAGTTTTGCGTATTTTGTTGCACATCAAAATTTACTAGAAAATCTGGTAAAATTTACTATCTGAAGAAGAAATTTTATTTTACTTTCGTGAAAATCTGTGTTTTACTCAGTAATAATAAGCGAAGTTTCAGGGTTGTCATCTGGCTACCGTGACTGCACGGTAACTTTTAACATTTAATTCTCTCCGTGCATAAAATCTCGAGTTCTATTCAACCGATTGACTTCAAATTTTGTATGAACCTTCAGTATATATTCCTCTATCGTCCTTACCTCGGGCATTGCGAAATGAGTACTATTAAAAAAAACCAACACTTAAAAAATAGAGCGAAAAATAAACTTGATTCCACTCGGTACGATAATAAACGTTTTTAGCACGCTTCGCTTGCGTAAAACCCCCATTTTCACACCTCGTAAAATAAAATTTCGTACAACACTCGACGAAAAAACTTTTTCTAAACTCGTGTGATTGCAAACTTACACTCGTTAGAAAAAAGTTTTTTCGTCCTCGTGTCATAATGTACTATTTTTCAGACAGTCGCTATTAAGTTTTTTTTTTTCTCTTTGGTACCTGCCATAATGGCGTTCTTATTGATAAAGAAAATTGACTTTATTTCTGTTTCATATGAACGGGAGTTTTGGAACCATGTCAACCGCGTCAATAACCCTTTTTTTCACGGTCATATTTAGAGGTCCATAACTTTTTCAATTTTAATTTTTTTTTGTACAATTTTTTTTCGTAAGATCTTGAAACATAAAAACACTAAAGAATGCATACTAAAGATATGTTTTTTTTTATCAAGCAAAAAAAAAACGCCCGAGATTTAGGTCCCTAGACTAGAATAGTCTGAGGAAAAATTGTCGCTTTATCAACGGCAGAATTTTGAACGTTGGACGATCGTACTATACACAGAAGAGCGACGGGCAGAGTGAAACTCGAATTGAAAGGCAATCAAATTTATAGCTAGTTGATACGTATGAAAGTCGAATGGGGCTGTCTGGTCTAGAGATCGTCAAGCTTTATAAGAATTTTGAAAAACTTACTCTTCTAGTAACGCTTCTTTCGCTGCCTCGATCAATGGATATGGACGTCCGTGGCACTTTCCACGAAAATCATCGTTGTCAATCGACCAGAACATTATACCACCGAGTTTCTTCTCGTTCACGTAACGGGCTTTGGCCCTGACTATATCCTCGTCATCGTAACCAACCCACTGATTGCCACGGTAAGCGTAAGGCCCCATGGCACTTGGATTCGGCTGTACAACCTGCCAGTCGTCCGACTTTGCGATACTTTCACAAATCTGATGAGAAAAAAAAAAACCAAAATCGTTGTGTCTATATTTATGATCTTTATCGAGCCTCGAACGGAATGAATAAGGAATGAGCGGAAATGTTGAGAATTTATGTGGCGTGTGTTGTGCGTGCGCCGTGTGTTTTATGTTGAATGAATCGTTACACAACTTTTCTTTTTACCAACGTCGTTTTGAACGGATTTGTTCGACAACAACAGTGCAAGAATTATTGTTATTCTACCAATCATTCGGAATTTAAAAACTACCTGAAAAATTGATCAATGACCTGCGATCTTTACGAGTCTACTAAATACTGCAAATCTTTCCAGTCATTGACCCAAAAATCGACTGGTTTTCGTGCACAAAAATTTGTGAATGAAACTAAAAACGAAAAATTTCACCCTGGCGCTCGGAAAAATAGGTACGAAAGTAAATTAAAAAATTGACGTGACTATTAAATATTCAAAATAATTTTTATTTCTTACAAAAATATTATAGTTTTATGAAAAAATTTAAAAAAAAGGAATAATAAATCAAGAAATGGCGGAGATATAAGTCGTTGAGTACTAGACCCTCTTTTCAAACTGGTAGACAAAATATCTAGAGATCTACGGAACTGATTTTGATTAAATTTATACCACATATTCTTTATAATATTATCCACAATGTAGTATCGGATTTTTCTTATTGGATGCCGCGTTCGTTTTTATTTTTATTAATTTTTAAAACTTTACATTTTCGTAAAAATCAGAGTTTTTTTTTCAAACAGCTGTAATTTCTACAAAAAAAAACGTTTTTCATTTTTTCCCTATGCTAGAGTTTAGCTATTACCTTTGTTCACAAGAAATTTAATTTTTTTTATTTTTCAGGAGATGCCTGTCAGAGAAAAAAATTCCACCATCGGAAAGGATTTTCAAAAGACGGTCCTACTAGACGACTTTTATCTACGCCATTAAAATTTTTTTTAGTTTGTTTTTTAAAATTTGTTTATAAAATATAATGTACGAGGTTGTTCGGGGGTCGCTGCGCGACCCCTCACAACATTATAGGAATTACAGACAAATAGACAGAGTCTGCACTTTTCTTAAGTATTTGTAAAAAAAAACCTTATTTTATATACAGTAATACCCCGAAGTTATGTGATAAGTGGGACCGACGAAAATTATTTAAGCCGTACAACTTTCAAGTCGTACAGCTTAAGGGGTACAACTTTGTACATAAAAACATATAAATTTTGTTTAATTGGGCCCAAGGACTAACAAAAATACCAGTTTAGAGGGCGGCACTGTTGCCAAACAAAAAAAAAATCCGTGATTGCGTAAGTCGAGGTAACGTAAGTCAAAGTACTGTAAGTCGGAGTATTATTGTATATAAGGGAGGTTTCTACTTTATTGGGCAAAAAAAAATGGTTTTCCTCAAGAAGAACTTTTTGAAGAAGAGGAAGACTCTATGGTCCTGGCATAGCAGATTAGGTGTAAGTATGAAATTTTTCATTTTATTTGCACATAAACATCAGTTTAACTTTAAATGCGTTTGTCCCGAAACCACGTTTTCCAAGTTTACGGAAGTGTTCCTACACGCCCCAGATGAGCAATCGTTATGAAATTTGGCAGGCACGTGTACAAAAAAACTTCTTTAGTTGAACTAGAATTATCCAAAAATATTCAAACGTTTTTATTTTATGAACAAAAAACTGCAAACATTTTTGGTAAAAAACTAAACTGTCTCTTTAATCGTTCACAATTTTTTTATTTTTCAATTTTTCTTCTTGATTCTAGTTTGACTTATACACAATATTGTATAAAGAAAAAATATGTTTGATTTTTTTGCTTCAGATCACCTGTCCAGGACTTAGGAATTCCACAAGCGAAGAATATCATTGCCAGCGCACCGACATAGGTGGCTTCTCCCACTTCCAGTACCGTATTTTGTCAAACTTTAAAAAATATTATAATGTTTAATAAAGACCGCTTAGTAAACATACCAAATTTCAACATTCTCTACTTAGTATTTTTCGCATAAAAAATTGGTGAAAAATCGAACATTTTTTGGCCCAACAAAGTAGAAACTTCCCTGAATAGTCGCGCCAAATATGAAAAAAAAGTCAGACCTATTTTTTCGAGCATCAAGGTGGTGTAACGCCCTAATGTTACGTACCTAAATGATTTTCATTTACAATATTCCATATTTTTCATGCAAAAAACAATGATAATAACAATTATAAAGACAATAAGAATACTGGATATACTCATTTTTCGTAATTGTGCTATAGAACCTTTTTTCCTCAAAGTACCGTACTCCCTAGAAGGAGTACCAGTCAAAACATTTTATAAAAAAAAAAACGGAAAATATGATTTTTCAAATAAAAAAAACTAACTTTTTCGAATTTACACTTTGCGTTTTTTTTAAACATGTTGTCATTTTTTTTTATCTTTCAGCTCTTTCATTATTGGTGCAATTTTCCAATTGTGTCGAATTCAAATGACATAATCTTTAAAAAATCGGCCCGGTCAATTCGACTTCGATTTAGAAACTATCCGGTCGTGGGATTCAGGAAAAATCGAAAAAAAATTACTTCGTAATAAGCGAGATATCCTTTTTCCCTCGTGGCATCGCCCTCTTCGCCCGGGCCATCGGCTGGGGCTCCAATGTCGGTCGCGTCCTCGTTGAAGAGAGTATAAGATCTGCCATAAGTTGGAATACCGAGTACTATTTTTTCCGTGCTCGCTCCATTTTTCAACAAATGGTTGATCGTGTAATCCTGCAAAAGAAATAAACAAAAAAAATACACACACACACACACACAAAATGCAGTTAATCGCGATTGTTGAATCACGGAAATTTGGGCCGTGAACGATCGAAAGGAAGAGCAAAGAAAAGGAGCTGTTCGTGTTTCGTGGCGATAACTCACGATCGTTAATTCGGAATCGTAATTGTACTCGTTGTCCTCCTCGAGTGGATAGAGTGGCGAATGGTGATTGGCAGCCGGCTCGTAGGCCGAGTGATAGTCGTAAGAGAGTAAATTTATAAAATCGAGATACTCGTTCAAGCGCGGCACGTCGTAGCCTTTGTCGATGTACTCGATACCAGCTGGCATGGCCATTGACAGCAAAAGCCTTGATCGACCGGTCTTCGAGGATTCCTTCTCGAATTCTTCCCGCAATTCCTGCGAAGCAAGATTCACGATGCATTACGATTATATTAGCGAACGTAAAAAATGTCAGGAAAATAATGAACGCTGATAAAAAGTGTAAAAAGATAATCTATACATATAAAACAGTTCCGTGACTGACTGATTGACTGAATGAATGACTGAGTGACATATAGACAACGCCCAGCCTAAAACGCTGGAGAGAGAAACATGGAATTTGAAAGATATAATCCTTGAAAAGTTTAGAGGTGCACGAAGAAAGAATTTTTCGATAATCAACTATTGAGGGAGTGAAATGGGGAGTTAAAGTTCATATGAAAAATTGCATTCCTTGCTTGTATGAGCTTGAAACTTGGAAGATATGTTCCTTAAAAAGCGTAGAGGTGTATTGAGAAAGGATTTTTCGAAAATCAACTCTTAAGGGGCTATTCTACTGTGATGGCTCAAAAAATGAGCTATTTTTAATAATTTTTTTTTTCGAAAACACTTGCATGTATCGGTACAAACTTTTTTCCGCTCAAAGGTACACTCTTTCAGATTAGAAAACAATTATTTTTGTTGCATATAAATGTATATTTATTTAACAATTGATAATCGTGTAAAGGCATGCAAAAAAAGTATGTCACTGGCGTTGATGATTTGCGCTCTCCATTTAACCTGAAACAAAAAATTCAAAAAGATTATTAATCTGTATGAGTGTTGTTATCGCCCGAACGAGAATTATTATTTTATATTGCAAAATAACAAAATGGCGTTGTTTTTTTGCAGAAGTGTTCGAAAAACACGTTTTTTTTTCGTTTTAATTCGGGCGAAAGTATAAATAAAAATTAATATTTTTCAATAATTCTAGTTCAGGCGATAGCGACAGTCAGTCAATCTTTTTGAATTTTTTGTTTCAGATTATCTGGAGAGCGCAAATCATCAACGCCAGCGACATGCTTTTTTTTCATGCCTTTACACGATTATAAATTGTTAAATAAATATACATTTATATGCAACGAAAAAAATTGTTTTCTATTCTATAAGAGTGTACCTTTAAGCGAAAAAAAAGTTTCTACCGATAACAGCAATAGTTTAAAAAAAACATTGAAAAATAGCTTATTTTTTAGCCTTCCCAATAGAACAGCCCCTTAAGAGGGTGAAATGGGGTGTAAAAGTTTGTATGGGAGCTTGCATTTCTTGCTTGTATCGACTTGAAATTTGGAAGCTATGTTCCTTAAAAAAGCGTAGAGGTGTATTAAGAAAGGATTTTTCGTAAACCAACTCTTAAGGGGGTGAAATGGGGTGTAAAAGTTTGTATGGAAAATTGTACTCCTTGCGTGTATCAACTTGAAACTTGGTATAAATATTCTTCAAAACAAATAAGAAACACACATATTTTAGGATTTTTTTTAAACCCCTAATTAGAGGGGCAACGGGGTATTGAAGTTTGTGTGGAAAAATCGAATTCCCTGCTTTTATTTCAATGAAATTTGTAAGATATGTTCATTAAAGGGTGTAAGGGTGCACTAAGAAAGGATTTTTCGAAAATCAACCCTTAAAAGGATGAAATGGGTGTAAAAGTTTTTATAAAAATTGTATTCATTGTGTGTATCAACGTGAAATTCGGTATAAATATTCGTCAATAAACTCCAATAAAAGTCGGTATATTTTAGGATTTTTGAAAACAACCCCCGAAAAAAGGTGCAACTGGTAATGAAGTTTCAATAAGCCAAATTCCACGCCGGCGAAGCCGCGGACAGAAGCTAGTACAAGATAAGGGAATAATAAAATACATAAAATATTTAACTTTAGGATATACTGCGCGGGTTCAAACGCAGCCTAAAGGTTTGATCACTATTTCAGAACTTATTTACGATACGTTTAGAAGAAATCTTTGAAAAATGGGAATTATCCAAAATTATCCATTGCCACTTTTGTAGATACCATTAACATAGCAATTATTTTTAACCCTTCACGGCCACACGTTCTGGTTATAACACACTGGTCACAGGGGGGTCGCAATGACCCCAGCAATGTTTAAACGATTGCCGCGTTGACCGTAACGTTCCGAATGACTCTTAAAAATTCAGTATATTAATTTGAACATCCTAGAATGTGGCATTCTGTATGTTATATTTTAATCGAATTTTAAAATGGCGGAAAAAAATCAGCAAGAGTCGATGCTTAAAAAATCTTTTTTTACTAAAAAAAATCATAAGTCTTGTAATTTTTAATTTTTTTGATAACATTTTTGGGTCGATACTCTTGAGATGTGATAGTTTAAGGAAAAAATAGCTCCATAGTGGGCGTTTCAAAGAAGGTATTTATTCTTATTTCCGAAGAGCCATTTCGGAATAAAATGAAGAACGATAATCATGAAAAATCAGCGATTTATTATAAAAAGTGGCGGCCAACAACTTGTAATTTTGGCTTAATGTTTCGCTTGGGGTCATTGTGACCCCGGGTGACCGCGGAAGGCCAATCATAGTGATGTTTTGGGTTGTAATGAAAGGGAAAAGTAAAAATAACTATTGAATGAAACACCTGCACGAGATCCGCGTAATTGTTTCTGTCGCGGGGTTTTCCGCCATCTCTGAACGCTGGATATTCCCAATCAAGATCGAGACCGTCAAAGTGATTTTGCCGAAGAAACTTGACCGAGTTTTTCACGAATTCCTTTCTTTTTCCGGCATCGGCGACCATCGGTGAAAAACGGCTCGAACCTTCGTTCCAGCCTCCGATCGCCAGCATTGTCTTCAGATCTTTGTTGTAAGTCTTGAGACCCGTGAATTTCGCGTAACCCCCTTAAAAATACGAAGAAAAAAAAGTTGTACCTTCTCGTTTCCTTTATCGATGAATTCTCTACGTTTGACTTTGACTTTTTTCCTTTGCTGTTTCGAAACCTCCCACCTTTCTCGATGTCCTGATACTTGTCGAAGGGCTTGAGGGTGTTGTCCTTGGTGAAGCCGCCGAATGCGTAGATCAAATGAGTGCACAGATAGGGATTGATATTTTGTGGCGAGAACTTGGCCGTGCCGGGCCTGTAGACCGACCAATTTGTGTAGTAGCAGACGACTCTTTGTTCGGCATTGCCTGAAAAGTAACGTTACCGCAGAAACCATTATTACTACATGACATTCTTGTGGTCTGACAAACAAGACGGCTTGTCGCGTAGCCGCACATATTTCTGCATGTAATACAGTACAGTAGAGCGTTGATTTTCCGAATGGCGATTTGGGTTATCCAAAATATTAATTATCGATAAAATAATTTGGTTCATCGAAATGCTCAGTTATTCTAACGATTACGCCCTATATATTATGGCAATGGAGTGGTACGAAACGCAACTTGAATGTTGTTGCTCAATGCAACTTCTTCTTCTAAAACGATTGCGAGATTTGACAGCAAACGAGGTTCCGTTGTGAAGCAGAAGAAAATCGTCGACTTTTTCAAAAATAAACACAGTGAAACTTCAGTTATACGTTTTTCAAGGGGTACCGCAAGTATGACGTATAAATGAGAATAACGTAGAAGTGAAGGAGTAGACTCTAGGTACACTTTATTACATAATAAAGTTTATTACATAATACAGTATGTATCGGAAACTCTTTGGCATTTGAAAATGGCGATCGGTGCATAATTCGCGATGTTTTTTTTATAGCAGTACCTCTATTATAATATTTGATTTTCCAATTAAAAATTTGATTGGTAGTAACGAAGTAATGAGCCAACCCAATCTTTGTTTTATCTTCGTTCAGAATTTTTATTTGATGCCAGTTTGTAACATTAATGCTTTGCACGTTTTAGACTAGAAAATAACCGACATTTTCGTAAAAATAAGAGACAAGTAATGACATTTAAGCAAAGGGTGTCTCAAAATGACCTGACATTTTAATTTATTAATAAAACGTATTGTTTATTTGACAAGTACGAATCGTTTAATTTTAATATAAGGTACAAACATGGAGGGTTATGTGTGGAACACAATATCCGATAAATGGCCTTCTCGTCACTATTTGCAATCGTTCACTCTTTTGACGAAATTTTCAATAACGTTTTGGCATAATTGCGGACTTATTCCATTAATGGTGCGTCCAATCGCTTCCTTGAGCTCCGAAATGGTCTGTGGATCATTGGCATACACTTTTCCTTTTAGAAAACCCCAAAGAATGAAGTCCAATGGCGTCAAATCGCATGATCTTGGTGGCCAATTCACATCGCCGCGGCGCGAGATAGCACGACCATGAAACTTCGTCTGCAATAACTGCATTGTTTCACGTTGTATTTTCACAATTTCTATGCGTTGCTCGATCGTGTGATTCTCCACGACTAAACCTCAATACTTCCCGATGCCAGTTGTCAGAGATCAGTACTATGTTCGCCACAAAAAAAATGCCGAGCAATTTAAACTGTCAGGTCATTTTGAGACACCCTTTATATGCATACATAGTACGATCCTAGAATTTTACACTGGATAAAATTAAGCTACGGGTTGTGAATTTAAAAAAATTCTTGTCTGTTTGCTTTTTGTGTCACAGAACACTGATTTACGTTCAACTGAGAAAAAAACACACCCCGAAACGGACGCTGAGGAAGAAAATGAATAACGTATAAGTGGAAAAAACGTATAAGTGGAAAACGTAGAAATGAAACTTTATTACATTCTTTATAGGCGGAATTTGTCGGGGCCAGAGAAATTTGACGTATAAATGATAAAAACGTATAAGTGCAAAACGTATAAGCCAGGTTTCTCTGTAGATAAGAACCCAAAGATGTACGAATGTTGATTATTTTTAAATACATATTTAACTTCGTTTTATATCATTAAATGATACAATGGTTATTTGCAATTCACCAAAAATGTACTTGTATTATTAACATATTAATGTTTATTGTATTTTTAAATATATATTTTATCATATTGAAAGAATCAAGGTTTTTTTTCGCTCGATCGGTTATCCGAATTTTCAATTATCCGAAAGGTATCCGATCCCAATTGATTCCGATAATCGACGCTCTACTGTATTATTAAGAATGAATCGCGGGCAACATTCCCAGCAGAAAGTTTCAATTCATCAGACTTTCATTATTCCGCGTTCTAGTCGAAAATCTGATCAAATTCAGAAATATTTTATACTGAAGATATCGTAAACATTGATTCCCAATAATAATTATTATAAAATGTTATTACTAACATTTGTCTAAACAAATAATTGTCCGACAAATAATTGGTGAAAAAAATTATCCACATATGAAATCAAATAGTTGATTATTTCAAATATATATGAATCTTTTCAAACAGGCCTCTTTTTTTCAATCTGCTTTTCAAATTTTATGCATAATTGTGTTTATCAGTATGTTCGTTTAAAGTCTCAAAAACTTTTCAACGATAATATGGCAGCACTGGATAACAAAATATTTAAGAAATTGGCATCCTTTGTGTATTTTACAGATTTTATAAAGATTCAAAAAGGAGGGGAAATTAAAAAAAAAACCATAAGTATTCAGAACGATCAACAAAGTTATTGCATACGAAGCAGCTTTTAGTAAAAAGCTGCTTCATATGCAATAACTTTGTTGATAATAATAATGTCGATCAATTGGTGAATAATGTTTAAATAATAATACGATAAAACAATGGTTAAATAATGCCAAATAATTGTTGACGAACAGTATAAACGAATAATTATTGGATAAGTTATCTACTGATAACTTATTCAATAATTATTCGTTTATACTGTTCGTCAACAATTATTTGGCATTATTTAACCATTGTTTTATAGAATTATTACTTAAACATTATTCACCAATTGAGTGACATTATTATTCGAAGACGATATTCATAAAATCATCAATATGCCTGACTTTTTCCGGTTTTTTGACGAATCGCGAAGTACTGGAATTCTGATTACTTCAATCACATGTACATTTCCACATATATATATGGCCGGGATGTACATGTGATAAATTCTTAAGGGGTTACATGGGTTGGAAAATTTCAAAAAATTCATTTTTTTAAATTTTATTATCTAATAGTATAATACAATATGTCTAGAATTTTCTCCCAAAGTTTCAAGTCAATCGAAGTAAAAGTCTAGGAGAGAGAGCCTTTGGGAATTCCCCTCGTTGGGAAAGACCGGCCGGCAACAACGCAGGTATACGCATTTTTCTCAAAACACCATTTTTGAAGTCGGTGGACACGATTTCTCAAAAACTAATGCACCGATCTTACTGAAATTTTGCACACTTCTTCAAAATAGCATTGACTAGTGATTGAACGAGGATTTTTTTTCGATTACAACTAATTTTACAACGCTATACGTAGTGTAAATTGTACCAAAAATTGAACTATTTTACATTCAACTCTGCCAAAAATTCAAATTTCTTTTTTTTTTTAATCCTTCGTTCAATCACGAGCTATACTTATCGACTAACAGAAGAAATTTGGTTTTTTAATTTCAGATAAAGCTATCATGAGTTATCCTGACCACCACGAGGACACTTTTTTTTGGGGTCTCCGGAAACCAGGTCCCACCGGCTGAATTTCCCAAATTTTTTGATAAATTTTTTTTTAAATATTGTTGAAATGTTGCTCTTTTATGTGCTTAACATTTTGAATAAAATAATTTATATATTATATTTTTTTTTAAATAGAGAAAATATGCCTTTTTTTGGCTTCGAAACCCACGTACCTCCTTAAATAAAAAACTCTAAAAAGCGCGTTTTAGTTAATCTGTTTCCGATATTTTCATTGATGCACGAATTATGTGCATTTAATTTGATTTTACTCACCATATTTTACATATATATATACGTGTAAAGAAATAGATCTATTTATATGTAAATATTGGGTAAAGTAAAAAGTTCTGAGCGTTTTCCGCTAGATGTCTTTAGTGAGCCATATCTCACGATGTATACATCGCATCGGGTCATACTATACGGCGATTTAAAGGTGACATTGTGCTTCAAAAAAAGTTCTTTGGCAGTTTTGTGTTTGGTGAACCCAGTTGTGTGTTACAGCCTTCCAAAATGGAGGTAAAAAAAAGAAAATTCGTTACATTCTTCAGTAGCTACGACCAAGGTGAAAAGACGGAGCAGGCGACCAAAAAAATTTGTGCTGTTTATGGACCCAATACAGTATCGAATGCAACAGCAAAGCGGTGGTTCCAACGATTGCGTTCTGGTAATATGGACGTCGAAGATGAGGCACGCTCTGGTAGGCCAATCGTCGAAAATGTCGATAAAATCATGGAAATCGTCGAGTCGGACCGGCATGTGAGCACTTATTTCATTGCCCAGGAACTGAAGATTAGCCAGAAAACCGTTTGGAACCATTTGCATAAGGCTGGTCTCAAGAAGAAGCTCGATGTATGGGTGCCACACGAATTGACGTAAAAGAACCTTTTGGACCGAATTGATGCCTGCAATTGTTTGTTGAAACGTAACGAAATCGACCCATTTTTGAAGCGGATGGTGACTGGCGATAAAAAATGGGTCTCATACGAGAACAACAAACGAAAAAGATCGTGGTCCAATCGCGGTGAGCCGGCCCAAGCGATCGCCAAGCCCGGATTAACGGCCAAGAAGGTTTTACTGTGTGTTTGGTGGCATTGGAAGGGAATCATCCACTATGAGCTGCTGCCATCGGGCCAAACACTCAATTCGGACCTCTACTGTCAACAACTGACCAGACTGAAGCAGGCGATCGACCAGAAGCGGCCAGAATTGGCCAATAGGAAGGGTGTTGTCTTTCATCAAGACAACGCCAGGCCGGACACATCTTTAACGACGCGCCAGAAGCTCCGAGAGCTTGGATGGGAGGTTCTATCGCACCCGCCGTATAGTCCAGACCTGGCACCAAGCGATTATCACCTTTTAAAGCATTTGCAAAATTTTCTTGATGGTACTAAACTGGCCTCAAGAGAGGCTTGTGAAAATGAGCTGGTCAAGTTTTTTACCAATAGGGACGAGGACTTCTTCAATCGCGGAATTATGAAATTGCCTTCAAAATGGACAAAAGTTATCGAACAAAACGGCGCATATTTGATCTAAATCGGATAATCCTAACTATGTTAATTTCATCGTCGAAATAAAGGGAAAAAACGCTCAGAACTTTTCACTCCATCTAATATTTTTATTCAAGTTCTCAAAAACATACGCAACTGGCATACTAGTAGAAAAAACGCCTTGTACCAATTGACATACACTACGTATGCGGTTGGTGTGCTCGTATCGAGAGTGTCTAGCGTCGGCACATAAATGGCCTGGAGTGAAACTTATGCTTGGCTATCGTTGTCGGAGAAATTGAAAACGAGCCTCGCACCTGTCTTACTTACTGGACTTTCCTTTGAGGCGCAAAACTTCTCACTTACAGCATACACATGTATACGCATATACATAAGTATGTAAGTATATCCTGTGCTTATCGATATGCTTGCGGGAACATGAACAACGATATGTGCGTATTAAGGGCACCGGTATTAACCCGCGTACGGTAATAACACTAATCTTGCCGCGTTTTAATGAACGCACTTCCGCTTTACGAAATAGAGACGGGCTGATATAGAGGTCGATTCGATGTAACTTTTTCGACTATTCCTACCCGGAGTACAGAAAGAGAGAGACAGACAGACAGAGAGAGAGAGGGTAATATAATGGTACGGCAATGAAAAAGTAATAGGAAAAAATGGTGTGAACATTAACATTCTCTTCAGCTCATTGTTGCCTCTACTTCCGCAACAAAAAAAAAACTTTCCTCTTCACCGTAGCTATATGGTCACGTGTGTGTAACATTCGATACGTGTTTGTCCGCGTAATAGTAGTTAGACCACTTGGACGCTTGGGGAAACTCGAATATGTTGGACTGCTATGTGTTAAGAGCAGCTAAGAATAAAAAAAAAATACATATTCACACACGTACACACACATACACACATAATCGAAGTTATTTTTAACACATAGTATATACATGTGTAAGTTCGGACAAAAAGACTCGGGATTGAATGCTTTCACCGTCGTCGACTTCGTCATCGTCTTCGGCGACATCGCTCTTTCACTTTTCACGAGATCGTCAATGCAACAGCAAAAGTAGAGTAATATCTCCATATATATACATATATATATATATGAGGAATTCCACGCCATTTCACCTAGTCCGTGACCCCGACCTTTTTTTATTTTCCTGATTTTTTTTTGTTAAATTGTACCCCATGAAAGGAATATACACACCAATTTTTAGATTTTTATCTCTTCTCTTTTAGGAGTTATAATTTTCCAACAAATGTCGATTCCGGAAGTTTTGGAAACGTTTAAACGCTGATAACTCCTAAACTAATTGAGATATCGACAAATGTAAAAAAAAAAAAATATATATATTTCATTTTGAAGCATGCTTTCATGAAAAAGATGAACAAAAATTATCTTTATACTGGACCACGTATTTTTTGCTTCGAAAGTGGAAACTATTTTTTTCAAAGATGATTGCCATTTTTATTTTCTTCAAAGAACTGTCCAAAATCAAGTGATTTATTCTATGATTTTTAAGAATAGTCTCATCGTGGCCCCATTTTTCCTTCTATTTTTTTGCAAATTAAGCATATTTTTTTTAAGAAGATTTGTATAATTTTAATCTTGAAATAATTTTCTCTTTTAATAATTTGAAATTAAAAGAGAAATTAAACGAATTATTAAAAGAGAAATGAATAATTTCTCTTGTAATAATTCGAAAAAAAATAGAAGGCAAAATGGGCCCACGATGAGACTAGTCTTAAAACTCATAGAATGAGTCACTCTATTTTACAGAATTAAAAAAAATGACAATCATCTTAAAAAAAAAATAGTTTCCACTTTCGAAGCAAAAAATACGTGGTCCAGTATAATTGATAATTTTTTTCATATTTTTTAATGAAAGTATGCTTCAAAACAAAAAAATATATATATTGACATTCGTTGATATCTCAATTAGTTGTTATCAGCGTTTAAACGTTTCCAGAACTTCCGAAATCGACATTTTTTGGAAAATTATAACTCCTAAAAGAAAAGAGGTAGAAATCTAAAAATTAGTGTGGATATTCCTTTCATGGGATACATTATTACAAACAAAAAAATCAGGAAAATTAAAAATGGTCGGGGTCACGGGCTGGGTGAAATGGCAACGAAATGGAACGCCTCATATATATAACCCGATACAGACACATGACGTACATGTTGCCAGGTAGCCATGCATCTCTTCATAGAAGCATGGCTCTTTCATAGATGAAAATACATATGCATTTATGTATAATACATACAAAATATGTATAATGTATGTACAGTGACCGGCAAAAATTTGGGACCACTAGTCGAAATTTCTTACCGCACTAAAAGCTAGATGACGGACTCAAAAATAAAGATAATTGAATTTCCCAAGTGGCGTTTCAAAGAGGACAAGTTTATCTTTATTTTGCTTTTTTTTAGAAAGTTCTGTAAAATTTTTTTCGCCCCGGTACGTACTTTTGAACGTGGCCATTTTTCGGCTATTTTTTGGTCGTCGAAAATTAACTCCAAAGTTTGTGGAAAAATTTTTTCTTTGATTTTTTCCATAGTAAACTTAAAAAGGATATCAAAACCTAAATTTTTGTTTTTTAGAAAGTCTCGTACGATTTTTTTTCGCTCCATTATTGCATTTTTAGCTAAAAACGACATGTTTTAGAAAAAAAGGTGTCATCGAAGAACTACAGGATTTCAGAGGAAATGTCAAGAGGGTAAAAAGTTGCATAGGTTTACACTGGAGTGGCGAGAATTTTTTCCGAATTTTTTTGGAGATTTTTTATACCATTTTTGGTTGGAATGTTGATGAGTGGAGAGGCTCCACTTGGGAATGTGGGGTCTAGGACAATATATTAAGAAAAGAAATTTGTTCACATTTTTATTTTCAATTACAATTTTTTCAGAATAAAAAAAAATTCGTTTTAGTTTTCAAAAATAAAAAAAATCTAGAAAAATTGTAGATAATTAAAAATGAAAATGTAAACTAATTTCCTTTCTTAATATATTGTCCTAGACTCCATAATTTCCAAGTGGAGCCTCTCCACTCATCAAAGTTCCAACCAAAAATGGTAAAAAAAATGTCCAAAATAAAACAAAAGGTTCTGTCCACTCCAGTGTGAATCCATGCAACTTTTTACCTTCTTGACATTTTCTCTGAAACCCTATAGTTCTTCAATGACACTTTTTTTTTTCTAAAGTATGTCTTTTTTAGCTAAAAATGCAATGCTGGGGCGAAAAAAAATTGTACGATACTTTCTAAAAAAACAAAAATGTAGGTTTTGATATCCTTTCAAAGTTTACCATATAAAAAACGGACGAAAAAAATTTCCACAAACCTTGCAGTTAATTTTCGACGGCCAAAAAATAGCCGAAAAATGTCCACGTTCAAAAGTGCGTACCGGGGCGAAAAAAAATCGCAGAGAATTTTATAAAAAAGCAAAATAAAGGTAAACTTGTCGACTTTGAAACGCCACTTGAAAAATTCAATTATCTTTATTCTTGAGTCCGCTATCTAACTTTTAGTGCGGTAAGAAATTTCGACTAGTGGTCCCAAATTTTTGCCGGTCATTGTATGTATAAAATCGAGAGACACAATGTCTCGCCTGATTTCGCGTTCTTGACCCGGGTCATCTCGGAATCGGAGCTGAAAACTTGACGGAACTATACTGTATACCTGAAGCTGAGTAATGTGCAGCGATATAGCGAAAGATCGATGGAACGATTGACTGGTAGCGTTTTTATCACCATCGATGTAGCCAGCATTTTTTCTGGCGGGGGCGGGGGGCTAGATGGAATCTGACAAAAACTAGTTTTGGTCACAATCGGATTTTTTTTAAATTAAATTTACGTAATAGTCGGTAATCACGCAACACGCGTGAAATATGAAACTTGCTTTAATCACACGTTCATGTTAATATTAATATCAAACTCTTGGAATAGCTTTAAAAAAATCATCTATTTTTTCATCGATCTTTAATCTGTTTACCAGTCTTAAACTTCACTTTCAGTAGGTACTCAATTAAATAAGACAAATCGGCGTAATACTTTTTCAGCTGAATTTTTTTTTTCATCATTGTCATTTATTGACATATGAGATAATAATCGTTTCTGAAGCGTTGTGCTTCTAAGCCACATTCTTATCCGCCTCATGGCAGAAAAACTTCTCTCACAGCCGATGGAGCTCACTGCCCGTGCAGAAATTTGGGGGCCGGGTTGAAATTCCGAACTTTGAATGCTCCAACGGTTTAACATTCCTAATTTTAATGTTCCGAAACTACAAGTTTCGTAAAGATAATGCCAGCGAAAGTCTACACAGTTGACTATAAATGATGCAGAACGGTACGAGTAGCGATAGAAAAAGGATACAAATATGCTTTTTTATACGAGGTAATTTTCAGAAATAGTATGAAGAAAATGAATGCTTTATTTGAGCGACCAGTAATACGATATACAAAACTCCGAATATGTCATATTAAGCATGCCACAAAATTCAGAAATTTGTATCATAAAAAACGAGCTATATCAGAAAGTTTAAATATAATAACAGCTAATAAGAGATTCGTCAGGTTCACGAAAGTTTTGGACGCCGGAAATCATAGCTTCGATCATCCAGTTTCCGAAAACTGAAGTTTAGATAGTGTACGATTCCGATAAAGAACGTTCAGAACGTTCAAAATTCTGAATACTCACACCTAAAGCAGATAGAAAGTTAGGCTAACGCGTTTCGATGGCAGCACCACCACTTATTTTGACGATGTTCAGATTTTCGGAGTTTTGGTCTTTCGGAGTAGTATTCTTTCGGAGTTTTGATCTTTCGTGGTAGAATTTTTTCAGATTTCTGATTATCCTTCACGTTTTATGGTGAATATATAATGTAAGGATGTTTAGCTATCGATGATTCTTATCGATATTCTTATTTTCGAAAATTTTCCCTGTACAAACCTTCGCCATTCAGGAACTCGAATTTCTAACACTACAACTTTTCGGAACTGTGGACTCTCTAATTATGGGAAGTTGATACTTGTTTTATGGGCTGTGTTTTCATGTCTACGCTTTATTAGTCGGTCCCATGATTATTGTCATTTAATTCCTTAGTGTACTATTATTTTCGGTTATATGATAATTCTGTTTACAACATTTTGGAATTATACATTTCCAGAAGTATTGAGTACTAGCTAATAAATTCGGAATTTTGAGCGTTCTGATCATTTAAAGTTCAGAATTTCAACCCGGCCCCGAAATTTGTTGTGGGATCCCCAGTTCCTACTACATCCTTATAGGGATTTCATAGGGACGCCGCACGTAGGGAGTCCACATTGGAATCCAAGTGCATTCCGCGGTATTTTCCGAAAGACGTCATTTGAGAATTTTTACTTGAAATTGTCAATTTGTTCGGTTTCCCAAAAAAAATATTCCTTCATGATCCCGTGCACAAATTTGTTGCGGGGAGTCCCAAGATGCACCCACATCTCTACCCGTGCAGAAATTGTCATAGGAGTCTAATCGGATTCCTATACTAAAACGTCATGTTTGTACATTAGATTTCGATCGGGATTGCCCATTGGAATCCAATTTACGTATCCAATTTGAATCGTAGAGGATTGCCACATTATTTAACAAAATCCGATACGATTCTTTGTGGATTCCATCGCATTCTGTACGTTGAATTTTCTAAATAAAATATATAGATATACAAACTGAGTGGAACTTAAAAGTATAAATCTTATTCTAAGAAAAGTATATCTTCAAAATCAATTTGGATCGCATCACTGACGAACCATTGTAATTATCATTTGTTATTGATATTGTATTCCATCACGTCGAGTTTTTCTCGTGACTTCCCGAGTCGAAAAATAAAAGTCTTATTTTCCGGCGTGTTTTCGGTCTAGACCGAATTCACGTCGAAAACCGGCCGGAATAGCGAACCATTCCGGCCAGGCTTTGCAGGCCGAAAACACGCCTGAACTCTGGATTTCGGTTTCTCCGTCAGCCTGCTTTCTCGGGCCGAAAACACGCTGAAACTTACGATTTCGGCCTCTTCATCAGCCCGCTTGCTCGGGCCGAAAACACGCAGAAATCTGGAATTTCGGTCTCCCCATCGAGTATCAATATTTGGTAATATAATGAGTGATAATTAGTGCAATTCGATCTTGCTTCCTCTTAAATCTTTACGATAATAAAGAAGATCCTTTTCACCGTGTTTTTTTATTCAAAATAATGGATTTATACAGAGCCTTGAGTAAATTGGTTGGGAGTTAAAGTGATGTAAAATTTGAGCTTTGATTAGCTGAATTCTGCCAATTGTTGAACTGTTCTTGTGAGTTCGATTGATAATGAGGAGCCTGTAACCTGCGACGTCGATCAGTAGACCGAAAAAATGAGTATTTGCATATTTTCGGCCTGAGCAGAACGCTGACTGATGTAAGCTGAAATCCCAAGTTTCGGCGTACTTTCAGCCTGCAACCCGTTAGGCCGATCAACACGCCGGAACTAAGTTCCGGCGTTTTTTTCCGGTGCATTTTCAGTACGTTCCGGTTTATAAGTCGTCTGAATTATTACGATTTTAAAAGATTCGCCGTTTTTTCGGTCTAAGTCGCCAACCGTAGGCCAACTTTTACAATTTCGGCCGAATCGAATAAAGTTTTCGGCCTTAGTTTTCGACTCGGGTTTTCACATATTTTCGATTCGAGTGTGGCAAGAATTTTCAAACGGCGGTCATTGAGTAAAAGTTCAGAATCCAATTGGATCTCAATGTGGACTCTCTACGTGCGGCGTCCCTATCAAATTCCTATAGAGATGTGACAGCATCTGGGAACTCCAGAACAAATTTCTGCACGAGACTCATCATTTTTCGACAGTTACATGTTCGAAATGGGAGTTTGAAGTAAAGATTTTTCTTCATGATTGTTCACGCACAAGACTCACCGCAAACTACTCATCCTTAGACTCATTTCATTCTTCGTCCCAATTTTTTTTTAAGCGTTCGCATTCAACACAGTGAGCAAAAAGAATTTCTTATTACAGCAAATACAAACAACCATTTCGGGCAGTTCCGTCTTCATAATATAAAACAATTTATTAATTGCAATAGCTACAGCAAAACTTTGGATCATTTAATTACTTTTTTCCTGCGATCGTATCAGATTTTATTACCTGGTACGTAGATAAAAAAATATGCATACACTTACACTGCACGCATAAAAGTAATGGCAGGAACGAAAATTATATTATCGATGAAATGCAAATTTTTCATTGAATGGCCCATCATTTTCCTCAAGTATTCTCTATCTGATGCATGCATATACATAATAACGATTTGCAAGAGAAGTGAGCGGAGCAAAGCGATTCCCACGTTTGTTTGCTCCGTATTATGAGTGTTATATCAGCATAATTTCTCTCTTTATGATTGATGCACAGCCGTGTTATACCGTAGAAGCCCAAACGCGTATAATTATGAGGAAGACTCACATACCACAGCTCTCTGATGAATTCCGGCAACGTTTTCTCGTATTATATATACCAACGATCGTTTTACTCATGAGCCATGTAAGTATAAACTCGTTTGTTTTTACAACGGTATATACTCAAGTCCACCATTGGCATTCCTGTCAATTTCATTTTCTTACGAGATAATAGTACGTTGCTTTCTTACAGGAAGTCTCGGAGAGAAGAATTTTGACTTCGGTTAATGCATAATATTTTAAACTGTGACGCATTGTCGAAATTGTCGAAGCGGACGACGGACGAACCGGGCCGAATTTCTCGATCCCCGGTATCCGCCTTCACCTTTCGAAACTCACGATTATACGAACATCGTGCTCTGTGTAATTTGTCTCTTACCACGTGACGATTTCACTCGTCACAGCCTTTTGCTATTAAGAATCGCAATAACGTCCTGTGCACTTTTTGTCAATTAATTCTGTATAGAAATGGTTTAGTTATTTATTCTCTCGGAATATTTTTGGTCTGGTAAACGGAGTATTACTTTGGAATGTGAAATCATGTTAATTACGAGCATGCGTTTATACGCTTATAAATTCTTCGCTATTTTTTAATCTTATAGTACGCATAAACTTATGTTTATGCATATAAGTATATATGGGGCATTCCACGCCAAATCGATCACTTTCTGGCCCGACCCCGTTCGATTTAGCTGAAACTTTAATATGTTATTGTTTTCATCTTAAAACGCTTGTGTCATTTTTTTCAAATTTTTTTTACATAATCACAAATACGTAGTGAATTTTTGAAAAAATCGCCCGTTTTTTTTTACAAATGCTCAATAACTTTCTGAAGAATAGACCGATTACGATCTTTTTTTTATAATTCTTCGTTTTGAAATGTTCTTTCTGAAAAAAATATTTGAAAAATATTCAGACATGATTTTTCAGTTTTATTGTAAAAAAAATGCGATTCTTTCAAAGAACGCCACGTTTGATTTTTTATTTTTTTTTGTGAAAAAAACATGATAAATTTAGCACTTTTTGCCGCTAGACTCATCGTGGTAAGATTTTTTTTCTATTTTTTTCTAAATTGAAAAAAATTTTATTCTTAATTTTTTCCAAATATAGCTGTTTCCTATGATGCAATAATGTCTTTAATAAATTCTATGGTTTTCTAAAAAAAATCCAGTGTACCATTTCAAGGGGTTCAAGGGATCACAATTTATGTAAATTATTCAAATGTCACAGAAATGAATAAATTCATCATTAATTACTGTTAAACAATTAATTGAATAACTATTTACTTCATTCCCCATTAATTAATCCATTTAAAAATAATTTAACATAATTGGAAAACTTTTTAAGTGAGTTAATATTGTATACAAAGTATTGAGTATGATAGAATTAACCATTTAAATTATTATATCATCATAGAAAACCGCTATAGTTGGAAAAAATTAAGAATAAAAATTTTCAATTTAGAAAAAAAATAAAAAGAAAGATCTTACCTCCATGGGTCTAACGGCAAAAAATTCTAAATTTATCACATTTTTTTTCCATAAAAAAATCAATCAAAAATGGCATTCTTTGAAAAAATCGCGTTTTTTAACAAAAAAGCTAAAAAATCATGTCGAAGATGACTGAATATTTTTAAAATATATTTTTTTTCATAACAAAAATTTCAAAACGAATAATTAAAAAAAGAACATCTTAATCGGTCCATTTTTCATAAAGTTATGAGCATTCGAAAAAAAGGGCATTTTTTTAAAAATTCACTACGTATTGGTGTATATGTAAAAAAAATTGAAAGAAATCACACAAGCGTTTTAAGATGAAAACAATATGAAAGTTTCAGCTAAATCGAAAGGGGTCGGGCCGGAACGTGGTCGATTTGGCGTGGAATGCCCCATATGCATTATGTTAGATAAATATAAATATAGATCTAATACATAAAATATTAAATACGAAGTTATATGAATATAAACATATAAATATATTATATAAACCGATACTAACGAACCTAAAAAAGTTAGATTAGATTAGCAAAGAGCTGGTAGGTAGTGATAGGAAAAGGTTCATATGGGAAGGGTAGTACGTAAAAACCCGCAAGGGTATACATTGGAACTTAGGAAATAATAATTTCGAGCAACCGTCTTCTCCACACCATAACGCGACCATCTGAACCGAAGATACTAAATTTACTCTCATCACTGAACATAACGGAATTCCAGAAACTAATTGGCTTATTGACATTTTCTTTTGTGAAATCCATCGTGGATCATGTTCTCCATGTAACAGGTCTTAGGCCAGGCCCTGATCTGCCGTTTCCTTTTTCGGGAACTAGCGAGGAAAGGGATCAATGAATCGCCGCGAAATGATGGGAAAAGTGATATACTGACAGGGCCATGAGGAATGAACCGGTATCCGGATAGAGTAATGATCAGGTACTGGAAAAGAGCGCTTTTCGCGATATACCCGAGTAAAATAAATAGTATCAGGTCTTACTGATACTTATTATTTCACAAGTATCACAAATTCATAAGCGAATGTACACCCTGTGAATACATCATTTCTGTTTGTGATATAGCAACGGGTCGAAGTTTTATCGTTGTAGGACGATACCCTTATTACGCGAAGCTCTTCGCTCGAATCCACCCACCTGGCGGATTGTTGGCGAAATCCATACGGGTAATGTCTACCCGGCCAAAACATTGATATATCCTGACAAAGTGAAGTCAATTTGAACAGCACGAAGCACCTCCTTTACTTTTTTGTTTTATCAAATAATTTGGCTATTCGTTTTGTTCAAATTAATACTTGTTGTATCATTATTTATGGTGACCATTTTTATCCTCGTAGATTATCGATAAAATATGCTTATAATGGTGAATAGAATAACAACAGATGTATTAGTTTCAACCTGATCAATTATAAGCATCTTTGATGGAGTAAAAAGCGAAGCAGCTTTAGAGAGTTCTTAAAGCTTCACTTTTCAGGAAATGTTAATGTTCTGACCGGCTAAACATTACGTGAAAGTGTACTTGCTCGCAATGTCTTTCAGCCAGAACATTGCACTTTCCAACCCAAACAAACATAGATCGTAGGCCATGAAAAACGATTTTCTGATCTTTCTGGTCTGTTCCGTGACAGGGCCCGGTCAGGTGAATCGGACGAGGCAAATAATGTTCATAATCATAAATAGATCAATTGTCAGGCATTGAGCGACATAAGTGGATAAAGTTGCCACAGAACGCGTGATTTGTAAAATACACTATAATAGCAAATCCTTTAGGTATTTAGTTACGCCAGAAGGGGTTCATGTACTCGCTAAACGATGCATGTATAATAAAATTATGCAGATGTTACGACTTGATTTCAGAGTGTAACACGACCAGTCAAGCTTCACTCCGTTTTATACCCATAATCGTCAGTGAAGTAACATTTCTTCTTATCTCGCCTAATCTCTGTTTTACATGTACGTACACACAATACTGTACAGTTCTCGTCTCAAGTTCTTTGAATACACGAGTAGTTCCTCGCGAAGACTAACTTCCAGGCCTTTCTCTCGATGTTAGATCCGGAAATTCATCGCACCGCCGTTCATGGCGGTGCAAGAAGTTGATACTGAAAAGAAATTCTCCCTAAAGAACATTTATCTGGTCGCTGCTTTTCGACGGACTTTAGGAGCGTTATTTTTATAGTGCTGACGATTATATATATATATATTGCGCAATGTTTATTTTCACAACACCATCCTAGATTTTGGTCCCACGATCTCTGTTTTCCTCTTGGGGATTACATTGCGTTCCAATAAATAGCAAGACCCCGGCATTAGCCGGGAAAAAAGCGTGGTGTGCACATTCGTGTGAATTTGTCAGTTAGCGAAAAAAAAGCCTGTGTAGAAATTTGAGCCGAAAACAAAAGTACTGCCCCTTATCTGCCTTCCCTAGATGAGGTCATGGTCAGGTTGTCCAACGTGGATCAGGTTCGCTATGTAAAAGGCCAGGCCCTGAGCCGCCGTTCTCTTTTTTGGGAACTGATCAGGGACTGACGAGGAAAATGATCAGAAAATTGGCGCCAAATGACGAGAAAGGTGATAGTATACTGACAGGGCCATGATGAATAAATCGGTGGACGGATAGAGTATTGATCAGGTACTGGAAAACATCTTTCGGCGATATACTTGAGTAAAATAATTAATATTAGGTCTTACTAATAGTTATTATTTCACAAGTATCACAGAATCATAAGCGGATGATTGCTATGCACGCTGTGAGCATAGCACTTCTGTTCGTGATATAACAACGGGTCGAAGTTTTATCGTTGTAGGACAGCGCCTTGGTTACGCGAAGCTCTCTGCTCGAAGCCACCTGGCGGATTGTTGGCGAAATAACCACCTCCTTTACTTTTTTGTCTTGTCAAATAATTTAGTTATTCGTTATGTTCAAATTACTACTTATTGTAATACTATTATCTATGGTAAGCATTTTTATTTTCGTAGATTATCATCGATGAAAAAAAAAGTTTATAATGGTGAATAGAATTACAATAGATGTATTAGTTTCATCCTAATCAATTATCAACAACTTTGATGGGGTTAAAAGTAAAGCAGCTTTAGACAGTTCTTAAATCTCCTCTTTTCAGGAAATATCAATGTTCTGGCCGGCTATACATTACGTGAAAGTGTACTTGATCGCAATGCATTTCAGCCAAAACATTGAAATTTCCAAACAAAGAGGGTAATCCATAAAAAAAAACGATTTGTGATCTTTCTGGTCTGTTCCATCAAAGGGCCCGGTCAAATGAATCGGATGAGGCAAGCTTGGCCAGGGCCCGACGCAAAGTCGGGAATGCCCGGTCACGTTTCCGCGCGGGAAATGCTGGAAATCTGGATTTATAGATGCAGGGAGACATGCAGTACTGGACGAAATGAAGTACTGAAAGGGCAATGCAAAGTAAATTCTACAGTGCATATTCCATTTTGTCCAGTATATTATTTTGTATCGAAATTTATGCGAAATTTTAAATTACTTTTGTGAAAATGATAGTCAAATTTATATCCTGACTGACGGAGGCTTGAATGATTTTCACACCTAATAGTCTCATTGCCAAAAAGCGATTTATAAGTCCAAAGGCCGTTATATTTTTTTTTACTGCGACTGGATCGCGTACAACCAAAAACCACTATTCCGATGTTAGTTGTAATGAGATCGCAATTTATCTGCATGCCACGTTGGAACTTTGGCCAAGGGCCCTCAATTTATGAACATAACATGCCAAAAGAATCTGAATAAATGAGATATAAAATGTATATTTTTTTCAATATTTAAAATTTTTCATCGTATTACGTTCTATTTTTGGCTCTTTTAATGCAAAAAAGGAAAAAAAGCATTAACGGTAATACAAAGTGCGAAGACAGGAAAACATACAGGTATGATCTGCGTGGCGATAAATCGAAATTGAAATAAAGTTGCATTTTTGCGGTTGAATTGAAGAAAACTCACCTTCTCCGATCGATGAGAGAACGACGAAAACCCAAAGGAAGAGCACCGGTATTCGTGTTTTCTGTAAAGATAAGAAAAAATCCATTTAAACGCATATACATCTACTGTGTAATTGCTTAAGGAGGGAAATACATGTAGACGATGAAAAAATAGCCAATTGTGATAGTTTTTTTTTTTGGAAAGCAACAAAACGTTTTACATTTATGAAACTTTAGGCCCAATTTATTACATAATTAAACTGTTTATATAAATGTTTAAAGTGAAACTCCTTGGGGCGCGTTGAGAGTAAAATTTCAAGGCCGCGACAGGAAAAAACCGTCACGCCGCGTGACGCGTAAGAAACGAAAGATATAACTTTGGGAGAGAGAGAGAGAGAGAGAGAGAGAGAGAGAGAGAGAGAGAGAGAGAGAGAGAGAGAGAGAATGAGAGCGAGTTATAAGCCGTATAGCCCATAAACATGTAGCGTTCGTTTTCATTGTCTCCGCTTCGTGCGGTTCTTCGCTTCCTCCCTCCTAGCGTAGCCGGACGAACATATGTATATTTAATATGTGTGTCCGCTAAGAAAGGAGCAAGAGCGAGACAGATCGAGTCCAAGAAATGAGAGAGACAGGGTTACGCGCATGCACGTTCTGCTAGAAAGTGTGATGGTCAGTTGTGAGCGTCCTGCGTCCTGTGCCGCTTATCGAAATTCGCAATATTAATATAAATACAAAATGCAAAATATAATGTTAATTCAACAAGGGGATCCTACAATCCGATATATAAATGTAGAGAATAAGGTGTGTCCGCTAAGAAAGGAGCAAGAGCGAGACAGATCGAGTCCAAGAAATGAGAGAGACAGGGTTACGCGCATGCACGTTCTGCTAGAAAGTGTGATGATCAGTTGTGAGCGTCTTGCGTCCTGTGCCGCTTATCAAAATTCGCAATATTAATATAAAAACAAAATGCAAAATATAATCTTAATTCAACAAGGGGATCCTACAATCCGATATATAAATGTGGAGAATAAGGCTTTGTGTGGGGAGCTCTAATAAAGCGGCCAGAGAAACAATTTCGTCGAATACAACGGTCCGCAAAAATTAATGCGAGCGTACAAAGTTTTTTATATACCACAGCCATGTTTTCCTCGCTTTTTCGTGCGTATAAACGCTACGTAAAAGAGGTATTTTACGTCCTAGGATTTAAAAATTGTGAAACGTCCCTGTACAGCAGCTGTCGCTCGTTAGGTGCTGCCCTCACTCACTAGGTTGAGGAATAATTGTGTACACTGAGGTGTTATTTGCGGGAAGAAACACAACCTCACTTTCACGTGTTACCGCGATAAAGCATCGTCGATCTCGCCGCGACATAAATCATTAACTAAAAAATTAAATAAACAATGAGTGATATTGAAAAATATAGCAACGATGAGTGGCTCCAATGCTCGCCGCCAGATCTAAAGGAAGCCGCGACAAAGACGACACACGAAATATTGCCATAAAAATCAAAAGACCTCGATGAATCGACCTACGACGCATTTGTGTATATGCTGATACATTTCAAAGCTACGTTTGATATCTACGGGGGGCTCTGCCCCCTCTACCCCCGCGCGTGCGATACAGCTTCCATGTGCGATACACCTTACATATGCAACACAGCTACGGCACATGCTTGCAGCCACATTGGCGAAGAAAATCTTCGTCGCTATGCACGAGAGAGCTCCGGACGAATTTGGGAGGTTTCTTATCGCCTGTAGACTTAAACAAAGCCGAGTACATGGGTTTGACTGTTTCGTGGCCTCACGTCATCATCGGGCTAGATGACGACGTGCAAGAGCGATGGCATTAGAACGCTAGATCTCGAAGACGACGGACGCATTTTCCAAAGTTCTCCTTAAGGACATACATTAAAATAGTCCACCGAAACGTTATTCGGACATTATTGTACTGAACTCTCGTACTACGTTATACACATTTTAACACGTTTGCGCGTAATAAATATTGTTAAAAATCGTAACTACGACAATATGTATTTAACAATACAAACGCTCCAAAAATATGGTTTTGGTATATAAATAATCGTGTGCATCGCGGAGACAGGGGCTTTTACCTCTCGCGCGATGTTTGCAGTAATATCGCGCTCGTGGTAAAAGATCCACTTTGTCTCCTTGGTACACAATGTACTATTACGAATTCGCCCTCACGTATATAATTAAAATAGTGATTAAAATAATTATTAAAATAGATCCCATCGCAACTATCACACTTAAAAGTGTCATCTACATTTAAGGGGCCCGTTAGCCGTGGCGATAGTCCTTCAGCTTCTACATAAAGCCGATTTTACACCTGCATTTGATTTTGATGCCGCTACATATATTTTCCTCCCTTAATGTGCCCGTTCGGCCCCGGTTTATTTATGCGTGATCGATCGAGCCAGTGCGGAGTTTACGAATTCATAATCAAGAGTTTCTTGTACACGTGGATCACCCGTAAAATTTCACTTTTATAGTGCGACGAACTTTCTCACTCGTAATAGCGTTGATCTCTCATTAGTCGTCGTAAATTTGCTTCCATGTTTAATTCATGCTATGTCCATACGACACATTTACGTTCCAAGCTACATGAGCACAGTATCGCGATTGGATTGATAAAATCACGTCATTTTGTTTAACGCATTCTCTCAGAAAAATTATTTTTCTATATTTGTTCATGAACCAAAATTGATATTTGAAAATTCACGTATTCTTTAAAATATTCCTTTCACTAACCCGAATATTCAACAGTTAAATGATATTTGTCTAAAATTACGGAAAAATATATCCTAGAATCCCGGTAAAATGTTAAGCCAAGTTACCGAACATTTCTATCTAATAATTTATATATTAAATAACTCTAGATGTCTGACATAAACTGCGCTAAGCAGGTAAAAAATGGTAAAAATCCCACAATGAAAATAAAAACAGGGAGTCACAGAATGTTTACAGAAAATATTAATGATAAAACTTATAAAAATGTAACTAGCAGAAGAATTTTCGTAATCGCGACTTTTCAGAGAACCTGTAAAAATGTCTAAATCTATAAAGTTTATGCGAAAATTTTCATTACAGTTCATCGTTGGGTCTAATGATTGATTGTAACTTATTTTTATTAGGTGCCACTGTAATCTACTCACGATCCAAAAGGACCCTGGTTTTTGCGCCCACAAAATACGGCTCTCCGCGAAAGGAATACCTTAACTTGTTCAAGCACGCAATCTAATGATGAGTTTGAAAAGTTCATTCTAATTCATTTATGCGAGTACTCAAATTATTATTATTATTTGTTAATCCTTTCATTTCTATTACACTATCATTTAGATTTTGTGAACTTAATTTTTGTTGTTATTTTTATTATTTTTATTTATATTTCTTCTATTTCTTTTTGCATGTTTCTTCATATGGACCTGCGGGCGTTTAAGGACCTCTCCCTTTCACTTGTAGGTCGCACTTGCCACTTCACTATTTCCAGTCCCCCATACTGAAAGTCGAAACCCGTTTCCCCCCGATTGTCGCCCATAAATGCTCTTTCCCAGTGGACTGTTGTGGCGCATGTCTTACATAAGGGCACAGGGAATCTGCGAAAAGCCTGTGTTGATGCAGGACCATGCAGACATTTGTCGAGGCGTCCCCTGATCCAGTGTTAGGCAAAGCTTAATTGCTAGGATAACTGAAGATCAACAATTGATTAATTGTTAATTACGAATATAACAATTAACGATTAATTAATTATAATTGTAAAAACTTACGATTAACAATTAGAAACTAATCAATTTTCAATATTTTTGGTGTATTTGATTAAAAACTAACAATTAAAACTGATTATTGTATAGGGCGCTGCGTAAGCCTACAAAACCCAAACAAACACGTCGTATCTGATATCTGTAATGTTAAATAGGTTAATTGTTAGTTTTAATTTTTTCTTAAAACAATTTAAAAAGTTAATTGCAATTGTTTTAATTGCGAGTTACAATTAACATAGATTAATCAAAATAAATTAATTGCAACATGCAATTAATAGTTAACTCCAATTACTTTTTTAGTCCATTAATGAATTGATTGAAGATTTAATTGATTAACGCCCAACACTGCCCTGATTCTACCTCATCCCCATAGGGATGTGATTGGGACGCCGCAACGTACGGAGCCCACATTGGAATCCAAGTAGATTCCGCGCTATTTTCCGATCGATGTCGTTTGTGATTTTTTAATTTGAAATCCTCCAACAGGATTTGTTAAATCTCCCAAGAAAAATATCCTTTAGTCATCCCGTGCACGAATTTGTTGGAGAGCCTCAAGATTCACCCGCAACTCTATAGGAATTTGTTAGGGACACCGCACATAGGGAATCCTCATTGGGATTCAATTGGATTTTGCACTTTTCTCGGATGAACGCCGTTTGAGAATTCTTACCACGTTCGAAACGAAAATATGTGGATGAAATGTTACGAAAAAACTCGGTGTGTTGAATCATAACCTGGACGCTTTGCGAGCGTGCACGTGTGTAGTGATATTATGACAAAATGCAGTAATATAAATAACAAGCAATAATTACAGTGGATTTTTGGTGATGTGATTCAAATACGTTTTTAAGATATACTTTTATCAGCGATTTATACTTTTTCAAGATAAAATTTACACTTTTTAAGATCGACTCATTTTGTATATTTATATGTTTTGTTTAGAAAACTGAATCTACAGAATAGGTTCCATTAAGGAGTTACGTGGGTTTGAAAATTAAAAAAAATCCGTTTTTTCAATTTTATTATCTAATAGTACAATATGTCTAGAATATTCTCCCAAAGTTTTAAGTCAATCGGAGTAAAAGTCTAGGAGAGCGAGCCTTTGGGAATTCCCCCTGTTGGGAAAGATCGGCCGGGAGCGACGCAGGCATACGCATTTTTCCTCAAAACACTATTTTTGAAGTCGGTGGACACGATTGCTCAACAACTAATGCACCGATCTTATTGAAATTTTGCACACTTCTTCAAAATAGCATTGACTAGTGATTGGACGAAGGTTTTTCTTTTTTTGATTACAACTAATTTGACAAGGCTATACGTAGTGTAAATTGTACCAAAAATTGAACTATTTTGCATACAGCTCTGCCAAAAATTCAAATTTCAATTTTTTTAAAATCCTTCGTTTAATCACGACCTATACTTATCTACTAACAAAAAAAAATGGTTTTTTAATTCCAGATAAAGCTATCATGAGTTATCCTGACCACCACGAGGACACTTTTTTTTTTAGGGGGCTCTGGAAACCAGGTTCCACCGGCTGAATTTCCCAAATTTTTGGATGAATTTTCTTTTTTATATTGTTGAAATGTTGATCTTTTATGTGCTTAACATTTTGAATAAAATAATTTATATATTATAATAAAAAAAATAGAGAAAATAAGCTTTTTTGGCTTCGAAACCCACGAACCCCTTAAGAATCGTATGGGATTCCGTTTGATTATGTGGGAATGCTTGAAGGAGTTTCGGGACAAATGACAAAATGCTACCATTTGATTCAACCTGATACAGTAGATTCTTTGTCATATACTGAATGCACCCTTCTCATGTTAACCATTTGCGATCGGCAGATCGCAAAGGGTTAAAATCGCTTTTGCGAGTACCAGCAGGTCGGAGCAAATCTACGACGATTTAAAAATCGTCTCCACTACGGGGACACCGACTTCTACGGCGATTTAAAAATGTCCCCGCTACGGGGACACCGACCGCAAAGGGTTAAATCGATCGTCTGCACCATTTCCATAAAATTTACAATTGAAAAAAAAAAACACTTTTTAACATAGGGAGATGCCTAAAGTCACCACTGATCGGCACTTTTATACAGGAAATAGTGTGAAAAAATGTCGAGAATGTGTCAAACCATTCATTACATTACGACAATTATGTCGGTCAAAAATTAAATAATCCTTCTACACCGTTCATTAATTATTGACATTTTTGTAGTAGAAAACGGTCAGATTTTCCTCCACTGATGAAACGTAGCGGCGAAGTGTGGCAACATCGCATGAGTGCTAGATAGCGCGTGTGTTTGAATACCACTAATCGCCGTGGAGCGACTATACGTTCAACGAAAGGCAGTTTTAAAGAGAAGTGATATATTTTATTTTTCACACTTGACATTTATCGTTCAAGATTGATTCGGTTTGATAAGGAAATCTTAATGTTTTTTTTTTTTCAATGGATTGTGTGAGTTGTTGCGATCGCTGATGCTCGCAGTAACAGAATAAGTGTCGCCAAAAGTATTTAGCCGAATTTCGTAGGTGTGTTCACCATAAAAACTCAACGAAACTGCCTCCCATCTGGGAGTCGACGTGCCATTGCACGGCTGATTACCCATCCAGTCACAGGCCCAAGCCAATGCTGCTTGACACGTGAGAGCAACGCATCCGGACACCTACCGAGCATCTAGTATAGTTGGTTAATTTCTTCATTCCATCTCAATCGATTTATTCACCCGAGAATTATTTACTTTAATGAATCATACCCAAATTTTCGTTTTTTTTTTGCATACACCAACTCATTAAGGGACAACACCACTGTGACGGCTTCAAAAAATCGATTTTTTGTAAACCATCTAGAAAAATCTAAAATACATTTAAGAATAAGATGCCGTTGGACCCAGGTCGAAAAAATAATTATTTTCGGAGATATTGAATATTTAGTGGAGCGGTGCAGCGCTCCGTGACGCTCGGGGTCCCGCGCAGCCGCCTCTTCATGAGGAAGTATTGGAGGCAATTACGCCAGTCTTCGAAAATTTGAGCAGAGACGATTTGCTGCAGCGTTGTTTGGGCGGCTTCACGCAAAACAACAACGAAAGCTACAACAAATCAGTTTGGGCAATAGCCCCCAAGTGTCAGTCCGGGAGCAAAAAAATCGTCGATATTGCAGCTGATATCGCGGTATTATTATTCAATGATGGCCTGAGAAGCCTCATGAAAGTTTTGGAGACGTTGGGGATAACTATCGGCCCAAATTGTTTCAATTTTTGCGTTGAAACCGACGCAGCGCGGATCGAGCTGGCGGAGCGCTCGCTCACAGACGCTGCAATAGAGGCAAGAAGAGCCTCTACAAGTTCGAGAAAAGATGCTAGGGACAATAATTTGCTTCTTGAAGGCCAGCTATATGGTGCCGGCATCGCTGATTAAAGGTAAAGATTTTTTTTCCCAATTTATCGCATAAATTAACAAACCTAAAACTTTGAACGCGTTTTTCTCAAAACCACTTTTTTGAGTGCGGCACGCAGCAGAACTCGAGCAATTTTTATCCGATCGACTTCAAATTTGGACTGCATCAATAAAACTAGATTATCTAAAGAAGTACATAGGATTTTTTCGACATCTCAATAATAAAAAAAGTTATAGCCTATTTTCGACGAGAAATTTTGCTCAAAAATCGTCCTTTAATTTCAAAAGCGTGCCTATTTTTTAAAAATCAATATTTTTTCTAATCCCTATGTACTTCTCTTCAAAATATCATATTATTAACGAAAACACTCGGTATTTTTTTTCAGATCGACTTTGAAGAGAGTTCTGCTGCGTGCCGCGAACCACTGCAGAGGCAACAGTACCTGACGCGGGAGCTTCCCCAGCGTCACCATGGGGTGTGAAAAATTTGAAATTTTTTTTTATGTATCTTCAATAAACTACGAACAAAACAAAAAAAAAATTTCGAATATCTCTTTTTTTTCCCACAAAAAAAAATTCTTGAAAAATGGCAAAAAAACAGGAGGTCACAGTGGTGTTCTGCCTTAAGGTATTTTTTCCCTGTATATCTTTATCTTCATTGTAATAAAATCCTCAATTGATTAGTTCAATATATCCTTTTTACAATTTTTATCGACTGACTGAAGCACATATTTGTATAGTCCAATATTTCGTTCGTTGGAAGGTTTTCTTTTCATTTATATAGGTGGTACGTAATTGATCAATTTAATTTGTTCTTTGTGCCATTTTTTTTTGCTTACTTTCCATTTTCGCCCACGATGAAGCGATCTCGATAAGTAGGCGTCACTGAATTGCACAAGACATTCGGTCACGTCCGTTAGTCGTACTGGCAACTTAGATAGTGCTCTTTCGCTCGCCTTCAGGAAACGACACGCCTCGTACACATCGTTGCAACTTCCGATGTTTCATACATTGGCGTATTCGAAAGGGATAAAGTGTACGTGTATTATATGTTTATAACGCTGTTTTTATCGTTGAATGTCGAATTCCCTATTTCCGTTCATTATTCACGTAATCATCTTCTCATTTATGATAAATGATGAGTTTCTTGATTACCGAGTACATGGCGAGGTACAGGGTTCGTCGTGTTAAAATATTGATACAGTGAAACTTCAGTTGCATGATTTCAAGGGGTACGGTAACTATGACGTATAAGGTGAATAATGTAGGAGTGAAATGTAGTATGTATCTGAAATTCTTAAGCATTTGAAAATGGCGATTGGTGCATAATTCGCGATGTTTTTTTTTTTTTTTAAATATCAGTACCTCTATCATGCTAATGTTCGGTTTTTCAATTGAAAATTTGATTGGTAGTAACCGAGTAATGAGTCAAATCAAATTTTTTAATTTTTGTTTACAATTTTTATTTAATGCCAGTTTGTAACATTAAGGGGGGAAGGGGGAACCCTTTATAATTCTCAAAAAATCAATTTTTCTTCACATATTTCAAAAGTATAATATATTGAGAGTATACTGGAAAATCGAAGAACCAATGTTATAGCATATAGTCGAGAGTGCGCCGGGACCGCATGCTGTGAACTAGGGAAACGTTAAACGCGATTATCTCGAAACTGCATTTTCAAAAATTGCTCATGTTATAGCTCAAAAAGTTATTAATCGATCCGACTGAAATTTTGGGAGGTTTCTCACTATAACATTATCGGAAGGATATACCTAAAGTTTGAAGGTTTCGCGTAAATAAGTTACCTTTTTGAGGTAAAAATTGTCGAGAAATTGGTCAAAAATATGAAAATTTGATTAAAAAGCCGACATAATTTTTAATTTTATACTTTTTTTATATTTTTATAGGTATATCCTTCCCCTACACATGTCAATAATCGAAAAATATTTTCGAATTTTGTTTCAGATAAAAAGACAAAATCAGAAAAATCGACCACTTTTCGATAACAATCAAAATACGCCTAAAGGAACACCTTATAACGCCATTTCGTTCCGTTGAAAAAAAAACATATTTTTAAAACTTGAAAGTTGTAATAAGATAATGTCAACATTTTTAAATGATGCGATTATTTTATTACCTTTAACAAAATTCCTGAAAAATGACTTATTTTCGGGCATCTAAAGGGTTTTTCCTTAAGGGGTTACGTGGGTTTTGAAGCCAAAAAAAGCATATTTTCTCTTTTTTTTAAAATATAATATATAAATTATTTTATTCAAAATGTTAAGCACATAAAAGAGCAAAATTTGGGAAATTCAGCCGGTGGGACCTGGTTTCCGGAAACCCCTTAAAAAAAGTGTCCTCGTGGTGGTCAGGATAACTCATGATAGCTTTATCTGAAATTAAAAAACCAATTTTGTTCTGTTAGTAGATAAATATAGCTCGTGATTGAACAAAGGATTAAAAAAAAAATTTAATTTGAATTTTTGGCAGCGTTGTATGCAAAATCGTTCAATTTTTGGAACAATTTACACTACGTATAGCCTTGTAAAATTAGTTGTAATCGAAAAAAAAACCTTCGTTCCTTCACTAGTCACTGCTATTTTGAAGAAGTGTCAAAAATTTCAATAAGATCGATGTATTAGTTTTTGAGAAATCGTGTCTACCGACTTCAAAAATAGTGTTTTGAGATAAATACGTATACCTGTCCTCTCTCCTAGGCTTTTACTCCAATTGACTTAAAACTTTGGAAGAATATTCTAGGCATATTGTACGATTAGATAAAAAAATTAAAAAAATGGATTTTTTGAGATTTTCAAACCCACGTAACGGCTCAAAGCTTTGACGTTTTAGACTAGTAAATAACAGACATGTCGTATTAATAGGAGATATTTGATGACAGTTAAGTACATGCATACATAGTACGATTCAAGAGTTTCACAGTGGAAAAAATCAAGGTGTTTTATAAAAATTGGGATAAACTTCCGAAAACTCCCGAAATTTGGCATACACCTTCATTTTAATGTTAAAAGACTTGCCTTAAAAGGATTTTTGGCGACTTGCAGTATTTTCAGAAAAATCGACATTTTAGAAGTTGCTACTTCAGCCGCCGAGAATATCTATCTTTATTTGAAATCAGTGTTGCCAGTCCAAGATTTTATCCCGTAATAGACGACGGCAAGAAAACCCTTCCCCCTCTCCTCGTTTGTTACGTTTTAGTAAACGTTACAAACGAAGAGAGGGGGAAGGGTGCACGGAATACTGATGTATGATGTATATGTACATATTTATGCGGTTTTGGGATCGATTTTTCGATGAATAAAAAACAAAAATTTATAATGACATCGGGTTTTTATTTTTTTAAACATAGTTTATCACAATGGCATAGTTGCAACTCTTAATTCTTAACGTCTATAATAAAAAGATAATTATTTATATAAAATAAAGCTGGAAAATTGAATAACAAATATTAATGGATAGATAAGCTACGTTTAATACCCCAAGGGGAAATTCTTACACTCAGACCTGGAAGGATAATCTCACGAAGAGAATAAGACCTCGCAAATTTAATTTGCTTCATCGGTGCAACCTTGACTTTACGAGGAGTTAAAAATAGAGCAATATTTGCCGCAGTTAACTGGACAACAAACAAATTATTTTAAGCACGAAAATATTTAATTATTTTTGCATTTTTTGAGCAATAGTTTTTGCAAAGTTTCAAAATTTTATTTGTATCATTCCATCATAATCAGTGCCGGCCAGAGACTAGTTTTAGGATGAAGCGAGATCTAAATATGATGCCCCCCTCTGCTTGCCCTTAATATATTTTATATACTACGCCATGTTTTCCTCGCTTTTTTGTGCGTGTAAGCGCGACCGAAAGTAGGTCTCTTAGGGTCTAGGCCCTAAAAATATGCGCGCGCACATTTCTCACGTTCGCGATCATGGAACGCCATTGCACTTCTGTATTTTTGCATTTGCAAATTTGTTTATGATCTCCTTATTTAACAATGCCAGAGCTATATCATTTCCAATAGAGAGCAGGGCTAGATCAGAAAGCTTATTTTGATGTTGACGAATATCTTATGCACACTTTGGAAAAATTTGAGCTATATTGACCATCCATTTTTTTAGTAATGAAATTGCAAAGTCGAGCATTTTGAGCTAGTGACGCACGTCGTCTTATGGAGACGGTCGACCGGAAGTGCGGTAATCACGGTTTTGCTACTCACGTATCCAACTAAGATCGTTGGAAAACTGAAATTTGATAAATTAGTCATAATAGATATTGTAAAAAATACAAAATTCGCACTTCACCGTGTAGTTCAAACACTACATTATAAAACACTTTCAACTTCCGGTTGAATATTATCATAATGACGAAACAGTACCCATAGACTTGCCAACGTCGGGTGTAACAACTGATTCGTTTGGCGAACATAACCTAGCTCTGTAGTGACAGTTTTCGTTGTCGCCGGCTAGTGACAGCCAATCGCATGCACGATCAGAAGAAAGGGAGCCTTTTATTGGCTGTTGCTAGGTAACGACAACGAAAACGGTCGCTACAGAGTTTCAGAATCTCGGTACTGCTTGGAAATCGTCGTGAAGACTCCAGAGTCGTTGAGGATATAATTTTTGAGTTTTGATTAGTAAATATGCAATAAATAAAATATTTACCACTAATTTGGCATTTTGGGATCGACAATACGAATATTCAACATAAGTTAACATAAATCAGAACACCCGTGGGGTGAAATAAATTTAGTCTCTTTGTTGACCCTGAGGGAGTAGTCGTACCTCCTTAATGTTAAGATCTAAAGGACTGCTTTTGGGCGACCCTCATCATTATCTAAGAACTTCTTCAAACCCATATGATTTCTCGTGATAGTTCCAATCCCAAAATATCGCAATTATGAACATGTGTTAGTCTTTTCTCCAACTTCAGACCCGCTTCCTTCAAATTTTCATCGGTCTTATTCATATCATAGAGGAATTATCAGATCTCATCAATTGTAAAAAGTTGTGAAAAGCGCGTCTCTATTGAGTTTATGGCAGTGTCTATCATCGGATAGAAAACATAGATTCTGAATAACGTTTCTGAAACCGTTGGCGCGTCTTCTTTATTTTCATATGAGCACATGCTCTTCTTTTTCCTTGTGCGGACTATTTCAAACTCCAGACTTAATTCACGCTCAATTTGTATTTGCATCAAATTGTGGTACAATTTTTATTAAATCGTACGAAATTGTGCACTCCACATTTCCACACGCATATCTGAGGTGCCCCGCGCCCGCACCAGTATTCCTAATAGTCGGCGCGTGGCAAAATAAGTAACTTTGAAATTCAATATCTTGAAGACTGCTGCGGTTCGTCAAAAATTATTTTCGGGTTTGTTTTAGAATATCAGTAGGAAGGTCTGTACAAAGTTTCAGCTTGATCGGAGGGGCGGGTGGCGGGGGAGGAGCGTCGAAACCTTATCTCCACACGTTAATGAATAAAATATCGAAAAGCGAGGAAAAAATTCGGAAATATTTTTTTCCTTTATTTCTTTACCACCGAGGCGCCCCCCGAGATCCGGCGCCTGGAGCGACTGCTCTGTTCGCCCTATGGTAGGACCGGCCCCGATCAAAGTGTTATTTTCATAATTTTTTTGGTAACTCGACCCCTTGAGCAATAATTCGAAATATTGGTTAAGAAAGTGATCCTCCAGGCAACTTTACGAATATACAGAGTGTCCGTCTTATCTCTGCCACCCGAAATAACTCGGTAATTATCGACGTCACAAAAAAATGTTCCAGACAAAAGTTGTACGGTGTGAAGGGGGCCATCAAATGCGACCAATTTTTTTCATTTCGGTGGAGGCGCTGTCGCACAGTGAAGGTCACCTTCCTGTCACAACCATCCTGTGGAGCACCTCAAGCCGCATAAAAAACATTAAGGGGTCAAAGTCGTTCAAGGTCATTCAAGGTCAGTATCGATGATACAAATCTAAAGATCTCGGATCACTACCAAATATTTGGTAGTGATCCGAGATATTTAGATTTGTATTTCATTTTAATAGGTATTGCTCAGCATACAACAAACGCGCTCTTGTGGATTTTTTTCTTGCTTCACCGTAACACAGTATCATGTCCACTTTTTCGAATTGCCGGTACATTTTCAAATTATGAATAGCTCTTATCCAAATTCGAAATCAAACTGAACGACAACCTCGATTGAGCTACATACGATACAGATTAACGCGGGTTGGTAAATAAACAGAAGGTATTCGAAGTGTTGCCGACGACTACGATCTCCGATATATCTCATTTCAAGCCAATTTCGAACACCTGTTAAAATGAAATAAAAATCTAAATATCTCGGATCACTACCAAATATTTGGTAGTGATCCGAGATATTTAGATTTGTATCATCGATACAGACCTTGAATGACCTTGAACGACTTTGACCCCCTAATGTTTTTTATGCGGCTTGAGGTGCTCCGCAAGATAGTTGAAAAAAAATGTACTATTTCATTTAAAAAAGTGGAGGTGACCTTCACTGTGCGTCAGCGCCTCCACCGAAATAAAAAAAATTGGTCGCATTTGATGGCCCTCTTCACACCGTACAACTTTTGTCTGGAACATTTTTTTGTGACGTCGATAATTACCGAGTTATTTCGGGTGGCAGAGATAAGAGGGACACCCTGTAAAAGTAAGAAAAAAGATGGCATCGATGCCGTATAACCTCGCGAAAAGCCGGCCACATAACCTCAAACATCGTTTGCGTCGCGACTAGTTACGTTATATTAAATAATTTATTTATATTTTCTTCTATTTTTCTCTATTATATTTTACCTTCTATTTTTTACAAAAATCACAAATTAAGTAAGTACTAAGTACTTTAATAGGTAATTTATCGCCAGCTACGCAGCGAAACGAAACATAAAACGCTTGGTGCGTCCGGTGATTCGGTTTCTGCGGCTACGTGCCTCTCGTACCAGTAATCGGACATTAGATTCGACCGTGGGTACATGCGTGTGGTGGATGTCCCAATTAATGAGACGCTGAAATTATTATATAAAACCTTATTAAAACCGAATTGTGACGACGGTATCAAAAAGTTTGTTCGATTCGCTTTCGATAGGTCACAAGTCTAGTCTAGAAATAGATCAAAATTAAATCCCTATTACTATCACAAATTATCGTAACTCTTTAGCTCTAGCTTTAGCTGGAAAAGTGCATTCGTGACATGACTGACTCGTACTCGTTAATATGATTCGTCAATTATACTACTAAAATTCGTTATTAGTGTACAATTTTCCAGTAATCAATAAATAATTGAAGGCTGAATAGGATACAAGTTTCACTTTTCGTTATCTGTCGATTGTATTTTTAATATAGTGAAATATTCGAACTACTGTCCGAATAGTTGCATCGATCTGAGCATTGGTCCCGTTATTATGAGGATATGGCTCACACGTCCGGTCGGTAAAAATTCTACAGCGAAGTTTTCTCCTAAACGGCTCAGATTTCGGGCAAACAAAGGGAAATGCGCTGTTCGTCTTTCAAGAGAGTGGAAGGTGTTTCTTTTTGTTTTTCCGAAATATCAGCCGCCTCGAAGAATACTGGGAATCTGCAAATCAGCTATCTCACTCGCATTCACGGCCGCTCGGTCGGTGCGACACATGGCCTTAAGGGGGTATCTCTCTCTGGAAACTTCAACAAATCATTTGTTTTTGCATATTGTTATAGTGTAAATTTTCAAGAATATTTCAAGACCAACCGGACCCTGAAATTCTAAAAATTGACGAATTTACACCTATTTTATTGGAACAGTGTGTGTCGGGTTTACCGGGATCCGTCGAGTCGGTTACCTGAGGCAGTTATACACAAACGAAGATCATCATCGAGATCGTGTGCAACATGATCTCGATGATGAGAAAGGACTCTTATATATGGTGCCGGAATCTCTGACTAGCGGCAAGACGACAATATTTCACAAAATCGTGTAAAATATTTACCAAAACATTGAACGCGTTTATCTCGAAACTACATATCTTGACACGGTGGGATTGATATCTTGTGTAACTTTTACACTATTGACTTGAATTTGCACAGTTAGCGTTCAAACAGTAGTCATTTTCGGTTCACGATCGCATTTTTTAATTGGATGAACCATTTGTTAACAACAATGACTTCAGCATGCTGTTTTTTCAAGAGAAAAATGAGGGTTTTTTTTAGAAGCTGTCATTTTTCGTATTTTTCGAAATTTCGAAAAGTCGATCGTGAACGCATAGCCAGTTGGATATATTTGACGAAAAAATTTTTTGTTTTCTTTTCGAATTACATTTGAACCTGGTAGAGATCCTGGCGTTTCGAGCCTCACCGCTGGAGGACTGCAACGTCAACTGCAGCACCACGAACACTTTGAAAGATTTTCTTACGAAAAAATTACATTGTAACCACAAACATGTGTACAATATGCTGGGAAAAAAATAAATTAATTTCAACCAATGTGTTACTAGAAAAAAATTGATCATTCTGAGCCTTCAAATTGGGCTTCCCGAGAGGGATACCCCCTTAACCGCGAAACACGTATAAGTGAAAAACGTAGAAATAAAACTACATTATATTCTTTATAGGCGGAATCTGCTGGGACCAGAGAAATTTTACGTATTAGTGATAAAAACGTATAAACGAGGTTTCACTGTATTTCCATTTTTGTGCTATATATATCACATATTTTGACATATTTGATGATTTTTTTTTACTCGTCTCGTGAGCTTCCGCAACGAAGGCGGATACGACGATTATAACCGTTAAGTCTTTCTCGCTTTTCATTGTCTCGTCGTCGTCAGTTTTATCAATTGCTAATGGAGTCACGTACGAGGAAACGTCTGCGAGGGCACGAACCTACAATACCCAAATTCTCGCCCGTGCCTGCGTGTATTTCATAATTATTTTCGTGAATGAAAATGTATACGTAACACTAAAAAAACTCACGTTTTCGAGGAACACATTCGATGGAGACAATAATTTGAGAAAAAAATTGTTGACCCGCCCACGAGAACTCATGGCAGGTTACATTATTTTTTAATGCGAACGTACGTTCAACGTAAACACGAAAGTTATGGCACTTAACATTTTTTATTCGTCAGATACAGTAGTCAGAGTGGATGAGTGGAGATGACGAGTGTCTGGGGAATACCAAAATTACCAAAAGGTCAGTAGTCTGGAATCGTTCAAAAAACATCAAATAAAAAAAAACGATTTCGGGAAATAAAAATCACGAATGCTGTTTGGATGGTACGGAAATATCATAAAAAGCAGACAAGTGTGACATCCACAGGCTGAGGATTGCCTGTCGTCTGGCATTATCAACTTTATAGATGTATGCGAAATTGTAATTTATTACGGCTATTTATTGAATAAATGTATGTTTGCAATGACGGGATCGACAGATATGTCAATGATGTCATATACCCGATCCGCTTTGTCAACGAAAAGTACAGAATCAGACTTCACAGCGACGTTCTTTTTCCAATGATCGCAATGGGAAAATGTCATTTACCTTGGCAATGTAATTTTCCTCGAACTCATCGAAGTATTGGCATACAGTGTACACGAGTAAATCTATGCGGTAAAATATTTATTAATTGCTAAAATTTGTACAGCGTCGTCGCTTTTATTAAGCACGGAAGAAAGAAAGTAAGAAAGTAAAGAAATGCTTTTCCAGCATTTTCAAAAAACTACTTTTTTAAATGTTTGACTATTATGGTATTTACTTTTTTGCATATAGTGTAATATTGTTGTGCGCGACAAGGTACTCGCAAGGGTTTCGGCGTAATTTAGGTTAAACCGCGTTTTTCTCGAAACTTACTTTAAAACATTTTCAATGTCATTTTTCTAATCTTTGGAAATAATTCCTCTATAGTTCATCGACCCATTTTTAATATTTTTTATTTGGAACATTTTTTATAAACTTTCAAAGCGCCAAATTTGATACAAAAAAGTCATTTATTTCAAAATGTAAAGATGAGTTTTAGATTTGAAATTAAAAAAAAATTGGCTCGCCACACTACAATAATAACAATACTTTGCAATAATCTTCTAGGATTTTACAGATCCATCGACCCAAAGGGGATCATGCAGACTATGAGAACTTGTATTTTCGACAGGGCCTGAACAACGTTCAAGAACATGAATAATTTGTTGTTCAAAACATTTTTTCCCATGTAGATAAGCTACCAGTAAGTATATGGGTATTTTTTTCCACTTTCTTTACGATTCAGCCTTTAAAAAAACCGAAAAACACCGAATTTCGTCCCGGCAGGCCTGACCAAATGAGTAGGGCTGAATTTCCTTTATTGAATAAAATAGCAGCAAGAAATGCCGCTATCTCGATTATTTTGTACCCAGAATGGAGATGTTTTGGAGCTAATCGCCAAACGATCGATTTTGGGTTTGTTTGGGTTATGTAACACCAAACTACCTAACTGAGCGCTCGTGGATACCTGAGCACGCTTGGGAGTCGAGCGGAGAGTCCTTATCATTTATATATTGGGAGTACAAATTAATTCGGTCCGTTTTCAAGAGATGGCTCTGGCTGTTATGAATGTTTCATAGTGACAGCTGATTTCGGTGGTTTCAGAGAGGTTAGACATCTGTCAATAACATTCAGTTTATATCGCTTTGAGTTCCATTAAAAACCTTGTTTTTTACTGTGTTGAATATGTCAAATTTTGTGTTAACTAAGCAGCATTTGCGGGAAGTTTTACTTTTCTGCTTTAATTGGAAGAAAAGTGCAGCTGAAGCGCGTCGAATGCTTGTTGAAGTTTATGGTGATGATGCTCCAACTGATAAATCATGTAGGGAATGGTTTCGGCGCTTTAAGAACGGTGATTTCAGCGTTGAAGACAAGCCTCGCCCTGGACAGCCAAATGAGCCAATGAGCTGCTATAACCTGGCGATTCCATTACGGGCGATCGGTATAGACTACAATTGATTCGTTTGAGCCGTGCATTACGAGAAAAACGGCCGGAATACGAGTAAAGACATGACAAAATTATTCTTCTGCATGACAACGCTCGGACTCATGTCGCAAAAGTCGTAAAAAAATATTTGGAAACGCTCAAATGGGATATTTTACCGCACCCGCCGTATTCTCCGGACATTGCTCCTTCTGATTACCGGTTGTTCCGACGGATGCAGCAGGATTTAGCAAGTCACCGGTTCACTTCTTTCGCAGAAATCGAAAATTGGCTCAAAACTTGGATCGCCTCAAAAGACGAGACTTTTTTTCGAGATGGAATTAGAAAATTGCCTGATAGGTGGGAAAAAGTAGTAGCCAGCGATGGACAATATTTTGATTAATCTATTCATACCTTTTATTTTGAAATAAATAGATTTTTTACCACAAAAAACGGACCGAATTAATTTGTACCCCCAATACATACCGTTAGAAGAAATCCGAATATCGTTTTGAAATTTTCAGGGTCTATTCTTAAGATATTTTGCTAACGATTTATGAAATTGAAAAAAAAAAAACGATTTTTTGAAACATCTAAAGGTTTCGGACATTAAGGCGGGCGCTTTAATGTCCGAAAACAAACCGTTCGAGCTCCAAATGCACATCTTTTTTCGAATATTTTTTCCGAACGAAGCAGAGAAACCACTTGATTATTTAACACGTCATTGCGAACACTATACTCACCGTTTGCTTACTTTTTTATCGGCTTATCACTATTATTTTTGGTCCTACAGCCTTATAACTGGTGTTTCTATTACCAACTGGATAAAGGTTCAACTTGAACATTCAAAATCTTTGCTATGTTGTAAAACTGATTGATTTTTGGACGGTCAATGCATCCTAAATTAATCTCTCGGTGATATAAATTTCAATCACCTACCACCATTTCAATTTTGGTATCGAAACTCCTTAATTCTGGAAAGCGAGCAAGTGAATGGAAAACAAATGTAACAAATGCTGCGACGGCGATGTACGTGAGAAGGAGATATAAAAGGTGTAGCATACTGTACAGTGGAATAAAACTAACTACATTATAGTATACTGGAAAAATTCCAAGCCAAGTTATCGAATTAAAAGAAAGTGTACGCCTTTGAAAATCGTTTAATTAGTAAATTAGGTTTCGTTTCGACCTTTTTATCTACAAACAATTACGTTAAGCATATAGTGCAAAAGTTTTCTCGAATCGTTATTGAAAATTCTAAATAAATCTACTAAATCATTTGTTTAGATTTTGTTTTCGAAAAAATGCCTAGAATTATAAATTGTTTCTGAGAGTGACGAATCGTGCGCAAATGTCGAAGAATTATTTAATTAATAAAACGAGCGACCGATAATTCCATGCCTTGTTGAAACTTAACGAACGAGAGTAATGCAATCAGACCAGAAAATGGATGGCAAGCACTCGTATCGTGAAACTTATGATCAATTACCGATAGTTAGTCTTCGGAGTTGATCGTTAGAATCAAGGAAGAGTTCCCACTGAAAAGAGAGAGAAAAAAGCAGAAAAACTACAACGGAGGTACTGACGTTTAAGGGGCCGTGACACACAACCACTCCTCCATTATGCAACCCTCTTAAGCCTGTGCGATCACATACACGTATACACACGCACACACACACACACACACACACACATATGTATATACGAAGTATATAAAGAGAAAGCACGAAAAAGAGAAAGAAACCAACGCCGGTTCGAAACGACTTTCACGTCGTTGTCGGGCGTTCCGATGCGACTATAGGACTCGCAGAAACGTAACTAAATGTATACAAAAGTTACGCCGACAGTCAAGATTCGATGAACTAATTGTAAAGCCGCGAGATTTAACGTTCTGACCTCGAATTTATCCGGGTTCACGCAATTCAATAAACATGAAGAAGTCACTGAACGTTGATCCTGGACGTGCCCTCAACCTTGCAGCATCTTTATTGCCATGTGTACTTTCAGTTCATATTTTAATTACTTTTACGCGGTTTACATTTTAGCCTGTAAAACTAATGTACAGGGTGTCCAATAGGAAGTTGAATAGTATATCTTATTGAGTGCTTCTTCTCGAGGGGAAAAATTTATAGTAATGCGTATGGAGGGTTTCGTACTAAGTTTGGAACTCATAGAGTTGCCAGCGAAAACACTCTGAAAAGGTAAGAATTTAATATTTATTCATATTCATCTATCACACAACTTGTGTTTCAATTCAATTAAACTGCATTGAAGTAATTTTACGTTAATTTTTGTAGGATAATCGATAACTTCGTGGAGTATGGTACACTCCAGGACCGTAGACACGAGTTGCCAGGTCCATCTGTTACGGTGACTACACCAGAGAAGATCAACGAAGTCGATTTCAGTAAAAGGAATTTATTTGCAATTCTTGGAATCTACGGTAACAGGAGAGAGTTACAAACAGCTTTTGGAAACGAAATTCTTCCCTTATGCAAAAAAGAGGGGACTGGTTAAAATTTTTTACTTCATGCAAGATGGAGCGACGCCGCACCGGACTCATGAGGTGTTTGAAGCTATTCATCGCGTATATGGGACTCGAGTAATCGGTCTGGGGTACCCTAAATTTGCTCAAGGCGGACTAGAATGGCCTCCGTACTCACCGGACCTGAACCCTTGTGATTTTTTCTTGTGGGGTTACATTAAAGATCATTGTTACGCTAAAAACCCCAGCACAGTAGAAGAACTGATCGCGGCCATCCAGGAAGTGGTTCGCGGCATTACGAACGATATGTTGGACACAGTTTTTCACAGTTTTCAAAAGAGAATTGATTTTTGTGCACAATCTAACGGTTCGCACTTCGAAAATATCTATCATTAATCACTGTACTTTTTCGTTATTTTTATAAGATGTAATAAATTGACATAAAAAATATTTGACTGGGTTTTATTTATGTGCGTTTAAAACTGCAGGGTTTCCTCTATTTAAAGCAATTTGGCTTTTCTGATTCTGTGCACGTGTTTTGAAATGACAGCCGATTAGTTTCAGCAACTTCCTATTGGACACCCTGTATTACTATTATTAATGGAATGCGTATAGAATTCCAATCATAAAGATTTCGTGTCATCGATGTTTTTGAAGTCGAGAGATCGAACAGAGGAAGTTCGATTTATCGAGACTGCGCGTTGATTAACTTTTTGGGTGGAGCGCCTCTATGGGCGTGTCTCATAGAGATTCACTGCATTAAGGAGGTTGGAGCGGTCCGGTTGAGACGAATGACGGTTTAAGGCCTTAGGCCACTTTAGAGGCCAATAAAGTTTATATTTTGTGAATTTTTTTTCAGCGAAACCATAAAATAAATCGGAATTACAAAATAGGGGTTTCATTATACACGTAATTGACTATACAAAATTATTTTTTCACAGCGATACATGTCAAAATGGCGACTGTGCAGCATTTTTCCGATGACGCCTTTATTTCTGGAAGGTCAACGGCCGGACCAACAGCTCCTATCATTTTTGAGTTATGATGAGACACTAAACTTTTTTCGATTTTATATAAGAATAGCGATACGTAGGATTTTTTGATATATTGTTTTTTGTCAAAATGGCGTATTTATAAAACAAAATGTATAAAATGCCATGAGAAAATCGTCAGAAAATTGTTTATAAAAAAGGAACTATGCAGTATAATAAAAAAATCCTATGTAGTGCCTCAGAAAATGTAATTTTAAATACACAGTTAAAATTTCAAGTGAATCGGTTGAAATTTGTTTGAGTTTTGAGTCCGGCCCACTTGAAAAGCGTTGTTTTGAGATAAACGCGTTTAAAGTTAGTAGAAAGTCACGACATGAATCAAGAGGGGTTGCACTAGAATTCGACAATCGAGTACTTAGAGATTTTTCACACCCATAATCTTATGGAATATAATTCTATAGGTACTAAGGTACATTTTTAACAAAAAAAAATCAATTTTTGGAAAATCCTAGAGTGGCCTAAGGCCTTAAGAGTTTTTTTCTGCAATAGGCCTAAAAAAATGCATACGCGGTATAGATTTCTTCTGTAGGTGCTATGTTTTCATAAAATATGTAATTAGAGGGGAAAATGATCCATTTTTATGGTTTTATTACGTGAAAAAGAAAAACTGTTGTGTTATTATCACCTTGAAAAAGTATAACATTATTAATGATTATTATAAAAGAGACGTAATCTTTTATCAAACCCGGGTAGTTCAATATTGAATATATTTGGTTTTCAATGGGCAAGATGATTTTTTTTTATTCTAAATGTTTACAAAGGTTTAGTTTACGTTAATTCGTTGTTAAAAATGGTTTATATTGGTGCTAAGTAGCCAAAAAAATACGTGACCCGTAGCGTGAACGTCTTGCCCATCTAACCGCAAGTAAAATTACATACATTAAACGATTTATCGTTTAATGTATGTAATTCTGATGTTTTCTGGAAAAATTTTACATTGGCAGTGATGTTTTGTGGTAAAATTTAAAAAAAATCGTAAAGACTCAGTATAGTCTGGACAATAACATACATATTTTTTTTAAATCCTGGATTGTGGAGTATGCTCCAACCTCCTGCCTAACTTCAATAATGTATTGCTCAACAATCATGCAGATGAATGACTTGACATTTTGCACGGAGTCGTAGCACCTCTTCGCAACTATCCTCAATAAATTTCAGCAAATTTTTACCATTGCATGTTAGCTGAGTAATCTCCTTAAGGTATTACTGGATGGATCATCGGGCAAAAAGTTTTTCCCAAGTGGGCGAATCGTGGGTTTACAAGTCTAGATCATGTCGTACATGTTTAGCCTTACAGATAACTAATTTAATAATAAATTAACAGTTAGAAATGTCAATTTTCCACTTTTAATAATAATTGAAGTCAAATTCGACGATATTGGCGTGTACTTGACTGAGGTTTTGTCAGTGACTGTACATCTGTTTCATCTGTCCAACAAAAAAAGTTCTTAATTTTCAAATTTAATTAATACGTTCAGATGATCTTATTATTATCAATAAATACCCAAAAACTCGTATATATTGAGTTTTCCAATGATTGCTATTAATTCATCGTTTAAAAAGGCGATACTCCTCCTTACTTTAATTAATTTCTCGACAATTACTCAGTTGATTTATTTGAAAATGAGCATAACCAATCGCTTGATCCTAAATCTTGATGATATAATATTTTCAGAATTTACGGCCATTTAGTACCATTCGTTTTGGAACCATTCACTTCTGTAGAAGCTGTTTTTTCATAAGCGACCGTGTTAAATTCATATGTTTATAACTACTAAATTATTTAGTGAAAAATTCTAAAATAATTCATGTATTATGATTTTATCAAGAACTATCATTTCTAAAATGTTCAAGAATTTTGGCGATTTTTAAACATCCAGCCAGCAATACCTTAAAAATTGGACTCACCGAAGTCCACTTTAAATTATTCATTCATTATACATTAAGTGGAAAGGGAAATAATTGTGTTCAACAAAAGGGTTTATTATAGAATACGGGGCCTTGGTTATTCGATATAAATCGCCGGAAAGCTTTTTATTGCAAATATAATTTTCTTATTCCGTTCGAGATTAAGATGACTCAAGCTTAAAAAGGTCAAGTTCCTATTTGCACGGAGAGAATTAAATGTTAAAAATTACCGTGCAGTAACGGTAACCAGATGACAACCCTGAAACTTCGCTTATTATTACTGAGTAAAACACAGATTTTCACGAAAATAAAATAAAATTTCTTCTTCAGATAGAAAATTTTACCAGATTTTCTAGTAAATTTTGATGTGTAACAAAATACGGAAAACTTAAATTTAAAAAATATATAATATCAGCGAAATTTTACTGTGCATTTTATTATTTTATGCCTTTCAAAAATATCTATAAAAAAGTATCGTCTTTATAACAGTTATTTTAAGATTTATTGTAAAATTTAATGAGTGTTATAGGAAAATGTATTGTGCTCTCGGTAAAAATTATCGTGCGCGCTACCTTTCTTGTATAGTAAAATTTTAGCTACGTATGTGAAATTTTCTGTAACGTGAGTTAAAAAAAACTTGTCGCATACGAATTATTATGCTTTTCTCACTTGTCACCACATTGAAATATATCACGGTAATTTTTACCGTGAAATTCACGACAAAAATTACTTTTTAATTCTCTCCGTGTGGAAATGATCAGAAATGCCATTATGTATGTATTGATTTCTAGTTGAAAATCAGGACGCGGTTCAAGCTCTTGGACCGTAGCCACGGAGCTTAAGAAAATACGGCTGCTCGTGCTGTTTTGTAAATTCTTCACTGTCTCTGCGACGCTTCTTCAGACTCGAAACGTTGGCAGTCCATCCAATATGGGCTTCTTCAAAGAACCCGGCATCAGCCTCAGCCATTTTATGTAAAACAACTGTCAAAAAATGAGCTCAAAATGTCAAAATGTGACGTCAGTCTGGTTAACGATATTAAAAATTGGTCAAAGTATTATAAATACGTGTAAAAAGTAGTACAATGTTTGTAAAAAAAAATCGTACCAGTATGTGTAAAATTTCAATTAAATATGCGGATAAAATTGAACCCATTTGTATCACGATTATTTTGTTCTACATAAGACGAACCAGAAGATGATCAAGTCAACTAGAACAACGAAAACCTTCGCTTTTGTAAACAAAATTACACCAAGTTTGCGATTGAACCCTGTTTTTTTTTAATTTTGTGCAGTAGACCAAAATCGGGTCAATAATTAGTCTGTGACAAAATGAAATTTCAAAAATAGGTACTTCAGGAACAACGTTTTTCAGGGGGTTAGACTACTTTGGCGCTCAGAAAAATAGGTGGAAAGATAATTAAAAAATTTGACGCGACTAGTAAATATATAACATAATTTTTATTCCTCTCAAATATATAATTTCATAAACAACTTTTTTTTAATAATAATAAAAAATGTAATGGCGAAGATATAAGTCGTCTAGGCACCCCCTTTTCAAGCTGGTGGAGAAAATATCTCGAGTTCTACTCAACTGAATTTGATGAAATTTATACCACATATTCTTTATTATCTTATCTAGGATGTAGCACAGGATTTTTTTTGATTGGATACCGCGTTCATTTTTTATTAATTTTTAAAACCCAAAATTTTGGTACCAATCACAGTTTTTTTTTAAACTGTCATCTCTATAAAAAATCTTCTAAAACGTTTTCTCTATGCAACACTCTAGCTATCACCTTTCTTGACAAGAATTTGTGTCAGCATACGATAAATCGTTAATACATCCTTAAAAAAATAGTTTTCGGCTTAATTCAACTGAATCAATTAATTTTAATTATCTGGTGCTAGACTGATTGGGACTCTGTCGATTTTCCTTGAGTTCCGGTTTTACATTAAACTTTTATGCCTGGCAACCGAATTGGAATTCGATGAGGTCCTTTCAGACGAAAAAAAAAAATAAAACAATATTGTAAGTCGTTGCCATAAAGGACACAGGGTTTCTCTGAATCATTCGGAGCTTAAAGTACGTGGCAGAACGAGCAGTTGGTGGAAAAATGATAATGAGGATAATTGTACCCAGGTTCTTTTCGGGCCTCGTACCTATACGGATCATAAACAATATCGTTCGAAAAGAATAACTATCGAAGCGGGAAAAAAGATAGTTTAGGGTACCGCATAATTTCTCGAGGTGTGGGAGTCTCTAGGTTGTGTATGCACTGACATATATATAAATTAAAGTGTATCTTGCGCTCCTAGGATTGCAAGCAACCAGACTGCATTCTCCGGTGAATGCATTTTGCTCTACGAACGCGCGAGCTCGCTTTTATAAGAGTGAGCGTCTGGCATTTCAGTATTCCAAGGAATAAATATAAATATATTCGTACATGATATATAAACTTTGTATGTTTATACGTGTCTCGAGCACATTACGTACTTTCTTTATATAGCATCTCGCCGTTTCCCTCCGTTACTATCTCTTCTTTCGCAGCCATACTATTCCGATAGTGTAGACTTTTCGAGTTATATCAGGATTCTGGACCCTAATTCTATTGGCCCTGACCGCAAGACCTTTTCTTCATATATTTCCGATTTAAATATATACCTGTATAAATATATCTGAATAAATATTTGCCTACCTAGATAAGAGAAAATATTCTATGCTTATACAGGGTGGTCCAAAAGTCGTGGACCAAACGAAGTGAGGAGGTAGTCAAGGTCAGTTCCAACCAAAAAGGTCATGTACAAGTTGGTCCGTTTCTCAATTATTTCAAAGCTATGATTTTTTTTCAATATTTTTGAATAATCGGTTCCCAGCTTTACAAAAAAAAATGGAAAAACTCTACTTACCGTGTGCGTATTTTTTTTTAAGTACCCTGACGATGTGGTTTTCACATGAAAAAGTAGTCTTCATAAATATCATAATGAGTTCTTAGAAAAAAATGAATTTGTCATAACTTTTTGGATCGTAATTTTTTTCCTAGGTTTTCATCGTTAATTAAAAAAGAAGGCAAATATGCAGAAGTGGGACTCCCGCTGAAAATCGGTCGAAATTTTTTTTACCGCTGATATCGAGATGGAGAGTGTGTAAATACGAAATTTAAGCTGGGGGGCGAGGGTGGAATACTTGCGGAGCGTGGAATACTGGTGTAGGTGCGAGAAACCGCGGACGTGCGTGCCGAATCGTGGGGTGCGTGCGATACCGGTGTGGGCATCCGGTCGATCCCACGCATCCCATGATTGCACATGCACACCCAAGGTGCCTTGTGCCCATACCAGTATTTCACGCACCGCGTGTATTTCAGGCCCCCCACCCCCATCTCGCAGTATTCCACTCCCTTCCGGCTTCAATTAGGTCTATACACATCCTCCATCTCGATATGTGAAATATAGAACGCGTGGCTCGCGAAGATTTTAATCTGCAATCTGTTAAATTTTTCTCTTGCTAATATATGTCTTCCCTCACCTTGAATTTGGTATTTACACATTCTCTATCCCGATATGAACCGTAAAAAAACATTTCCAACCGATTTTCAGCTGGTGCCCCACTTCTGCATATTTGCCAAAGAAAAAAGTTGCAAATTAGTCCACCTTATGAGGATTCTAAAAAGGTCCACCTCATAACCCTGATCCTCGAAAGTTTTTTACTATTGATTTTCATTCACTGCAAGGTAGTGCTTTGATAGAAAATCGAATTTTGCACCAATCAAATTTGAGTTGTTCATTTACATTGGGAACGCGTTATTTGAATGCAGAGCACTTGCAGCAGGTATGTAGAAGGAAGGCAGCTCAAATTTGTTCGGGGCAAAATGTGATTTTCTAGTTAAGCACTACTTCGCTGTGAATAAAAAATCGATAGTCAAAAACTTTCGAGGATAAGGGCTATGAGTTGGACCTTTTTAGAATCCTCATAAGGTGGACCAACTTCCCTACTACAGGGGCACGTTTCGGTAGAACATTTTTCTTTTTAAATCAATGATGAAAACCTAGAGAAAAAATATTATGATCCAAAAAGTTATTAACAATTCCTTCTATTCTAAAAACTCATTATGACAATTATGAAGACTACATTTTCATGCGACAGCCACAAAAAAATAACCCTCGTATGCTAAGTAGTTTTTTTTTAATTAGTTTTTTTGTAAAGCTGGGAACCACTTTTTCAAAAATATTGAAAAAAAAATCATATCTTTGGTATCGTTGAGAAACTGACGAACCTGTATATGACCTTTTTGGATGGAAATGGTCTTTACTACCGCCTCCCTTTGTTCAATCCGTGACTTCTGGACCACCATATATATATTACGCTCCCTTCGATTTATACATTCACGTTTTCGAATATATTTCTCTTTTGAAGACAAGAATATTTTTATGTAAATATCAAATAATTTATTAATCACTACATTTTAATGCGTTAAAAAATGTTCTTACGGTCTTCGCGAAAAGATGTGTTTTCCATTTTATTCTCGTCTGTGCCTCGTTATCCCGATAGGCTAACTCTCGATTTTCTATAGCCGAAGAATCGGCGAGATCGATTGCTGTGGAATAACGCACTTTCTCCTAACGCTTTACCGTTAATCTTATTAAAAAAATATCCTAACCTTTATACTATGTATATTGCTAAAGGATATTTTTTTTTAGATATTCTAACGGTTTGAGCTCTGATTCATAGTTTTGATTTTGGACACGGGCTGTTGACAGAAGAAAAAAAAACATGAGGAGCGATTTCTGATGACATACGAACACACACATACAGGGTGTGCAATAGGAAGTTGCTGAAACTAATCGGCTGTCATTTCAAAACACGTGCACAGAATCAGAAAAGCCAAATTGCTTTAAATAGAGAAAACTCTGCAGTTTTAAACGCACATAAATAAAACCCAGTCAAATATTTTTTATGTCAATTTATTACATCTTATAAAAATAACGAAAAAGTACAGTGATTAATGATAGATATTTTCGAAGTGCGAACCGTTAGATTGTGCACAAAAATCAATTCTTTTTTGAAAACTGAGAAAAACTGTGTCCAACATATCGTTCGTAATGCCGCGAACCACTTCCTGGATGGCCGCGATCAGTTCTTCTACTGTGCTGGGGTTTTTAGCGTAACAATGATCTTTAATGTAACCCCACAAGAAAAAATCACAAGGGTTCAGGTCCGGTGAGTACGGAGGCCATTCTAGTCCGCCTTGAGCAAATTTAGGGTACCCCAGACCTATTACTCGAGTCCCATATACGCGATGAATAGCTTCAAACACCTCATGAGTCCGGTGCGGCGTCGCTCCATCTTGCATGAAGTAAACATTTTTAACCAGTCCCCGCTTTTTTGCATATGGGAAGAATTTCGTTTCCAAAAGCTGTTTGTAACTCTCTCCTGTTACCGTAGATTCCAAGAATTGCAAATAAATTCCTTTCACTGAAATCGCTGCCCATGCCGTTACTTTCTGTGGATGAAGGGACTTCGCTAGCGATATGTTGGGATTTTCCGTTCCCCAAAACCGGTAATTTTGCTTGTTTACGTACCCATTCATCCAAAAATGTGCTTTATCGGAATAAATAATCATTTTCTCATTAAGTTCTTCGGCTTCAAACATTCCCGTAATAGTGTTACAAAATTCGATGCGTTTCGTCATGGCATGTTCAGTTAACAATTGATGAGTGCTTATTTTATACGGATGAAACTTTAAAAAATATTTCAAAATGTTGTGTAATGATGATTTGGTTATTTTTAATGCTTGAGCAGCTTTCCGAATCGAATCATTTGAATTTTGTTTGAAATAATTCTCAACTTCGTTTATCTTCTCTGGTGTAGTCATCGTAACAGATGGACCTGGCAACTCGTGTCTACGGTCCTGGAGTGTACCATACTCCACGAAGTTATCGATTATCCTACAAAAATTAATGTAAAATTACTTCAATGCAGTTTAATTGAATTGAAACACAAGTTGTGTGATAGATGAATATGAATAAATATTAAATTTTTACCTTTTCAGAGTGTTTTCGCTGGCAACTCTATGAGTTCCAAACTTAGTACGAAACCCTCTATACGCATTACTATAAATTTTTCCTCTCGAGAAGAAGCACTCAATAAGATATACTTTTTCTTCCGTGGTGAGCTCACTCATTTTGACGCGCGCGTACTTGCTTCAACCACGGCTGGAATAAAACTGCGGGGCCTCAGGTATGCGCCTTAGAAAAAGGGACCCCTATTGAATTCATGGAGGGATGAGACACTTATTTAGTTTTAGCAACTTCCTATTGGACACCCTGTATATACAAGTGATACGAGGGTCATTTGAACAATTTCCGGCCTTATTAACAAAAAGTGATAGGAGAAAAAAATTGCCTTCGACGCCCGATAGATGGCCTTGATATATGTAAACCGTACAAATGTCAAGTCAGTCGATCATCACTTTGTCCATGGCACTCTTATAAAATTGACAGCTGTCGTTGTTTGTAAACAATGGAGAAAATGGAGTATCGCGCAGTGATAAAGTTCCTTCATTTGAAAGAGAAAAAGACCCAGCAAATAAAAGATGAGTTAGACTCTGTGTACGGTGAAGCCTCCCCTTCATTTACAACGGTCAAATATTGGGTGGTCGAGTACCCAAGTGGTCGTACGAGCATTTTAGACGAGGGACGTTTCGGGCGCCCGAAAACCGCTACAACTGACGAAATGGTCGATTTAGTGCATCGAACTGTGATGGAAGATCGTCGATTGACTGTTAATGATATTGCTGAGGCTTGTGGGATATCATCTGAACGGGTGCACAAGATTTTCCATCAAGATTTGAACATGAGAAAATTAACCGCGCGCTGGGTGCCGCGCTTGTTAACAATCGACCAAAAGCGCGTACGGGCGGACATGTCGCGCGAGTGTCTTAGCCTGTATAAAAAAAAAAATCCGGCGGAATTTTTGCGGCGAACGATAGCCGTCGATTAAACCTGGATTCACCACCATACGCCCGAGACCAAACAACAGTCAATGCAGTGAATTGCTGTGGGGGAACCAACTCCGAAGAACGCAAAGGTCGTTTTCTCTGCAGGAAGAGTGATGGCGATAATTTGTTTGAGATAGCCATGGAATAATTCTTACCGATTACCTTGCAAAGGGTGAAACAATTAACGGCCAGTACTACGTTGCATCGCTGGATGAATTAAAGGCCACAATTAAGAAAAAAAAAACGTCCGCATTTGGCTAAGGAAATAGTTATGTTTCACAAGGATAACACTCGGGTTCACACGTGCACGGTCGCAATGTCAAAAGTGAACGAATTGAAGTTTGAATTGCTCCCGCAGCTACCCGATTCGCCAGATCTACCTCCCAGCGACTTTTTTCTGTTCTTGAATTTGAAAAACATCTCTGGGGGGGGGGGGGGGGGTGGGTCAAACCCCGAGGTAGAAGACGCTGTAAACCAGGATTTTTCGGGTTTAGACAATCAATTTTTTTTTTTGACGTTTTGTAAGTTTGGAAGATGCGTTGGACCAAATGTATCGAATTGAAGGGAGCCTGTACCTTTAAGAAATATATTTGGTGTTGCTCCAAAATATGTGTTTTTCTTAAAAAGGCTGGAAACATTTCAAATTATCCTCACAGATGGGCTGTTTTATTTTTATTCAATATGGATGTAAATTACGGATGCTGATGGCAAAAATTTCTTTTGAGGGGAATAAGTGCAGAAATCGGAAGAAGCTACACTGAAAGAAAAGTGTATTGTATTTACAAAAAACGCGCATGGTAAAAGAGGATATAGTCGAATTCCCTTTAGTTTATTGATACCGCAATCATAATATGGTCAACACAACTATAAGCGACAAGTATATTTACTATCTTGTATCCTCTAAATTACTATGTACTATTGTAGAATGCTTTACAATATGGATATGGTTAAGGCTTTATATACGCGAAAAATTTCAAAAAATTTTATTTCCATAAATTACTGTTTCCATTAGCCTGAACGGTTAGGAATATTTTAAGCTTTACAGAATTAAAAAATTCCAGGATGCTATTAAATAAGGTAAGATTGCATTTATAATAGATACCGCGCGGCGCGCCCGACTGCCAACTTCAAAGCCGTTTTTTCCACGATTCACTTTTTTGAACCTTGTGAAAGTTCTAACTCTTGAACGAAGGATCAGCTCGCTTTGAAATTTTTACAACATATTCTTAGTATCATCACCTATCGTGTGAACCACAGAAACAAAAATTTCAATGACACAAAAAAATATAAAAAATAAAATACCGACAGAATATTGAGTAAAAAAATTTTAAGTTTCGAATTTTTATTATAATAATTTTTTAAAAATAATATTGTTGGTTCACACTAAAGATACATTCATTATGCAATTATAAATATGTTCATTTTTTTTTTCAGACACCCACATCGATGCCGAGAACTTTCACCATCAACGCGCGCGCAAAAAAAAATACATTGCTTTATTATGTTATATCTCCGCTATTTGTTAATATTTCTAATTTTTTTACATATACTTAACCATATGCATAAACGATCTGTAAAAAAATAAGTACCTTCGAAAATCGGCGAAATCGCGTATATAAGGCCTTAATTCAGTGCTATCGAAAAATTGGCACACAAATACTAGTACCGTATACCGTACGTTATGTTCCAGTTGAACTTCTACTATTCTATTCATAGCATTAGTATTTGTGCGCCGATTTTGTGATAGCTCTGAATTAACCATATCAATATTGTAAAGCCTTTCACAATAGTTAATAGTTATTCCGGGGATACTACATTGTCAAGCACCACCAAAATGGCATGTGTAGATATACGCTTATAGTTGTGTTAACCATATTACAAGTGTGGTGTCAATAAACTATAGGTAATTTAACTATATCCTCTCTTACCATGGGCGTTTTTTTTTAAATAAATAACATGCACTTTTATCTTATTGCAAGTTTGTACTGTTTATATGATTAACATTAACATTTGTCGGGTATAATTTGTTACAAGATCTTAAGAAACGTGACCATACGAAAAAAATTATGGTAATCTTTAATTATAGCGAAGACGTAAATCATTTTCAGATTGTGTCAATAAAGTGAAGATAGCATTAGCACGTCATGATATATATATGCGCATTAATTTTTCAGTATTAAAAATTCGAAATTTCGAAATCTAGCGCGACGCGCCAAAACTGCATTTAATCAGTGACATATATTATCTCGAAGAAGACCTGTGCAAAATTTCACCTATATCGGAAGTAACAGCTATTTGGAATTACTTTTGTCTGTTATGCCAAATCTACGATTCCAAAAACATAGGCATCCGAAAGCATTTCAGGAGGTTAGGGAATAACGAGTTAGGATAAAAACCATTGAGGTAGTACTCTTGATTCAGTATTTTTTAAAATTATTTTGGACTTATGAAATATTCTATACATTTTGTAGACGTACCAATATAGTAAAAATCACTATAAACTTGGTTGCAAATCACAAGCAACATTTTTATCACCGTATATATATTTTTGTCCTGTTCATTATAAGGATGTTGGGGGAGTTATTTTTTGATAGTGTAATGAAATATCCATTTATGCAAATCTACCATATGATATAGCATTGAACAATCAACGTATGCTTGTAAGATTGTTGGTTGCGGTTAACATATGTGAATAATTTGCTCAACATTTGTCTCAGGGAACCAATCCTTCGTTAAAATCAATATTCATTTAAAAAACTACCTTTAGAAAAAATGCGATGCTTGCGAAGGTTCTTTTCGTAATGTAATTTTTCGGTAACCGAAAATACTCGAAATAATCTAAATGATATATGGTAGATAAAAGTTTGTCACTTTATTCTAGGGTTCAGTCATCAAATGGTTGATTAACGTTCGCCCGTGCGGAAAATTGGCAGGGTATCCCTAATACAATTCGGGACCTTCAAGGGATTGTTTGTGGATTCCATAGTAGGGTTTTCCGTAAAAGAGCCGGACCTAGCCCCTATTAGGGAATGGTAGGGTAGGTAGGTTGACTAAAACTATAGTCTAAGTACGGAGACCAAGTAGGGGCTTTTAAGGGATGTAGTTGTAGATTTCCTAGAAGCGATTTCCCCAATACTACCAGACTTTGCTATTATAGAGGCAAATCAGTATAAATTGCTTGACTAAAGAATTTCGTGGCATAATAATTATCGAGATCGATTAAATATAATAATTAAACTATGCGTTTAGTATACGAGCTGTGATGCTTTGAACCAACACGCATGCAGCCCTTTCATTGGAACAACGTGGGATCAAACGTGTCAAAATATGCGACAGAATTCTAAGTCTCAAATGTATTGAAATAACACATTTCTTTTTCACAGTGCACACACACACACGCACGTACACATATGGCTGCAATAATTTGTTATGAGGCACCGTTGAGGCAATTTTAAAGGCCCTAGTTATTTTGCCTTCAATGGCCCTCGGTAGCAAAGTGTGACCGGTCGCTGATGGCCCATCCCGAGCAGAAATTTGTTCAGGGTGAAATCCGGACCGGATCAGGCTGCCACAATAGCAAATCCGGGCCGGATCAGACAAATTTAGTCCGGCCCTGATCAGGGATGTAACGCTTTTGCAAATTCAGGTCCGGATCAGGCACCTTATCAGGCTCTGATCAGGCGCTTTATCAGGCCCGGATCAGGCACCTTGCCAGGCTCGGATTAGGCACGATATCTGGCTCGGATCAAGCAACTTATCTGGCTCGGATCAGGTGCCTCATCCAGCCTGAGACATGCCTGTCATCTGGCTCAATCATTTGATCAATTTTTTGTTTAAAAATAGATCAACATTTATTAAATTATTATCGCAGTTACATGTTATCAAGTTTACTAACGTTGTTAAAAATATGAAACGTATGAAAACATTTTTTTAAAGTTTAAGTTTTTATTTTACTTGACTTGATCGTTTATTTTTTGTTCCGGTTTTGGCGATGACCGTCCCAACCTTTCCGGCCCAATCTGTCCGGCGCAAATCATGCGTGCCTGATCAGGGCGCCTTATTGATACCTGATAAGGCTTCTATACGGCGCAAATCAGGCGTGCCTGATCAGGGCGTCTTATTGATCCCTGCTCAGGCCCCTGTCCGGCGCAAATCATGCGTGCCTGATCAGGGCGCCTTATTGATACCTGATAAGGCTTCTATCCGGCGCAAATCAGGCGTGCCTCATTTGCGCGCCTTATTGATCCCTGCTCAGGCCCCTGTCTGGCGCCAATCAGGCGTGCCTGATCAGGGCGCCTTATTGATCCCTGCTCAGGCCCCTGTCCGGCGCAAATCACGCGTGCCTGATCAGGGCGCCTTATTGATCCCTGCTCAGGCCCCTGTCTGGCGCAAATCAGGCGTGCCTGATCAGGGCGCCATATTGATCCCTGCTCAGGCCCCTGTCTGGCTCGAATCAGGCGTACCTGATCAGGGCGCCTTATTGATCCCTGATCCGGCCCTGATGGATCCTCAGGCAGCCTGATTAGATTTCTGCTCGGGATGTGAGGCTTCCAGACTAGGGCCTCAATAAAGTTAGGAAAATTTAGATGGGCCCAATCAAAGCCCGAACTCAATTTCCGCACGGGTCGTTTTGAAATGTCGGTTGAAGTAGTGATTTCTTTTGGAATTTTTGGCAACGTCAAAAATGCAATGTCAATTTCGAAATAACAATTCCACAAATTGTTATTTCGAACTTTGAATAAAACGTGGGATTCGTAGGGTTTTTTTTTAAATTTCTTTGTACAGACTGTAAGTTGGAGAACGACAAGGCCATTCAGATGCGTCGAGTCGTAAGAAAAATAGAAGAGAAAGAATAATGATTGCCTGCACTCTTTTCGTCGTTGTATATATACGTGAAGCGAAAGAAACCAAGGTGGCTCAAAAATTCCCGTGCATAACGTGCCCCGTCGTCTTTTTATTCCATTTTTACTGCCGCCTTGTTCTTTCTCAGGGACAAGACGGGATTTTTTTTTTTCATTCTCGAATCTCATTCCGAATATCACGAATCGTAGATTCAGAGTATATGTTCGCACTTTAGATGGGACCCGCCTCATTTTGAACTTGTTGCTGCTGAGAAAACCTCTTTTTTTTTTTAACACTTACAGAGACAAAATTGCGTTTAATAATTTTTACAATATTTTTGAAATACCTATTACAATTTAATATTATATATTTTTTCAATTATTATATATATTTAAATATTTTGCATATGTATTTTGGAAAATATTATATAAACTTTTAATATTATCGTTGTTCGAAAAATACTTTACGAGAATTCTTCTGTAATTTCCTTTTCTATTGCGCAACGTTTATTTTCTAGAAGCGCCGTTTGACTCGCGACAAAGATGATTTCTTCGTTTCGAGTAGCGGATCGGTCGATCGTTTCCCGCTATTTATCCCATCACGATGTATATATGTATACGCGTTTCAGGCTCACTTTTACTTTTCCATGAAATTCGTTGCCGCAGGGCAATGTACAAATGTATTATCGTATACTTTGGCTTTATTGCGTGAAAACTTACGCAGTTTTTCCTACGAATAATTATCACTGACGATCGATTGATTTCTTTTTACTTAAAAAAAAAAATTACGTAAATACGAAATTGTTATGCCGCGTAAATGAGTGACAAAAACCAAACAGGAGAGACAAACACTGGGTGGATTATTCCATGAATGCATTTTTCGACAAGCAACGAATACCTCTAGTGCGTTTATTTTTATTCGGCTGAATTATTGGAATTAACAGGTGGTTGCGATGCCGAAAGGGGACGAGGTTACAACAAACTTAAAATGAGACGAGAAGAAAAGTGACCAAACAGGATTTCGGAACGAGAATGATAAAGTCTAGTTATATATACATATATATAAATATATAAATATATATACACTGCCGGCCAAAAGTTTGAGTACACCAGTCGAAATTTCTTGTCGCACTAAAAGTTAGATAGCGGACTCAAAAATAAAGATAATCAAATTTCCCAAGCGGTGTTTTAAAGAGGAAAAATTTACCTTTATTTTGCCGCTTTAGAAAAATTTTTACAATTTTTTTTGGGCCCGGTACGCCTTTTTGAAAATGGCTATTTTTCAGCTTTTTTTTGCACGCCTAAAACTGCCCGTATAACTTCCGGCGAATTTTTTCGCCCGTCTTTCCATGACAAACTTGAAGAGGGTATCAAAACCTACATTTTCGTTTTTCAGAAAGTTCCGTACGATTTTTTTTCCACCCCAGTATTGCATTTTTAGCTAAAAAAGACATGTTTTAGAAAAATAGGCGTCGTCCAGTAACCATGGGGTTTCAGAGAAAATATCAAGAGGATAAAAAGTTGCATAGGTTCACACTGAAGTAGCCAGAATTTTTTCAGAATTTTTTTTGAAATTTTTTTTTTCACAATTTTTGGTCGTGACTCTGATGAGTGGAGGGGCTCCATTTGGGAATTATGGGGTCTAGGACAATCTGTCAAGAAAGAAAATTTGTTTACATTTTCATTTTTAATTAACTACAATTTTTTCAGAATTTTTAAAAATATTATTTTAACAATTTTTTCGACTAGAATTCATTCATCTCGACATCCATTTTTTTTTGCGATAATTCAATATGATATGCCTTGGTTGCGTAAAGTAATAATCATGCCTCGTTTTGTATATATGAGGCGTTCCACGCCGTTTCACCTAGCCGGTGACCCCGACCATTTTTTTATTTTCCTGATTTTTTGAAAAAAAAATTCATTTTGCACAAAAAATCTTCTTTTTAGTTAATATCAGCACAAATAAAAAATAAATCGTTTCATTGTTAGCATTATTGGAGAATAAAATGATAAAAGTCTTCTAAAAAAAATATGATTCATTTAAAAAAAATACATGGAAAAATGGGCCCACGATGAGACTAGTCTTAAAAATCATAGAATAGGTCACTCTATTTTAGAGAATTTTTGGAAAAAAATAAAAAAGGCAATCATAAAAAAAAAAGTTTTCACTTTCGAAGCAAAAAATATGTGGTCCAGTATAAATGATAATTTTTTTCATATTTTTTCATGAAAGTATTCTTCAAAATGGAAAAAATATATATATTGACATTTGTCGATATCTCAATTAGTTCAGGAGTTATAAGCGTTTAAACGTTTCCAAAACTTCCGAAATCGACATATTTTCAGAAAATTATAACTCCTAAACGAGAAGAGATGAAAATCTAAAAATTAGTGTGGATATTCCTTTCATGGGGTACAATTTTACAAAAAATCAAGAAAATAAAAAATGGTTCGGGATCACGGGCTAGGTGAAATGGCGTGGAATGCCTCATATATATATATATATATAAGCTGCAATATTTAAAAACCTCATTGTACAGAATGGTAATGGCACAGAGCAAAAGTGATGATAAAACAAGGAAGGGTGTTATCGGATTTGGATTCCACAAAAATTTACATCCAACCAATTTAAAAGTCATTTTGAAGAAAACGTTAACATGATATTCAAATAAATGTTGTATTCAAATAATTTGTATTCAAAACGTTGAATATGTTATACAATTATGGAACAAAACAATATAAACTAAAATAGTCAGGGTATGAATTAAAAATGTATGCTTTCAATATCTTCGATAATTCAAGATACATATACAAGATGCAAGATGCAAGAGGTTTGCAAGGTGATATCATTTTTTGCGGAATTTTTAGTTTCCGTAATATAATTTCCTTGAAGGTTGTGCAAAATCTTCGAATCAAATTTTTATGTGTTTGATTTTTTTTAAAGGTTTAGGGAAAAATTCTTTCGCATGGTTATTTCCAAAGTAGAATTAAAGAGTGTGTCAGAGACTTTTTAATATAGGGTCTGTAAGTTCATCGCAGGCAAAGAATTTTATTGCTAAAGGTCAACCACAGCTATGACCGTCCTCGGCTATCGCGATTTCCATTATTCATATTTTTTTTATGCTGAGCGTACAACTTTCCTCTCCCTGATATCTGCCTCTCTCTCTCTCTTGCTTTTCTCTTTCTCTCTCTTTCTCTCTCTCTCTCTCTCTCTCTCTCTCTCTCTCTCTCTCTCTCTCTCTCTCTCTCTCTCTCTCTCTCTCTCTCTCTCTCTCTCTCACTCTCTCTCTCTTTGTCTAATCGTCGCACACATATTTTCACTTTCACGCACACCATTCTCTGAATGAGATACGAAATCTTCGCGAAGGTCGATTCTCTTCGCCAATGAGCCGGAGAAGGCCGTTTTCCATCTTCAGCAATACGAGGCGGAGTGGAACTTCCCCGTGCGTAAAGAGAAAAAAAAAAATATAATTTGCTTTCACGTAGCCATGTGACGGCGCGACACGACATAGATAATTCCAACATTCTAATCGGTTCGGGCTATCACACACGCACTTTTCCAATACGTGAGAGTAAATTTAATAAGCAGAGACCAAAGTCTCACATTGGCAAATTCTTTCAAATCGGAAATAACGATTGTGTGCCATTTGCTACATTAAACGTAGCAAAGAAATAAATTGATTAAATATAATCAACAAAATCAAATACATGACATTTTTTTAAAATAAAATTGATATAGTTGAGTTGTTAATCAGTTCAGAATAAATTGATGCTGAATAAATCATGAACGCCCCTGCGGAGATTTGCCATAATTAGAGTTATTTACAATTGAAATATGTAAATTCTTCATAGTTGATATCGTGCCAAGATTTATAGACGGTCGACATTCACTATTATATTGGTTCGCCATAAAATCATTTGATCAAATGTACTTTCATTTGATGATCTCCCCGAAATTTATTATAAACTTTATTTTTATTTGATTTATTATAAATTATTATAATACATTTATTATAAATTTATTTATTATAAATTATTATTGTTGCAGGTATTATTCTTGTTATTTCTATGATTATTATTATAAAGGGATATTTATTGTAAAATTACAAGAATGATAAGATATAGAGGACTTGATAATACCCGAGTTATAATATTCATATTATTAATATGAGATGAACTTTTATATTCCATTTTTATTTATTATTGTTTTTATAAATATATAAATATAATATTATAAAAAAATAAACATTCAGTAGGAGAGCGATTAAGGGGCACCACTGGTGTGACACTTTCAAAAAATCGATTTTTTTTGCATTTTTCGATAGTCTTTGAGAATAACATACTAGAATTTCAAGTGCGGATTTCAATTAGTTTTTGAACTACAGACAGAAGGCTGTAGAAAAGGCTGTTAGAAAAAGAGCAGCTGCTCGTCGGTCAGAAACGTGTGTAAGCTATCTTTCAACGCGTTTTTCTCAAAACGACATTTTGCAAATTTGCTGCATTTCTAACTCGAATACAAATCATCCGATTGACTTGCATCCCGTTTTATCGTATTTAGTATTTGTTTCTTCATATAATGACACTCCAGTTTTTCGATTGGATAAAAAATGTCAATTTGCCATGCAAAAAACCATCAGATTCTTAAGCGTAATTTGAAACTTTTTTTCAAACCTCCGCCATTTTGTTGGATTTTAATTTTTTTTCACAATCCTGTGTCTTTGTACAGGCTATTTTAGTTTAACGGACTTTTTTTATTTTTTTATTTCAGGCACTCTGAAGGCCGCAATCATTGCAGCAGCATAACGTTTTTTTTTTGGAGACTCGAGAGACGGCGCATAAGTCGCTGAAAATTGAATATTTTTATACAAAAAAAATTAATGTATAATATATACATAATTTATACACAAATATATCCTCGAAATTTCAAAACGTTCGATGCCATACTTTTCTTTCAATAAATTCCCGAAAATCACGTTTTTGGGCAGTCACACTAGTGGTCCGCCTTAAAAATAAAATAACTTTGGCCCAATCACGCGGTAGCCCGCTAATGATTTTGTCTCCCACTGACATCTGTCGAAGAAAATAAAATAAAAATGGAATGGTCTTTGGAATCTTTGCGCTATCAATAAATCGATCTAATAGTTTCATATTTAGTTCGAAATTAGAATTTATAGAAAACGTGAGTATTGAATAGTTCCAGTACGGTACTGATTTATTGTGATATTTATATATCGAGTATGGAAATCGTGGGAGAAGAGTTTATAAGCAAGGAATACCATCGACTTCCGGTCTTCCGCACAAATCTCAACTGCCGGACATTGTGTATTAACAGGCCTCGTTACAAACTAGATACACGCGGCTACGTGAATTGCGTAAGACTCTCTCTCTCTCTCTGCTCTATCATTTTTATCATTCTTACAACGTTGTTGTTGACACGTGTAGTACCATCACTATAGTGGTTCGATTTTTGACATCATTTAGGGGAGAGTGGGGCACAATGTGTCACGGGGCACTGTGAGTCAAATGCGATTTCTCGGAGGTTTGGAGCTCGTAAAAACCCAAATTTTTTTCTGTTGGAACGTGATTTATATTTAGTTTCGCCAGGCCTAAAAGTAAGTCGATAGCAGCTCACAAAGAATTATAAAAAATTAAAAATTGATTTGAGGCTTGGAAAAAAATTTTCGCTTGCTGGGAAAACGTCAAATGTAATGTCACTTTCTGTAGAGGCTCGGGTTTTCGGTCCTGCTCGATGGTTTTATTATTTATAATACACTGAGTGACTTGGGTTTTTCCATTCGTATTTTAATGAATAGTTATTATCATCAATAATCAAATATTTTGATAGTGGGGTACAATGCGTCACTGAGTTGTGGCGCACAATGAGTCGACTCCCAATGTTGTTGGCAAATAATATGACCACGACGCAATGCCACGAGGCTCCGAAGTAACGCAATGTGTCACGGGGCTCTGTGAGCCACATCCGATTTCTTGGAGGTTTGTAGCTCGGAAATTCCAAAAATTTTTGTATTGGACCGTGATTTATATTGAGTTTCGTCGGGCCTAAAAAAATTCAATAGCAGTTCACAAAGAATTATTTAAAATAAAAAATTAGTTTGAGCCTTCGAGAAAAAAAAAATTGCTTGCCGGGTCAAAAACGTCAAATATAACCTCACTTTCTGTAGCGGCTCGGGTTTTCGGTCCTAATCGATCGTGTCATTATTTATACTGAACTCGGTGACTTGTTTTTTTTTCATTCGTAGTTTAATCCATCATTATTTTTTATCAATGATCAAATATTCTACTAGTGGGGTACAATGTGTCATCGATTTGTGGGGCACAATGAGTCGACTCCCAATGTGGTTGGCAAATAACATGACCTTTTTTTTATCACTTTAGTCATACAAAATTCACTTGAGTCATACATACCCCACGTTTCGCAGTACTTGACACACTGTACCCACCTATCTGACACATTGTACCCCACCCGTGGGGTACAATCAGCCAATCCGCATTGTTTTTCGATTTCATTATTTTGGTATTTGTAATATTTTTGCAAAAAAAATGGTAGCTTCATTGGCCCAAACGTCTATAAAAATCGGTTATGACCTTTTTTTTTCTAATCAGACTACTTTGATAAGAATAAAAATTCGTTAAAAAAAAGGTGACACATTGTGTCCCACCTTACAATACACTCGATACTAGTGTAAGTAAAATAGAATATTATGAAAGTTAAATATGCGGCAGGTGAGATTTGTTTACTAGCTTATATTTCGAAGGACGAGCCTACGGCGATTTTTTAATCGAATTATGAGCAACAACTCTCTCTCTCTTTCTCTCTCTCTCTCTCTCTCTCTCTCTCTCTCTCTCTCTCTCTTTCTCATATTTGAATTTATTTTGAAGTATATAGGCTTCGCGGAGATAATTTGCAATTCGAAATTATTGCTACACTCTCGCTCCTTCTTGGACTCTTTTAAGAGGTAGCTCTCTCTCTCTCTCTCGATATGACACGCCGTGAAGTTTTCACACCGCGAATATAATACCCAAGAGGTGTACAAAAGACTTCCCTCTCGCTTGCGATACTAGAGTATTCGCTGTACCGTTTGATTTACTGTATTAGGGGCGAGTGTTTCTCGCGACAATGATGCCATCGGTATTATAAAATCGCAATATTACGTGACATTTTCTTTTTTCAATTAAAGTTTAAACGCTTGTACAACTACCGATTCGTCAACGATTGAAGCGCACTTCATTTCCAGATCTGCATTTACGAAATTCTCGAGTACGGCGATGAGAATAAAATAACCTGGAAACACTACAATTTTTTGATACTCAGCCAACATTATGGACTTGGTTATTTTAAATTCTTGAACTTATTTTCCGTGGATTTTTTTTCTATTTTTTTTATACGTGGCCTGTTTATAACTATGGAGTGCTCATTTTTTATCCATGCTTGAGAATTTTCTCGTTTCCACCTAGCCCCATCGAAGAAACACTATTTTCAATATTAAGGGAAGTTTCTACTCTGTTGGGCCAAGACATTTTTTTTTTAATTTTGCTTTCGGAAAGAGCCAATGCTTAAGAATACGCTCGGAAAATATTAAGTCGATATAAATAAAATCCGCGAAGTTATAGACCGACGAAGAGAAGCGGCCCGCAAGTATGAAACTCGGGGCGCTTGGGTTTGGGTTCGTTTGGGTTGGAGGCAAGATTGGCCCGATGACTGGAGCGGATGACTCAAGAAGAACTTATTCAAGAAGGTGTACTCTATGGTCCTGGCATAGCAGATTAGGTGTAAGTATGAACCTTTTCATCTTATTCGTACTTAAACTTCAGTTTAACTTTAAGGCGGGCAACCACTTTGGATGCTTCAAAAAATCAATTTTTTTTTTAATTTCATAAATCCTTAGCAAAATATGTTAAGCATACGCCCTGAAAATTTCAAAACGATATTCGGATTCCTTCTAACGGTATGTATATAAACGATAAAGACTCTCCGCTCGACTCCCAAGCGCGCTCAGGTATCCACGAGCGCTTACTTAGGTAGTTTGTTTGGGTTTGTTTGGGTTTTCATAATCCAAACAAACCCAAACTCGATCGTTTGACGATTAGCTCGAAAACATCTCCATTCTGGGTACAAAATAATCGAGGTAGAGGCATTTCTTGCTGCTATTTTATTCAATGAAAGAAATTCAGCCGAAGTTCCTTTCTTAGTGAAAAAATCTTTTAGCGCCTCTTTCCTGGTGCGTTTTAGAAAGCGTATTGGGACTTTCGATTCAACATGGTACCTCCAGACGAATAATCGATTTAAAAAAAAAACGGACGCCCGTGAATCGAAACAAAAAATCGATATTTCTCATCAATTCTGGAGATCGATTCGGAATCGAACATGTAGAAATGTCTAAATCTACAAAATGTATGCGAAATTTCACATTCCAGTTGAATGTTGGGTATAATAATTTATTGTAACTTATTTGTTAGTAAGGGCCACTGTAATCTACTAATGATTCAAAAGGGCCCTGGCTTATGCGTATACAAAATATGGCCTTTCGCGTTACAAAACATTAGTTTCGCATACCACATACCTGTAAAAATACGCTAGTTATTTAGGTCGGAGTGACCGATAAGGGGCTAAAAAAGAGTGATACAATAGAAGCGTCTCTGCGCGCTCAGCGCTCAACCACCGTTTTGAGTGTCCAAAGCTCGCAGAATAGTGATTTTCCAAAAAAAAACAAAAATTCAAAGAAAGTGAAGCTTTCGAAGAAGCTGAAGCTGTATGGACCAGGCACAGCTGATTGAGGGTAAGAGGCTTTTTTTTTATATTTTCTGTACATTTTTACAAGAGAAACTTTAAAAGGGTTTTTCTCAAAACAACGTTTTTCGACCTTGTCGACATGATTTTAGAAAAAACTATTGCACCCATTAGGCTCAAATTTACAGGGATTATTCTATGCATGTATCTCTTCGACCCCCGACTAACTATTCATTAATATTTAAACCTATTTTTAAACAATTTAAGTTGTAAAAAACAGTTGCAAAAAATTCAAGAGTGGGCCGTTTGTTTTCTTTTTATCGGGGGTGAAAGTTTTTAGTACGGGTCATAACTACAGCTCCACTTTATAATAAAATACTCGACTTTTTGCTTTCAGATGCTCCACAGTTAAGATTTCGTGTCGGCAAGGTGAAAGCAGGGGTAACTTCGGCCAGCCAGATCACCAAGATAAAGTTTTTTTTTCAATTTTTTCTTGTACTTTGAATCTTCTATTTTTGTGTATAAAAAGATAAAAATATGGAGATAAATTTTATTATGAAAAAAAAAATTCTTGAAAATATGTACTATAGATGGAGACCGATGCCTTAAGTAGCCTGCAATTAAATTTTCTTGTACGTGCATCGATATAACCCATTGCTAAAACTATAAGTCCCCAAAGTTATGTAGAAATCGGTTGTCGCTTTTGTTCGTAATTTACCGGCAAATTAAAACGTCCGAAATGCCGCAATGTTGAAACGGAAGAAAAATACATTAAGCCTTTCGGTCAAATAAACATTGTGCCTATATACACGTATAACTGTAATAATAATAATAATCGGAAGAAACTTTCCGGAAGATAAAACGTAAAAGTACAAAAGATAATAACCCGCGAGATTAACGATAATTATACCGGTGAGACTTTTTCCCTCTGCAAACGATGCAACAGCAATACCGTTATCAATTACAATTATTACAATAATTCGTCAAAAGTTGCAGAAAGTTTCATCCTTTTAAATCGGCCACCTATCGTCCCATTCAACTGCTTCAGCATCGCGTGCATTTTATGATAAACAATATTGAGGAAAAAGGCCTGCAAACTCGCTCTCTTCGCCCTCATAAATCGGCCAATAATCGCCAAGCGCCACTCTTCCAGCACGAGACCAAAGATTTTCACACAGAAAATGACGTATCAATATTCTTCGGCAAAATGGAAATATTCACGTACGGGAAAAAAAAATTCCACACAGAAGATAAATGTTTACCACCTACCCAATCCATAGTTGACGAAAATTGGATCGCACGTTTGTTGCTCGCAACTTGTTCCAGAACCGGGACCAGTCTTGTCTTTAAGAATACTTCGACGTGACCTTTCAGGGTGCGCTCATCCTGAGCCCGTTGAAAAGGGCACTGTGTACGTTCACCTCACTCGTATATTTCTATTCTTTTTATTCCTATCCTGCAAACCGCTCGAAAAGTATTAACAAAAAAAAAGGAGAAATAAAAACAACTCTCAAAGGAAAAGCTCGCGACCAATCTCCCTCGTCTTTCTATTAAGATTCTCTATCAAAGACGATATATAGTTCGAGTCTCGAATGCGAGCGAATGAGAAAATGTCACTGGGGAAGCAAAAATCGATGGAATTCGCGACTCGCACAGCCGTTATTATACGTGTGTATGAAACGTTTGAGAAAACCGTTGCCTCGTGGGTTCTCCTTTCGCGTTCACCAAGGTGCTGCACGGCACTGTTACTTTCATGGTTGTTCATCGGGAGATACAACTCCACCTTTTCCAATATAGCCCCACCAACCGGAACGTGCACGATTCTCTTTTGCCTCGCAGCACGCGCGTACCGGGCTTTTCACGTTCGCCTAAGGAGATGGTTCTCTTACCGCCTGTACGTCATAGTGTACAGGTGAAAGGTGTATACTCGTATATATCTATGCACTTTAACGTATTTCGTTCAACACACACCCATATATAATTATATGTATATGTATACATATGTGTGTGCATGCATATATATTTATACATGTACGTGTGCGTGTGTGTGTGTGCGTATAAATATATATAAATTTACAGACATTTCTTCGCCTTTCGTCGATCGTCGCCTCTCAAAAGAATAAGCCGGCCGGTCGAATCACGTATCTGCAACGTCTGCCACATAGTCACGTTATTGCACACCCGCTAGATGCGGAGGAATGCACGCCGATGTGGCGTTGCGAAAGTCATGCATTTTTCAGGCTTCTCGTATCCCGAAAATGTTTCAATTCATGCTAATCGAAGATTATTTGCAATGAGAGATTCAATGAAGTTTCGAATTTTCGGATGTCTGTGTCAACGAAGAAAAAATGGAGAACGCGGTTGCTCTATTTAATTTCGATTTTTTTAAAGCGGATTGTGATTTTTTCAATGAACGTTTCGATAGTTATAAACATTATGAATATCGACACTAGATACAGGAATCCAAATTCGGCATTTCAACTCGTCCCCGAAAAAAGGGAATATTAAGGTATTCTTTTCACGGAGGGCCGGATTTTGTGAGCGACAGAGCTCTTTTGAATCATTATTAGATTACAGTGACACTTGATAAAGATAAGTTACAATCAATTGGTAGGGTAAGGTGGTATCCCGTGCGGAAATTGAGTTCGGGCTTTGATTGGGCCCATCTTAATTTTCCATAACTTTATTGAGGCCCTAGTCTGGAAGCCTCACATGGGCCATCAGCGGCCGGTCACACTTTGCTACCGAGGGCCATTGAAGGCAAAATAACTAGGGCTTTTAAAATTGCCTCAACGGTACCTCATAACAAATTATTGCAGCCATATGTGTACGTGCGTGTGTGTGTGTGTGTGTGCACTGTGAAAAAGAAATGTGTTATTTCAATACATTTGAGGCTTAGAATTTTATCGCATATTTTGACACGTTTGATCCCACGTTGTTCCAATGAAAGGGCTGCATGCGTGTTGGTTCAAGTTATCACAGCTCGTCTACTAAACGCATAGTTTAATTATTATATTTAATCGATCTCGATAATTATTATGCCACGAAATTCTTTAGTCAAGCAATTTATTCTGATTTGCCTCTATAACAGCAAAGTCTGGTAGTATTGGGGAAATCGCTTCTAGGAAATCTACAACTACATCCCTTAAAAGCCCCTACTTGGTCTCCGTACTTAGACCATAGTTTTAGTCAACCTACCTACCCTACCATTCCCTAATAGGGGCTAGGTCCGGCTCTTTTACGGAAAACCCTACTATGGAATCCACAAACAATCCCTTGAAGGTCCCGAATTGTATTAGGGATACCCTGCCAATTTTCCGCACGGGTATATAGGAGTACGCTTCTAAGCTTTAAAGGGGTGAAAAAACAAACAGATACATTTTACGAATCAGTTTTTTTTTTAATTGAAAGAATATCTAGAATTCTAATTAAATTATGAGCGACAATTAGGAATCTTAATTTTTTTTTTAAATAACAAACTAAAAACTACAAAAAGGGTATAAGAGTACGCACGCGGGTCGATAAGATTACGCAAACCTCAATTGACACATAAATCGCAAATAAAGTTGCCCATATTCGTATGAGAGTTGGGGGAGCTGGAGAACTGGAGCACTGGAGAACTGGAGAGTTGGAGGGCTGGAGAGTTGGAGGGCTGGAGAGTTGGAGAATTGGAGAGTCGTGAAGTTCGTAAAGTTCGCAAAGTTCGCAAAGTTCGCGAAGTTCGTGAGGATCGTGAAGTTCGTATCTCCCCAGAGATGTAGCTGGCGTGCATTTCTTCAGCCTCTTAGGAAGAGTGGCTTCAGTCGCTTCCAATGAATATACTACCGCCCTTATAGATTCACCATCATTAACTCGCTTCCTTGCATTTTCAAGATACGTAATTGACCATAGACTTCGGTCGGTAGTCCGTTTCCTTCGGGACATACAGAAAGTAAAAAAAAACATATTCTTTAACAAAAGTCGTATAAGAGTACGCGCGTACTACACCTAAGCACTGCGTACTCTTATACGACCTGCACATTTTTAGCAAACATGACTGTTACGGCCATTTATTGATGAGATGAGAAATTACTTTCATTTTGAAAAATAACCTTAGTAAACCGGCGTACGAAATTAATAGTTGTTTTTAGAGAAAGTAAATTGCGTTTCGTACTTGTAATGCCTTGATAATGTCAAAAATAAATAGGAAATTGCAACCAAAACTTCAAACTTACCTGGCCTCTCCAATTTATTCCACTTAAATTTTTTTTTGTCATAAACACTTACCCTGTTAGGCGGTCTAAACACAACAAAAATTATCTTCCATTAGCAAACCGTTTCGTCCGTAACGTAACTGAGACTCGTATCGCCCGCGTACTCCTATATCACCTTACGCTATACCCAACGATGAAGAGGAATGAAAAATTTCGCATAAATTTGGTAGATCTAGACATTTTTTTACATGTTCTCTGAGAAGTCGCGGTTACGAAAATTTCTTCTGCTAGATACATTTTTCTAAGTTTGTCATTGATATTATCTTTGATCATTCGCTGACCTACGGTTTTTATTATCGTTATGGAATCTTCTGAATTTTTATGTGCTTAGAGCAGTTTATAACAGACATCTAAAGTTATTTAGTATATCAATTATCAGTTAGAAATGTGGCCGGCATGTCATCTCCATAAAGTGCTGCGTAAATTAGACGATTTGTAAAATCGTAATTTTTTTTTCAAAAGTTCGGTAACTCAGCTTGAAATTTTACCAGTATACCGAGATGTATTTTTACTCAATTTTAGACGAAAATCAGTTAATTGTTAAATATTTGGGTTCGTGGGAGGAATATCTTCCAGGTGGCGCGGTGGTCTTTCGATGGTCGCATGCTATATACAGTTGCGTGCAAAAGTTTCGGGCCGTCCTATTTTCTAGGCATATTGCATCGAAATACGACGGTGGGGAAGAAATTGAGTTATGACAACGTGTTGTCACTTATATTTGAAAACAATTATATACAAAGATATTGTTCTCAAATATTTGATTGACTATCACTTTGTATTTAACGAGTGTGGACAAGTATTGGGCTACATACTATTGCGTGTGAAAAGCATAACAAAAATTTTAACACGATTTTACGGATCACAATATTCGTGTTTTTCGTCGTCGCGGCAGAAAAAAAGACTGATTTTTTATTGCCATGCATGCTTCGAAACTAGTACGAAAGAAATTGCAAACAAACTGTGCGTACGAAGACGGGCGAGATAGCGGCCCGATACTTTTGCACACCGACGAAAATCGTTCGACGGCGTCACAAATAATACGCCATACAAAAAAATTATATATCACGCTATTATTCATGCCATAGCTCTCTTAAAAATGAAATGATTAACGAGTTCAGGAATTAAAATTTTTATTACTTTACTCAAAAAAATAGGGTAGCCCGAAACTTTTGCACGCCACTGTATACTCCGTATGAAAATAATCTATGAGATGCAATTGTAGGACACATCACTAACCTACGTAGCCTTAATTAAGTGTCCGTGTTATAATGAAGTTTAAGATCAAGTGATACGCTGGTTCGTACGAATACAGTATTGATGTAGCAGTATAATTTTTTTCAGTGCCTGCACGGACGTGCATCGTTTCTGTTATTGATTTTTTTTTTTTTTGTTTTCGCACGTAATTTATTGGAGTACAAAAACGTGTATGTATTACAAAACGTGACTCTGCCAATATGATTGAATTTCTAAACAGACTACTACGTAAATAATAATATAATATATTGAGTCTGTGCATAATTTCGTAGGAAAAATCCAGTAAATTTCGAACACAAAATATTTACCAAAAAAAGCGATTTTAATCAACTAAATATGTTCCATTCTGTTCAATGACTTTCTGCCATCTTTCCATGAGCTTTATTATCCGTCTTTCATAGAAGTCCTGAGATCGTTGGGCAAAGGAATCATCCAACTAGTTTTTGAAGACGTCCAGGGACCTGACGGTTTTATTAATCTGTTTTATTAATTCTGTAGCGCCCGGAAAACGTGATAGTCTGAAGGTGCAAAGTCCGGAATATTTGATAGGTGCACCAAAACATCCGACCGAAGCAGCAACAACTTTTGCTGGGTTATTAGAGAAACGTGTGGTCCAGTGTTGGGGAAAATTTAATTGCTAGGATAACTAAAGATTAGAAATTAATTTATTGTTAATCACGACTATAAAAATTAACAATTAATTAATTGTAATTTTGAAAACTCACGATTAGAAACTAATCAATTTTCAATCTTTTTGGTGTATTTGATTAAAAACTAACAATTAAAACTGATTATTCTATAGGGCGCTGCGTAAGCCTACAAAACCCAAACAAATACGTCGTATCTGATATCTGTCAAGGTAAATAGGTTAATTGTTAGTTTTAATTGTTTCTTAGAATAATTAAAAAATTTATTTTTTAATTATTCTAAGCCATCCTAATTATCAGCATTTTCGGGTACATCTTATTCACTCTCTCCCCATTGGACTTTGGTCTCCTGTATCTAGTCTCCATGGTTATGAATGTCAGATAGGAAATAGAAAAAAATAATGGTGGTTCCGATATCTTGGGCACAGAATGTATATTTTGTAGGACCGAAAGTAATGGACGCGCGATCGGCGAACGGGTTCAGCGAACACCTATGTTCGGTAGTGTAGGCCTGGGCCAAACGTGGATGCGTGGATGGGTGGCCATTTGACTTGAACAAGCGGGGAACAGTTGTGCTGAGTTTTCGATGGGAATACAATTGAAACTCGGTAAAATATAATTGCCGCTATTGACACCGGTTTTTCACAGCTTTTCTGTGCCGTCGTGCAAATGCGATACATAAATGCATTAGGAACGGGTGGTGGGTCTCTCAGGAACATCAACGATAAAACAATATTAACCCTAGAAATCATGTACGGGGTAGAAACCCACCCCAGCCAACTTTTAAAGAGGGCTATTAAGAAGTTTCGGGGCAATTGACGAAATGTTACCATTTGATTCAAATTTATAGAGTAGATTCTTTGTCATATACTGAATACTAGCTCTAAATTTTAAATCGACCGTCTACACCGATTTCATAAAATTTTCAATTGAAAAAAAAAAATGCTTTTTAACATAGGGAGATGTCTACACTCATCGCCGATCGGCGGTTTTACGCACGAAATGGCGTGAAAAAATAGTAAGAATACTATGAAAAACTGTCAAAGCACTCAGTATATTATCGCAATAATGTCACCCAAAAATTAATTGACCCGTCTACACCGTTTATTAATTATTGACATTTTTGTAAATGAAAACGATCAGATTTTCCCAAACAAAATCGCAATACAAATAGGGCACTGTCGCCAAATGTATCGAACGTTTTTTTAATATAAAATAATCGAAAAACACACACATTGATATAACATTGAACAAAACGTCATTAATATGCTTGTGTAAAAATAATAATAATCTTAAATGTACGATTCGAAATTGATAACAGTAATCGTGTCGTTTTTGAACGAAATATTGGTGTTTAGAAGACAGTGGTTACCGTGGTTACCGGGGCGAGGGCCGTGATTACAATTCAGTTTTACTACCTGGCTGTAAGGGCAGGCCAACAATGGAATCAGTTGGTCGCCGGTTGTCAGGCAAAAGGGTTCTCAAGAGCGTCCGGGGTGGGTATCTACCCCAGTCTAAAGTTGCCGTTGGTGTGTCGTGGCGGCCCGTGCAGAAAAATGACTGGGCATTTTTCTGCACGGGCCCTACTTTGCTTTGGGCCCTAGCCAGGCTTGCCTCGTTCGATTCACCTGACCGGGCCCTTTCATAGAACAGACCAGAAAGATCACAAAAACGTTTTTTTATAACTTACACTCTATGTTTGGAAATTGCAATGTTCTGGCTGAAATATATTGTGAGCAAGTACACATAGCTGTAATTTATAGCCGGCCAGGACATTGACATTTCCTGAAAAGTGAAGCTTAAGGCCTTAGGCCACCCTAGGATTTTTCAATAATCGATTTTTTTTGTTAAAAATGTACCTTAGTACCTATGAAATTATATTCAAAAGATTATGGGTGTGAAAAATCTCTAAGTACTCGATTTTCGAATTCTAGCGCAACCCCTCTTGATTCATATCGTGACTTTCTACTAACTTTAAACGCATGTATTTCAAAATTACATTTTTCATGTTGGCCGGACTCATAACTCAAACAAATTTCAACCAATTCACTTGAAATTTTAACTGTATATTTAGAACTACATTTTCTGAGGCACTACGTAGGAGTTTTTAAAATTATATTGCATAGTTCCTTTTTTATAAACAATTTTCTGATGATTTTCTCATGGCATTTTAGACTTTTTGTTTTCGAAATACGCCATTTTGACAAAAAACAATATATCAAAAAAATCCTACGTACTTCTATAGCTATTCTTATATATAATCGAAAAAACTTTAGTGTCTCATCATAACTGAAAAATTATAGGAGCTGTTGGTCCGGATGTTGATCTTTCAGAAATAAAAGCGTTATCGGAAAAATGCTGCACAGTCGCCATTTTGACATGTATCGCTTCCAATTTTCGATTCCAATGTGGACGCCCTATAGCGATATGGTAGCATCTCTGGACTCTTCAACAAATTTCTACAAGGGCCGAATGGTAGACACTCTTCAAATGGTGCAGTTACGTGATGCACGGGTCTTCGGCTATTATATTTATTTATATACATATATAGTATATATATGAATATTAGATAATGTACTAATCTATATGTAAACAGAAGCTCTATAACTCGAATTGCAAAGAAAAGCATATCATTTTCGTATTCCTCAGGTTTTTAGTTGTAACCCTCACGAACAAAAAAAAATCGAAACCAATTTCGACTCGCAAGAGCTTTTTGGTAGCGTTTCCGTTTTTTTTTTTTACATATAAAGGATCTCGGAAATCTTCCGAATTTATGGAGCTCTCTTTAACAGTATTAATTTATTACTATTCACAGAGTAAACATTGATCGGAGTGGTCCGTATACATGTAAAATAAGAAAAAAAATAACAATTACTATGCTCCTGCACAGTACACTTCGGCTATATTATTGGGAGTACAAATTAATTCGGTCCGTTTTCAAGAGATGGCTCTGGCTGTTATGAATGTTTCATAGTGACAGCTGATTTCGGTGGTTTCAGAGAGGTTAGACATCTGTCAATAATATTCAGTTTATATCGCTTTGAGTTCCATTAAAAACCTTGTTTTTTTACTGTGTTGAATATGTCAAATTTTGTGTTAACTAAGCAGCATTTGCGGGAAGTTTTACTTTTCTGCTTTAATTGGAAGAAAAGTGCAGCTGAAGCGCATCGAATGCTTGTTGAAGTTTATGGTGATGATGCTCCAACTGATAAATCATGTAGGGAATGGTTTCGACGCTTTAAGAACAGTGATTTCAGTGTTGAAGACAAGCCTCGCCCTGGACTGCCAAAAAAATTTGAAGATAATGAATTGGAGGCATTACTCGATGAAAAACCTGGCGGTTCTATTACGGGCGATCGGTATAGACTACAATTGATTCGTTTGAGCCGTGCGTTACGAGAAAAACGGCCGGAATACGAGCAAAGACATGACAGTTATTCTTCTACATGACAACGGTCGGCCTCATGTCGCAAAAGTCGTAAAAAAATATTTGGAAACGCTCAAATGGGATATTTTACCGCACCCGCCGTATTCTCCGGACATTGCTCCTTCTGATTACTGGTTGTTCCGACGGATGCAGCAGGATTTAGCAGGTCACCGGTTCACTTCTTTCGCAGAAATAAAAAATTGGCTCAAAAAACTTGGATCGCCTCACAAGACGAGACTTTTTTTCGAGATGGAATTCGAAAATTGCTATACTTATGCTATACTGCTATTGCAATACTTTGATTAATCTATTCATACCTTTTATTTTGAAATAAATGGATTTTTTACCACAAAAAAACGGACCGAATTACTTTGTACTCCCAATAATTATTATTTAAAACTGCCTTTAAATTTTCGCTATACCACCTGCGTCAATTACTACTCGTTGTACCACTAGATTACGTATCAATTTTGTCAAATGAGAAAACTTCGTTTTATAGTTAGGAAGGTGCCGTAGCATTAAGAAAAAATAGCGATGAAAATAATTTTTAAAAAAATGGAGTGAAATTAAACTAATTATTGGAATTAAAGGAAAAACTGAAACGGAAGGAAATTAATCAAATGTTGGACTGACAGAGGTTTTCTCCTGAAAGAAGTTTAAAGTACCGAGATTTTACTGCATTAAGATACACACGTATATTTTTTTTACTATTTCGAATATGTGCATATAAAATTTGTTTCTCTTTCCCTCTCATCGGAAATGATTATGTATCCCAAGTGAAGACACATTTCCTGTGATTTCACATGCGAACAATCCCTGAACCATGAAAATACAATTGTATATTTTTCCTAAAGGCCAATATACAGTGGGTAAAAAAAGTATTTGTACACCGACTGATTTTTAAATTTCGTATTTTCCTACGAAAAAAAATAAAATGCTTTAACATTGAACTTTTTTCGAAAAATTTTGTCGAACATTTTATTTTTCTTCGAAAAAAAATGCTAAAGTATTTTATTTTTTTTCGCAGGATAATTTGAAAAACACGCGGTGTACAAATACTTTTTTTCACCCACTGTATATATTTTTGAGCCAGAGTCTCGTGAACCGATTGTCAGTCGCGGTGGTTTGTCCATTTACTTATAAATATTTAAAGCTAGCTACGTAGGACGAAGTCGAGTCAGGTATTACCCACTTGAGGATCGCATACACACATGTGCATAAATACCGACAACTTCGCACTGAGAAATCCGAGGGAGTCGAACCCCAGTTACATGCAATTATCGAAGGTGGCTTGCCTCGGAACTGTTTTTTCTTTTCAAGATATAGCGAGAATGAAAGTCATCGAGGAAAAGTTCGGGAACGTGATGAGACATTCGAAACCAGAAACGTTGCAAGGAAAGTTGGGTATTATTCATTCCATCTAATTATACAAATCCTACGATCATTTTAGAATGACCGTGGACAATAAAAATTTAATGAAGATTTAATTGAGTGATTAAAATGAGAATTAATGGTGATTAAAACGAGAATTTAACTTTGTGTGATTTTATACGTAAGAATTATTTTTATGCATTTACCCGTGCGGAAATTGAGTTCGGGCTTTGATCGGGCCCCACCTTAATTTTCCCTAACTTTGATGAGACCCTAGTCTGGAAGCCTCACATGGGCCATCCTTGGCCGGTCACACTTTGCTACCGAAGGCCATTGAAGGCAACATAACCAGGGCCCTTAAAATTGCCTCAGCGGTGCCTCATAAAAATTATTGCAGCCATATACGTACGTCCATGTGTTATTTCAATACATTTAAGGCCTTAGGCCACTCTAGAGGCAAAAAAAGGCATATTTTGTGATTTTTTTCAGCGAAACTATACAATAAATCGGAATTACAAAATAGGAGTTTTATTATACACGTAATTGACTATACAAAATTATTTTTTCACAGCGATACATGTCAAAATGGCGACTGTGCAGCATTTTTCCAATGACGCTTTTATTTTTGGAAGGTCAACGAGCGGACCAACAGCTCCTATAATTTTTGAGTTATGATGAGGCACTAAAGTTTTTTCGATTATACAGGGTGGACCACGCAACGTGTGCACCTCTTTTACGACCAAAATATGCGTTGCACAAAAAAATGTTTTATACAAAAGTTACACGGTTTATAAGGCTACACTATGTGGTGCATTTATTTTTTTTATAGGTGGAGGCGCTTAGAAGATTTGAAGGTCAACTTTATTTTTTCAAATGGAATGCTATATTTTTTATAGCGTAATATGATAGAGTATCGAATTCTGAGTAAAAAAGTATAGACCTTTATTAGCCCTAGAGTTAATAGCTAACGAGTAATTTCACTTTATTACTTTAAAATTTTCTTCACGTAATATCAAGTTGGAGATTCAAATCTACTACAAATTTCTGAATGGCAGTGTTTACATCACAGTGTTTATCAATATGAACACATTTACCACATCACACACACTTATCATGATTCACAATCTTCTCGATGATTGTAATCCAGTATTAAAGTATCCTTCGGTGATTGTGCGTGATTATTTATAAGAAAGATAAAAGTGAAAATGAATGAATGAATCTCCAACTTGATATTACGTGAAGAAAATTTTAAAGTAATAAAGTGAAATTACTCGTTAGCTATTAACTCTAGGGCTAATAAAGGTCTATACTTTTTTACTCAGAATTTGATACTCTATCATATTACGCTATAAAAAATATAGCATTACATTTGAAAAAATAAAGTTGACCTTCAAATCTTCGAAGCGCCTCCACCTATAAAAAAAATAAATGCACCACATAGTGTAGCCTTATAAACCATGTAACTTTTGTATAAAATATTTTTTTGTGCAACGCATATTGTGGTCGTAAAAGAGGTGCACACGTTGCGTGGTCCACCCTGTATATAAGAATAGCTATAGAAGTACGTAGGATTTTTTTGATATATTGTTTTTTTGTCAAAATAGCGCATTTCTAAAATAAAAAGTATAAAATGCCATGAGAAAATCGCCAGAATATTGTTTATAAAAAAGGAACTCTGCAATATAATTTAAAAAATCCTACGTAGTGCCTCAGAAAATGTAATTCTAAATATACAGTTAAAATTTCAAGTGAATCGGTTGAAATTTGTTTGAGTTATGAGTCCGGCTGACTTGAAAACTGTAGTTTTGAGACAAACGCGTTTAAAGTTAGTAGAAGGTCTCGACATGAATCAAGAGGGGTTGCGCTAGAATTCGAAAATCGAGTACTTAGAGATTTTTCATACTCATAATCTTTTTTAACAAAAAAAAAAATTCAATTTTGGAAAATCCTAGAGTGGCCTTACGGCTTAGAATTCTGTGGCCTTATGGCTTAGAATTCTAAGCCTTACGGCTTAGAATTCTGTCGCATATTTTGACACGTTTGATCCCGCGTTATTCCAATGAACGCACTGCATGCGTGTTGGTTCAAGGCATCACAGCTCGTCCACTGAACGCATAGTTTAATTACTATATTTAATCGATCTCGATAATTATTATGCCACAAATTCTTTAGTCAAGCAATTTATACTGGTTTGCCTGTACTGTTATTGTACAGGCTTACAGAACTTGTTATTGTAAACGAAATTTTCGTTTCTTCAGAGTTTAGATAATATTTAAAGGATGCCTGTTTACTCTGAAATACAACATTATTTTCTATTATTGTTGAGAAATACATGACAGATTTCATGATCGATCAAATTTGATATTTTATTACGATAAATCCAATTGTTCTACCTACACGTCAATCACAAGCAACCCTAAGGTTAGGTAGCTGGTGATTTAATTCGTGCGCATGCGCATCTAAGGTATACAAACATCTGATTTCCGCTACGCTGCCGAATCTTTACACGATCGCAAAATCTCTCGGAACTTCAAGTATTCCGACCTTTTAACATCAAATATCTTTTTACATAGGTCGTTAACCCAAAACTTTTTTATCGTATTTGGAATCCTCATGACCTAATCAACATTACTGTAGTTTTTTGTCAACATCTGTTACGTGAGTGTAAAGAGATCACATGATGCAAGCGTTTTCAGGGTGACTCTTCCATAAGCCTTGTGTTAATAATCCTAAGTTCGACAATTTGTATCTCTCTTACTTAGTCGTTGATCTTATCTGAAACTTTGCATACGTTAACATGGGTACTTTATCTACGATATCCTCAAAAATTGTTTTTTTTTCTGGAGGTAAGACGTTTGACGGAGCCTCCTTAAGCGAAAAAAAGTTTGTACTCATACATGCAACAGTTAAAAAAAAAAATATTAAAAATAGCTTATTTTGTGAGCCATCAGAGTAGAATAGTCCCTTAACCCTAGGAGTACACTCTTGGGTCTTACACACCCACGGTCTTACATACAGGTCTAGAAACTCCGGCGTTTTTGCATGGTGTCATCGTTAGTGAGGCAAAAACATAGTTCCTCATCTATCCATTGGAAGCGCTGTCACGTAGTAGTATCGTAGGTACATATATACAGCAATCGATAACCTCCTGAAAGTTTCTGAACCGTGTTACCGTGTTTCGTTGTATTGTCGAAAGCAAGTAAACGGTCTATTCAATTTAGAAAATGCCTAATGCGCGCATCATACGGAATTGTCAGAAAAGTTTTAAAAACGATAGTAGAAAGCCTTCAGTTTTAAAAGTTCCACAGGACGAAGAATTGCGCCGCAAATGGGAAGTCGCAATTCCTAGGAATTAAGTGCTAAAGGCGGGCAACCGCCTTCAGCACTTTAGAAGCTTCAAAAAATAATTTTTTTTTTATTTCATAAATCGTTAGAAAAATATCTTAATATACCCTGAAAAATTCAAAACGATATTCGGATTCCTTCTAACGGTATGTATTTAAATGATAAAGACTTCTCCGCTCGACTCCCAAGCGCGCTCAGGTAGGTAGTTTGGTAATTTGTTTGGGTTATGAAAACCCAAACAAACCCACACTAGACCGTTTGGCGATTAGCTCCAAAACATCTCCATTCTGGGTACAAAATAATCGAGGTAGCGGCATTTCTTGCTACTATTTTCCGTTGCGGAAATATCCGTTTTTTTTTTCACAATAAAAAAATACAAAAAATCATCTAATTTTCAGTCTCCAAAAATGGTTGTCCGTCTAAAAATGTCAAAACACGTTTGGGAACGTCATTTCGAGCCACGAAGTATCCTACGAAATAGTGTGAAACGGGGTCCAGATGGACATAAAAAAATAGAACAAGTTCGAGCATACCAGAAATGCTGTCTATTGAAATTATTGGCGTTCTCACCATAGGATCAGGAGGGAAAAAAACTGAATCATTTTTCATTCATATCGCTCTTTAATTAATTGAAGAGTATGATAAATTAATTACCACAAATGAAGAACAAAAGCAATACCTTCTTCTGGGTGTGAAACGGCACAGCAGACATAAGTACCCTAATAAGAAAAAAAGTACATTAAGGCCGTCTTCTAGTCTAGAATTTTGAAAAAATCGATTTTTTTTGCATATTTTCAATGTTTAGTATTTCAAGAATATACCCTCCAAAGGAAATTTGGAAATTCCAAATATTAACGGAGTTACAGCTGTAATTAGTGAGGTGGAAACTTAACCGGCGCTGCCGGACCGAATCGAACAATAGACGGTTCCGTCTGCTCGACTAACTTCTCATCATCAAAAAACATCAAAAGACTTCGATTTTGAAGAAGGAGTATTTTATGGACCAGGAATCGCCGATTAACGAAATGTAAGTATATGTACCATTATATGACTTAGACTGCCTGAAACAGTACTCGAATCTTTAAACGCGTTTTTCTCGAAACTACTTCTTTCGAGACGGTTGACATGATATCTCAAGTTGTAATGAACCGATTTACTTGAAATTTTTTGTGGACCTTCTCTATACACCCCTCTATCGCCCCTACCAGATTTATCGCGAAATTTTGTTACTAACTATTTTAAAAAATCAACAATCGTGAAAAAAAACGGCAAAAAATGACCTTTTTTTAAACAGCCGCCATTTTGCGATTTTTTTTTGCCTGAGGTAGGGGCTATAATGACATCCTTACTAATTAAGATTTTTTTTTTTTTTTTTAGATGACCAGGAGGGTTGGAATCATGTCAACCAGGAGAGGCCGTTTTTTTTCCACCCCCACTTTACCAGCCTGCATCTACCAGAGTTATGGATTTTTTTTTCGCCAATTTTTTTATACAATGTCAAAGGATGAATAAATATGTGGTAAAAAGATAGATACGGAAATATTTTTTGTTTTTTTTTAATCGCATGTTGAAAAATCCCCAAATTTTGGCCCTCTATACTAGAAGACGGCCTTAAAGAGTAAAAGAAGGGAATACACTACCTTCTTTTACTCTTAATTAGTTTATTTTCCTAAAATTTCAATTTTCTTATCACAACTGTAGTTTTATGAGTAAATAAAAAATATTTAAAGTATATAAAAAAACATTTTCATGTGCTGGTAGCGACCTCTAATCATGAGATTAAATTATGAAAAAAAACGACTCAATGATTTTTTAGGTCTTAAAATCGAACAAAAGGGTGACATTATCAAAAAAAAAACTTTTTTTTCCCAAACAAGAACCACTCTAATACATAATGAAATAAATTCGGTATCTATCTCTATTCAGCTATCCCTGAATCGTACAGGCATCGCCCTTGTTTCTCACGACCGTAAGTATATAAAAAATCTTCGGGAATGCTTGACCTTCGAGCAGCAATTGCGAAAGTCCGGGAACTCGATTGATATCTGTGAGCCGTGCACTGTTCTTTTTTTAGTCTAAATAATTATTTTAATTTTTCGAATTACCGTAAAACATTGTTTAGTCATCTATTCCATTATGCTTATTCTAATTTATTTAAAAAAAGCGCAAAAATCGGTTTTAAAAGCAGAAAGTTCCTCTTTTTTGCATTGTTTAACGGATGGTAAAAAACAAAAGTCATTCAATCCCATCCTTATGTTCCTGGATAACGCTTTTCAAAAGCAAAACTGTAGTCCAGTTAACATCATGAAAAAAATCTTATGCCAGATAATAAGACGCTCGGTTTATCCTACAACTTTGAAATGTGCAACTCTTTTTGGACTCGGACGTTTCAATTTATCGATCGGGTAATGTTTAAGGTACAAAAGAATCAATTGGTGTGGATTTATTAAGGGGGGCACTCCATGTAGAGGCTTAAAAAAATGCATTTTTTATTACCTAAATTTATAGCTTGAAACCTGTAGAATACGATGCAGTTAGTGATTTTGGTCAATCCTCAAAAATGACGTCCCAAGAGCCTTTGAGCGTGACAAATGTCTGCTCCGTTTGGAGCCCTGCGCACCGGTATAACATAGGCACTATATGGAGAGGTGGATGAGTCGTCTATTTAATAATAGCTGGAATAGCTGACTAGTCGGTAAGTTACAGAATTATACGTCTTTCCCTTACCGAAACTTTAAGGGGTTATGTAGGTTTGAATATTTCAAAAAAATCAATTTTTTAATTTTATTATCTAATATTCTTGAAATATGTCTAGAATATTCTCCCAAAGTTTAAAGTCAATCGGAGTAAATATCTAGGAGAGAGAGCCTTTGGGAATTCCCCCCGTTGGGAAAGACCGGCCGGGAGCGACGGAGGTATACGGATTATTCTCAAAACACTATTTTTTAAGTCGATGGACACGATTTCTCAAAAAATAATGCACCGATGTTATTGAAATTTTGAACACTTCTTCAAAATAGCATTGACTAGTGATTGAACGAAGGTTTTTTTTTTTCGATTACAACTAATTTTACAAGGCGATACGTAGTGTAAATTGTACCAAAAATTGAACTATTTTGCATACAACTCTGCCAAAAAATCAAATTTCAATTATTTTAAAAATCCTTCGTTCAATCACGAGCTATACTTATCTACTAACAGAAAAAATTTGGTTTTTTAAATTCAGATAAAGCTATCATGAGTTATCCTGACCACCACATTTTTGGATGAAATTTTTTCAAAATATTGTTGAAATGTTGCTCTTTTATGTGCTTAACATTTTTGATCGAATAATTTATATATTAAAAAAAAAGATAAAATATGCGTTTTTTGGGTTTCGAAACCCACGTAACCCCTTAAACGCGATTATCTCGGAACTTTTTTTTCAATGAGTTGAAAATCGGTGTCCACGATTGCTCAAAAACTATTTGGGTTTGGGTCAAAATTGAATATTTTTCCGAAAAAATCAACTTTTTTGTTCTAAGGCCTCCGCCTTATCCAATTATCATTATTTTTCCAATATTATTAGTCCATCAAGTGACCATATGTATATACTATTCAATTTTTTTGCTCACACTGTTTCAGATAATCTTACGAGGTGCTGGAGTGTACACCGCATTTGGCCTCCCTACCGGACAGCTTCACGGCGACTGGTTATATCTTCGCCATTTTTCACTTTTTTAAGCAACAAAAATCGCTTTGTAAACTAGAATTATGTAATAAAAAGTACCTATGATCCTGAAAAGATATATACATTCTTTACCCTCCAAAAAAAATCATGAAAATCGACTAATATTTGGCGTTCTATCGGGAGTGTCCCCCTTAATGGAGCAAGAAGAGACACTGGAACCGATGAATTTTTCCGTAAGAAAGTTTGTATGTACACATTCAGTTACAATCTTCCTCACATCCGGCACACAAATCTATTTACATGCAAATTACGCAGATTATCCAATGGCCAAAAGCTGGGATCGGTTGGTTCTTTTATTTTTTAATCACTGCGAATTCTCGAGGTCATCGAACCACAAGGTCAAATTTATTCGGCACCGAGACCCACGCTCTCGGGATCCAGTGTTGCTTTCTTGCTTCTTTTGCTCGAATCCTCTAAAATGCAAATAATAATAATTCAAAGAAAGAGAAGGAGAAAGGTAGAGACAAGTATTAGGAATGTTAAACGACACGCCCGTAAGGCGCCAAGGGTTGAATGGAATTCGCGAATATTATACCTTGGTGGAAATGTTTTGCAGTTCGCTTTCTAATGTCATCGACATCCTCCTCGGCCTGGGCCCATTCCAGAGCCAGTCTTCTGCCGTACAAATGGGTGCTTTGGCACAAGGCCTTGAAAGCCCGCTAAAAATAAATGGCCAATTCTTTTTATCTCGTTCCGTTTCTTTTTCTTTGTTTTTAATACGAAGACAAAAAAAATCCACGTTTGGTTAAAACTCGTGATAAATTTGAACGAATGTCGTACCTTTGCGTCCCTCTTTGTGTAATATTCGACGAAGGCGAAACCCCGATGTTTCTCGGCGCCTACCAATTTTTTCGGCAATCTTACGGCTTTGATTTCACCGAATGCTCTGAAAAACGCAATTCGATTATCGCATGGAATAACGAAAAACGTAATTTGAAAAAATAAAATAACTTTACGCGTTACTCGTTCGACACCTACTTGAACAATTCCGTTATTTCACTCGCGTTTGCTTGGAACGGAATATTCCTTATTAGTATTTTCGGACCCGTTTGATCCGATATCTTGGATGATTTTTTCGTCGTTACCACGTCGGTCCTATATAGAATAAGTTTTATTTAGAAATTTCTATAACGTGGCCATATAAATATAGCTTTTCGATATCATTGTAGCCTGAAGTTTTAAGAATATTTTAAGATTTTCAGAATTAAAAAATACATCATTTGGAGCGTCTAAACTTTTATTTTCTCCAAACTAGTAAATAACCGGTGCGCGCTATGCCGAAATTCATTGTTTCCCTCAAGCATGCTTCCCTAGAAAGAGTGCTGCAGACGTTTTCGATGCCGAGGTAGGTCCCACATAGGGCGCAGACTGCTATTAAGGTATCGGTATCAGTTTATTTTCGGAAATTTTAGATTTTCTAAAAATATCAGTTTCGTATACTACATACCTGTAGAAATACGGTAGAGAACGTTATTTAGGTCGGAGTGACCGATGAGGGGCCAAAAAGAGTGATACGATAGAGACGGTTCTGCGCGCTGGGTGCGCAACCACCGTGTCGAGCGTCCAAAGCTCGCAGAACAGAGATCCGAAACCAAAAATCCCAAGAAAGTAAAGCTTTCGAAGAAGCTGAAGGAATAATGTATGGACCAGGCATCGTTGATTGAGAGTAAGAGGCTTTTTTTAAAAGTTTTATCTACATTTTTACAAGAGAAACTTTAAACGCATTTTACTCAAAACAACGTTTTTCGACCTTGTCGACATTATTTTGGAAAAACTATTGCACCGATTAGGCTCAAATTTACAGGGATTATTCTATGCATGTATCTCTTCAACCCCTACTAACGGTATAAATATTCATTAATATTTAATCCTATTTTTAAACAATTTAAGTTGTAAAAAACAGTCGAAAAATTCAAAAGTGCGCCATTTTGTTTTCTTTTTATCGGGGGTGAACGTTTTTAGTAGGGGGTCATAACTACAACTCCACTTTATAATAAAATACTCGACTTTTTTTCCAGATGCTCCAAAGTTAAGATTTCGTGTCGACAAGGTCAAACAGCCAGATCACCAAGACAAATAAAAAAACAAAAAAAATAAAAATTTTCTTGTACTTTGAAACTACTATTTTTATGTATAAAAAGGTTAAAATATGGAGATACATTTTATTATAAAAAAAAATTCTTGAAAATGTGTGCAATAGATTGAAAATGATACCTTAAATAAGGTAATGTAATATTTTATACTAGATACCGCGCGGCAATTTGTATCGCTAATTTCAAAGCCGTTTTCCCACGAAAAAGCGAGGAAAATATGGTTGTGTTATATAAGAGTAATTTATTTTTCTGTGCTCCTATGATAGCTGTACCTAATAGGCTCAGTTTTGATTATAACTTTATATATGATCGCGCTCTCCGCTTCGCGCCCACAGCTGTATTCTATGCACCCCACGATTCCACACGCACATCTGAGGTGCGTCGTAATTACCGTTCACCTACTGCGCGGTTTTACAGCGTTCCTTGGCCCCGATAAGGGCCGTTTTAGAGGTTTTTTTAGGTATGTGTGTGTGCGCGTGGGTCCGAAATATAGCAAAAAATCGACTTTTTTTTTCAATGGCTATAGCTGCGTTATTTGATCGAATATCGACTTTCATCACTCCTGAAAACGAGTTTCTATTGGCCGAAATATCAATGTCGCACGGTCAAAATTTGGCGCCCGGGATATCGTAGTACTACCACCTTGACAGACAGACAGACGGACGGACGGAAGGATATGACGGAGTTATAAGGGTTCGTTGTTTGACTATGTGTGGCAAGCTTTTCGCACGGTCTTGCTAAAGAGCATGAACTCTATCGGAAAAAATGCAAATTCACTACAATTTGTTTTCTGAATCGCGTCACCATCATATGATCATTCGGATTATTTGTTTCGTGGATTTTTTATAAACGTTAACGTTTTTGAAGAATAGCTTGGAGTTAACTTTCCAATAGATGGCTATATATATTGACAATAATACAGAATTAATATCAACTATATCTATCTATATAAATATAAAAAGCAAAGTCCTGACTGACTGACTGTCTGACTCATCATTGGCCAGCCTAAACCGCTAAAGGTAGAAACGTGAAATTTGGAGAGTGTTGATTTTATATTGGAGGCATCGTTTAAGAAGGGATTTCTCGAAATTCAACCCCTAAGAGGGTAAAAGAGGGTGACAAAGTTTGTATGGGAAATTATATTCCTTGCGTGTATCAATTTGAAACTTGGAACATATGTTTCTTAGAAGGTGTAGAAGTGCACTAAGAAAGGATATTTGGAAAATCAACTTTTGGGGGGGTGAAATAGGGTGTAAAAGTTTGTATGGAAAACTTTCCTCGCGTGTTTCAACTTAAAATTTGGTATAAATATTCTTCAAAACAAATAATAAAACGCATATTTTAGAATTTTTTAAAATCTCAATGCGGGATTCTATTTCTAATGAAGTTTTTATGGGCCAAATTCTACGCGGGCGGAGCTGCGGGAGGAAGCTAGTATACTGTATACATATAAAACAGTTCCGTGACTGAATGACATATGGAAGCGCACAGCCTAAACCACGGAAGATAGAAACATGACATTTGGAAAACATGTTCCTTAGAAGGTGTAGAGATACACTAAGTAGGTATTTTCGAAAATCAACTCTAAAGGGGGAGAAATAGGGTGTGCAAGATTGTATGGAAAATTGTATTCTTTGCGTATATCAACTTGAAATTTGGTATATTCTTCAAATCAAATAATAAAATGCATATTTTAGGATTTTTAAAAATAACCTCTAATTAGAGGTACAGCGGGGTGTTGAAGTTTGTATGAAAAAATCGATTCCCCTGCTTTTATCTTAATGAAAATAGGAAGATATGTTCCTTAAAGGTCATAGAGGTGCACTGAGAAAGGATTTTCCGAAAACCAATCTATAAAAGGATCGAATGGGATGTAAAAGTTTGTATGAGAAAGTGTATTGCTTGCATGTATCAACTTAAAACTCGGTATAAATATTCTTTAAAACAAATAATAAAACGCATATTTTAGGATTTTTTAAAACAATCCCTAATAAGGGGTACAACTGGTAATAAAATTTCTATGGGACAAATTCCACGCGGGCGGAAACTAATATATTATAAACATGAAATAAATTAAATTGATTAGCTGTAATCCTTACCCCAATGTTCGTTCCGATCTTTTGAGCTCGAGAGTCTTATTTTCGAGCACAGTCATTTGTAATTCTTTCAGTGCACGATCCGCATCCGTTTTGTATTTATACCTAACGAAACCGTACCCCATCGACAATTTCTGTCCCGGATTATTCGGGTCCTTCTTCGTCGCGACTGTAGCATAATGAAGTTTTCCGCATTTCGCGAAATACTGGAAGTATAAAATTGTTTCGTTTTATATTAGTCGGTAGCTGATTGGAGAGCAAATAAATTAATTAAAGAGAAAACATATTCGCTTTGCACTAAGTCTTAAAGCTCTGGAATAAAAATAAGGTAAAATATTGAAGCCGATTGTTTCTCCGAAAAAAAAAAATTACCAGCGAAAATAATACAAAAGTCTTTTATCCAAAGTATTTTTCTTACATTTTTCAACGATTCGTCTGTAGTCGAAAAATTCAAATTTTTTACAAAGAGCGTTGTGTCAGGTTCGGGCTCATCCTCCTCTTCTTCGTCTTCATCTTCTTTGGCGTCCACGGACGTAGGCTCGTTTCCTTTTTTCTCCACGAGAGCGCTCTGGTTCCCGTGAGTCTCGGGGGTTTTTTGTTCCTCGGATTTTTTTGCCGGCTCGGAAAAACTGTTGTCCGGAGCCCACTCCAGATAAAGAGGCAAATGTTTGAATTTCGTGTACGCCAATTTGGTGAAGGCTTTTCGAGCTTCCGATGGCTCGAGAAATTCCACGAGGGCTTTTGGAATGATATCACAATTCATATTGGAGTTTGATCGTTGTAGTAATTGTATTTCCAAAAAACGGACAATTTATTTGTACAATATAACTTGTGAGGATTTTGAAAAATGTTATATTTATAGAAGCCATTAAAAATTGAGTTGCTCGAAAATGGAAAATGCGCTTGTTTAGTAAAATCAAAACTGTTCCCATGGAGATGGAAAATGTGTTCGTGCTATTCAAAAATACATGTACGGATATAATATGGAAGTCCATTTTTGATTTGCAAGAATACATTTTGTATTAACGACCAAAGCAATATTCAAATTAAATACTAAAAGAAATTTATTTATTTGAAAGCTGGATTATAAATTATTATAATATACAGTCTGAAAATAGTTCGTTTAATTAACAATAATATTGCACCAGGACTAGATAATCATTTTGACCAACAGTTCTATTGATCCTTTGTCAATACACAATTCACAATTTTTTAAATAAAACAAGGAGTAGTGAAAAAAACCTCGACAGTAATGGACACGCGGTCGGCGTTTGGCTTCGGTGATCTGCCATGTTAAGGCAGTAGTCTGGTCTAGAAATTTGACAAAATCGATTTTTTTTTCATTTTATTATTCCTTAGACCTTTCTTAATACGCTCGTGAAAACCGTTTATTGATATTTCAAAAATTAACAGAGTAATAGAAATTATAAGCAAGCCACGCGCTCTGGTCGCGCGGTCGGGAAGCAACTTTGAACGCGTTTATCTCAGAACTATGTTTTTCAAATCGGCGCCCACGATATCTCGATAACTAATTGACCGACCGAGCTCAAATTTTGCACATACCTTCGGTAGCCTCTTTCTGAGGACTGGTAGCAGAATTGAGTCGAACAATAATTTTGCCCACATCTTATAACTCGTCGAATACCCGAAAATGTATGAAATATCGTTAATCAAAGTTTAACAGGCCGCCATTTTGTAACAAAATTTTTTTAAGTACTAATTCTGCTACCAGTGCTCAGAATACTCATACAGATTAAGAATATATATTTTTTTTTTCAGATGCATACATCACCCAGAGTGGGCGCCGATTGAGGCGGTTTTCGGCGGACCATGTTGTAAAAATAAAAAAACTACATGAAAATATTTAAAATAATTTTTTTTTTTTATGTAGATACATTCTCAAAGGAACAATAAATACATATGTAAAATGTCATCAAGACAACTTCAACGGTTTAAAAGTTATTCCAACCCAAAACTGACGTAAAAAATCTCGCTCTAGACCAGACTACTGCCTTAAGGGGAAAATGTGGCATCAGAAAATCGATTTTTTTTTACGTGAAATGTATGGCCCTCGAATCGCTGATCACCCCGTAAGTCACTAAAATCATTGAGTTTTCGTAGTTCGAAACTTTAAAAACGTTTTTCTCAAAATTACATTTTTTAAGTTTGTGGGAAATATCACTACAAAACGAGTTGACCAATCTTACTAATATTGTACACGCAACTCAATAATAATATTACCTTGAACTTATACCTACTTATTTATGAAAATTACTTTTAAAAAGTACGTTTTTGACGTCAAAAAGGATGAGAATTTGGTGTAGCGGTTCAATTTTTTTTTTGAAGTGTCCCATTTAAAAAATTTTTAACTTTAAAAATGTTTTTCAGGTATAAGTACAGAATTTGGATGTTAAAATACTAAAAATTCTTGAAAAAAACCAATAAGATGAATTAATTATAACAAACATTGAAAAGATACTAATGCAAAAAAATCGGTATTGCGAAAATTAGCTCCCAAATAAATCGAATATTTTTGAGCATCTAATATGAAATTAATCTGTTAGAAATTGGGTCATTTATTCCGAAGATATTATTACCTGTGATCCCGGATGGCGGCATAATAACTCGACCAAGTTCTCCGAAAGGGGCGAACTTTTCCCGAATTTGTCGAACTTGCGTGTCTGACGGAAGATTCTTCACGAGTATGACGTTTCTCGATCGTTTGTCAGGCGCCTGATTAAATGCGTCCAAACGCACACCGTTTTCTTCCAAAAAATTTCTAGTTTCTTGTACTAATTGCGTCTCCCCGAGTGCGAGTCTGACAGCTAAGCTGCTACCCTTGCCACCCTCTTCCAAAACCTTATCCTTAGTTGTCCCGTAAGTCGACGCGATCGCATCAGCAATGGCATTTTGTCCTAGGAATAGCGTATTCCAATTATGGGACGAGCCGGCCGTTGCTTTTTTCTCCAATTCCTTTTTCTGTTTGTAGTTTAGGCCATCTGTAAATTAAGAAGAAATATATGGCTAAGTAGATTTTATAAAATAAATATGACACGTGTGCAAGGCTTTATTACCTTGACTTTAGTGAGAGCAGATTTTTAAATATTCCACGTTCATAAAGAAAACGCTATATATTTTTGTGAAAATTTTCAATTGCGGTAACAAACTCTTGGCTATAGTCTCTCGCAAAGAGTCCTTGAGCTTATTTACATAACAATTAAAATTATAAATATACTAATTTCCCACAATTATACTGTGTGATATCTCGCGATAACCACTCAGGAAGTTTACCGAAAAGACTGAAAAAAATTAGAGCGTTTGGATTTTTAAAGCAAAAAAAATGATTGAAATTTTTGGATGAATACTTCTACGACTAAGGAGTTTCAACACTAAAATCGAAATGCTTGTAGACAATTGAAATTTAGACCACCGAGAGATTAATTTAGGACGCACCAACTGTCCAAAAATCAATCAGTTTCACAACATAGCTTCGGAGCTTTTTAATGTTCAAGTTGAATCGTTATCCATTTGGGTAAAGGTTCAACTTTTTCAAGGTTCAATTTTGGAAGAAGGTTCAATACACATGACACCTCGTAAACACCAGTTATAGAATAACTAAGCTTCACCAATCGATTTGAAAATTTACCTGTACATTCAAAACTAGATTCTCCCGAGAAGTACGTAGGGCTTTTTTTTTTGTTATAAACAATTATCTGATAGTTTTGTGCTGAAATTAATTTTTTTTCTAAAATGTGCCATTTTGGCAAAAATCAATATATCTAAAAAATCCTACTTCTGTACCTGTTCTTATGTATAATCGGAAAAAAATTGGTTTTTTGTTCCAGGTAAAAAATGGCATGAGCTACGTTTCCGCCCGGGAACCCTTCCAAAAAAAGGCGTGTACGGAGAAATGCTATGTAGCCGACACTTTGTTATTAATCACTACGAAAAAATTATGCCTATTTTTCCATGCTCTACAGTAATCCCCTAATCTTTTTGGATTACACAAATTTCTTTTTGCAGTTTTTAGCTATGAAACCCCGCGACAATTTTGGAGGTGCTTATTCTGAGATCTACAATCGAAATCTGAAGAGAAATAGTTGGTAAAGCAATTAAAAAAAAACGATACATTGTTGTAATCCAAAGATGGAAATTTCAACATCGAGAATTTTTCCGATTACTATCGAATTGCAAGATCCTGAAATTCTGATCGAATCAAGCCAAATTCTTGAAAATCTGAGGAATGATAGTTCTTCATCGAATAATAATACATGAATTATTTTAGAATGTTTTACTGAATAATTTAGTAGTTATAAAAATATGAATTTAACACGCTCGCTTATGGGAAAACAGCTTCTGCAGACGTTACGGCCTGCAGAAGCTGTTTACGCGAAAAATTTCAAAATTTTTAATTTTTTTTTAATTTCTGATTCCATTAGCCTGAACGGTAAGGAATATTCTAAGCTTTACAGAATTGAAAAATTCCAAAAATTGTTAAAGTTACAGCGTTTAGAGCGCGTAATAGATACCGCGCGGCGCGCCCGACCGCCAACTTCAAAGCCGTTTTTCCACGATTCACTTTTTTGAACCTTGTGAAAGTTCTAACTCTTGAACGAAGGTTCAGATCGCTTTGAAATTTTCACAACTTATTCTTAGTATCATCACCTATCGTGTGAACCACAGAAACAAAAATTTCAATGACACAAAAAAATATAAAAAATAAAATACCGACAGAAAATTGAGTAAAAAAATTTTAAGTTTCGAATTTTTATTATAATAATTTTCTTTTATAATATTGTTGGTTCACACTGAAGATACATTCATTATGCAATTATAAATATGTTCATTTTTTTCAGACACCCACATCGATGCCGAGAACTTTCACCATCAACGCGCGCGCAAAAAAAAAATACATTGCTTTATTATGCTATATCTCCGCTATTTGTTAATATTTCTGATTTTTTTTTTACATGTACTTAACCATATGCATAAATGATCTGTAAAAAAATGTTGTCAATATATGCGTCATTTTTTTTTAACCGCGTCTAGAAAAGTACCTTGGAAAATCGGCGAAATCGCGTATAAAAGGCCTTAATGGTTTCAAAACGAGTGAAACTAAATCGCTGTAAATTATAAAAATTTTATATCATCAAGATTTAGGAGCAAGCGATTGATTATGCTAAGTTTCAAATAAATAGACTGAGTAATTATCGACAAATGAATTAAAGTAATGAGTATCGCCTTTTTTAACGGTGAATTAACTAGTAATCTTTGGAAAACTTAATATATATTGAGTTTGTTTGGGTAATTATTGATAATAATAAGATGATTTGAACGTATTAATTAAATTTAAAAATAGAGATTTTTTTTTGTTGTACAGTTAAAACAGATGTACAGTCACTGACAAAACCTCAGTCAAGCAGACGCTAATATCGTCGAATTTGACTTCAAGTATTATTAAAAGTGAACAATTAACATTTCTAAGGATTAACTTATTATTAAATCAGCTATTTGTAAGTCTAAACATGTACGACATGATCTAGATTTGTAAATCCACGATTCGCCCATTTTGGACTAACTTTTTGTCCGACGGTCTATCCCGTAATAACTTATTAAAGATCTTACCTTGTTCAAGAAGATCCGTCGCGGACGGTTTTGTTTTGCCGGGCAACAGATGAAGCATTCTACCATCGAGGACCGAACCGTCCAATTCCGCGTACGCTTTCATCGCGTGTTCGGGCATCATAAAAGTAACGGTGCCGAAGCCTTTCGGCTTTCTCGTCGTTTTGTCTATGGGTAAATTAACTTCAGCGAGCGGACCATATTTTTCGAAAACATTTCGAACTTCCTCCTCGATCGTTGTGTACGACAAATTTCTGAGGAATATTCTTCCCGATTCGGCGATGCTCTCTTCATTTTTAAGCGCATCCTCCTGCTTCTTCCATCTCGGATCAGAACTTTTCTTCTCCGCGTTACTCGAATCTCCGGCATTTTCTTTCGCCTCGTACTTCGTAACAAGGAGACGTTTTCCCTCGAGGAAGCTTTTGTTTTTGTTCAGTGCCTGTTTCATGTGACTTTCCGTCTTGAAGCCCACGTAAGCGATTCCCTTGATTTTCTGCGGTACCCTTATAGATCGCGCCTTCAACGGATGAAAGAATTGCTTTATATGCTTTTTCTTTTGATTGAAACCCAAGCCCCGAACTTTGACCGTGAAAAATTTCTTCGGTCCGTGATCCTCTTTATCCACGATTTCTTCCGTGCCGGAGACTTCTTTGTTATTACTCTTGAGCGCCTTCATGTACTCCATATCGGACAATTTTTTGTTAGCTATTTTCTCTTCGTTGGGAATTTCCACATCCTCCTGCTCGATAGAAGAACCGTCTTCGGGTGCAGAATTCTCGTTGCTTTCTTCATGCTCGCTATGTTCATCAGTATTATCGGCAAGTTTGGCCGTGTCGTTGTCCCAGATCATTTTAGCCTTCACACCAGCGTGACTCTCCAGAAATTCGCTGAACAGGGGATCATCCTTGTGCTACAACAAGTTGCATGCTTTATTTGAGACTTTTGCTCCAGGATTTCGAAATAAGAGCGATTTGAAAATAAAGACCAAATCAAGAATTTTAAGACCTTATATACGCGAACAGTTTCAAAATTTTTAATTTTTTTTTAAATTTTTGATTCACATTAGCCTGAACGGTTAGGAATATTTTAAGCTTTACAGAATTGAAAAGTTCCAAAAATTGTTAAAGTTACAGCATTCAGAGCGTAAACATTTTTATTTTCTCGGATGCAGACAGGTAACGGCGGTAACCGGCCGCGCTATACGGAGACAGGTGCGCTCATATACCCATAAGCCTGCACTCGATAAAACTGTGGCAGAAGCAATCAAACCAGTGTATGAAGCACTTAGTAACGACGAGTTACTGGAGAGATGTTTAGGAGGCTTCACACAAAATAATAACGAGTGTTTGAATTCTAACATTTGGAAAATTGCTCTGAAAAATTAATGGAGTGGTTTAACGATTGTTGGAATCGCCGCATATATTTCGGCTAGCACTTTTAACGACGGAACAGTCGCCTTTCTCCGAATTATGAAAAACCTTGGTATTACGATTGGGCCGAACGCGATGGAGACTTGCTAACATCTGGACGAATTGCGCCTTACTGCCACTGGAATTCAATGTGAAAAGGCAACAAAGGAAGCAAGGATTGCCGCCAGAAACGACCAAAAAAAAATGCTGGAGCCGTTTTAGATGCCGAGGAAGGCCCCACATATAGAGCAGGATGCTATTAAATAAGGTAAGATTGCATTTATAATAGATACCGCGCGGCGCGCCAGACCGCAAACTTCAGAGCCGTTTTTCCACGATTCACTTTTTTGAACCTTGTGAAAGTTCTAACTCTTGAACGAAGGTTCAGATCGCTTTGAAATTTTTACAACATATTCTTAGTATCATCACCTATCGTGTGAACCACAAAAACAAAAATTTCAATGACACAAAAAAATAAAAAAAATAAAATACCGACAAAAAGTTGAGTAAAAAAATTTTAAGTTTCGAATTTTTATTATAATAATGTTCTTTTATAATATTGTTGGTTCACACTGAAGATACATTCATTATGCAATTATAAATATGTTCATTTTTTTTTTCAGACACCCACATCGATGCCGAGAACTTTCAACATCAACGCGCGCGCAAAAAAAATACATTGCTTTATTATGTTATATCTCCGCCATTTGTTAATATTTCTGATTTTTTTTTTTTACATATACTTAACCATGTGCATAAATGATCTGTAAAAAAAATGTTATCAATATATGCGTCATTTTTTTTTAACCGCGTCTAAAAGTACCTTCGAAAATCGGCGAAATCGCGTATATAAGGCCTTAAGCCCATCGAACAGAATAATAATATTATTCATGAACGCATGGCAGAATGAATAGAAAAATAAATATAATTTAAAAGGAGAATAAATGAAAAAACAATATTTAAAGAGACATTATCTTTGAAAGAAATATTGGAGGTCCTTTGGGAATATACGTTCATGGAACTGACTAGTAAGAAGTTGAGATATAATTTTCATAGATTGGAAATAAGCGAACTGAAAACAAAAAAGGAGAGACATTAATGAAAAAATAATCTTTACATATAAAAGAGTTCCCTGACTGATTGACTTAAGGTGGTAGTCCGGCCACAGTCACGTTGAAAAGTTTATTTTCCGCTCAATCGATGAAAGCTTCAAAATATTGCGAAATATCCTTATAATGAAGGTTATATATCTTATCGGGATGTAAAAACTTATAAAGTAATGATGAAAACGCTTAATATAATGTTTTTCTAACCCTCACTTTTGTATCAGACTATCCATTTCGGCTACTAATACGTATATACTCTGCGTATACGGATATGCACACACTACTGTAATCTAGTTCTAGTCTGCTCTAGTCGCTTCGTGGCGTTAGCATCGCTAGACATTGCTTAATTTCAATCGCTATATTTCCGAAACCCGAAGGTCAAAATTCATGATTTTTCTTTACTCACTTCGTCATATATTCCTCTGTAATTGAGATTTTTTTTATCTGTAGAAAAATGTCGAAGTTATTGCGTGAAATGTGAAATTGTCCACTGCTCCCCATAAGAACTACGTGTGAAACCGTGCAATCTTTGATTGCCAATACCTCGAATACACAACGGTGAATCTTTTGGAATTTTGCAGGTAATCACTTAAGAGGTGACGTGGGTTTGAAAATTTCAAAAAATCCATTTTGATTAAATTTTATTATCTAATAGTACAATATGTCTAGAATATTCTTTCAACGCTTTAAGTCAATCGGAGTTAAAGTCTAGGAGAGAGAGCCTTTGGGAATTCCCCCCGTTGGGAAAGACCGGCGGGGAGCGACGCAGGTATACGCATTTTTCTCAAAACACTATTTTTGAAGTCGGTGGACACGCTTTCTCAAAAACTAATCCACCGATCTTATTGAAATTTTGCACACTTCTTCAAAATAGCATTGACGAGTGATCGAACGAAGGTTTTTTTTTCGATTAAAACTAATTTTACAATGCTATACGTAATGTAAAGTGTACCAAAAATTGAACTATTTTGCATACAACTCTGCCAAAAATTCAAATTTCAATTTTTTTAAAATCCTCCGTTTCATCACGAGCTATACTTATCTACTAACAGAAAAAATTTGGTTTTTTAATTTTAGATAAAGCTATCATGAGTTATCCTGACCACCACGAGGACACATTTTTTTAGGGGTCTCCGTAAACCAGGTCCCACCGGCTGAATTTCCCAAATTTTTGGATGAAATTTTTTAAAAATATTGTTGAAATGTTGCTCTTTTATGTGCTTAACATTTTGAATAAAATAATTTATATATTGTATTTTTTAAAAATAGAGAAAATATGCTTTTTTCGGCTTCGAAACCCACGTAACCCCTTAATAGTGCCCTGAATGGTTCCTTAAAATAAATAAAAAATCGATAGAAAAACGTCTTGGCGGGACTACTACCTTAAAAGGTGTAGAGGTGCACTAAGAAAGGATTTTTGGAAAACCAACTCTTAAGGAGGTTCCGTCACCAAGGGCCGGTTCGCGTCGGTGCATAAGCAGGGCTCTCTCTTTTTTTTAATAATACGCAAGTTCTTCATAATACAGTTGGATATTAATGTATTATTGGTCATTCTATACAAAACTTATTAGCTGTATATCAATAAATAAATACCGTAAATTCGGCACAATTTTACGTTACGGTACTGCAAAGAGAAGTATGACACGTTGCAATTCTCTATTTCACTCTGTCCTCCGATTTCTCTGTCGTACTCATGACACCGAGCCGACCACGGGTCGTCGTGTGATTTGAACTTGTTATTGTGAACGAAATTTTTGGTTTTTCAAAGAGTTTACACAATATTTGAAAGATGTCTGTTTACTCTGAAATACAACTTTATTTTCTATTATTGTTGAGAAATAAATGGCCGGTTTCATTGATCGATCAAATTTGATATTTTTTATTTACGATGAATTCAATTGTTCTACCTACACGTCAATCACAAATGAACTTAAGATTAGGTAGCTGGTGATTTCATTCTCGCGCATGCGTACCTGCGGTATAAAAAACACCTGATTTCCGCCACGCTGCCGAATCTTTACACGGTCGCGAAACCTCTCGGAACTTCAAGCACTTCGACAGTTTAACATTAAGTATCTTTTTACATAAGTCGCTAAACCAATTTTTTAAATTGTATCTGAAGTCCTTACGACCTAGTCAACGTTACTGTAGTTTCTTTTGTCAATATCTGTTGCGTGAGTGCCAAGACATGACATGATATAAGTGTGTGAGGGTGACTCACAAGCACTGTGTTAACAATCCTAAGTTCAACAATTTGTATCTCTCTTATTTAGTCGCTGGCCTTATCTGAAATTTCGCATACGTGAATATGGGTACTTTATCTGTCATGTCCTTGAAAATTCTTTTCTTTTTTTGGAGGTAAGACGTTTGTGTTGAAGCCTCTTTAAAGGGGTGTAAAAGGTTGTATGAAAGATTATAATCCTTGCATGTATCAACTTGGAACTTGGTAAATGTGTTCCTTAGAAGGTGCAGAGGTGCACCAAGAGAGGATTTTTCGGAAATCAACGCTTAAGGGCTAACAACACTACATTGTTCAAAAAATCGATTTTTTTTGCTTAAAAGATGCTTTAAACCCTCTAGAAAATGGGGAAAAAGTTTTTTCCCAGAAAGAATTTTTTTTCATCACAATTTCGACCTCCTCCTCTAGCGCGTCGGAGTAATCCGAAACGACTACGTGCGTCCAATGAACCCCCGCTCGGTAGGTAAAGCCTAATGTACTTTCGAGCAGCCTTTTGATTTCTAGTGTCTAATACATCAACAGATGTCGTTAGAAAGTGTTGGAAAGAATTTGGCTCCAGAAGATTATTCAAGTGGTAAAAAAGTCGTGAATATAGCCACTGATATTGCTGTGTGCAATTTTAATGATGGCCTGACCAATATTCTAAAGATCATGAAAATTTTGGAAATGGATCCTAGCGCCCAATCATATAATTTATGCTTTGAATCCGATGCTAAGCGTATCAAGCGCGTCGAGCTGTCTTTGATAAACGCGACGAAAGAGGCACGCTCGACGATGAAATCTTTGAAAAAGGAGGATAAACAAGGATATTTGAACGTAGAGGGGCAGCTCTGTGGTCCTGGGATAGCAGATTAATGGTAAACAAATTTTAACAGTCGAATTTTTCATTTTTTCATGTGTATAACACATATCAAAACTTTGAAACCCATTTTTCTCGAAACACGATTTTTCAAAATGGCACGCAGCATAACTCAAACAATTTTCATTTTTGTCATTTGAATTCTTAACCATATCTTTGTAGCATAATTTCGAAGAGAAATACGCAAGGGATTTTCGATGAGTTAATTTAAACATTTTTTATTAACAAAAGATAGCCCTTTTTTTGTCGAAATTTGAAAGTTTCCATTCAAACACTCGCCAAACTCACGAAAATCAATATTTTTTAAATCCCCTACGTATTTCTCTAGATATGAACATCAAGAGAATCAACGCCTCGGGAGAATGGCTCTGGTGTCGACATTTTTAAATATTTTTCTTAAATTTTTTTTTGCATACTTAAATATATGGTTAATAACCTCCTCGAATATTATTATTATATAACCTTTCTTTCCGTCCGAAAAACATTGTCGAAAAAAACGCTTTTTTTTGGCCATTACAGTGGTGTTAGTCCTTAAGGGGGTGAAATGGGGTGTAATAGTTTGTATGGGAAATTGTATTCCTTGTGTGTATCAACTTGAAACTTGGTACAAATATTCTCCAAAGCAAATGATAAAACGCATGTTTTAGGATTTCTTTAAACAACCTGTAATAGGGGTGTAATGGGGTGTTGAAGTTCGTATGGGAAAATCGAATTACCTGCCTTTATTTCAATGAAATTCGGAAGATATATTCCTTAAAGGGCGTAGAGGTGCACTAAGAAAGGATTTTTAGAAAATCAACCCCTAAAAGGATGAAATGGAATGTAAAAGTTTGTATGGAAAATTGTATTCCTTGCGTGTATTAACTTGAAACTCGGTATAAATATTCTTCAAAACAATTAACAAAACGCATGATTTAGGATATTTCAAAATAATCCTTAATAAAGGGTGTAACTAGTAATTAAGTTTCTATGGAGTAAATTCCACGCAGGCGAAGGTGAGGGCGAAAGCTGGTGTAAAATAACTCGAGTTACAATGACTTTTTCAGATGTATGAAAACACTCGGTGAAAGAGCGGTTAATGTTTTATAGATCATAATATGGAATGACTTTTTGCAAACATCCACAAGTTATTTGGATAATCCTCAGTACTTTTGTATACATTTTTACATCGTCCGCAATGCTTCTATCGTATTAGTATCTATTGGATCCATGCAGTGTATAGGGTGGAGTTAATGAAAAAATTGAATTGAGCTCAGCTATTTATCTGTCAAATTTTTATGAGCGTAGTACAAGATTTTTGCAATCAAATTAAAAATATTGTTTTATTAAAAATGGGCCACGACAGTTGCTGTGTAATAAATTGCAAAAATACCGAAAAAAAAATAGTAAATGCAAATTTAATCGATTCCCTACGGCGAATTGGAAGTTAGAAAAACGCACCAAATGGGTGGCTGCAGTTAAAAAAAGGTAAACAATTAATATTTGCCTTATGGCATGAACTTGGATTGTTAAACTTGTCATGTTTTTTTCCTTGAGTCTTCTACGTCACTGACGTATTTAGCAGATACTAACAGTTTACCCTTAGATTGAGGTTGAGGTTGAAAATTAATATTGGGAGTTATACTCTCGAAGCCGGCCTTTAAAATTATGCTCATTTCGGTCCGATAACCAATTTTTATTTATTATTAGTGCTACCATAACAAGATATGCTTGTTAAATTTTAATAAAAGCAATTATATAGCTCCATTTTTCTCGTCTTATAACAACATTACAAGTAAACAAAAATATACGTTTTAAGGAAATTTTATTAACTTTTTTGCACTTTACTGAAAGGATACACTTCTTGCCGTCTTTGGCTTGACAAGTTGATTTAATGAAACCAAATTACGTGTAATTGAGGCGCGATTTTAATTTTTATAATTTATCACAGTATAACTACCATCACAGGGCTTTTGACAGAGCCGTCTTTTGGCAGAGTCACAGAGTCTTTTGGCAGAGAAAAATACGAACGCTACGCGCCGCTAGTATAGCGCACGGAGCCAATTATAATTATTCGATTGTTCTATTGTTCCATCATTATTCTATTACGCATAAATATCAAAAATTGATGATTTCTACAGTGTTGAAGTTTACTTTATTGGCATGCAAGAATAATTATTTTCTATTTTTCGTTATTATCCAGAATCTTTAGTTTATGCAGATTTAGTTTGTAGATCTATAATGAGCCCCCTAACAACGTTTAGATTAGAGAGACATTGAAAATGTCTCTCTAATCTAAACGTTGATTAGATAATCGTTAGATTAGAGAGACATTGAAAATGTCTCTCTAATCCCTAATCCCTAAGATCCCTAATGAGCTTATTGTTCTCTAATCAGTTCGTACATCTCTACTGATTGTGAGCATCCTAAGAAACGTTGGGTGTGAAAAACTTAATTATCGTTGTGTTGGAATTATGTAAATTTCAACGTAATTCATCTTCAATTTTATTTAATCTTTTTTTGCAATATTTTTGTATCATAACTGGTTTTTTATATCCAATGTTGCTTCGTAGGCCCTTATGAGCTTTTACAATCCCATTTACCCGCACGGAGCCAATTATAATTAGTCGATTGTTCTATTGTTCCATCATTATTCTATTACGCATAAATATCCAAAATTGATGATTTCTACGGTGTTGAAGTTTACTTTATTGGCATGCAAGAATAATTATTTTCTATTTTTCGTTATTATCCACAATCTTTAGTTTATGCAGATTTAGTTTGTAGATCTATAATGAGCCCCCTAACAACGTTTAGATTAGAGAGACATTGAAAATGTCTCTCTAATCCCTAATCCCTAAGATCCCTAATGAGCTTATTGTTCTCTAATCAGTTCGTACATCTCTACTGATTGTGAGCATCCTAAGAAACGTTGGGTGTGAAAAACTTAATTATCGTTGTGTTGGAATTATGTAAATTTCAACGTAATTCATCTTCAATTTTATTTAATCTTTTTTTGCAATATTTTTGTATCATAACTGGTTTTTTATATCCAATGTTCCTTCGTAGGCCCTTATGAGCTTTTACAATCCCATTTACATAATTTTTATGTCACTTGTAACTTTGAATGATTTTCAGTTTCTGGAAGACTCACAAGAGTGTTATCCACAGTCGTATTAGATTTGTACGAAGGCGCAGAGAAACTTTGGAAAATCTATGCCTACAGAGGCGCCTACATTTTACTGTATTTTTCTGCAGTCACAGCGCAAGCTAGAGAGCACCTTAGCCGTCACTCACTGAGGGAGGAAATAATTTAGCGGCGTCAAAAAATCAATTTTTTTAACGTAAAATTTTAGTTAAATGTGATGGTGTAGTAAGTAATTAGCCGGCAAGTCACTAAAATCATGGAGTTTTTGGAGTTCGAAACTTTGAACACGTTTTTCTCAAAACTATATTTTTTAAGTTTGTTGGAAACATAACTTTAAAACGAGTTGACCGATCGTGCTGAAATTGTACACACAACTCAATAACAATATTACCTTGAACTTATACCTACTTGTTTATGAAAATCACTTTTGAAAAGCACCTCTCCATTGCAAAAAAGAACGACAATTTTGTGTAAAAATTCAATTTTTTTTTCTTAAACGTCCTTTTTTTTAATTTTCAATTTTTTTCAATGTTTATTAGGTATAAGTTCAGCATTTGGATGTTAAAATACTAAGTACTTTTGGCTTATATTTTTCAGATCAATATTAAAGTCGTTGGATTTCTCACAAACGGACACCTGGCGTGTCCTGGCAAAACCTTCCTGGAAGACCACGCCACAACGTCCCCATTTTGCAATATTTTTTAATGGAACGTTTATTTAAACGGTTCATTTATGTAATAAATTATACCTAAAGTTGCATAAATATAAAAGGTTCTGTTCCTTTCCAAAAAAAAAATTATTGAAATTGGCTATTTTTTTGTCGTCTACGAGTATTTCCCCCCTTACCATGGTAGATGGCTGAAGCCACACACCGACTGTGTGTCCATTGTGGTCTCTTTATTTGCACTAGTAATTATTTGTTAAACTATCCATCAATTGTGTATTGGCAATGAATGAATTGAACTGTCTAATAAAACTATTCTCCTGTTCTGGTGCAATTCCAATGCTAATTGGACAAAGCGTTTCCAAATTAAATATTAGGATTATTAACAATCCAGCTTCCAAATACATAAAATTATCTTAGTAATTGATTTGAAAATTATTTTGGTATATAATGTAAAATTCATTCGTGAGATTCAAAATGAAATGTTTGTTTTAACATATCTGTATGTGTTTTCGAACGGCACAAATAAATATTATATTTTATTGTGTTTCAAGCGTGTTCATCATGGAAAACTTAATAAAACTGCCTCGTGCTCAGTGATTGGGGCGCGCACTAGCGTGCGACTGAGCAGTCACCCATCTCAACAGTGTTAGACTGTCGCGATTGGATTCGTAATTAGGCTGTTATTGGATTGGAGCAATGTAGGAGATTGCTCACCGTTGAAGATCGCAAAAGCCACACATCCACTGTGCAGTCACTATTGTCGATTAACTCTGTGTTCTTATTATTCTGTTATTTAATTATTCTCCTATCATGCAAACATGAAAAAAATCATCATTTTTTCAATTTTTTATGTCCTCATATATTTTATATTATAATTATTACTCGATTCTTCTATCGTTCCATTTTTCCCACGACTCCGAGAATTCTATAATTAATAAGTTTTCACTATTTGAAAAATATCTCATTGATATGATCATAAAATTGTGACGTCCATCTGTGCATGCGTTCTTCTAGGCTACAATTAAGAGCAGGTTACCGTTTATGATGATGAAAAATTCGATTGAAAAAAAAAATAATAATTTGCATCCTTAAAGTGCTTTAGAACACATGGGCAAAGGGCAATTTTCATATCTCGAGTACTTTAGATATGAAATTTGCGGGGCCATCTGCTGAAGTTTTGCAAAAGTTTCCGTTGTACTGTGCCCAAGTCTGAAGCAAAACCTGATAGCACGCCGTTGCTTGAAATTGATTTCACTTATTCTTAGAACGCACGAGAAATAACTGTTTAACGAAAAAAAAATGGCTACGGACAACCAAATGACTCTAGCGAGTTCAAACTCATACTGAAGGCGTATCACATGTTCACCTGCCGCCCCTCCAGGGCTGGGTTGAAATTCCGAACTTTGAATGATCGAAATGCGCAAAATTCCGAATTTATTAGCTAGTCCTCAATACTTCTGGAAATTTATCATTCCAGAATTTTGTAAACAGAATTATCATATAACCGAAAATAATAGTACAGTAAGGAATTAAATGACAATAATCATGGGGCCGACTGATAAAGCGTCAACATGAAAACATAGCACATAAAACAAGTATCAACTTCCCATAATTAGAGAGTCCACAGTTCCGAAAAATTGTAGTGTTAGAAATTCGAGTTCCTGAATGGCGAAGGTTTGTACAGGGAAAAGTTCAGAAAATAAGAATATCGATAGTTACACATCGTTACATTCTATGTTCACAACAAAACGCGGAGGATTATCAAAACTCTGAAAAAATTCTACTACGAAAGATCAAAACTTTGAAAGAAAACTACCCTGAAAGATCAAAATTCCGAAAAAATTTTACCCGAAAGACCAAAACTCCGAAAATCTGAATATCGTTCACATGCGTTACAGTGGTGGTGCTGCATCTGAACGCGTTAGGCTAACTTGCTATCTGCTTTATGTGTGAGTTTACGGAATTTTGAACGTTCTGAACGTTCTTTATCGGAATCTTACACTATTTAAATTTCAGTTTTCGCAAACTGGATGATCGAAGCTATGATTTCCGGAGTCCAAAACTTTTGTGAACCTGACGAATCTCTTATTAGCTTTCATTATATTTAAACTTTCTGATATAGCTCGTTTTCTATAATAAAAATTTGGGAATTTTGTTGCATGCTTAATGGTACATATTCGGAGTTTTGTATGTCGTATTACTGGTCGTTCAAATAAAGCGTTGATCTTCTTCAAACTATTTCTGAAAATTATCTCGTATAAGAAATCATATTTGTATCCTTTTTCTAACGCTACTCGTACCATTCTACATAATTTACAGTCAACTGTGTAGACTTTGGCTGGCATGATCTTTATGAAACTTGTAGTTTCGTAACATTAAAATTGGGAATTTCATACCGTCGGAGCATTCTAAGTTCGGAATTTCAACACGACCCTGCCCCTCCAAGTACCGCGTTCCAAGCGTTGCCAGATCGAACGCTACGTTGCCAGTCTCATTACTTAATTTAAACACCTCGTATGGGGTTGAAGTTTGCATCGTTGGAATGCAACAAAAATTCTTTTCAATTTATCATCTTCGCTATTATCCAAAATCATATTTTGCAGAATTTCGTTGTAAATTGCTAAATGAGAAACCTCAAAAAAGTTCGCCTCATTTTCTTAACTTAAATCTGCCAAAGGAAATTTGGGAAATTAAAAAAAAATCGTTTCTGTTGCATCGCAATGATGCAAACTTCAGCGTCGTGCAATTATATACAACCTTTGCTAGAACTTCGGCGATCTTTGCATTTTCTTTATCTTTCTTGTCCTTTTTTTTCTTGGATTTTTCTTTGACCGAATCGTCAGCAGCAGGCTCCTTGGTCTCCCGTTCCTTTTTTATAAGTTTTTCGCGCGTCGAACTGTCCGCCGCATACTTACTCCACGATTTTGGCTTGGAGGCGTCACCTGTGAACAACGAATAGAATATTTTTCGTCATGCTGTAGTTTCTTTTTATCTTTTGGAGTCGAAACGACAATAAATAAAATAACCTAAATCGGCGCAGGACTCGACGGAAATTCTGGACGTGTCGATGCAAGTTTTGTCAAAGTATTGGAGCGCGCTTTTCGCCTGGTCCTCGGTCTTAAAGCCGACAAAGCCGAAACGACGGAATTTACCATCTTTGGTGTACTTGAGTTGTACATCAGTGACGACACCTTTTTCACTGAATAGCTCTTTGAGTCTTGCGTCTGTGACCTGCCATAGTGAAAAACAATATTTTTACAGGTTAGAGAAATTGATTTTCTGTGTAAATAAATTGTAGTTTTGTGAAAATTCGAATGTGCACTCACGTTTTTGGGCAAATTTTTGACTATCAAACGAGACATCGTCGTTTGTCAAGTAATAATCATTTAGATTTTCGGCTTCGATGAAACTAGTAAATATCAACATGTGCTCGAATCGAACATGGGTTCATGATCATGAAACAATTTTACGATCTCGAACGTCTATGGCGAGCACGTGCACGGTCCGGCATGAGAGCAGTGCCCTCTGGTTGCACTGATTTTAATTCAAAATGTTTGAGCTCACGCTTGAGAGCTTCACGTTACCGACTGCCGATAACTCGAAGATATGAACTTTTTTTATTCCCATTTTTCACGTTCTATAGGTGGCGTAGCGATACGTCAATATGTCCTCAAACGTGAAGAGTTACTTGATTTCCTGCGAGTTGGCTATTAAAATTACATCCACGGTGGATTGTAAAGATGCTACTGGAGTTAATGAATTATTTTCTGCTCTGTCAGCTCTTTCTAATATCAGTTCTGGGTTTAGGTTTTTAAAGTTATGAGAGGCACTGGCAGATTTCGAGAGAGTATGACTCTATTTTTCAGAGCATACTTTTATAAGGGACGTCTGAAATTATATTAATACATTTTATATAACAGAAATAACTTTTAATATTGTTCGATTTATTATTCATGCATCGATGACCTAAAGTGGGCCTTTTTCAGAACCAAAAACCACTTGAAAATCTACAGATATTACACAAAGTGCAACTATTTCATGGCATTGAAAAAATGATCAGACTTTTCTGGTGATAAAGAAAGGTACATGCAAATAATATGAGTTTTTTTCCTCTCACATTCTCACTCTTTCACTCTTCATCCATCCATCCATCATATTTTCTCATTTTCACATGTTGGCGTTTTCACATTTAACATCCACGGTGGATTGTAAAGATGTTACTGGAGTTAATGGTTTATTTTCTGCTCTTTTTTTTAACTCTGTTAGCTCAGTTCTGGGTTTATGTTTTTAAAGTTATGAGAGGCACTGGCAGATTTCGAGAGAGTATGACTCTATTTTTCAGAGCATTCTTTTATAAGGGGCGTCTGAAATAATATTATTACATTGTATATAACTGAAATAACTTTTAATATTGTTCGATTTATTATCCATGAATCGATTACCTAAAGTGGGCCACGTTCAGAACCAAAAACCACTTGAAAATCTACAGATATTACACAAAGTGCAACTATTTCATGGCATTGAAAATGTTATCAGACTTTTTGGGTGATAAAAAAAGGTACATGCAAAAAATATGAGTTGTTCTCTCTCTCTCTCTCTCTCATTCTCACTCTCGCACTCTCCATCCATCCATCCATCCATCACATTTTCACATTTTCGATCTTTCACATTTTTCACATTTCGCATTTTCGCGTTTTCACATTTTTCACATTGTCGCATTTTCACATTTTTCACATTGTCGCATTTTCACATTTTGCATTTTCACATGTTTCACATTGTCGCATTTTCACATTTTCACACTTTTTCACATTTTGCATACTCACATTTTCGCTTTTTCACATTTTCACTTTTGCATTCGTATTTTTTTGCATTACGCATTTTTGCATTCTTACAATTTCGCAGTTTCACATTTTCGTATTTTCACATATTCGCATTTTCACATTTTCGCATTTTCACATTTTCGCATTTTCACATTTTGCAGTAACACATTATCACATTTTCGCATTTTCATAATTTCGCATTTTCACATTTTCATATTTTCGTATTTTAACATTTTCACATTTTCGCATTTTGACATTTTCGCATTTTCACATTTTGCATTATCACATTTTCGCATTTTGGGATTTTCGCATTTTCACATTTCACATTTTCAAATTTTTGCATCCTCACTTTTTCGCATTTTCACATTTTCGCATTTTCACTTTTTCATTATCACATTATCACATTTTCACCTTTTCGCTCTTCGCATTTTAACATTTTCAGTTTTTCGCATTTTCAAATTTTTACATTTGCGCATGTTCACATTTTCTCATTATCACATTTCCACATTTTAGCATTTTTACATTTTCACATTTTTGAATTTTCAGATTTTCGCATTTTCAAATTTTTGCAACCTCACATTTTCGCATTTTCACAAGTTTGCATTTTCGGATTTTTACATTTTCGCATTTTCACATTGTCAGATTTTTGTATTTTCACATTTCACATTTTCATATTTTGCATCCTCAAATTTTCGCTTTTTCGCATTTTCACATTTTGCATTACCACATTTTCGCATTTTCACATTTTTACATTCTCGCATTTTCACATTTTCACATTTTAAAATTTTTGCATTCTCACATTTTCGCATTTTCACATTTTCACACATTCTCATCCATACATCCACCCACCCTATCTCTCTCTCGCCCTCGCCCACCCTCTCACTCTGTTGCTCTCTCTAACTGCCGATAACTCGAGGATATGACCATTTTTTTATTCGCATTTCTCACGTTCTATACGTGGCGCAGCGTTACGTCAATATGGCCGGTCAAAGTTCTGTCAATGGCTCTGGATTTCCTGCCAGTCGGCTATGAAATTTACATCCACGGTGGACTGTAAAGATGCTACTGGAGTTAATGATTTATTTTCTGCTCTTTTTTTTAGCTGTGTCAGCTCGTTTTAATATCACCCGACTAGAAATTTTGATCAGGCAGCCTGAACACTGATCTGGCCGCTATCATGCTGCAGTCTGGAATGCCGTAATGAGGCACGCCTGATCGGTGCCGAATGCCGACCGGATCGGTAAAACCGTAGTACGGGAGTAAGAAGGCTGCCTTACTGCGGCCTGATCAGGGTGCCTTTTTACTCCCGCAAATCAGGCAACACCGACATAGCCCTACTAGGGCTTGACCTAATAAGGCCCTATTGGGGCTTGCCTTACAACTGCCTCAGCATGCCATCAACGCACATAACCCCCTATATCCCACGTCGAATTTTTCATTCAGCAGCATATTATCTTTGAAGTTTTTACGTTTTTGAAAGGTGTTGTGGACTCTGACGAAAAAAAACGTTATGCAACTCGGATGCGTGTTAGAAGATTCCGCTGTATTTCGAAATCTCAAAACACAGTACATAATCTGTCGTGCTCAAAACACAGTAAATAATGCTTAAATTCCTAAAAAAAATTGTTTTTCACCGAGTTCATGTCCGAAAAATACGAACTAATAATTTACGAGACGTTTGAATTGAATGAGCGTATATGTTTGCTCTGTTTTCCGTCAAAAGATTTTGAGCAAGCCGTGAGAAAAGTAATTGATAATGCCAAGGATTGGGAGGGAACCGGGCGGTTCGGAATAAAAACACTTCAACATGAAAAATAAATGGAACATTATGCATAATGATCTCTATACTATCTTTAATTAATCTGATTATAATAATTTTTGTAACTTTCCGTAATAAAAATTATATTGACAAATACATTCTAGGCCTTGTATAAATATATTGTAGAGTGTGTATGTGTACGAGCATGTATGTGTACTGGCTACATAAGGAAGCATTATAAGGACCTGATCAGGCAACATTATAATGACCTGATCAGGCAGAATTATAAATCCCTGGTCAGGCAGCCGGATAACGGCCTGATCAGGCAGCCAGATAAGGCCCATATGTGACAAAACGTTACACTTTCTATCAGGACGCTATCGGGTTCCCTTATAAGTGCCCTACCAGGGCAGTCAGGTAACCTGAAAGCGTCCCGAATCGGATCCTATTGAAATTTCTACGTGGGTTGTTGAGTTATCTTTCCTGCAAATTCGAAAAATGTCGTTTCGAGAAAAACGTGTTAAAAGTTTTTACGCGGCTTCAACAGTAAAAAAAACATTGAAAATTTGTGACATACTTTATTGTATAGTTAATCGGTGATTCTTGCTCCATATTGGGGTCCATCCTCAGCGATGAGTTACTGGTCCGCGAGACATAATCTTGACCTTCTTCGAGCTGTTCTAGCCTCTTTTGTAGTTTCTTGCGCATGTTTTTCAGCAAGCGAGTTTCGTCTTCGTCATTACACATGTCATAACAATTACTTCCATTGGTTATGTTCAATACGTGTAATATTAATAAAAGATGACTATAGCCATCATTATAAATACATTATATTTTTGGTGCGATTTTTCATATCATAGCGTTTATGCTTTCGCTATAGTTTTGATTATATCCTCCTAAACCTCCAATTGACAGTGAAATCGGACCTTCCAAGAAAAAATCTATGCTCGGGTACTAGTTTCATAGAAGCGACGGGTGAATCTATCTAAGGGAGCGCTGCACAGTGTGGTAGAAAAAAAATTAATATCTTTGTTAATATTGTAGGTACAGACTTCGCATTCAGCTTAAAATTTTCTTTAAGGTTCAAACTGTGAGAAAAAAATGAAAGCCAAAAATCGATTTTTCGAAAATTTCAGGGTGGTGTAACCCCTTAACTGTCGATTTATTAGATAAAAAGAGAAACGAACCTAATTAATTTTTAATTGCAAAGACTTGATTTTTTAAATGTGTAAGACTGTTTATCGATAAAAATAAGTAAATGAATAAATATTAAAATAATCAAAATTGGAGTTTTATTTCACATCATTATTTTTTTTTTAATTCGCAACACACTCTAACAAAGCTGCTCTAAAAATCAGCAAAAAAGTAGGGGTTATTTTTATAAATATCAAAAATATCGAAGATATAAAAAAATCGGATTTACATCAAAATGCCGGATATTTCTGGTATTTATAATAAATATCGGATTTTTACAAACCCTGAACAAAATAAAACATTTATTTCAAGTATGAAAAGATTTGAAAATAGAACTGCGCCCACTGACCTTTGAAAATACGGACGCCGTGTGTATACTGACCTTTTCACGGAACGGGTTCGACTTGCACCGGTTGTCGTTTGCAGGATAATTGCAACACCCGGGCGTTCCTTGCCCCTTTAGTCCAAATAAATACCTAGAATTGGGGTTCTCCAAGCCTGTTCTCCATTCTGAAACTTGAGTATAAAATTTAGACTGTTCCTCTAAAGACCCACTATAGACACGAAGAGTTAATATGCAGATCCCACTTCCTACCATGCAAAGTGTGAAAGAACACATTAAGGTTCACTGCAGATATTAAAGATGCTGTATTGATCAATTTTGTTTCGAAAAATCCATTTAGTGCCACAGTATAAACGAATCTTGGTAGAACAGTTAAATATTAACTTACGCTTTTTTTTAGAACTAAAGAAATTAATCGGACACTTACCCATCGATTCGTTAATTTTTCAGATCGTATAAAATTCCGGTGTGACTATCAAAAGGTTTTTTTCCTTCCGTTGCCGTCCCAAGTATCCCATATTGACCAATTAAATTCCAAGCTCGTGTATTTCAGTATCAATGTAGATTTTTTTTAATTTCATTATTTTAATTATTTCAACTGGAATATAGGGCAATAATCCAACACTCATATATCCTGAGATAAGAGAATTGAAATGATTTAGAACCATATCCGACGATGAAAACCGTCTCTTTAATACATGAACGTGTATTTTTCCACAAGATACGTAAGAAACCAAATGTCTCTATGGTTCAATTGCAGTCTACAATTTCTAATGTCATTTGGAGATCTTGGACAATTAATAGATCGATATTGTCCCGTTTCTCGTGGCATTTTTACCGACTGCTATGTACTCTAACTGCAAAAAACTACAGTAAGTCGTAAAGTACACCTGAGAAAATGAACACGTCACATGATGGATACTGCGATGGCGAATGCAGGATCGATTTTCATGAATCCTTTATAATTCGAAATTGTATAGTCGTAGGCCTAATTGGTTGCGCCAACAAGCGGCCGCAGTGGCTCAACAAAAAATTAAAAAGATTGCGGAGACACGATTAACGAGAGGCATAACATTGCTTGTGTATTGGCTTTATCGCAGATCTACGTTTTACCAAGAAATTCACTTTCGAGCTGAAGTCACGAGCAACGTCCATAAATTTTCAAGGTTTCCATAAATGATGAGGATTGATCGGACTGTTCGAACTTTGCGTGCAAGAGACGTCACGACGAGTCACGTCGTGAACTTTTCTCCGAATGCTCTCTTATTAATTATAAAAACTCTATTTTTTGTCGCACGTGTCTGTCGCAACTCGACGATACGAAAGAGCAAACTTGCCGATCGTAAACTCGTACCAGGGTCTTTGAAACAGGTCTGTGAACTTTAGTGGTGCCGGGGAATTTTTTTTTCTGTGAACCAAATTTAATTTACTTCGCTGTCAGAAGCAGCCCAGTTGCCAGTCATTCTATGGGACATGACAATACAATATACATCCCCTCCGGAAACATGTTGTCAGAAAGAGCTCCAATCGATATCTTGCTCAAGATTTGGATATCCAAAGCGACCCTTAAAAAGATAACGTAAACGGCTCTTTTTGCGAGAGATTTATAGAGATAGTTGCGTGATTTCCAAAAGTTGATGGCAAAAATATATCTGATTTAATCCTTCGTGGTCACACATCGAAATTAAATCGCGGTGGTCACACTTGGGTCGATTCTACCCAGTCAGTTTTCAAAAAAGTATTGTGACCAAACTATCCGTCCGAAGTGGTTCAAAAAATTACGGAACATGCTTTGAACTTTCTAGATAATGTACGAAAAATTTATTTATACGAAATAAAATGGCGACATGTTAAGAAAATTCATAAAAAGGTGAAAACGCAAAAAAAAAGACACTTTTTCGCTCAAAAAATCATAGTTCCGTGGATTTTCAACATTCCCGAGCAAAAATTTGCTCAGGGTGAAATCCGGACCGGATCAGGCTGCCACAATAGCAAATCCGGGCCGGATCAGGCAAATTTAGTCCGGCCCTGATCAGGGATGTAACGCTTTTGCAAATTCAGGTCCGGATCAGGCACCTTATCAGGCTCTGATCAGGCGCTTTGTCAGGCCCGGATCAGGCACCTTACCAGGCTCGGATTAGGCACTATATCTGGCTCGGATCAAGCAACTTATCTGGCCCGGATCAGGTACCTCATCCAGCCTGAGACATGCGTGTCATCTGGCTCAACCATTTGATTAATTTTTTGTTTAAAAATAGATCAACATTTATTAAATTATTATCGCAGTTACACGTTATCAAGTTTACTAACGTTATTAAAAATATGAAACATATGAAAACATTTTTTTAAAGTTTAAGTTTTTATTTTACTTGACTTGATCGTATAGTTTTTGTTCCGGTTTTGGCGATGACCGTCCCAATCTTTCCGGCCCAATCTGTCCGGCGCAAATCATGCGTGCCTGATCAGGGCGCCTTGTTGATACCTGATAAGGCTTCTATCCGGCGCAAATCAGGCATGCTTGATCAGGGCGCCTTATTGATCCCTGCTCAGGCCCCTGTCTGGCGCAAATCAGGCGTGCCTGATCAGGGCGCCTTATTGATCCCTGCTCAGGCCCCTGTCCGGCGCAAATCATGCGTGCCTGATCAGGGCGCCTTATTGATCCCTGATCCGGCCCTGATGGATCCTCAGGCAGCCTGATTAGATTTCTGCTCGCGTTTTTACCTAAAACTTGGACGTGATACTCTTTAGATATGGTACTTTTGGGAAAAAAATAGTAGCATAGTGCGCGTTCCAAAAAGGATATTTATTCCGATATGTGAAGAGGGTAAATTTTATGGTATGAGTATACTTCAAAATCCAGGTAGATGGTGAATACAGTCCCATTTGAAGCCGAGAACTATTATATATTTACGCCAAAAATTGATCGACGGATCGATTTAAGCCTGGGTGACCACGAATGGTTAAAAAAGGTTCAAAATATATCAGATTAACGAGATCAGAAAGATATGAAAACTATGATATCTTTAAGGTAGTAGTCTCGCCACAGTCACGTTGAAAAGTATGGGTCTGAAGTTCGCAACGTTGCGACGCAACGAAAATTGAAAAAAATAAAAAAAAATAAATTCGCGTGATTGACTGCACAGACTGCTTCTATTTGGCTATAAAAGGTCATAAAAACGATTTTGAGGGGGTTCGAAAAAAAAAACCGACCCTTAATAGGGGGTGAAAAGTTAAAAAAAATCGTATCTCCCAAACCATTGAGATAACCATTTTTTTTATTTTTCGTATCGGTAGTGTGACCATACACGAGCCTAGGAAAAAAAAATGGACGATTTTCATCACCCGGAACTCACCCTTAAGAAGGGGTGAAAAGTTGAAAAAATCGTATCTCCCATGCTTTTGAGATAACCATTTTTTTTATTTTTCTTATAGGTAGTGTGACCATACACGAGCCTAGGAAAAAAAAATGGACGATTTTCATCACCCGGAACTCACCCTTAAGAAGGGGTGAAAAGTTGAAATAATCGTATCTCCCATGCTTTTGAGATAACCATTTTTTTTATTTTTCATATCGGTAGTGTGACTGATCACGAGCCTAGGAAAAAAAAATGAACGATTTTCATCACCCGGAACTCACCCTTAAGAAGGGGTGAAAAGTTGAAAAAATCGTATCTCCCATGCTTTTGAGATAACCATTTTTTTAATTTTTTATATAGGTAGTGTGACTAATCACGAGCCTAGGAAAAAAAAATGAACGATTTTCATCACCCGGAACTCACCGTTAAGGGGACGTAAAAAATGAAAAAAATTGTATCTCCCATACTTTTGAGATAACCATTTTTTTTATTTTTCGTATCGGTAATGTGACTGATCACGAGCCTAGGAAAAAAAAATGAACGATTTTCATCACCCGGAACTCACCGTTAAGGGGACGTAAAAAATGAAAAAAATTATATCTCCCATGCTTTTGTGATAACCATTTTTTTTATTTTTCGTATCGGTAGTGTAACTGATCATGAGCCTAGGAACAAGAAATGGAAGATTTTCATCACCCGGAACTCACCGTTAAGGGGACGTAAAAAATGAAAAAAATTGTATCTCCCATGCTTTTGAGATAACCATTTTTTTTATTTTTCGTATCGGTAGTGTGGCTGATCACGAGCCTAGGAAAAAAAAATGAACGATTTTCATCACCCGGAACTCACCGTTAAGGGGACGTAAAAAATGAAAAAAAATTGTATTTCCCATGCCTTTGAGATAACCATTTTTTTATTTTTCGTATCAGTAGTGTGACTGATCACGAGCCTAGGGAAAAAAAATGAACGATTTTCATCACCCGGAACTCACCCTTAAGAAGGGGTGAAAAGTTGAAAAAATCGTATCTCCCATGCTTTTGAGATAACCATTTTTTTTATTTTTCGTATCGGTAATGTGACTGATCACGAGCGTAGGAAAAAAAAATGAACGATTTTCATCACCCGGAACTCACCCTTAAGAAGGGGTGAAAAGTTGAAAAAATCGTATCTCCCATGCTTTTGAGATAACCATTTTTTTTATTTTTCGTATCGGTAGTGTGACTGATCACGAGCCTAGGAAAAAAAAATGAACGATTTTCATCACCCGGAACTCACCCTTAAGAAGGGATGAAAAGTTGAAAAAATCGTATCTCCCATGCTTTTGAGATAACCATTTTTTTTATTTTTCGTATCGGTAATGTGACTGATCACGAGCCTAGGAAAAAAAAATGAACGATATTCATCACCCGGAACTCACCCTTAAGAAGGGATGAAAAGTTGAAAAAATCGTATCTCCCATGCTTTTGAGATAACCATTTTTTTTATTTTTCGTATCGGTAGTGTGACTGATCACGAGCGTAGGAAAAAAAAATGAACGATTTTCATCACCCGGAACTCACCGTTAAGGGGACGTAAAAAATGAAAATAATTGTATCTCCCATGCTTTTGAGATGACCATTTTTTTTATTTTTCGTATCGGTAGTGTGACTGATCACGAGCCTAGGAAAAAAAAATGAGCGATTTTCATCACCCGGAACTCACCGTTAAGGGGACGTAAAAAATGAAAATAATTGTATCTCCCATGCTTTTGAGATAACCATTTTTTTTATTTTTCGTATCGGTAGTGTGACTGATCACGAGCTTAGGAAAAAAAAATGAACGATTTTCATCACCCGGAACTCACCGTTAAGGGGACGTAAAAAATGAAAAAAAATTGTATTTCCCATGCTTTTGAGATAACCATTTTTTTTATTTTTCGTATCGGTAGTGTGACTGATCACGAGCCTAGGAAAAAAAAATGAACGATTTTCATCACCCGGAACTCACCCTTAAGAAGGGGTGAAAAGTTGAAAAAATCGTATCTCCCATGCTTTTGAGATAACCATTTTTTTTATTTTTCGTATCGGTAATGTGACTGATCACGAGCCTAGGAAAAAAAAATGAACGATTTTCATCACCCGGAACTCACCCTTAAGAAGGGGTCAAAAGTTGAAAAAATCGTATCTCCCATGCTTTTGAGATAACCATTTTTTTTATTTTTCTTATAGGCAGTGTGACTGATCACGAGCCTAGGAAAAAAAAATGAACGATTTTCATCACCCGGAACTCACCCTTAAGAAGGGGTGAAAAGTTGAAAAAATCGTATCTCCCATGCTTTTGAGATAACCATTTTTTTTATTTTTCGTATCGGTAGTGGGACTGATCACGAGCCTAGGAAAAAAAAATGAACGATTTTCATCACCCGGAACTCACCCTTAAGAAGGGATGAAAAGTTGAAAAAATCGTATCTCCCATGCTATTGAGATAACCATTTTTTTTATTTTTCGTATCGGTAATGTGACTGATCACGAGCCTAGGAAAAAAAAATGAACGATTTTCATCACCCGGAACTCACCCTTAAGAAGGGATGAAAAGTTGAAAAAATCGTATCTCCCATGCTTTTGAGATAACCATTTTTTTTATTTTTCGTATCGGTAGTGTGACTGATCACGAGCCTAGGAAAAAAAAATGAACGATTTTCATCACCCGGAACTCACCGTTAAGGGGACGTAAAAAATGAAAAAAAATTGTATTTCCCATGCTTTTGAGATAACCATTTTTTTTATTTTTCGTATCGGTAGTGTGACTGATCACGAGCCTAGGAAAAAAAAATGAACGATTTTCATCACCCGGAACTAACCCTTAAGAAGGGGTGAAAAGTTGAAAAAATCGTATCTCCCATGCTTTTGAGATAACCATTTTTTTTATTTTTCGTATCGGTAGTGTGACTGATCACGAGCCTAGGAAAAAAAAATGAACGATTTTCATCACCCGGAACTCACCGTTAAGGGGACGTAAAAAATGAAAAAAAATTGTATTTCCCATGCTTTTGAGATAACCATTTTTTTTATTTTTCGTATCGGTAGTGTGACTGATCACGAGCCTAGGAAAAAAAAATGAACGATTTTCATCACCCGGAACTAACCCTTAAGAAGGGGTGAAAAGTTGAAAAAATCGTATCTCCCATGCTTTTGAGATAACCATTTTTTTTATTTTTCGTATCGGTAGTGTGACTGATCACGAGCCTAGGAAAAAAAAATGAACGATTTTAATCACCCGGAACTCACCGTTAAGGGGACGTAAAAAATGAAAAAAATTGTATTTCCCATGCTTTTGAGATAACCATTTTTTTTATTTTTCGTATCGGTAGTGTGACTGATCACGAGCCTAGGAAAAAAAAATGAACGATTTTCATCACCCGGAACTCACCGTTAAGGGGACGTAAAAAATGAAAAAAATTGTATCTCTCATGCTTTTGAGATAACCATTTTTTTTATTTTTCGTTTCGGTAATGTGACTGATCACGAGCCTAGGAAAAAAAAATGAACGATTTTCATCACCCGGAACTCACCGTTAAGGAGGAGTGAATAATGAAAAAAATTGTATCTCCTATACTTTTGAGATAGCCATTTTTTTATTTTTCGTGTCGGTAGTGTGACCCTAAACGAGCATAGGGAAAAAATGAACGATTTTCATCATCCGGAACTCACCGTAAAGGGGGAGTGAATAATGAATTAGAAATTTATTATACAAATTTCACTACAAATATTAACAAAATATGGTAAGGCATTTTTGTACTAAAATTCTGCGAGAAGCTATTTAAGCAAGGATAAACTTCCGAAACAGTCCTACCTCTGATCGGGCTGAAATTTTGCACAGGCCTTCCTTTTGATATCTTAAGAGATTCCTTAAGGTATTACTGCTTGGACCGTTGGGCAAAAAGTTAGTCGAAAATGGGCGAATCTCGGATTTACAAGTCTAGATCATGCCGTACAAGTTTAGCCTTACAAATAGCTAACTTAATAATTAATTAACACTAAGAATGTTCATTCCCCACTTTAAATAATAATTGAAGTCAAATTTGACAATATTGACGTGTGTTTGACTGAGGTGACTGTACTTATCAGTGACTGTACATCTGTTTCAACTGGCCAACAAAAAAATTTCTTAATTTTTAAATTTAATTAATACGTTCAAATCATCTTCTTATTATCAATAATTACCCAAAAACTCAATATATATTGAGTTTTCCTATGATGCTATTAATTCATTGTTCAGAAAGGCGATACTCGTCATTACTTTAATTAATTTCTCGACGATTACTCAGTCGATTTATTTGAAACTTAGCACAATGCATCGCTTGATCCTAAATCTTGATGATCTAATATTTTCAGAATTTACGGCAATTTAATTTCATTCGTTTTGCAATCTTTAACGTTTGCAGAAGCTGTTTTCTCATAAGCGACCGTATTAAATTCATTTGTTTATAACTACTAAATTACTTAGTGAAAAATTCTAAAATTATTCATGTATTGTTATTCCATCGAGAACTATCATGCCTCAAATTTACAAAAATTTGAGGTAATACCTTTGAAGGATTTCTCTATACCCCCTCCTTATAATTCTTGGTAACCGACCGGGGCAGCGGTTTCTATCGCCTAAGCTTGACGAAGATCCGCACAAAGCGGACAGCACGATAACATATATTGGTATAGCCAGAGCCGAGCTCGTCAGGCATAGATACAGTATAAGCGCGGTAAAAAAAATAACTTTCAAAAATCGATATCTCGACAACTATGGCGTGTCGCCGAAAGCCCTTTGAGGATATCTCTTAAGATATTAGAAGGCAGGTCTGTGCAAAATTTCAGCCCGATCGGTGGGAGGGACTTTTCGGAACTCGACCCCAATTTTTTTCCTGATATTGAAAATTTTGAGTTTTTTAGGAAATGATAAGGAATTTTTTACTGGCCGCCTTAAGGGGGAATATACTTTTGTGAGGGCAAAATCAAGAGTCATTTTTGACAATTTATTTAAGAAAAACAAAACAATATTTTTAAATTCGGTTTTTTATACATGTTAGTACAAGTCTTGAAGTAAAAGAAATTTTTTCTTTATTATTTTGAAACAAAATGGCGGCGCAGTAGTCAATGAAAGAACACTCCTTTTTTTCATAGTCCTCTACGGGCGTATTCGCACAGGTCATAATTTTCAAGCTAGAACAAAAAAACGAAAAATATTTTGAAAGTAGATATAAAAAACTAGTCCAGTACGTAGGGGTTTTTAAAAATATTGATTTAAAAAAAAATGGCGTTAAAATGAAAAAAAAAAAAAAAAAATCGTACAAAAATCGGTCGAATATCGATCATAAAATTGTTAAATTTCAACTTATCGAAAAAATCCTACGTACTGGACTAGAAAATGTTGTCAAGAAGCTACAGTTAAAATTTCAAGTCAATCGATTGAAAACTCGAGGCGCTACGCATACGCCCGTGTCTAAAAACATAGTTTTCTTTCATCGACTACTGCGCCGCCATTTTATTTCAAAATAATATTTAAAAAAAACAAATTTTCTTTTACTTTAAGACTTGTAATAACATGTATAAAAATCAAATTTAAAGATATTGTTTTGTTTTTCTTAAATAAATTGTCAAAAATGACCCTTGATTTTGCCCTCACAAAGGTATATTCCCCCTTAATTAGGGAAACTTTTTTTTATTAAGCTATGCTAACACATTTTCCGAAAATCGACGAACAGCTGCATCACGTTATTACTCCTGTAAACCGTACGTAATTCCAATTCCGCAGAAATCGGTTATATGTCGTGATTGTGTTGTGTTCTTCTCGCTCACGTCGCCTGCGATGATGATGCGCTCTCACTCACGCACGCACGCTCTGCTACGCGCTCGACGGAGTTGTTGTCGAAACGCAACCGGTGGAAAGTCCTTGCGGGAGTGGGTATACTGCATTCTCACTCTCGCTCAAGCGTCTTTCGCGATCCATTGAATCGCTTCTCGCTCGCGAGCCGTCAGCAATATTTGGCTACTTCGGTCTGCACGCGTGTGAGCGAGGAACGACAGGGCCTTTCGTCTAGCGAGCCGTCTCCGATAGACGACTGGTCGTAGGAGATGCTCATTTGCTCCTCTTCGTGAACGAACGCACGTTCGTTCGGTGCGGGCTTTCGGTGCATGAGGCCTTCCGAAAGGCTCACACCGCTCTGAATTTGATGGAAGATGAGTGAGTGAGGATCTCCGAAGATATCTTCTCTCTGAGACGGCTCGCTAAAGGAAATGCTCTATCGTTCATCGCTCGGGCGACAGCAGTCGGAAATAGCCGAAGATTTCGGACAGCGCTCGAGCGAGAAGCACTTCAATGGAATCGTGGAGAATGCTCGAGCGAGAGCATACCTAACCAACACCCGCAAGGACAGTACGGGTACGTGTCTACACACCGTCGAGCGCTTCATCAACCCATCGTAGACGCCTCGAACGAGAAGAAGAAAGCAACATAATCACTACAATGTAACCCAGTTTAAGTGATCAGCTGAGCACGCGCTGTATGATAGTGTGGGCTCATATATATTTCTAGCTTTGTATTTTGAAGACGGGCCTAAGGCATCAATGAACTTTGAATTACGTGCGGTTTACGAGCGCGATTACGTGAAGTAGCTGGACGTGCATTTTTGAAAAATCTGTCAACGGAGTTTAATGACCAAACTGACCTGCACTTATTAAGGCCAAAGTTTTCATCGTTCGAATGCAATGAAAATGAATATTATCAATTTCTTCTGGCATATTTTAACTGAATGAATCCTCACCGTTTTTAAAATAATTCCGAAATTTACAATATAAACCTGCAAAAAAAATAGGGGTAGGCGTGAAATTGCTTATAATGTTCAGTGCAGAGAAAAAAATGGTATTAGGTGCGCACGTAAAAGGGGAAACTCCGCGTACAATGGAACAAGTATGAAAAAATTAATCGCTTAATTTAAAATAAAAAAAAAAAATCGGTGTAATATAAATATTTCTGAATTGCTTTAATAGCTTCGGGCAGATTTTGAGTACAAAGATGACGTACCATTTTTTCTAAATATTTATGCCGAAATGTAAGGATAAATATCTAAACAAAATTTAATTTCAGGTTTTTTGGGTTACATTTAATATTTTTGAAGTGAAACTTCTTGGGGCGTCTTGAGAGTAAAGATTAAATCCGTGACGCGAGAAAACCGTACGCCGTGTGACGCGAAAGAGAGGAAAGATATTACTTTGGGAAAGAGAGAATGAGAAAGAGTTATAAGCCGTATAGCCCGTACGTAGCGTTCGTTTTCTTCGTCTCCGCTTTGTGCGGTTCTTCGCTTTCCCCCTCTTAGCGCGGCCGGACGAACGCGTATATTTTATGCGTGCCCGCTCAGAAAGGCGCAAGAGCAAGACACATCGAGTCCACGAAATGAGAGAGATAGGGCTACAAGCATAGCATGCGTGTTCTGTTAAAAAGTGTGATGATCAGATTTAAGCGTCCTTTGCCTCGCATCGAGATTCATAACATTAATTTAAATACTTTCAAAATGTAAAATATAATGTTAATTCAAGAAGGGGACCCTACAATCTGGGATATAATGTGGTGAATTCCCACTACAAAGATTCCTTGCCTTTTTTTTATTTATTCAAAATTGTATAATTTAAATAAAAAATAATAAATGAACCCACTTTTAAGGGTGAGTTCCGGGTAATGAAAATCGTCCATATCTTTCCTTGGCTCGTGTACTGTCACACTACCGACACGAAAAATAAAAAAAATGGTTATCTCAATAGCATGGGAAATAGAATTTTTTCATTTTTCACCCCCTCTTAAGGGTGAGTTCCGGCTAATGAAAATGTCCGTTGTTTTCCTAGATTACACTACCGACACGAAAAAAAATGGTTATCTCAATAACATGGGAAATACAATTTTTTTCATTTTTTACGTCCCCTTAACGGTGAGTTCCGGGTGATGAAAATCGTTCATTTTTTTTTTCTAGTCTCGTGATCAGTCCCACTACCGATACGAAAAATAAAAAAAATGGTTATCTCAAAAGCATGGGAGATACGATTTTTTCAACTTTTCATCCCTTCTTAAGGGTGAGTTCCGGGTGATGAAAATCATTCATTTTTTTTTTCCTAGTCTCGTGATCAGTCCCACTACCGATACGAAAAATAAAAAAAATGGTTATCTCAAAAGCATGGGAGATACGATTTTTTCAACTTTTCATCCCTTCTTAAGGGTGAGTTCCGGGTGATGAAAATCGTTCATTTTTTTTTCCTAGGCTCGTGATCAGTCACACTACCGATACGAAAAATAAAAAAAATGGTTATCTCAAAAGCATGGGAGATACAATTTTTTTCATTTTTTACGTCCCCTTAACGGTGAGTTCCGGGTGATGAAAATCATTCATTTTTTTTTCCTAGGCTCGTGATCAGTCACACTACCGATACGAAAAATAAAAAAAATGGTTATCTCAATAGCATGGGAGATACAATTTTTTTCATTTTTTACGTCCCCTTAACGGTGAGTTCCGGGTGATGAAAATCGTTCATTTTTTTTCCTAGGCTCGTGATCAGTCACACTACCGATACGAAAAATAAAAAAAATGGTTATCTCAAAAGTATGGGAGATATAATTTTTTTCATTTTTTACGTCCCCTTAACGGTGAGTTCCGGGTGATGAAAATCGTTCATTTTTTTTTCCTAGTCTCGTGATCAGTCACACTACCGATACGAAAAATAAAAAAAATGGTTATCTCAAAAGTATGGGAGATATAATTTTTTTCATTTTTTACGTCCCCTTAACGGTGAGTTCCGGGTGATGAAAATCGTCCATTTTTTTTTCCTAGGCTCGTGATCAGTCACACTACCGATTCAAAAAATAAAAAAAATGGTTATCTCAAAAGTATGGGAGATATAATTTTTTTCATTTTTTACGTCCCCTTAACGGTGAGTTCCGGGTGATGAAAATCGTTCATTTTTTTTTCCTAGGCTCGTGATCAGTCACACTACCGATACGAAAAATAAAAAAAATGGTTATCTCAAAAGCATGGGAGATACGATTTTTTCAACTTTTCATCCCTTCTTAAGGGTGAGTTCCGGGTGATGAATATCGTTCATTTTTTTTTCCTAGGCTCGTGATCAGTCACATTACCGATACGAAAAATAAGAAAAATGGTTATCTCAAAAGCATGAGAGATACGATTTTTTCAACTTTTCATCCCTTCTTAAGGGTGAGTTCCGGGTGATGAAAATCGTTCATTTTTTTTTCCTAGGCTCGTGATCAGTCACACTACCGATACGAAAAATAAAAAAAATGGTTATCTCAAAAGTATGGGAGATATAATTTTTTTCATTTTTTACGTCCCCTTAACGGTGAGTTCCGGGTGATGAAAATCGTTCATTTTTTTTTCCTAGTCTCGTGATCAGTCACACTACCGATACGAAAAATAAAAAAAATGGTTATCTCAAAAGTATGGGAGATATAATTTTTTTCATTTTTTACGTCCCCTTAACGGTGAGTTCCGGGTGATGAAAATCGTCCATTTTTTTTTCCTAGGCTCGTGATCAGTCACACTACCGATTCAAAAAATAAAAAAAATGGTTATCTCAAAAGTATGGGAGATATAATTTTTTTCATTTTTTACGTCCCCTTAACGGTGAGTTCCGGGTGATGAAAATCGTTCATTTTTTTTTCCTAGGCTCGTGATCAGTCACACTACCGATACGAAAAATAAAAAAAATGGTTATCTCAAAAGCATGGGAGATACGATTTTTTCAACTTTTCATCCCTTCTTAAGGGTGAGTTCCGGGTGATGAATATCGTTCATTTTTTTTTCCTAGGCTCGTGATCAGTCACATTACCGATACGAAAAATAAGAAAAATGGTTATCTCAAAAGCATGAGAGATACGATTTTTTCAACTTTTCATCCCTTCTTAAGGGTGAGTTCCGGGTGATGAAAATCGTTCATTTTTTTTTCCTAGGCTCGTGATCAGTCACATTACCGATACGAAAAATAAAAAAAATGGTTATCTCAAAAGCATGGGAGATACAATATTTTCATTTTTCACGTCCCCTTAACGATGAGTTCCGGGTGATGAAAATCGTTCATTTTTTTTTCCTAGGCTCGTGATCAGTCACACTACCGATACGAAAAATAAAAAAAATGGTTATCTCAAAAGTATGGGAGATATAATTTTTTTCATTTTTTACGTCCCCTTAACGGTGAGTTCCGGGTGATGAAAATCGTCCATTTTTTTTTCCTAGGCTCGTGATCAGTCACACTACCGATACAAAAAATAAAAAAAATGGTTATCTCAAAAGTATGGGAGATATAATTTTTTTCATTTTTTACGTCCCCTTAACGGTGAGTTCCGGGTGATGAAAATCGTTCATTTTTTTTTCCTAGGCTCGTGATCAGTCACACTACCGATACGAAAAATAAAAAAAATGGTTATCTCAAAAGCATGGGAGATACGATTTTTTCAACTTTTCATCCCTTCTTAAGGGTGAGTTCCGGGTGATGAATATCGTTCATTTTTTTTTCCTAGGCTCGTGATCAGTCACATTACCGATACGAAAAATAAAAAAAATGGTTATCTCAAAAGCATGGGAGATACGATTTTTTCAACTTTTCATCCCTTCTTAAGGGTGAGTTCCGGGTGATGAAAATCGTTCATTTTTTTTTCCTAGGCTCGTGATCAGTCACATTACCGATACGAAAAATAAAAAAAATGGTTATCTCAAAAGCATGGGAGATACAATTTTTTTCATTTTTCACGTCCCCTTAACGATGAGTTCCGGGTGATGAAAATCGTTCATTTTTTTTCCTAGGCTCGTGATCAGTCACACTACCGATACGAAAAATAAAAAAAATGGTTATCTCAAAAGTATGGGAGATATAATTTTTTTCATTTTTTACGTCCCCTTAACGGTGAGTTCCGGGTGATGAAAATCGTCCATTTTTTTTTCCTAGGCTCGTGATCAGTCACACTACCGATACAAAAAATAAAAAAAATGGTTATCTCAAAAGTATGGGAGATATAATTTTTTTCATTTTTTACGTCCCCTTAACGGTGAGTTCCGGGTGATGAAAATCGTTCATTTTTTTTTCCTAGGCTCGTGATCAGTCACACTACCGATACGAAAAATAAAAAAAATGGTTATCTCAAAAGCATGGGAGATACGATTTTTTCAAATTTTCATCCCTTCTTAAGGGTGAGTTCCGGGTGATGAATATCGTTCATTTTTTTTTCCTAGGCTCGTGATCAGTCACATTACCGATACGAAAAATAAAAAAAATGGTTATCTCAAAAGCATGGGAGATATAATTTTTTTCATTTTTTACGTCCCCTCAACGGTGAGTTCCGGGTGATGAAAATCGTTCATTTTTTTTTCCTAGGCTCGTGATCAGTCACACTACCGATACGAAAAATAAAAAAAATGGTTATCTCAAAAGCATGGGAGATACAATTTTTTTCATTTTTTACGTCCCCTTAACGGTGAGTTCCGGGTGATGAAAATCGTTCATTTTTTTTTCCTAGGCTCGTGATCAGTCACACTACCGATACGAAAAATAAAAAAAATGGTTATCTCAAAAGCATGGGAGATACGATTTTTTCAACTTTTCACCCCTTCTTAAGGGTGAGTTCCGGGTGATGAAAATCGTTCATTTTTTTTTCCTAGGCTCGTGATCAGTCACATTACCGATACGAAAAATAAAAAAAATGGTTATCTCAAAAGCATGGGAGATACGATTTTTTCAACTTTTCACCCCTTCTTAAGGGTGAGTTCCGGGTGATGAAAATCGTTCATTTTTTTTCCTAGGCTCATGATCAGTTACACTACCGATACGAAAAATAAAAAAAATGGTTATCACAAAAGCATGGGAGATATAATTTTTTTCATTTTTTACGTCCCCTTAACGGTGAGTTCCGGGTGATGAAAATCGTTCATTTTTTTTTCCTAGGCTCGTGATCAGTCACATTACCGATACGAAAAATAAAAAAAATGGTTATCTCAAAAGTATGGGAGATACAATTTTTTTCATTTTTTACGTCCCCTTAACGGTGAGTTCCGGGTGATGAAAATCGTTCATTTTTTTTTCCTAGGCTCGTGATTAGTCACACTACCTATATAAAAAATAAAAAAAATGGTTATCTCAAAAGCATGGGAGATACGATTTTTTCAACTTTTCACCCCTTCTTAAGGGTGAGTTCCGGGTGATGAAAATCGTTCATTTTTTTTTCCTAGGCTCGTGATCAGTCACACTACCGATATGAAAAATAAAAAAAATGGTTATCTCAAAAGCATGGGAGATACGATTATTTCAACTTTTCACCCCTTCTTAAGGGTGAGTTCCGGGTGATGAAAATCGTCCATTTTTTTTTCCTAGGCTCGTGTATGGTCACACTACCTATAAGAAAAATAAAAAAAATGGTTATCTCAAAAGCATGCGAGATACGATTTTTTCAACTTTTCACCCCTTCTTAAGGGTGAGTTCCGGGTGATGAAAATCGTCCATTTTTTTTTCCTAGGCTCGTGTATGGTCACACTACCGATACGAAAAATAAAAAAAATGGTTATCTCAATGGTTTGGGAGATACGATTTTTTTTAACTTTTCACCCCCTATTAAGGGTCGGTTTTTTTTCGAACCCCCTCAAAATCGTTTTTATGACCTTTTATAGCCAAATAGAAGCAGTCTGTGCAGTCAATCACGCGAATTTATTTTTTTTTATTTTTTTCAATTTTTGTTGCGTCGCAACGTTGCGAACTTCAGACCCATAAGAGTTCTGGGTCCTAGCTGTTGTCAAATAATTGTAAAAAAAATTTATCGGCATCTTAACTATGCAAGTGTGATCTGCTGATGGATAGGCGTTCGTTCTAGGTACTTTTTGGGTAGAATGCTATGGTATTTGTATTATTTGATGTGTTCGAAAAGAGTTCTGGCTCCTAGCTGTTGTCAAATAATTGTAGAAAAATTTTATCGGCATCTTAACTATACAAGTGTGATCTGCTGATGGATAGGCGTTAGTTCTAGATACTTTCTGGGTAGAATGCTATGGTATTTGTATTGTTTGATGTTCACGAAAAGAGTTCTGGCTCCTAGCTATTGTCAAATATGTCAGGAGACTGAATGTTAAAGAACTAACTTCGATGGAAACTGTCGTGGGAGAACTTGAGTCGTTGAAGGATGATGGGCGACTGACTTGAAGATTTTTCTTCTATGATGTGGGAGTTTTTGGAGAAGCTGAATTTGTGGGAGAAGGAGCATTTGGGAGAGTGAGCTTTTTGGTGATGCGTTTTCTAAGGATTGGTGGAGAGAACATAAAGATATAGATTGACTCGCATGATTGGTCGAGGCAGCGTACAAGAAGGACTTCTAGCTCGTTATTGAGTCGCGGTTATGATAAACGCAGTTGCTGATCTATTTCTGAGAATTGAGTTAAATGCACATGTTTTCCGTGGGCAAAGCGCATGGGGCCGTCTTTGCTTATCTAAAGTATAGGGCCCGGCGCCGAGTCGCCCCGCGATAGTGCAGCTGCTATGCGCCTCGAAGCCCTTCCATGTGCATTTTGTTTTCGTCGCGGCCCGGTTTTATGACCGAGTCGAGTGGATTTTTCCGGCGGTCTTGGTCTATCCTCGGTTCCCACACGGATTAAAAATCGGAAGTACACTATCCCTTCGCTGGCGGGTGAACTCCGGGTCATCTGGCTTGCAGTATGATTTTTTGTTTTACGACTTTTCCGAGAAACCGTGCCTAAACTATGTTCTCGTTGAATTCGAGTGGGTAAGGAGGGTCATTAGCACGCCATTGCATGCCATTGCATGCCATTGCATGTTCTTGCATTCCATTGCATGTTCTTGCATGCCATTGCATGCCGTTGCAAGCCATTGCATGCCATTGCACGCCATTGCAGGCCATTGCATGCCATTGCACGTCATTGCATGTCATTGCATGCCATTGCATGCCAATGGCGTGCAATGGCATGCCAATGGCGTGCAATGGCATGCAATGCCTTGCAATGCCATGCAATGCCATGCAATGGCGTGCAATAGCATGCAAAGGCATGCAATGGCATGCAATAATAAGCAATGGCGTGCAATGGCATGCAATGGCGTGCTAATGTCGTGCCAGCCAGCCAGCCAGCCATCCAGCTAGCCAGCCAGCCAGCCAGCCAGCCAGCCAGCCAGGCCAGCCAGGCCAGCCAGGCCAGCCAGGCCAGCCAGGCCAGCCAGGCCAGCCAGGCCAGCCAGGCCAGCCAGGCCAGCCAGGCCAGCCAGGGCAGCCAGGCCAGCCAGGGCAGCCAGGCCAGCCAGGCCAGCCAGGCCAGCCAGGGCAGCCAGGCCAGCCAGGCCAGCCAGGGCAGCCAGGCCAGCCAGGCCAGCCAGGCCAGCCAGGCCAGCCAGGCCAGCCAGGCCAGCCAGGCCAGCCAGGCCAGCCAGGCCAGCCAGGGCAGCCAGGCCAGCCAGGCCAGCCAGGGCAGCCAGGCCAGCCGGGCCAGCCAGGCCAGCCAGGCCAGCCAGGCCAGCCAGGGCAGCCAGGGCAGCCAGGGCAGCCAGGCCAGCCAGGGCAGCCAGGCCAGCCAGGCCAGCCAGGGCAGCCAGGCCAGCCAGGGCAGCCAGGGCAGCCAGGGCAGCCAGGGCAGCCAGGGCAGCCAGGGCAGCCAGGGCAGCCAGGCCAGCCAGGCCAGCCAGGCCAGCCAGGCCAGCCAGGCCAGCCAGGCTGGCCAGGCCGGCCAGGCTGGCCAGGCCGGCCAGGCCAGCCAGGCCAGCCAGACCAGCCAGGCCAGCCAGGCCAGCCAGGCCAGCCAGGCTGGCTGGCTGGCTGGCTGGCTGGATGGCTGGCTGGCTGGCTGGCACGACATTAGCACGCCATTGCATGCCATTGCACGCCATTGCTTATTATTGCATGCCATTGCATGCCTTTGCATGCTATTGCACGCCATTGCATGGCATTGCATGGCATTGCAATGCATTGCATGCCATTGCACGCCATTGGCATGCCATTGCACGCCATTGGCATGCAATGGGATGCAATGACATGCAATGACGTGCAATGGCATGCAATGGCCTGCAATGGCGTGCAATGGCATGCAATGGCTTGCAACGGCATGCAATGGCATGCAAGAACATGCAATGGCATGCAATAACATGCAATGGCGTGCAATGGCATGCAATGGCGTGCTAATGACCCTCCTTACCCACTCGAATTCAACGAGAACATAGTTTAGGCACGGTTTCTCGGAAAAGTCGTAAAACAAAAAAATCATACTGCAAGCCAGATGACCCGGAGTTCACCCGCCAGCGAAGGGATAGTGTACTTCCGATTTTTAATCCGTGTGGGAACCGAGGATAGACCAAGACCGCCGGAAAAATCCACTCGACTCGGTCATAAAACCGGGCCGCGAAGAAAACAAAATGCACATGGAAGGGCTTCGAGGCGCATAGCAGCTGCACTATCGCGGGGCGACTCGGCGCCGGGCCCTATACTTTAGATAAGCAAACACGGCCCCATGCGCTTTGCCCACGGAAAACATGTGCATTTAACTCAATTCTCAGAAATAGATCAGCAACTGCGTTTATCATAACCGCGACTCAATAACGAGCTAGAAGTCCTTCTTGTACGCTGCCTCGACCAATCATGCGAGTCAATCTATATCTTTATGTTCTCTCCACCAATCCTTAGAAAACGCATCACCAAAAAGCTCACTCTCCCAAATGCTCCTTCTCCCACAAATTCAGCTTCTCCAAAAACTCCCACATCATAGAAGAAAAATCTTCAAGTTAGTCGCCCATCATCCTTCAACGACTCAAGTTCTCCCACGACAGTTTCCATCGAAGTTAGTTCTTTAACATTCAGTCTCCTGACATATTTGACAATAGCTAGGAGCCAGAACTCTTTTCGTGAACATCAAACAATACAAATACCATAGCATTCTACCCAGAAAGTATCTAGAACTAACGCCTATCCATCAGCAGATCACACTTGTATAGTTAAGATGCCGATAAAATTTTTCTACAATTATTTGACAACAGCTAGGAGCCAGAACTCTTTTCGAACACATCAAATAATACAAATACCATAGCATTCTACCCAAAAAGTACCTAGAACTAACGCCTATCCATCAGCAGATCACACTTGCATAGTTAAGATGCCGATAAATTTTTTTTACAATTATTTGACAACAGCTAGGACCCAGAACTCTTTTCGTATACATCAAACAATACAAATACCATAGCATTCTACCCAGAAAGTACCTAGAACTAACGCCTATCCATCAGCAGATCACACTTGTATAGTTAAGATGCCGATAAATTTGTTTACAATTATTTGACAACAGCTAGGAGCCAGAACTCTTTTCGAACACATCAAATAATACAAATACCATAGCATTCTACCCAAAAAGTACCTAGAACTAACGCCTGTCCATCAGCAGATCACACTTGCATAGTTAAGATGCCGATAAATTTTTTTTACAATTATTTGACAACAGTTAGGAGCCAGAACTCATTTCGTATACATCAAACAATACAAATACCATAGCATTCTACCCAGAAAGTACCTAGAACTAACGCCTATCCATCAGCAGATCACACTTGTATAGTTAAGATGCCGATAACATTTTTTTACAATTATTTGACAACAGCTAGGAGCCAGAACTCTTTTCGTATACATCAAACAATACAAATACCATACTTATTAAATACATATAAAAAAAAACAACCAAATACGACGGCACGGAGGTTAAGGTAAAAGCAGAGGAAACCTCCGTGCCGTCGTATCAGGAATGTCCCATCGAATCCCCCAAAACCTTCATCATCATTGCTTTTATCTTTGTTTGTTAACAAATGCGCCTATAATCGTCCTCCGAGCGTCGTGATAGATCTTGACGCAAAATGACCGAAAGTAAGGTAAAAGCAGAGAAAACCTCCGTGCCTTCGTATCAGGAATGTCCCATCGAATCCCCCAAAACGTTCATCAGCATTGCTTTTACCTTTGTTTATTAACAAATGCGTGTGGATGATAAGATGGTCTTTGTGGATTCGGCTTCATGGCTGATCCTCTGGCTGATTGGCTGGCTGGCTGGCTTGCTGGCTGGCTGGCTGGCATGCCATTGCACGCCATTGCACTCCATTGCACGCCATTGCATGCCATTGCATGCCATTGCACGCCATTGCACGCCATTGCACGCCATTGCACGCCATTGGCACGCCATTGCATGCCATTGCATGCTATTGCATGACATTGCATGTCATTGCATGCCATTGCATGCCATTGCATGCCATTGCATGTCATTGGCTGGCTGGCAATGGCATGGCTGGTTGGCTGGCTGGCTGATTGGCTGGCTGGCTGGCTGGCTGGCTGGCTGGCTGGCTGGCTGGCTGGCTGGCTGGCTGGCTGGCTGGCTGGCTGGCCGGCTGGCTGGCTGGCTGGCTGGCTGGCTGGCTGGCTGGCTGGCTAGCTGGATGGCTGGCTGGCTGGCTGGCACGACATTAGCACGCCATTGCATGCCATTGCACGCCATTGGCATGCCATTGCACGACATGCCATTGGCTGGCTGGCTGATTGGCTGGCTGGCTGGCTGGCTGGCTGGCTGGCTGGCTGGCTGGCTGGCTGGCTGGCTGGCTGGCTGGCTGGCTGGCTGGCCCGCTGGCTGGCTGGCTGGCTGGCTGGCTGGCTGGCTGGCTGGCTGGCTGGCTGGCTGGCTAGCTGGATGGCTGGCTGGCTGGCTGGCACGACATTAGCACGCCATTGCATGCCATTGCACGCCATTGCTTATTATTGCATGCCATTGCATGCCTTTGCATGCTATTGCACGCCATTGCATGGCATTGCATGGCATTGCATGGCATTGCATGCCATTGCACGCCATTGGTATGCCATTGCACGCCATTGGTATTCCATTGCACGCCATTGGCATGCAATGGCATGCAATGACATGCAATGGCTTGCAACGGCATGCAATGGCATGCAAGAACATGCAATGGCATGCAAGAACATGCAATGGCGTGCAATGGCATGCAATGGCGTGCTAATGACCCTCCTTACCCACTCGAATTCAACGAAAACATAGTTTAGGCACGGTTTCTCGGAAAAGTCGTAAAACAAAAAAATCATACTGCAAGCCAGATGACCCGGAGTTCACCCGCCAGCGAAGGGATAGTGTACTTCCGATTTTCAATCCGTGTGGGAACCGAGGATAGACCAAGACCGCCGGAAAAATCCACTCGACTCGGTCATAAAACCGGGCCGCGACGAAAACAAAATGCACATGGAAGGGCTTCGAGGCGCATAGCAGCTGCACTATCGCGGGGCGACTCGGCGCCGGGCCCTATACTTTAGATAAGCAAACACGGCCCCATGCGCTTTGCCCACGGAAAACATGTGCATTTCACTCAATTCTCAGAAATAGATCAGCAACTGCGTTTATCATAACCGCGACTCAATAACGAGCTAGAAGTCCTTCTTGTACGCTGCCTCGACCAATCATGCGAGTCAATCTATATCGTTATGTTCTCTCCACCAATCCTTAGAAAACGCCTCACCAAAAAGCTCACTCTCCCAAATGCTCCTTCTCCCACAAATTCAGCTTCTCCAAAAACTCCCACATCATAGAAGAAAAATCTTCAAGTCAGTCGACCATCATCCTTCAACGACTCAAGTTCTCCCACGACAGTTTCCATCGAAGTTAGTTCTTTAACATTCAGTCTCCTGACATATTTGACAACAGCTAGGAGCCAGAACTCTTTTCGTGAACATCAAACAATACAAATACCATAGAATTCTACCCAGAAAGTACCTAGAACTAAGGCCTATCCATCAGCAGATCACACTTGTATAGTTAAGATGCCGATAAATTTTTTCTACAATTATTTGACAACAGCTAGGAGCCAGAACTCTTTTCGAACACATCAAATAATACAAATACCATAGCATTCTACCCAAAAAGTACCTAGAATTAACGCCTATCCATCAGCAGATCACACTTGCATAGTTAAGATGCCGATAAATTTTTTTTACAATTATTTGACAACAGCTAGGACCCAGAACTCTTTTCGTATACATCAAACAATACAAATACCATAGCATTCTACCCAGAAAGTACCTAGAACTAACGCCTATCCATCAGCAGATCACACTTGTATAGTTAAGATGCCGATAAAATTTTTTTACAATTATTTGACAACAGCTAGGAGCCAGAACTCTTTGCGGCAACATCAAATAATACAAATACCATAGCATTCTACCCAGAAAGTAGCTAGAACTAACGCCTATCCATCAGCAGATCACACTTGTATAGTTAAGATGCCGATAAAATTTTTTTACAATTATTTGACAACAGCTAGGAGCCAGAACTCTTTTCGAACACATCAAATAATACAAATACCATAGCATTCTACCCAAAAAGTACCTAGAACTAACGCTTATCCATCAGCAGATCACACTTGCATAGTTAAGATGCCGATAAAATTTTTTTACAATTATTTGCCAACAGTTAGGAGCCAGAACTCTTTTCGTATACATCAAACAATACAAATACCATAGCATTCTACCCAGAAAGTACCTAGAACTAACGCCTATCCATCAGCAGATCACACTTGTATAGTTAAGATGCCGATAAAATTTTTTTACAATTATTTGACAACAGCTAGGAGCCAGAACTCTTTTCGTATACATCAAACAATACAAATACCATACTTATTAAATACATATAAAAAAAAACAACCAAATACGACGGCACGGCGGTTAAGGTAAAAGCCGAGGATACCTCCGTGCCGTCGTATCAGGAATGTCCCATCGAATCCCCCAAAACCTTCATCATCATTGCTTTTATCTTTGTTTGTTAACAAATGCGCCTATAATCGTCCTCCGAGCGTCGTGATAGATCTTGACGCAAAATGACCGAAAGTAAGGTAAAAGCAGAGAAAACCTCCGTGCCTTCGTATCAGGAATGTCCCATCGAATCCCCCAAAACGTTCATCAGCATTGCTTTTACCTTTGTTTATTAACAAATGCGTGTGGATGATAAGATGGTCTTTGTGGATTCGGCTTCATGGCTGATTCTCTGACTGATTGGCTGGCTGGCTGGCTGGCTGGCTGGCATGCCATTGCACGCCATTGCACTCCATTGCACGCCATTGCATGCCATTGCATGCCATTGCACGCCATTGCATGCCATTGCATGCCATTGCATGCCATTGCATGTCATTGGCTGGCTGGCAATGGCATGGCTGGTTGGCTGGCTGGCTGATTGGCTGGCTGGCTGGCTGGCTGGCTGGCTGGCTGGCTGGCTGGCTGGCCGGCTGGCTGGCCGGCTGGCTGGCTGGCTGGCTGGCTGGCTGGCTGGCTGGCTGGCTGGCTGGCTGGCTGGCTGGCTGGCTGGCTGGCTGGCACGACATTAGCACGCCATTGCATGCCATTGCACGCCATTGCTTATTATTGCATGCCATTGCATGCCTTTGCATGCTATTGCACGCCATTGCAAGGCATTGCATGGCATTGCATGGCATTGCATGGCATTGCATGCCATTGCACGCCATTGGTATGCCATTGCACGCCATTGGCATGCAATGGCATGCAATGACATGCAATGACGTGCAATGGCATGCAATGGCGTGCAATGGCTTGCAACGGCATGCAATGGCATGCAAGAACATACAATGGCATGCAAGAACATGCAATGGCGTGCAATGGCATGCAATGGCGTGCTAATGACCCTCCTTACCCACTCGAATTCAACGAGAACATAGTTTAGGCACGGTTTCTCGGAAAAGTCGTAAAACAAAAAAATCATACTGCAAGCCAGATGACCCGGAGTTTACCCGCCAGCGAAGGGATAGTGTACTTCCGATTTTTAATCCGTGTGGGAACCGAGGATAGACCAAGACCGCCGGAAAAATCCACTCGACTCGGTCATAAAACCGGGCCGCGACGAAAACAAAATGCACATGGAAGGGCTTCGAGGCGCATAGCAGCTGCACTATCGCGGGGTGACTCGGCGCCGGGCCCTATACTTTAGATAAGCAAACATGGCCCCATGCGCTTTGCCCACGGAAAACATGTGCATTTAACTCAATTCTCAGAAATAGATCAGCAACTGCGTTTATCATAACCGCGACTCAATAACGAGCTAGAAGTCCTTCTTGTACGCTGCCTCGACCAATCATGCGAGTCAATCTATATCTTTATCTTCTCTCCACCAATCCTTAGAAAACGCATCACCAAAAAGCTCACTCTCCCAAATGCTCCTTCTCCCACAAATTCAGCTTCTCCAAAAACTCCCACATCATAGAAGAAAAATCTTCAAGTCAGTCGACCATCATCCTTCAACGACTCAAGTTCTCCCACGACAGTTTCCATCGAAGTTAGTTCTTTAACATTCAGTCTCCTGACATATTTGACAACAGCTAGGAGCCAGAACTCTTTTCGTGAACATCAAACAATACAAATACCATAGCATTCTACCCAGAAAGTACCTAGAACTAACGCCTATCCATCAGCAGATCACACTTGTATAGTTAAGATGCCGATAAATTTTTTTTACAATTATTTGACAACAGCTAGGCGCCAGAACTCTTTTCGAACACATCAAATAATACAAATACCATAGCATTCTACCCAAAAAGTACCAAGAACTATCGCTTATCCATCAGCAGATCACACTTGCATAGTTAAGATGCCGATAAAATTTTTTTACAATTATTTGCCAACAGTTAGGAGCCAGAACTCTTTTCGTATACATCAAACAATACAAATACCATAGCATTCTACCCAGAAAGTACCTAGAACTAACGCCTAACCATCAGCAGATCACACTTGTATAGTTAGGATGCCGATAAAATTTTTTTACAATTATTTGACAACAGCTAGGAGCCAGAACTCTTTCCGTATACATCAAACAATACAAATACCATACTTATTAAATACATATAAAAAAAAACAACCAAATACGACGGCACGGAGGTTAAGGTAAAAGCAGAGGAAACCTCCGTGCCGTCGTATCAGGAATGTCCCATCGAATCCCCCAAAACCTTCATCATCATTGCTTTTATCTTTGTTTGTTAACAAATGCGCCTATAATCGTCCTCCGAGCGTCGTGATAGATCTTGACGCAAAATGACCGAAAGTAAGGTAAAAGCAGGGAAAACCTCCGTGCCTTCGTATCAGGAATGTCCCATCGAATCCCCAAAAACGTTCATCAGCATTGCTTTTACCTTTGTTTATTAACAAATGCGTGTGGATGATAAGATGGTCTTTGTGGATTCGGCTTCATGGCTGATTCTCGGGCTGATTGGCTGGCTGGCTGGCTGGCTGGCTGGCATGCCATTGCATGCCATTGCACGCCATTGCACGCCATTGGCACGCCATTGGCACGCCATTGGCACGCCATTGCATGCTATTGCATGCCATTGCATGTCATTGCATGCCATTGCATGTCATTGGCTGGCTGGCAATGGCATGGCTGGTTGGCTGGCTGGCTGATTGGCTGGCTGGCTGGTTGGCTGGCTGGCTGGCTGGCTGGCTGGCTGGCTGGCTGTCTGGCTGGCTGGCTGGCTGGCTGGCTGGCTGGCTGGCTGGCTGGCTGGCTGGCTGGCTGGCTGGCTGGCTGGCTGGCCGGCTGGCTGGCTGGCTGGCTGGCTGGCTGGCTGGCTGGCTGGCTGGCTGGCTGGCTGGCTGGCTGGCTGGCTAGCTGGATGGCTGGCTGGCTGGCTGGCACGACATTAGCACGCCATTGCATGCCATTGCACGCCATTGCTTATTATTGCATGCCATTGCATGCTATTGCACGCCATTGCATGGCATTGGCATGGCATTGCATGCCATTGCACGCCATTGGTATGCCATTGCACGCCATTGGCATGCAATGGCATGCAATGACATGCAATGACGTGCAATGGCATGCAATGGCCTGCAATGGCGTGCAATGGCATGCAATGGCTTGCAACGGCATGCAATGGCATGCAAGAACATGCAATGGCATGCAAGAACATGCAATGGCGTGCAATGGCATGCAATGGCGTGCTAATGACCCTCCTTACCCACTCGAATTCAACGAGAACATAGTTTAGGCACGGTTTCTCGGAAAAGTCGTAAAACAAAAAAATCATACTGCAAGCCAGATGACCCGGAGTTCACCCGCCAGCGAAGGGATAGTGTACTTCCGATTTTTAATCCGTGTGGGAACCGAGGATAGACCAAGACCGCCGGAAAAATCTACTCGACTCGGTCATAAAACCGGGCCGCGACGAAAACAAAATGCACATGGAAGGGCTTCGAGGCGCATATCAGCTGCACTATCGCGGGCCGACTCGGCGCCGGGCCCTATACTTTAGATAACCAAACACGGCCCCATGCGCTTCGCCCACGGAAAACATGTGCATTGAACTCAATTCTCAGAAACAGATCAGCAACTGCGTTTATCATAACCGCGACTCAATAACGAGCTAGAAGTCCTTCTTGTACGCTGCCTCGACCAATCATGCGAGTCAATCTATATCTTTATCTTCTCTCCACCAATCCTTAGAAAACGCATCACCAAAAAGCTCACTCTCCCAAATGCTCCTTCTCCCACAAATTCAGCTTCTCCAAAAACTCCCACATCATAGAAGAAAAATCTTCAAGTCAGTCGACCATCATCCTTCAACGACTCAAGTTCTCCCACGACAGTTTCCATCGAAGTTAGTTCTTTAACATTCAGTCTCCTGACATATTTGACAACAGCTAGGAGCCAGAACTCTTTTCGTGAACATCAAACAATACAAATACCATAGCATTCTACCCAGAAAGTACCTAGAACTAAAGCCTATCCATCAGCAGATCACACTTGTATAGCTAAGATGCCGATAAATTTTTTTTACAATTATTTGACAACAGCTAGGAGCCAGAACTCTTTGCGACAACATCAAATAATACAAATACCATAGCATTCTACCCAAAAAGTACCTAGAACTAACGCCTATCCATCAGCAGATCACACTTGTATAGTTAAGATGCCGATACATTTTTTTTACAATTATTTGACAACAGCTAGGAGCCAGAACTCTTTTCGTATACATCAAACAATACAAATACCATATTTATTAAATACATATAAAAAAAAACAACCAAATACGACGGCACGGAGGTTAAGGTAAAAGCAGAGGAAACCTCCGTGCCGTCGTATCAGGAATGTACCATCGAATCCCCCAAAACCTTCATCATCATTGCTTTTATCTTTGTTTGTTAACAAATGCGCCTATAATCGTCCTCCGAACGTCGTGATAGATCTTGACGCAAAATGACCGAAAGTAAGGTAAAAGCAGAGAAAACCTCCGTGCCTTCGTATCAGGAATGTCCCATCGAATCCCCCAAAACGTTCATCAGCATTGCTTTTACCTTTGTTTATTAACAAATGCGTGTGGATGATAAGATCGTCTTTGTGGTTTCGGCTTCATGGCTGATTCTCTGGCTGATTGGCTGGCTGGCTGGCTGGCTGGCTGGCTGGCTGGCGGGCATGCCATTGCACGCCATTGCACTCCATTGCACGCCATTGCATGCCATTGCATGCCATTGCACGCCATTGCATGCCATTGCACGCCATTGCACGCCATTGCACGCCGTTGCATGTCATTGCATGCCATTGCATGCTATTGCATGTCATTGCATGCCATTGCATGCCATTGCATGCCATTGCATGCCATTGCATGTCATTGGCTGGCTGGCAATGGCATGGCTGGTTGGCTGGCTGGCTGGCTGGCTGGCTGGCTGGCTGGCTGGCTGGCTGGCTGGCTAGCTGGATGGCTGGCTGGCTGGCTGGCTGGCTGGCACGACATTAGCACGCCATTGCATGCCATTGCACGCCATTGCTTATTATTGCATGCCATTGCATGCCTTTGCATGCTATTGCACGCCATTGCATGGCATTGCATGGCATTGCAAGGCATTGCATGCCATTGCACGCCATTGGCATGCCATTGCACGCCATTGGCATGCAATGGCATGCAATGACATGCAATGACGTGCAATGGCATGCAATGGCCTGCAATGGCGTGCAATGGCATGCAATGGCTTGCAACGGCATGCAATGGCATGCAAGAACATGCAATGGCATGCAAGAACATGCAATGGCGTGCAATGGCATGCAATGGCGTGCTAATGACCCTCCTTACCCACTCGAATTCAACGAGAACATAGTTTAGGCACGGTTTCTCGGAAAAGTCGTAAAACAAAAAAATCATACTGCAAGCCAGATGACCCGGAGTTCACCCGCCAGCGAAGGGATAGTGTACTTCCGATTTTTAATCCGTGTGGGAACCGAGGATAGACCAAGACCGCCGGAAAAATCCACTCGACTCGGTCATAAAACCGGGCCGCGACGAAAACAAAATGCACATGGAAGGGCTTCGAGGCGCATAGCAGCTGCACTATCGCGGGGCGACTCGGCGCCGGGCCCTATACTTTAGATAAGCAAACACGGCCCCATGCGCTTTGCCCACGGAAAACATGTGCATTTAACTCAATTCTCAGAAATAGATCAGCAACTGCGTTTATCATAACCGCGACTCAATAACGAGCTAGAAGTCCTTCTTGTACGCTGCCTCGACCAATCATGCGAGTCAATCTATATCTTTATGTTCTCTCCACCAATCCTTAGAAAACGCATCACCAAAAAGCTCACTCTCCCAAATGCTCCTTCTCCCACAAATTCAGCTTCTCCAAAAACTCCCACATCATAGAAGAAAAATCTTCAAGTCAGTCGCCCATCATCCTTCAACGACTCAAGTTCTCCCACGACAGTTTCCATCGAAGTTAGTTCTTTAACATTCAGTCTCCTGACATATTTGACAATAGCTAGGAGCCAGAACTCTTTTCGTGAACATCAAACAATACAAATACCATAGCATTCTACCCAGAAAGTATCTAGAACTAACGCCTATCCATCAGCAGATCACACTTGTATAGTTAAGATGCCGATAAAATTTTTCTACAATTATTTGACAACAGCTAGGAGCCAGAACTCTTTTCGAACACATCAAATAATACAAATACCATAGCATTCTACCCAAAAAGTACCTAGAACTAACGCCTATCCATCAGCAGATCACACTTGCATAGTTAAGATGCCGATAAATTTTTTTTACAATTATTTGACAACAGCTAGGACCCAGAACTCTTTTCGTATACATCAAACAATACAAATACCATAGCATTCTACCCAGAAAGTACCTAGAACTAACGCCTATCCATCAGCAGATCACACTTGTATAGTTAAGATGCCGATAAATTTTTTTACAATTATTTGACAACAGCTAGGAGCCAGAACTCTTTTCGAACACATCAAATAATACAAATACCATAGCATTCTACCCAAAAAGTACCTAGAACTAACGCCTGTCCATCAGCAGATCACACTTGCATAGTTAAGATGCCGATAAAATTTTTTTACAATTATTTGACAACAGTTAGGAGCCAGAACTCATTTCGTATACATCAAACAATACAAATACCATAGCATTCTACCCAGAAAGTACCTAGAACTAACGCCTATCCATCAGCAGATCACACTTGTATAGTTAAGATGCCGATAAAATTTTTTTACAATTATTTGACAACAGCTAGGAGCCAGAACTCTTTTCGTATACATCAAACAATACAAATACCATACTTATTAAATACATATAAAAAAAACAACCAAATACGACGGCACGGAGGTTAAGGTAAAAGCAGAGGAAACCTCCGTGCCGTCGTATCAGGAATGTCCCATCGAATCCCCCAAAACCTTCATCATCATTGCTTTTATCTTTGTTTGTTAACAAATGCGCCTATAATCGTCCTCCGAGCGTCGTGATAGATCTTGACGCAAAATGACCGAAAGTAAGGTAAAAGCAGAGAAAACCTCCGTGCCTTCGTATCAGGAATGTCCCATCGAATCCCCCAAAACGTTCATCAGCATTGCTTTTACCTTTGTTTATTAACAAATGCGTGTGGATGATAAGATGGTCTTTGTGGATTCGGCTTCATGGCTGATTCTCTGGCTGATTGGCTGGCTGGCTGGCTGGCTGGCTGGCATGCCATTGCACGCCATTGCACTCCATTGCACGCCATTGCATGCCATTGCATGCCATTGCACGCCATTGCACGCCATTGCATGCCATTGCACGCCATTGCACGCCATTGCACGCCATTGCATGTCATTGCATGCCATTGCATGTCATTGGCTGGCTGGCAATGGCATGGCTGGCTGGCTGGCTGGCTGGCTGGCTGGCTGGCTGGCTGGCTGGCTGGCTGGCTGGCTGGCTGGCTGGCTGGCTGGCTGGCTGGCTAGCTGGATGGCTGGCTGGCTGGCTGGCACGACATTAGCACGCCAATGCATGCCATTGCACGCCATTGCTTATTATTGCATGCCATTGCATGCCTTTGCATGCTATTGCACGCCATTGCATGGCATTGCATGGCAGTGCAAGGCATTGCATGCCATTGCACGCCATTGGCATGCCATTGCACGCCATTGGCATGCAATGGCATGCAATGACATGCAATGACGTGCAATGGCATGCAATGGCCTGCAATGGCGTGCAATGGCATGCAATGGCTTGCAACGGCATGCAATGGCATGCAAGAACATGCAATGGCGTGCAATGGCATGCAATGGCGTGCTAATGACCCTCCTTACCCACTCGAATTCAACGAGAACATAGTTTAGGCACGGTTTCTCGGAAAAGTCGTAAAACAAAAAAATCATACTGCAAGCCAGATGACCCGGAGTTCACCCGCCAGCGAAGGGATAGTGTACTTCCGATTTTTAATCCGTGTGGGAACCGAGGATAGACCAAGACCGCCGGAAAAATCCACTCGACTCGGTCATAAAACCGGGCCGCGAAGAAAACAAAATGCACATGGAAGGGCTTCGAGGCGCATAGCAGCTGCACTATCGCGGGGCGACTCGGCGCCGGTCCTATACTTTAGATAAGCAAACACGGCCCCATGCGCTTTGCCCACGGAAAACATGTGCATTTAACTCAATTCTCAGAAATAGATCAGCAACTGCGTTTATCATAACCGCGACTCAATAACGAGCTAGAAGTCCTTCTTGTACGCTGCCTCGACCAATCATGCGAGTCAATCTATATCTTTATGTTCTCTCCACCAATCCTTAGAAAACGCATCACCAAAAAGCTCACTCTCCCAAATGGTCCTTCTCCCACAAATTCAGCTTCTCCAAAAACTCCCACATCATAGAAGAAAAATCTTCAAGTCAGTCGCCCATCATCCTTCAACGACTCAAGTTCTCTCACGACAGTTTCCATCGAAGTTAGTTCTTTAACATTCAGTCTCCTGACATATTTGACAATAGCTAGGAGCCAGAACTCTTTTCGTGAACATCAAACAATACAAATACCATAGCATTCTACCCAGAAAGTATCTAGAACTAATGCCTATCCATCAGCAGATCACACTTGTATAGTTAAGATGCCGATAAAATTTTTCTACAATTATTTGACAACAGCTAGGAGCCAGAACTCTTTTCGAACACATCAAATAATACAAATACCATAGCATTCTACCCAAAAAGTACCTAGAACTAACGCCTATCCATCAGCAGATCACACTTGCATAGTTAAGATGCCGATAAATTTTTTTACAATTATTTGACAACAGCTAGGAGCCAGAACTCTTTTCGTATACATCAAACAATACAAATACCATACTTATTAAATACATATAAAAAAAAACAACCAAATACGACGGCACGGAGGTTAAGGTAAAAGCAGAGGAAACCTCCGTGCCGTCGTATCAGGAATGTCCCATCGAATCCCCCAAAACCTTCATCATCATTGCTTTTATCTTTGTTTGTTAACAAATGCGCCTATAATCGTCCTCCGAGCGTCGTGATAGATCTTGACGCAAAATGACCGAAAGTAAGGTAAAAGCAGAGAAAACCTCCGTGCCTTCGTATCAGGAATGCCCCATCGAATCCCCCAAAACGTTCATCAGCATTGCTTTTACCTTTGTTTATTAACAAATGCGTGTGGATGCTAAGATGGTCTTTGTGGATTCGGCTTCATGGCTGATTCTCTGGCTGATTGGCTGGCTGGCTGGCTGGCTGGCTGGCATGCCATTGCACGCCATTGCACTCCATTGCACGCCATTGCATGCCATTGCACGCCATTGCATGCCATTGCACGCCATTGCACGCCATTGCATGCCATTGCATGCCATTGCACGCCATTGCATGCCATTGCACGCCATTGCACGCCATTGCACGCCATTGCATGCTATTGCATGTCATTGCATGCCATTGCATGCCATTGCATGTCATTGGCTGGCTGGCAATGGCATGGCTGGTTGGCTGGCTGGCTGGCTGGCTGGCACGCTGGCTGGCTGGCTGGCTGGCTGCCTGGCTGGCTAGCTGGATGGCTGGCTGGCTGGCTGGCACGACATTAGCACGCCATTGCATGCCATTGCACGCCATTGCTTATTATTGCATGCCATTGCATGCCTTTGCATGCTATTGCACGCCATTGCATGGCATTGCATGGCATTGCAAGGCATTGCATGCCATTGCACGCCATTGCACGCCATTGGCATGCAATGGCATGCAATGACATGCAATGACGTGCAATGGCATGCAATGGCATGCAAGAACATGCAATGGCATGCAAGAACATGCAATGGCGTGCAATGGCATGCAATGGCGTGCTAATGACCCTCCTTACCCACTCGAATTCAACGAGAACATAGTTTAGGCACGGTTTCTCGGAAAAGTCGTAAAACAAAAAAATCATACTGCAAGCCAGATGACCCGGAGTTCACCCGCCAGCGAAGGGATAGTGTACTTCCGATTTTTAATCCATGTGGGAACAGAGGATAGACCAAGACCGCCGGAAAAATCCACTCGACTCGGTCATAAAACCGGGCCGCGACGAAAACAAAATGCACATGGAAGGGCTTCGAGGCGCATAGCAGCTGCAGTATCGCGGGGCGACTCGGCGCCGGTCCTATACTTTAGATAAGCAAACACGGCCCCATGCGCTTTGCCCACGGAAAACATGTGCATTTAACTCAATTCTCAGAAATAGATCAGCAACTGCGTTTATCATAACCGCGACTCAATAACGAGCTAGAAGTCCTTCTTGTACGCTGCCTCGACCAATCATGCGAGTCAATCTATATCTTTATGTTCTCTCCACCAATCCTTAGAAAACGCATCACCAAAAAGCTCACTCTCCCAAATGCCCCTTCTCCCACAAATTCAGCTTCTCCAAAAACTCCCACATCATAGAAGAAAAATCTTCAAGTCAGTCGCCCATCATCCTTCAACGACTCAAGTTCTCCCACGACAGGTTCCATCGAAGTTAGTTCTTTAACATTCAGTCTCCTGACATATTTGACAATAGCTAGGAGCCAGAACTCTTTTCGTGAACATCAAACAATACAAATACCATAGCATTCTACCCAGAAAGTATCTAGAACTAACGCCTATCCATCAGCAGATCACACTTGTATAGTTAAGATGCCGATAAAATTTTTCTACAATTATTTGACAACAGCTAGGAGCCAGAACTCTTTTCGAACACATCAAATAATACAAATACCATAGCATTCTACCCAAAAAGTACCTAGAACTAACGCCTATCCATCAGCAGATCACACTTGCATAGTTAAGATGCCGATAAATTTTTTTACAATTATTTGACAACAGCTAGGAGCCAGAACTCTTTTCGTATACATCAAACAATACAAATACCATACTTATTAAATACATATAAAAAAAAACAACCAAATACGACGGCACGGAGGTTAAGGTAAAAGCAGAGGAAACCTCCGTGCCGTCGTATCAGGAATGTCCCATCGAATCCCCCAAAACCTTCATCATCATTGCTTTTATCTTTGTTTGTTAACAAATGCGCCTATAATCGTCCTCCGAGCGTCGTGATAGATCTTGACGCAAAATGACCGAAAGTAAGGTAAAAGCAGAGAAAACCTCCGTGCCTTCGTATCAGGAATGTCCCATCGAATCCCCCAAAACGTTCATCAGCATTGCTTTTACCTTTGTTTATTAACAAATGCGTGTGGATGATAAGATGGTCTTTGTGGATTCGGCTTCATGGCTGATTCTCTGGCTGATTGGCTGGCTGGCTGGCTGGCTGGCTGGCATGCCATTGCACGCCATTGCACTCCATTGCACGCCATTGCATGCCATTGCATGCCATTGCACGCCATTGCACGCCATTGCATGCCATTGGCTGGCTGGCAATGGCATGGCTGGTTGGCTGGCTGGCTGGCTGGCTGGCTGGCTGGCTGGCTGGCTGGCTGGCTGGCTGGCTGGCTGGCTGGCTGGCTAGCTGGCTGGCTGGCTGGCTGGCTGGCTGGCTGGCTGGCTGGCTGGCTGGCACGACATTAGCACGCCATTGCATGCCATTGCACGCCATTGCTTATTATTGCATGCCATTGCATGCCTTTGCATGCTATTGCACGCCATTGCATGGCATTGCAAGGCATTGCATGCCATTGCACGCCATTGGCATGCCATTGCACGCCATTGGCATGCAATGGCATGCAATGACATGCAATGACGTGCAATGGCATGCAATGGCCCGCAATGGCGTGCAATGGCATGCAATGGCTTGCAACGGCATGCAATGGCATGCAAGAACATGCAATGGCATGCAAGAACATGCAATGGCGTGCAATGGCATGCAATGGCGTGCTAATGACCCTCCTTACCCACTCGAATTCAACGAGAACATAGTTTAGGCACGGTTTCTCGGAAAAGTCGTAAAACAAAAAAATCATACTGCAAGCCAGATGACCCGGAGTTCACCCGCCAGCGAAGGGATAGTGTACTTCCGATTTTTAATCCGTGTGGGAACCGAGGATAGACCAAGACCGCCGGAAAAATCCACTCGACTCGGTCATAAAACCGGGCCGCGACGAAAACAAAATGCACATGGAAGGGCTTCGAGGCGCATAGCAGCTGCACTATCGCGGGGCGACTCGGCGCCGGGCCCTATACTTTAGATAAGCAAACACGGCCCCATGCGCTTTGCCCACGGAAAACATGTGCATTTAACTCAATTCTCAGAAATAGATCAGCAACTGCGTTTATCATAACCGCGACTCAATAACGAGCTAGAAGTCCTTCTTGTACGCTGCCTCGACCAATCATGCGAGTCAATCTATATCTTTATGTTCTCTCCACCAATCCTTAGAAAACGCATCACCAAAAAGCTCACTCTCCCAAATGCTCCTTCTCCCACAAATTCAGCTTCTCCAAAAACTCCCACATCATAGAAGAAAAATCTTCAAGTCAGTCGCCCATCATCCTTCAACGACTCAAGTTCTCCCACGACAGTTTCCATCGAAGTTAGTTCTTTAACATTCAGTCTCCTGACATATTTGACAATAGCTAGGAGCCAGAACTCTTTTCGTGAACATCAAACAATACAAATACCATAGCATTCTACCCAGAAAGTATCTAGAACTAACGCCTATCCATCAGCAGATCACACTTGTATAGTTAAGATGCCGATAAAATTTTTCTACAATTATTTGACAACAGCTAGGAGCCAGAACTCTTTTCGAACACATCAAATAATACAAATACCATAGCATTCTACCCAAAAAGTACCTAGAACTAACGCCTATCCATCAGCAGATCACACTTGCATAGTTAAGATGCCGATAAATTTTTTTTACAATTATTTGACAACAGCTAGGACCCAGAACTCTTTTCGTATACATCAAACAATACAAATACCATAGCATTCTACCCAGAAAGTACCTAGAACTAACGCCTATCCATCAGCAGATCACACTTGTATAGTTAAGATGCCGATAAATTTTTTTACAATTATTTGACAACAGCTAGGAGCCAGAACTCTTTTTGAACACATCAAATAATACAAATACCATAGCATTCTACCCAAAATGTACCTAGAACTAACGCCTGTCCATCAGCAGATCACACTTGCATAGTTAAGATGCCGATAAAATTTTTTTACAATTATTTGACAACAGTTAGGAGCCAGAACTCATTTCGTATACATCAAACAATACAAATACCATAGCATTCTACCCAGAAAGTACCTAGAACTAACGCCTATCCATCAGCAGATCACACTTGTATAGTTAAGATGCCGATAAAATTTTTTTACAATTATTTGACAACAGCTAGGAGCCAGAACTCTTTTCGTATACATCAAACAATACAAATACCATACTTATTAAATACATATAAAAAAAAACAACCAAATACGACGGCACGGAGGTTAAGGTAAAAGCAGAGGAAACCTCCGTGCCGTCGTATTAGGAATGTCCCATCGAATCCCCCAAAACCTTCATCATCATTGCTTTTATCTTTGTGTGTTAACAAATGCGCCTATAATCGTCCTCCGAGCGTCGTGATAGATCTTGACGCAAAATGACCGAAAGTAAGGTAAAAGCAGAGAAAACCTCCGTGCCTTCGTATCAGGAATGTCCCATCGAATCCCCCAAAACGTTCATCAGCATTGCTTTTACCTTTGTTTATTAACAAATGCGTGTGGATGATAAGATGGTCTTTGTGGATTCGGCTTCATGGCTGATTCTCTGGCTGATTGGCTGGCTGGCTGGCTGGCTGGCTGGCATGCCATTGCACGCCATTGCACTCCATTGCACGCCATTGCATGCCATTGCACGCCATTGCATGCCATTGCACGCCATTGCACGCCATTGCATGCCATTGCATGCCATTGCACGCCATTGCATGCCATTGCACGCCATTGCACGCCATTGCACGCCATTGCACGCCATTGCATGTCATTGCATGCCATTGCATGCTATTGCATGTCATTGCATGCCATTGCATGCCATTGCATGTCATTGGCTGGCTGGCAATGGCATGGCTGGTTGGCTGGCTGGCTGGCTGGCTGGCTGGCTGGCTGGCTGGCTGGCTGGCTGGCTGGCTGGCTCGCTGGCTGGCTGGCTGGCTGGCTGGCTGGCTGGCTGGCTGGCTGGCTAGCTGGATGGCTGGCTGGCTGGCTGGCACGACATTAGCACGCCATTGCATGCCATTGCACGCCATTGCTTATTATTGCATGCCATTGCATGCCTTTGCATGCTATTGCACGCCATTGCATGGCATTGCATGGCATTGCAAGGCATTGCATGCCATTGCACGCCATTGGCATGCCATTGCACGCCATTGGCATGCCATTGCACGCCATTGGCATGCAATGGCATGCAATGACATGCAATGGCATGCAATGACATGCAATGACGTGCAATGGCATGCAATGGACTGCAATGGCGTGCAATGGCATGCAATGGCTTGCAACGGCATGCAATGGCATGCAAGAACATGCAATGGCGTGCAAGAACATGCAATGGCGTGCAATGGCATGCAATGGCGTGCTAATGACCCTCCTTACCCACTCGAATTCAACGAGAACATAGTTTAGGCACGGTTTCTCGGAAAAGTCGTAAAACAAAAAAATCATACTGCAAGCCAGATGACCCGGAGTTCACCCGCCAGCGAAGGGATAGTGTACTTCCGATTTTTAATCCGTGTGGGAACCGAGGATAGACCAAGACCGCCGGAAAAATCCACTCGACTCGGTCATAAAACCGGGCCGCGACGAAAACAAAATGCACATGGAAGGGCTTCGAGGCGCATAGCAGCTGCACTATCGCGGGGCGACTCGGCGCCGGGCCCTATACTTTAGATAAGCAAACACGGCCCCATGCGCTTTGCCCACGGGAAACATGTGCATTTAACTCAATTCTCAGAAATAGATCAGCAACTGCGTTTATCATAACCGCGACTCAATAACGAGCTAGAAGTCCTTCTTGTACGCTGCCTCGACCAATCATGCGAGTCAATCTATATCTTTATGTTCTCTCCACCAATCCTTAGAAAACGCATCACCAAAAAGCTCACTCTCCCAAATGCTCCTTCTCCCACAAATTCAGCTTCTCCAAAAACTCCCACATCATAGAAGAAAAATCTTCAAGTCAGTCGCCCATCATCCTTCAACGACTCAAGTTCTCCCACGACAGTTTCCATCGAAGTTAGTTCTTTAACATTCAGTCTCCTGACATATTTGACAATAGCTAGGAGCCAGAACTCTTTTCGTGAACATCAAACAATACAAATACCATAGCATTCTACCCAGAAAGTATCTAGAACTAACGCCTATCCATCAGCAGATCACACTTGTATAGTTAAGATGCCGATAAAATTTTTCTACAATTATTTGACAACAGCTAGGAGCCAGAACTCTTTTCGAACACATCAAATAATACAAATACCATAGCATTCTACCCAAAAAGTACCTAGAACTAACGCCTATCCATCAGCAGATCACACTTGCATAGTTAAGATGCCGATAAATTTTTTTTACAATTATTTGACAACAGCTAGGACCCAGAACTCTTTTCGTATACATCAAACAATACAAATACCATAGCATTCTACCCAGAAAGTACCTAGAACTAACGCCTATCCATCAGCAGATCACACTTGTATAGTTAAGATGCCGATAAATTTTTTTACAATTATTTGACAACAGCTAGGAGCCAGAACTCTTTTCGAACACATCAAATAATACAAATACCATAGCATTCTACCCAAAAAGTACCTAGAACTAACGCCTGTCCATCAGCAGATCACACTTGCATAGTTAAGATGCCGATAAAATTTTTTTACAATTATTTGACAACAGTTAGGAGCCAGAACTCATTTCGTATACATCAAACAATACAAATACCATAGCATTCTACCCAGAAAGTACCTAGAACTAACGCCTATCCATCAGCAGATCACACTTGTATAGTTAAGATGCCGATAAAATTTTTTTACAATTATTTGACAACAGCTAGGAGCCAGAACTCTTTTCGTATACATCAAACAATACAAATACCATACTTATTAAATACATATTTAATAAGTACGGCACGGAGGTTAAGGTAAAAGCAGAGGAAACCTCCGTGCCGTCGTATCAGGAATGTCCCATCGAATCCCCCAAAACCTTCATCATCATTGCTTTTATCTTTGTTTGTTAACAAATGCGCCTATAATCGTCCTCCGAGCGTCGTGATAGATCTTGACGCAAAATGACCGAAAGTAAGGTAAAAGCAGAGAAAACCTCCGTGCCTTCGTATCAGGAATGTCCCATCGAATCCCCCAAAACGTTCATCAGCATTGCTTTTACCTTTGTTTATTAACAAATGCGTGTGGATGATAAGATGGTCTTTGTGGATTCGGCTTCATGGCTGATTCTCTGGCTGATTGGCTGGCTAGCTGGCTGGCTGGCTGGCATGCCATTGCACGCCATTGCACTCCATTGCACGCCATTGCATGCCATTGCATGCCATTGCACGCCATTGCACGCCATTGCATGCCATTGCATGCCATTGCACGCCATTGCATGCCATTGCACGCCATTGCACGCCATTGCACGCCATTGCATGTCATTGCATGCCATTGCATGCTATTGCATGTCATTGCATGCCATTGCATGCCATTGCATGTCATTGGCTGGCTGGCAATGGCATGGCTGGTTGGCTGGCTGGCTGGCTGGCTGGCTGGCTGGCTGGCTGGCTGGCTGGCTGGCTGGCTGGCTGGCTGGCCGGCTGGCTGGCTGGCTAGCTCGATGGCTGGCTGGCTGGCTGGCACGACATTAGCACGCCATTGCATGCCATTGCACGCCATTGCTTATTATTGCATGCCATTGCATGCCTTTGCATGCTATTGCACGCCATTGCATGGCATTGCATGGCATTGCAAGGCATTGCATGCCATTGCACGCCATTGGCATGCCATTGCACGCCATTGGCATGCAATGGCATGCAATGACATGCAATGACGTGCAATGGCATGCAATGGCCTGCAATGGCGTGCAATGGCATGCAATGGCTTGCAACGGCATGCAATGGCATGCAAGAACATGCAATGGCATGCAAGAACATGCAATGGCGTGCAATGGCATGCAATGGCGTGCTAATGACCGTCCTGACCCACTCGAATTCAACGAGAACATAGTTTAGGCACGGTTTCTCGGAAAAGTCGTAAAACAAAAAAATCATACTGCAAGCCAGATGACCCGGAGTTCACCCGCCAGCGAAGGGATAGTGTACTTCCGATTTTTAATCCGTGTGGGAACCGAGGATAGACCAAGACCGCCGGAAAAATCCACTCGACTCGGTCATAAAACCGGGCCGCGACGAAAACAAAATGCACATGGAAGGGCTTCGAGGCGCATAGCAGCTGCACTATCGCGGGGCGACTCGGCGCCGGGCCCTATACTTTAGATAAGCAAACACGGCCCCATGCGCTTTGCCCACGGAAAACATGTGCATTTAACTCAATTCTCAGAAATAGATCAGCAACTGCGTTTATCATAACCGCGACTCAATAACGAGCTAGAAGTCCTTCTTGTACGCTGCCTCGACCAATCATGCGAGTCAATCTATATCTTTATGTTCTCTCCACCAATCCTTAGAAAACGCATCACCAAAAAGCTCACTCTCCCAAATGCTCCTTCTCCCACAAATTCAGCTTCTCCAAAAACTCCCACATCATAGAAGAAAAATCTTCAAGTCAGTCGCCCATCATCCTTCAACGACTCAAGTTTTCCCACGACAGTTTCCATCGAAGTTAGTTCTTTAACATTCAGTCTCCTGACATATTTGACAATAGCTAGGAGCCAGAGCTCTTTTCGTGAACATCAAACAATATAAATACCATAGCATTCTACCCAGAAAGTATCTAGAACTAACGCCTATCCATCAGCAGATCACACTTGTATAGTTAAGATGCCGATAAAATTTTTCTACAATTATTTGACAACAGCTAGGATCCAGAACTCTTTTCGAACACATCAAATAATACAAATACCATAGCATTCTACCCAAAAAGTACCTAGAACTAACGCCTATCCATCAGCAGATCACACTTGCATAGTTAAGATGCCGATAAATTTTTTTTACAATTATTTGACAACAGCTAGGACCCAGAACTCTTTTCGTATACATCAAACAATACAAATACCATAGCATTCTACCCAAAAAGTACCTAGAACTAACGCCTGTCCATCAGCAGATCACACTTGCATAGTTAAGATGCCGATAAAATTTTTTTACAATTATTTGACAACAGTTAGGAGCCAGAACTCATTTCGTATACATCAAACAATACAAATACCATAGCATTCTACCCAGAAAGTACCTAGAACTAACGCCTATCCATCAGCAGATCACACTTGTATAGTTAAGATGCCGATAAAATTTTTTTACAATTATTTGACAACAGCTAGGAGCCAGAACTCTTTTCGTATACATCAAAGAATACAAATACCATACTTATTAAATACATATAAAAAAAAACAACCAAATACGACGGCACGGAGGTTAAGGTAAAAGCAGAGGAAACCTCCGTGCCGTCGTATCAGGAATGTCCCATCGAATCCCCCAAAACCTTCATCATCATTGCTTTTATCTTTGTTTGTTAACAAATGCGCCTATAATCGTCCTCCGAGCGTCGTGATAGATCTTGACGCAAAATGACCGAAAGTAAGGTAAAAGCAGAGAAAACCTCCGTGCCTTCGTATCAGGAATGTCCCATCGAATCCCCCAAAACGTTCATCAGCATTGCTTTTACCTTTGTTTATTAACAAATGCGTGTGGATGATAAGATGGTCTTTGTGGATTCGGCTTCATGGCTGATTGGCTGGCTGGCTGGCTGGCTGGCTGGCATGCCATTGCACGCCATTGCACTCCATTGCACGCCATTGCATGCCATTGCACGCCATTGCATGCCATTGCACGCCATTGCACGCCATTGCATGCCATTGCATGCCATTGCACGCCATTGCATGCCATTGCACGCCATTGCACGCCATTGCACGCCATTGCATGTCATTGCATGCCATTGCATGCTATTGCATGTCATTGCATGCCATTGCATGCCATTGCATGCCATTGCATGTCATTGGCTGGCTGGCAATGGCATGGCTGGTTGGCTGGCTGGCTGGCTGGCTGGCTGGCTGGCTGGCTGGCTGGCTGGCTGGCTGGCTGGCTGGCTGGCTGGCTGGCTGGCTAGCTGGATGGCTGGCTGGCTGGCTGGCACGACATTAGCACGCCATTGCATGCCATTGCACGCCATTGCTTATTATTGCATGCCATTGCATGCCTTTGCATGCTATTGCACGCCATTGCATGGCATTGCATGGCATTGCAAGGCATTGCATGCCATTGCACGCCATTGCACGCCATTGGCATGCAATGGCATGCAATGACATGCAATGACGTGCAATGGCATGCAATGGCCTGCAATGGCGTGCAATGGCATGCAATGGCTTGCAACGGCATGCAATGGCATGCAAGAACATGCAATGGCATGCAAGAACATGCAATGGCGTGCAATGGCATGCAATGGCGTGCTAATGACCCTCCTTACCCACTCGAATTCAACGAGAACATAGTTTAGGCACGGTTTCTCGGAAAAGTCGTAAAACAAAAAAATCATACTGCAAGCCAGATGACCCGGAGTTCACCCGCCAGCGAAGGGATAGTGTACTTCCGATTTTTAATCCGTGTGGGAACCGAGGATAGACCAAGACCGCCGGAAAAATCCACTCGACTCGGTCATAAAACCGGGCCGCGACGAAAACAAAATGCACATGGAAGGGCTTCGAGGCGCATAGCAGCTGCACTATCGCGGGGCGACTCGGCGCCGGGCCCTATACTTTAGATAAGCAAACACGGCCCCATGCGCTTTGCCCACGGAAAACATGTGCATTTAACTCAATTCTCAGAAATAGATCAGCAACTGCGTTTATCATAACCGCGACTCAATAACGAGCTAGAAGTCCTTCTTGTACGCTGCCTCGACCAATCATGCGAGTCAATCTATATCTTTATGTTCTCTCCACCAATCCTTAGAAAACGCATCACCAAAAAGCTCACTCTCCCAAATGCTCCTTCTCCCACAAATTCAGCTTCTCCAAAAACTCCCACATCATAGAAGAAAAATCTTCAAGTCAGTCGCCCATCATCCTTCAACGACTCAAGTTCTCCCACGACAGTTTCCATCGAAGTTAGTTCTTTAACATTCAGTCTCCTGACATATTTGACAATAGCTAGGAGCCAGAACTCTTTTCGTGAACATCAAACAATACAAATACCATAGCATTCTACCCAGAAAGTATCTAGAACTAACGCCTATCCATCAGCAGATCACACTTGTATAGTTAAGATGCCGATAAAATTTTTCTACAATTATTTGACAACAGCTAGGAGCCAGAACTCTTTTCGAACACATCAAATAATACAAATACCATAGCATTCTACCCAAAAAGTACCTAGAACTAACGCCTATCCATCAGCAGATCACACTTGCATAGTTAAGATGCCGATAAATTTTTTTTACAATTATTTGACAACAGCTAGGACCCAGAACTCTTTTCGTATACATCAAACAATACAAATACCATAGCATTCTACCCAGAAAGTACCTAGAACTAACGCCTATCCATCAGCAGATCACACTTGTATAGTTAAGATGCCGATAAATTTTTTTACAATTATTTGACAACAGCTAGGAGCCAGAACTCTTTTCGAACACATCAAATAATACAAATACCATAGCATTCTACCCAAAATGTACCTAGAACTAACGCCTGTCCATCAGCAGATCACACTTGCATAGTTAAGATGCCGATAAAATTTTTTTACAATTATTTGACAACAGTTAGGAGCCAGAACTCATTTCGTATACATCAAACAATACAAATACCATAGCATTCTACCCAGAAAGTACCTAGAACTAACGCCTATCCATCAGCAGATCACACTTGTATAGTTAAGATGCCGATAAAATTTTTTTACAATTATTTGACAACAGCTAGGAGCCAGAACTCTTTTCGTATACATCAAACAATACAAATACCATACTTATTAAATACATATAAAAAAAAACAACCAAATACGACGGCACGGAGGTTAAGGTAAAAGCAGAGGAAACCTCCGTGCCGTCGTATCAGGAATGTCCCATCGAATCCCCCAAAACCTTCATCATCATTGCTTTTATCTTTGTTTGTTAACAAATGCGCCTATAATCGTCCTCCGAGCGTCGTGATAGATCTTGACGCAAAATGACCGAAAGTAAGGTAAAAGCAGAGAAAACCTCCGTGCCTTCGTATCAGGAATGTCCCATCGAATCCCCCAAAACGTTCATCAGCATTGCTTTTACCTTTGTTTATTAACAAATGCGTGTGGATGATAAGAAGGTCTTTGTGGATTCGGCTTCATGGCTGATTCTCTGGCTGATTGGCTGGCTGGCTGGCTGGCTGGCTGGCATGCCATTGCACGCCATTGCACTCCATTGCACGCCATTGCATGCCATTGCACGCCATTGCATGCCATTGCACGCCATTGCATGCCATTGCACGCCATTGCACGCCATTGCATGCTATTGCATGCCATTGCATGTCATTGCATGCCATTGCATGCCATTGCATGTCATTGGCTGGCTGGCAATGGCATGGCTGGTTGGCTGGCTGGCTGATTGGCTGGCTGGCTGGCCGGCTGGCTGGCTGGCTGGCTGGCTGGCTGGCTGGCTGGCTGGCTGGCTGGCTGGCTGGCCGGCTGGCTGGCTGGCTGGCTGGCTGGCTGGCTGGCTGGCTGGCTGGCTGGCTAGCTGGATGGCTGGCTGGCTGGCTGGCACGACATTAGCACGCCATTGCATGCCATTGCACGCCATTGGCATGCCATTGGCTGGCTGGCTGATTGGCTGGCTGGCTGGCTGGCTGGCTGGCTGGCTGGCTGGCTGGCTGGCTGGCTGGCTAGCTGGATGGCTGGCTGGCTGGCTGGCACGACATTAGCACGCCATTGCATGCCATTGCACGCCATTGCTTATTATTGCATGCCATTGCATGCCTTTGCATGCTATTGCACGCCATTGCAAGGCATTGCATGGCATTGCATGGCATTGCATGGCATTGCATGCCATTGCACGCCATTGGTATGCCATTGCACGCCATTGGCATGCAATGGCATGCAATGACATGCAATGACGTGCAATGGCATGCAATGGCATGCAATGACATGCAATGGCTTGCAACGGCATGCAATGGCATGCAAGAACATGCAATGGCATGCAAGAACATGCAATGGCGTGCAATGGCATGCAATGGCGTGCTAATGACCCTCCTTACCCACTCGAATTCAACGAGAACATAGTTTAGGCACGGTTTCTCGGAAAAGTCGTAAAACAAAAAAATCATACTGCAAGCCAGATGACCCGGAGTTCACCCGCCAGCGAAGGGATAGTGTACTTCCGATTTTTAATCCGTGTGGGAACCGAGGATAGACCAAGACCGCCGGAAAAATCCACTCGACTCGGTCATAAAACCGGGCCGCGACGAAAACAAAATGCACATGGAAGGGCTTCGAGGCGCATAGCAGCTGCACTATCGCGGGGCGACTCGGCGCCGGGCCCTATACTTTAGATAAGCAAACACGGCCCCATGCGCTTTGCCCACGGAAAACATGTGCATTTAACTCAATTCTCAGAAATAGATCAGCAACTGCGTTTATCATAACCGCGACTCAATAACGAGCTAGAAGTCCTTCTTGTACGCTGCCTCGACCAATCATGCGAGTCAATCTATATCTTTATGTTCTCTCCACCAATCCTTAGAAAACGCATCACCAAAAAGCTCACTCTCCCAAATGCTCCTTCTCCCACAAATTCAGCTTCTCCAAAAACTCCCACATCATAGAAGAAAAATCTTCAAGTCAGTCGCCCATCATCCTTCAACGACTCAAGTTCTCCCACGACAGTTTCCATCGAAGTTAGTTCTTTAACATTCAGTCTCCTGACATATTTGACAACAGCTAGGAGCCAGAACTCTTTTCGTGAACATCAAACAATACAAATACCATAGCATTCTACCCAGAAAGTACCTAGAACTAACGCCTATCCATCAGCAGTTCACACTTGTATAGTTAAGATGCCGATAAATTTTTTCTACATTTATTTGACAACAGCTAGGAGCCAGAACTCTTTTCGAACACATCAAATAATACAAATACCATAGCATTCTACCCAAAAAGTACCTGGAACTAACGCCTATCCATCAGCAGATCACACTTGCATAGTTAAGATGCCGATAAATTTTTTTTACAATTATTTGACAACAGCTAGGACCCAGAACTCTTTTCGTATACATCAAACAATACAAATACCATAGCATTCTACCCAGAAAGTACCTAGAACTAACGCCTATCCATCAGCAGATCACACTTGTATAGTTAAGATGCCGATAAATTTTTTCTACAATTATTTGACAACAGCTAGGAGCCAGAACTCTTTTCGAACACATCAAATAATACAAATACCATAGCATTCTACCCAAAAAGTACCTAGAACTAACGCCTATCCATCAGCAGATCACACTTGCATAGTTAAGATGCCGATACATTTTTTTTACAATTATTTGACAACAGCTAGGACCCAGAACTCTTTTCGTATACATCAAACAATACAAATACCATAGCATTCTACCCAGAAAGTACCTAGAACTAACGCCTATCCATCAGCAGATCACACTTGTATAGTTAAGATGCCGATAAAATTTTTTTACAATTATTTGACAACAGCTAGGAGCCAGAACTCTTTGCGACAACATCAAATAATACAAATACCATAGCATTCTACCCAAAAAGTACCTAGAACTGACGCCTATCCATCAGCAGATCACACTTGCATAGTTAAGATGCCGATAAAATTTTTTTACAATTATTTGCCAACAGTTAGGAGCCAGAACTCTTTTCGTATACATCAAACAATACAAATACCATAGCATTCTACCCAGAAAGTACCTAGAACTAACGCCTATCCATCAGCAGATCACACTTGTATAGTTAAGATGCCGATAAAATTTTTTTACAATTATTTGACAACAGCTAGGAGCCAGGACTCTTTTCGACAACATCAAATAATACAAATACCATAGCATTCTACCCAAAAAGTACCTAAAACTAAAGCCCATCCATCAGCAGATCACCCTTGCATAGTTAAGATGCCGATAAATTTTTTTTACAATTATTTGACAAGAGTTAGGAGCCAGAACTCTTTTCGTATACATCAAACAATACAAATACCATCGCATTCTACCCAGAAAGTACCTATAACTAACGCCTATCCATCAGCAGATCACACTTGCATAGTTAAGATGCCGATAAATTTTTTGTACAATTATTTGACAACAGCTAGGACCCAGAACTCTTTTCGTATACATCAAACAATACAAATACCATAGCATTCTACCCAGAAAGTACCTAGAACTAACGCCTATCCATCAGCAGATCACACTTGTATAGTTAAGATGCCGATAAAATTTTTTTACAATTATTTGACAACAGCTAGGAGCCAGAACTCTTTGCGACAACATCAAATAATACAAATACCATAGCATTCTACCCAAAAAGTACCTAGAACTGACGCCTATCCATCAGCAGATCACACTTGCATAGTTAAGATGCCGATAAAATTTTTTTACAATTATTTGCCAACAGTTAGGAGCCAGAACTCTTTTCGTATACATCAAACAATACAAATACCATAGAATTCTACCCAGAAAGTACCTATAACTAACGCCTATCCATCAGCAGATCACACTTGCATAGTTAAGATGCCGATAAATTTGTTTACAATTATTTGACAACAGTTAGGAGCCAGAACTCTTTTCGAACACATCGAATAATACAAATGCCATAGCATTCTACCCAAAAAGTACCTAGAACTAACGCCTATCCATCAGCAGATCACACTTGCATAGTTAAGATGCCGATAAATTTTTTTTACAATTATTTGACAACAGCTAGGACCCAGAACTCTTTTCGTATACATCAAACAATACAAATACCATAGCATTCTACCCAGAAAGTACCTAGAACTAACGCCTATCCATCAGCAGATCACACTTGTATAGTTAAGATGCCGATAAAATTTTTTTACAATTATTTGACAACAGCTAGGAGCCAGAACTCTTTGCGACAACATCAAATAATACAATTACCATAGCATTCTACCCAAAAAGTACCTAGAACTGACGCCTATCCATCAGCAGATCACACTTGCATAGTTAAGATGCCGATAAAATTTTTTTACAATTATTTGCCAACAGTTAGGAGCCAGAACTCTTTTCGTATACATCAAACAATACAAATACCATAGCATTTTACCCAGAAAGTACCTAGAACTAACGCCTATCCATCAGCAGATCACACTTGTATAGTTAAGATGCCGATAAAATTTTTTTACAATTATTTGACAACAGCTAGGAGCCAGAACTCTTTTCGTATACATCAAACAATACAAATACCATACTTATTAAATACATATAAAAAAAAACAACCAAATACGACGGCACGGAGGTTAAGGTAAAAGCAGAGGAAACCTCCGTGCCGTCGTATCAGGAATGTCCCATCGAATCCCCCAAAACCTTCATCATCATTGCTTTTATCTTTGTTTGTTAACAAATGCGCCTATAATCGTCCTCCGAGCGTCGTGATAGATCTTGACGCAAAATGACCGAAAGTAAGGTAAAAGCAGAGAAAACCTCCGTGCCTTCGTATCAGGAATGTCCCATCGAATCCCCCAAAACGTTCATCAGCATTGCTTTTACCTTTGTTTATTAACAAATGCGTGTGGATGATAAGATGGTCTTTGTGGATTCGGCTTCATGGCTGATTCTCTGGCTGATTGGCTGGCTGGCTGGCTGGCTGGCTGGCTGGCTGGCATGACATTGCACGCCATTGCACTCCATTGCACGCCATTGCATGCCATTGCATGCCATTGCACGCCATTGCACGCCATTGGCACGCCATTGCATGCTATTGCATGCCATTGCATGTCATTGCATGCCATTGCATGCCATTGCATGTCATTGGCTGGCTGGCAATGGCATGGCTGGTTGGCTGGCTGGCTGATTGGCTGGCTGGCTGGCTGGCTGGCTGGCTGGCTGGCTGGCTGGCTGGCTGGCTGGCTGGCTGGCTGGCTGGCTGGCCGGCTGGCTGGCTGGCTGGCTGGCTGGCTGGCTGGCTGGCTGGCTAGCTGGATGGCTGGCTGGCTGGCTGGCACGACATTAGCACGCCATTGCATGCCATTGCACGCCATTGCTTATTAATGCATGCCTTTGCATGCTATTGCACGCCATTGCATGGCATTGCATGGCATTGCATGGCATTGCATGCCATTGCACGCCATTGGTATGCCATTGCACGCCATTGGCATGCAATGGCATGCAATGACATGCAATGACGTGCAATGGCATGCAATGGCCTGCAATGGCGTGCAATGGCATGCAATGGCTTGCAACGGCATGCAATGGCATGCAAGAACATACAATGGCATGCAAGAACATGCAATGGCGTGCTAATGACCCTCCTGACCCACTCGAATTCAACGAGAACATAGGTTAGGCACGGTTTCTCGGAAAAGTCGTAAAACAAAAAAATCATACTGCAAGCCAGATGACCCGGAGTTCACCCGCCAGCGAAGGGATAGTGTACTTCCGACTTTTAATCCGTGTGGGAACCGAGGATAGACCAAGACCGCCGGAAAAATCCACTCGACTCCGAGTGATGAAGAGAAAGCTGATTTTTTATATACTTTTTGTCGTTTTAAAATTTGATTTCGGATGTGACTATGCTTTGTCAATTAACGCTAGATGGTGACGTGCTGTTATTATATGTGTTATATTTAATGTAGAATCAGGTAAGGACTTGCTATTTGACGCGTTGCGCGTCGTCATATTATTATAAATATTTGAGTGGCAAAATATACGGTGGTGCAAGATGGGAATCTACCATCCCATCTTGCCCCATAGTATATGGGACACAGGATTATTCAGTTAAACATTTTTTTTTGTTATTTTTCATACAGCGTGTGTATTATTACATTTAAATAATCTTCTTTTTATAAAACGGTGTGCTACACATAGCTTCCGTTTCTTCCAGGATGATGCCGAAGCAAGACGGAGAGGGGAACATGGCCCGAAGAAGCTATCCGTCAAGAAAGAAATGAAAAAGAAGAAAGCTGAATTAAGGCCTTATATACGCGATTTCGCCGATTTTCGAAGGTACTTTTCTAGACGCGGTTAAAAAAAAAATGACGTATATATTGACAACATTTTTTTTACAGATCATTTATGCACATGGTTAAGTATATGTAAAAACAAAAAATCAGAAATATTAACAAATGGCGGAGATATAACATAATAAAGCAATGTATTTTTTTTTGCGCGCGCGTTGATGGTGAAAGTTCTCGGCATCGATGTGGGTGTCTGAAAAAAAATGAACATATTTATAATTGCATAATGAATGTATCTTCAGTGTGAACCAACAATATTATAAAAAAAATTATTATAATAAAAATTCGAAACTTAAAATTTTTTTACTCAATTTTCTGTCGGTATTTTATTTTTTATATTTTTTTGTGTCATTGAAATTTTTGTTTCTGTGGTTCACACGATACGTGATGATACTAAGAATATGTTGTAAAAATTTCAAAGCGATCTGAATCTTCGTTCAAGAGTTAGAACTTTCACAAGGTTCAAAAAAGTGATTTGTGGAAAAACGGCTTTGAAGTTGGCGGTCGGGCGCGCCGCGCGGTATCTATTATAAATGCAATCTTACCTTATTTAATAGCATCCTGCGCTATTTCAATTCTGTAAAGCTTAAAATATTCCTAACCGTTCAGGCTAATGGAATCAAAAATAATTAAAAAATGAAACATTTTGAAATTTTTCGCGTATATAAGGCCTTAAGAAAAAAACACTATTCATGTCTGTGCGCTTTGCCAGCCAGAATAAAGCCACTTCTTTGTGTGTAGTGTGGTTCGGAAATAGTGTCACCCCATCATGCCCGCAGTACGGGGCAAGATGGGGAGATCTCCCTTTTTTGTTTTTAGTTTTTATTTGCTATAATTATTACTCGAATGGTCCTAATTTGACCAATTTTCGTGGGACTGATTATAGTAGGTTAACTCAGAAATAAATACGATTATGTGACATTAAAAACATGAGTTTTATTGAGCCTCAAACCTTAAATACCCCGCCTTGTCCCCCTCGCCCCTATATCTATCTTCAATTGCAATATACGCCTACTATATCTATAGCTACTATATCTATATCCTTCTATATCTATAAGAGCATGGAGCCTAGATACCAGGAGGTCCAGCGCCAATGCAAAGGCACTGAAAAAAGCGTCCCCAAAAATGGCTCGAAGTGATGGCGCTGGGGTGCAGCGGCACCTACATATATAGTAATATATTGGTCAACGAGGTGAAAGTGATCGGATGAGTTTCTAACCTCACGACAGACCGATCGTGACATCAAACGTCGAAATTTCCGCCGATTAATTTCCTCATGACGGCTTGAAAAAAAAAACTCAAAAGCGAGAAAAGATGAGTCTTTTGTTTAAGCATATTAAATATTCCGGCTGAAAACTTTATCGCCTGTAGAGTAACTTATTGTATAATTTGTGACAAAAGTAACTTCCTTGTTCACTGAGAGTACGGATAAGAATAAATTCTTTTTTATTGTAGATATTACAAATAATATACCATATTCGATAATTTAAAACTATTGTAAGTATTTTATCCTTGTTGCTGCTATGCGTTTGTTCTGCTGCTATTGTTCTTTATGCGTATCAATCACCGTAGCACTTCGTCGTAAATTTGATTATACTTTGACACTTAACACGAATGAGGGTTAGGTACATCAGCTGTGATCTGTTAGATCGCACCCATGTTTAGCGTATATCTAAGCCACGGTCTTACATACAGGTCTGGAAACTCCGTCGGATGGGGGGGATCGCTTACTGACGAAAATTTTTTAATGCACTGGCCGCTAGGAGCGCTGCTATCTTAAAAGAGTTGGCGCCGAAGTGTGGTAAGGGGGCAGACGAAGGTATTGAAAAAAGACAGAGCTAATCGTCGCAATACTCTGCATCTGCCTGTCTCCGTAACACCTCATTTCAATTATTGGTTCTGCAGTATATATATATATATATATATATATATATATATTTTGGTGGTATATCTACCAATATAGCTAATTATAATGAATAAAATTAAGCGGTGAACCAACCCAACAAGCCGCCAAATCTAATTAAACCCCAAGCGTGGCTATAACTTAAATATTAGAAATCTGTCTTATTCATGTAAAGATAATCGTAATCGCACGGATAGGGTGCTGAGCTACCGTTTTGAAGGAGCCGAGTTCGATCCCCGAAGAGTGGGCTTTTTTTTTGCATTTGCATAGGTTTCTGGTTATGTATTAATTATTTATACACATTGTATTGTTTTTGTATGTCATTATTTTCTTTCTCTCAAATAAAAATTCTAATTAATTTCTAAATAAATGTTTTTATTTTTTATCGGTTTTTTGGTCGTTGGTAAAGGTTTCGAACTATGGGTAAATAACAAAATGATGAAATCATTTATACCACGTCGCATTTTATTATTACAACACGCGAAATAACGAGTGCTTCGATAATTCAATTCTGCTTCCAGTTTTGCACCCCGGCACAACACAGATTCTCGGCATTTTTTCACTTTCGATAAGTCAATAGGACAGGAAATCCACTAATGAGTCGCTTTTGTTTACAAAATTATTTTTGGTGGCTATGTTCAACTGGGGGCAAGATTTCAGCGCCGCGTAGTGTCAATTCTCAACGAATATTTTCGTCCGTAAGCGGCCTACCCCCACCATGCGAATTCTGGCAGAGTTTCCAGACCTGTATGTAAGACCGTGATCTAAGCGCCATCACTTCGAGCCATTTTTGGGGACTTGTTGAGAGGCCTCGCTGGACCTCTTGGTATCTAGGCTCCATGTATAAGAGGCTCAGTTTTAGCTATACCATTATATGTTATCGCGCTCACCGTTTTGTGCGAATGGTGATGTGCGTGGAACACTGGCGTGGGCGCAAGGTACCTCGGATGTGCGTGGGTAAACGTGGGGTTTGTAGAATACTGATGTGGGCGCAGGTCATCTCGGATGTGCGTGTGGAATAGTGGGGTGCGTGAAACACTAGTATGGGCTCGAGTCACCTCCGATGCCCGAGGCGAAGAGTGCAATAACATACATAAGTATAACCAGAGCTGAGTCCGTCAGCTATAGATATAGTAGGAGCGCGATAAAAAAATAACTTTCAAAAACCGATATCTAGAAAAGAATGGCGCGTCGCCAAAAATCCTTTTCAGTAAGTCTTATAGCATTAAAATGACGGTGTATTTCAAATTACACATAAAAATTCGGTTTCTGCTTTTCGGAAGTATTCCCACTGATTTTTTTCTAATTTCTGTTAAAAAAATACTGCCTCAAACTCTTGTAGCCGTTTCTACATTTGTGAGCTGCACAAGAATGAAGCATTTCGTATGAATTTATACATTATAATAAAAATGTACGTTAAATTTTGCTATCGTTTTACCAGATGTTAAGATTGATTTCGCAGGTTATGCTACCAATTAAAATCGACGCTTACTTTCCACAGCGATGTAGGGATAATACTTTGAATCAAAATTTCCATGTTTTTGCGAAAATTTTCCTAATTGTATGCAAGATCTTGTCTGGTACAGATGCATCAGTCTTCATATGGAAATACGAGTAACAGAATAGGCAGGAAAACGAACATTTCACCTGTCTTACACTATAATGATTGATAGACGTATATTTCAAACAAACTACACACTTTCATTTTTTATTATATCTAATAAAATAAAGTTCGTAACAAGCACTCGATTCAAGCCAGCGATTGTAACAGTGCAAAATAACTTCCGGCCGCTTTAAAAATCTGCGGGGAATCAAACGGATCCAATTATCATTCTTCATTTGGCTAAATAGCACAATGTATATACAAGATAAAGAAATAGGTACACACTGAGGTCATTTGACTGAGATTCATTTCAAAAAATCCATAAGCGCTACAAACAAAAGGTCGTTGCGATCGCATCATAATTATGCCCAGCATAATCTTAAATTCTTTGCTACGGTCGATCCATTCACACTTGTACGCTGCTTCTGCCATCAGGGCCGACTGTTTAAAAATAAAACACGGTAGAATTTTATCTCTATTGTTGCTCATCTTTATCGATGTTGATGCTCCGATGCTTACCTGTTCAGTTAACTTATGAGCATAGGCACATAATATAGATGCCTGTACAACCACGGTCATAGAGTGGAGTAAACCTTTGGCGACTTCATCCCAATTACCGTACATCATTTCCTATGAAAGAATTGAATCATATTCCGTTTTTAATCTCCAGATTTCGATCGCCCATCACACGTGTCGTGGGTGTTTTTGCGATAAATAATTATAACAAACAACATTATGAACGCCTCTGGTTATTCTTATACTGGCTTTTTCAAATACAGTTGAACCTCGATATAACGTAGAAAAACTATACATATAACGAATTTATTTTCAGGGACCTTAACCTCTATACAAGGCATTTTGGTAAACGAAACCTCTGTATAACGAAGCAGAAATTCCCTTCCTTTCGTTCCTTTCTCCCCTTCTCTGCTTCTACGGAGACTATCGAGACTTGCAAAGTTTTAAAATTAAACAAAATATTTGTTTAATTAAAAGATAATCCACTTTAAAAAATAATATGTTATATACATTATGCTCTAATTGTTAATTGCCTGTAAAAATTGTTCTAATTTAAACCTTTCTTTCTTTAAAAAGTATCCCTCTATTTATAATACTAATAGATTTTTTTTTAAAGAAAGAAAGCTTCAAATGAGCGAATTTTATTTCCCCTTTTTATTAAAACCTCAATATAACGAGTTTTTTTGGAACATGACCTCGATATAACGAAACATCAATATAACAAAAAGTCGATATTACGAACTTTTTTGCTCTTCTCTAGGGATTGGCTATATCGAGGTTCGACTGTAGCAAAGTCTTTTTTCATTGTCATCGGTTTCATAGTTGGAAATGCTCGTGGTTTTGCTTAATCATTATCGATCATGCATAGCCGCTTGTACGGTCACAGGTTTTTAACAGTTTCCCTGTGCCTTTTTGCACATGCGATACAAGTATGCATTAGAAAAGTACGGCGGAGGGAGGGGGTGGGGGTTCCCAAACAAACTACGAACGAAAACGGATTGCAATGACAAATAAAAGGTAAAAGTGAAACGGATGGTAAGAACTCGCAAGGTCACACGAAGGAACATCACTGCTTATGATTTAAGGGGCCAGTCCACTTTAAAAATTTCAAAAAATCGATTTTTTTTACTGTTTTCGAAAGTACATACATTCAGAAATATTGTGTCAAAATTTTATGAAAATCCGAGCTCTCTAAGTATTTTTTTTTTTTACCTGAACGTCAGGACCTCATTTCGTCTACCCGAGCGTATATCGCACTCGGCCGACCCATCGGCCTTTTAATCCTCTTTCTCCGCTATTGTTCATTAAACAGCTGCTTCTCATTATAAATCGTATAATCCAGCTATATTTTAGTCCTTCTCGAAATATAACCTCATAATGAAAGTTTTAACAACTGCATATGGAATATGGCACCTAAACACATGTTCAACGGTAAAAAAATCGTAGACATTGCCTGCAAAGTTTCCGCGTGTGTCTTTAATGAAGGATTTCGTCCAGTACTTAAAATAATGGAAATAATGGGCGTAAACTCGGCCCGATCGCCATCGGATTCGCCGACAATCGCGATGACGAGCGTGTTCGCTCTGGAAACCGCCGCAGTTCTGAGTGCTCAAAAGAGACCAGAACAAAACGAAAGCAAGCAAGACTTGAAGAAATCGACAATGATGAGCAATCAGAAGGGATTTTTTACGGTGCAGGAATTGCCGATTGAGTTTAGGTAAGAGTTTTTCATAGTATAAACTTCAAACGCGTTTTTCTCGAAACAACGTTTTCAAAATCTAGCTCCATCGTATCTCTAAAACTAATAAACTGATTCTCTTGAAATTTAAAACACATATTGTAAACATGATTCGCAATAAGATGACCCTCGATGGTTTTAAAATTTTGATTTTTACTCTTTTTTTTTGCAAAAAACTGCGAAAAAAACGCGTTTTTTTATACTTTTTTCGTTTTTCATCTACCATTTTTTTATTTTTTGATAAAACTTTATATCCGAGGGTAATTTTGTAGCTGGTGTCATACTGAATCTAATGGACTTTGATTTTTTTGTTTCAGACAAGCCGTTGCCGAGTTGTGATGGAGCTACCTAGCCCACCTATTTTTGAGGCGTTACGTTAAACTATAGTTTTTGTACTTAAAAATGAATAAAAATGAATTAAATTTTTTTTAAATGCATTTCAAGACTTTATTTATCAAGCCCAACAACTTTTATATTCATACCTTTTATAAAATCCTCAAAAAAAAAATCGCGAAAATAGCCTTTTTATCGTGGCTCCAAAGTGGACTGGCCCCTTACCTGTAAGGGGTGCTTTGTCTAATGTTTTCAGTTTCACACAATTTTTTACGGATCGTTTATATTAACTAAACAGACAGAAAAACCATATTTTAAAGGAAAAGAATTGTCTGGCTGTCTGTAAATTTGATTTCAATTACTATAAACAAGCATACAACCGAACAAAAAACATAGTAAACAAATAAACAGCCAAAATAAACGAATGAGCAAATAAAAAAAATGAACAAACAATAAAACATTGACGAATAATCAGGACGTTTGTGTAGTTTTCGATTTTCTATAAATTGCATTTGCAGATCGTTATTACGATTTTCAACAAGTATAATATTTAAAAATGATGAAAGCTTTAAACAAAAAACTAAATGAACTAATTAACCAAAAATTACAAATAATGAGGCGTGCGTTGTCTATAAATTTATAAATCTACATCTCTACGTATAATAAAACTGCGGGGAGTGGTATATCTGTAATTTCTGAATTTTTAGACAATCTCTTTACAGATCTTTTATACTAACTAAAATGAGCAAAAAAATAATCTTTGGTAAAAAAATGATGTGGTGTCTGTTTGTACATTAGTCTGTACGCCTGGCAGCATACTAATGTATATGCACGTATATATATTGAATTATACTCTATTTTTTCAAATAAAATTTTGTTTTTTACAAAGGTCATGTCCAAAGAACACGAACTAATTTACGAAATGTGCGTGCACCCAAATTGGGAAGAATCAGGCGTACATTTTCGTCTATGTTCCGTCCAAGTTTTTTCTGAACGTGCGAAATTTATTCTGAAGTTAAATAAACTATTTTTAATTAATGTGATTATAACTATGATTAATAAAAAAACGTTCACAAATATATAGACTTTGCAATACATTGTGGAGTATGGATGTGTACGACTATGTATGTGCACGGGCTATGAGAGGCACTATTCTAATGACCTGTTCAGGCAAAATTATAAACACCAGATCAGGCAACCTGATAAACCCATGTGACACAACGTTACACTTCCTAGTAGGGTGCTATCGGGTTGCCCTTGACGCGCCCAACCAGGGCAGCCAGGCAACTTGAAAACGCCCTGAATCGGATCGTACTAAAATTTCTACGCGGGTAGTGGAAAATAAAAATAAACAATACAAATTTTGACTAAGCGTTCAGGTCCGATTTTATTCGAATTTCAAGATTGCCCTGTATAATACAGGATATCAAATTTCCATGGTATTCTAAAATGAGTGAATTTCTTTTTATCGCCTTATCTGAGAAATCCACGTTATATTCCGAATGTACCCACCTTTTGAAGGTGAAAGGCGCCGAAGCACATGTGAGCAGCCGTGAACGACAAAGTCAGCAATGCTATCGGATTGAAAAGTCGCTCAATCTGTTCGCTAGATCTACATTGAAAAGTTTGCGCATAGTTAGTGTAAACGCACCCGTAGTTGCAACAGTGTTTTTCTTATATTAGGTGTACAAATGAGTTCTCGGCCTGGGCATGAAAACAGCTGTATTAAATATTTAAATGAAAACATTTTCCCCCCAGGTCTGGTGTCATATCATACCAATCTAGTAGACTATTTTTCGGGACAAACAGCTTAAAATAACCTCAAAATATACATCGTGAACACAGTGAGCAAAAAGAGATGCAAGGGAGAGGGAGAGGGAGGGGGAGCGGGGGAGAGAGAGAGAGAGAGAGAGAGAGAGAGAGAGAGAGAGAGAGAGAGAGAGAGAGAGAGAGAGAGAGAGAGAGAGAGAGAGAGAGAGAGAGAGAGAGCGAGAGCGAGAGCGAGAGCGAGAGCGAGAGCGAGAGCGAGAGCGAGAGCGAGAGCGAGAGAGAGAGAGAGAGAGAGAGAGAGAGATTTGATCGGGAGCCCAAAACACTTTTTTGAGGTATCAAGAGACGCTGCAGCGTCATGACGCCAAGTAATAAAAAAAAAAATTCGACGCCACTGATCGATGCCACCGATCTCGACACCACTGACCGACTGACGAACACGCCGCGACTCTTTATACAGTAAGATGGGCTTTTAGCAGACGACTTTACGTTAGCAGAAGACGTTAACTTTGATTCGACATTACGCGAAAACGTAACAACTTACCGCTCACAATGATCTAAAATTCCATAAACCCACGTCTGCCATCACGAAGATCGCATCGCCGACCAAATTCCGTGGCTACAAAATGCTGCACTGGCTTGATCAAAAAGTTTCGAAAATTCGGGTTTTGAATTTATTACCTACCATTTGGCATGTTTTGCAAGTTACTGTTTAAAATGAGAAAGTCCGGGCGGAAGCCAACGCTGAACGTATAAGGTGGCTACGGGAGAAATTAGGACCGCATACTTGGGTATAAAAATTAATTCAACAAATTATTATAACCTACGGTTCGGCATTTCGTTAATACTCCTAATTATTATCTAAAAATCAAAGCAATCTGGTCGTCGAACATTTAGTATTTGTTGTTGTAGCTCTTTTTTACAAGGGGGGAAAATATACCCGTCTAATGCTGCACACGCTTTTTAAAATTTCTCAGTGCTCTTTTTGGCCTTGTATATTTTAGAGAAAATGGCCAATCTCCCTTTATTTACACAGTCTATACTTCTTAAGTCATACATATGACATACAAACTTCTCTATAGCTTCCGAAACTTTTTGGAATTCGCTTGTATTTTCCAAAATGCTAGGCACACCGAGGGATGCGAAGGCCTTTTTAAATTCGCTGCACTTCTCTAACAATAAGATTGGGAAAGGTTTTTTTTCCTTTTCTATAAAATGGTGGATTGAAATAGCAGCCAGTAAAAGCGTGTAAACCCACTAACGACCCGTACGCAATTATTTTCCTAGCTTGTTATATATTTACGAAATATCTAAAGTGCGTACGTTGTTCCCAATATCTATCTGCATCCAAATTTTTCTGGTGACCTTATTGGCCTCTTTCCGTATGTATGAAAGCAGAATAATTAAAATGTCTGTGTCAGAGCACCTTATTAACGCTTTGGCTTTATCCGGCAAATTGTAAACGTGGTAAACAATTTTCGTGTCAGCCTCTTCATGTTTTACTCTTAAATCGGATTATATGCTCAACTGCCGTTCCATAAGGATGCTGCAGTGACGTAGGTATCAGTGGCGCCCAGTGGCGCTAAAACTTCGATAATATTTTTAATAATTCCTTTCGTAGCCACTATTTTACCATAAAAACTAATAAATTGGGTTTTATTAATAAACATCTGCAAAATGGCACCGGTGCCGAACGATAAGTTGTGATTATATAACATAAATATGTTCTAGAATTTGTAGATGTTTTTACATGCGGCATAGCTATGTTATTTGGTCGGCGATCGTCAATTATTAAAATTTGTAGACGTAGGCTATGATGACACACATAGCAGCACCGGAAGCACAAAAGTGCGCAGGTGTGGGTAGCCTCCTAGCCAGCCAAAATGTTCGGTGACCGCATTGCTTTGATTTTTAGATAATCATTAGGAGTATTAACGAAATGCCGAACCTTAGGTTATAATAATTTGTTGAATTAATTTTTATTTACAAGTATGCGGCCCTAATTTCCTCCGTAGCCACCCTATACGTTCGGCGTTGGCTTCCGTCCGAACTTTCTCATTTTAAACAGAAACTTCCAACACATGCCGAACGGTAGGTAATAAATTCAAAACCCGAATTTTTGAAACAATTGGATCAAGCCAGCGCAGCATCTTGTATACGTACGCATCTTGTGGGTCTGATGGCAGACGTGGGTTTACGGAATTTTAGATCATTGTGAACGGTAGGTTATTATGCCTCAAAAAAGTATTATGGGTTCCTGGTTTAGAACGTGCTACCGCCCTTATAGATTCACCATCATTAACTCGCTTTTTGCAATTTCAAGATCCGTCATTGATCATAGACTTCGGTCGGTAGTCCGTTTCTTTCGGGACATGCTGAAAGTAAAAAAAAACATAATCTTTAACAACAGTCGTATAAGAGTACGCGCGCACTCCTACACACCTAAGCATTGAGTACTCTTATACGACCTTCACATTTTTAACGAACATGACTGTTTCTGCCATTTATTGATGAGATGCAAAATTAGTTTCATTTTCAACAATAACCTTAGTAAACCAGCATACGAAATTAATAGTTGTTTTCGAAGAAAGTAAATTGTGTTTTCTGCTTGTAATGCTTTGAAAATGTCAGAAATAAATAAGAAATTACAACCAAAACTTCAAGTTTACCTGGCCTCTCCGTTTTATTCCACTTTGGAGTTTTTTTTTGTCACAAACACTTAAGCTGTTAGGCGGTCTAAACACAACTAAATTTAGTTTCCGTTAGCAAACCGAGTCGTCTGTAGCGTAACTGCGTACTTCTATCGCCAGCGTATTCCTATACAACATTACTCTACCCTGAAGAAGTGGTTTCGAAGGTTCCGGAGTGGAAATTCCGACCTCAAGGATGGCGAAAGAGCAGAACGACCAAACAAATTCTAAGACGAGGATCGGGAGCAGTTGCTGGACAAAGATCCTTGCTAAACGCAATCGAAGCTTGCTACTACATTAGGAGCTAGCCAACAAGTCATTTCCAGTCATTTAAAAAAGCTTGGCAAGATTGAAAAGAAGGGCCGTTGGGATTCGCACGTACTTTCGGAAAGCAACAAAGCGAGACGATGCGATACAGTTTTGTCTTTGTTGTCTCGCTACAAAAGGAAAGACGTTTTGCACAAAATACTGACTGGCGATGAAAAGTGGGTGTTATGTGACAATCCAAGAAAACGTAAACCATCGGTTAACTCGGGTGAACCATCCAGATCGACCGCTAAACCCAATATTCACGGTAAGAAATTCCTCCTGTGCGTATGGTGGGATTTCAAGAGTGGTCTGTACTTTGAGTTGCCCAAACACCAACTGCAGCGTTTAAGTGACGAAATTTAGTGCAAACGGCCTTATTCAGGCGAAGGGCCTAGGCCAGTCATATTGCTGCATGACAATGCCATACCGCACACAGAAAAAAGGATTAGAGACGCTTCAGATTCCTTGGGCCGAGGAGTTTTGCTGCACCCGGCGTAATCATTAGACTTGGTTCCATCGGATTTTCTATTAGTCCGATCACTCCAACGTCATTTGGTTGATAGCCGCTTAAAAATGTTTGATGAAGTAAAAAAAATTCCATTACCAACTTTATCGACTCAAACACCACCTTCTTTTTACCCCTAAGAAATTCGCAATATGTCTGACAGGTGGAGGAAATGTGTAGGAGCAAACGGATATTACTTTCTCGATTAAAATGTACCTTGATTTAAGTGAATAAATCATTTTTGACTTAAAAAAAGGCCGAGAACTTATTTGTACACCTAATAACTGAGAACATTCGTTAATCAGGTATTATAAAAATATCTATAAATATTAAGTATATTAAGTCGATGCACCATTCAGCAGGCAGCCAAAAAGTTACTCAGTAAACCGATCGTCACAAATACCGCTGCTTATAATACCGGTGTAAAGAAATCGATACAAGTTTATAGTATGTCAGTATAGTAATCAGTTGCCAACGAATTGAGTACGTAGAGGAGCTACGCCGGTTCTAACGCCGGTCCTTTAAGGGGGCAGCGGGGCGGGAGGTCGCGCGCGGGCTACCCGTGGTGTGACGTCACGGCTGGAAAGCTAAGGCCAGGAAGTGGGGAGCGAGACTCTGGTAAAAGGGGGAGAGTGGCTGGAGTCTGTGATAAGAGATAACGCTACCATCGATGCGAGAGGGACGAGGGGAAGGGGTTGGGGGTATCAAAGAGTGGCAGGTATACGTTGGAAACCTATAAAAGTTTTGTAGTTTATTGTATGTCTCCAATCTATCGGCCTCATTATGGACACATGTGTGGGGAACTAGGGTAGGGAGGGGCGTGTTGAGTAAGTTTGGAATTATCGCCCTGTAATTCCTTAACAGTCTGCCGTATAAAAATGAAATCTACTCTGGTCAACAGGAAATTTATCTGGGAAAAATGTCTGTAAACGAAATTCCTGTCATCCTTATTGTTTCACAGATAATCGCTCTCAAATGACTAAGGCCATATTTGCTCAATCTGCCCCGAGAGTGGAGTAAGTTGTGCATGAGTATGCGGTAAGTTGGGCAAAGTAAGAACTGCATTACAAAAAATCAGACGTATGCAACATGATTTGGTACAATGCAGTAATAAACCAACAGTTGCTTGCAAATTAGTTAGGTTTTGAAACATTAACATTAATTGCAATGAAATTTGAAATATTTTTTCTTATACAATAGTAGAAGAAAATCATTCAATCGAGTTTTTTTTTTTACTTTTGGGTGCAAAAATAATGAAACGTCCCGTGTTACCGTCTCGTGTGCCGCATGGCAACGGGCGATGGCGTGATGTGTTTCCCTCCCCCATACCTCTCTTTCCACCATTTGATGCACCCGCGTGCGGTGCTTAGTTTTCAGATATTCCGATTGCCCAACTTACACGACTGCTCAACATGCCCCTCCCTGCCCTACTATACATCGCTAGGAAAATTTCTGGTACCGTGGATTGGGGTTACTTTGATCAATTTTGAAATAAAAATCAATATACCTCTTTAAATAATATCGTAAAAAAATTGTTTATAATGGGAACATCAACTTTTATCAGTCTTTTTATTTTCCAAACTATAATTTTTAACATTTAAAAATAAATGAGAAAAAGATAATAATTAGTCGTGATCAAAGTTATACTGAGAATGGGGTCACTTTGATACCGGCCTTTCGGGAGTATCGGGAGAGAATCGGGAGTAAAATTAAGTAAATGAAGTAAAATAAATAAAGTAAATTAAAAGAAGAAGGGGTATTTTTCTTGAAGAAGAAAAAAAAACGGTCAGCGGGATCGAAAGTTACAACGATTTTTATTGTTTTGGGGTTACTTTGATCGAACGAATATTACACCTTTACTTTTAAAAATCAACTTTATTGATAAACAACTGGTATTTTATCATTATTTATGCGGTAACACATTCATAAACTTCGAAACATTAAAAAACTAGAAAAAACAAGTTGTAAGGTAGGTAACATACTTTTGTCTACCTAGGTAATCTGAATCACAAAAAGAGATCAAATTGTTCATTAGGAACATTCCTTTACCTACACGAGTACCCCGCGCGGGATCGCCTCGCTCACCCCTCGGAGGACCAGCGTTAGAACTGGCATGGCGTAGCTCCTCGAATCGAGTACTCGAAACGCACGAAAGTAAGGATTAAAAATATTTCACGGTATATATAACTTTTATTTGTCTGACCATCAATCTTTTTCATCCACCCGCACATTTTGGGGACTCGGATTTACTGTGCAGGCAAACTTTCGATTTTTGATACAAGGAAATTATCTTATATGTGTGATTGATCATAAGTCTCTAATATTTTTTCATGTACAATGAACCAAGTTCTTCTCTAACGTGTATAAATCACAATGCCGCTTGACGATTGTGGATAACCGATTGATCAATTTCCTCTCGTCCTTCTCCTTTTGATTGTTCGCAGCGTCCGTTATGTATTCCAAGTCATGCCAGAGTACCTGCCAGGAGGACAAGCATACAATTGTTAAAGTGAAATCTATTCGTCGATCGGATAAAAAAATTATCGAAACTGTAATTGAGTTGTGAAATGATTTTTTTTTCATTGAAAAGATTATATGCGGTTTCTTAACGAAAAGGATTTTTCTTTTTTTTTTAAACAATTAACAACGATATAGCACTTTGAAATTGTTGTTCTGTTCGGCTGGGCAAAAACGCGCCGAGAGCATCCGAAGTTATCCGAGCGTTCTGTGACGTCACCGTTCGAAAGCCGGTATACGAACTACAGTCAACTCTCACCTACTTTACCGAGTTGCGAACGACGCTTCCCGTTTATTTTGCGGCGTGAGGGCGCCCTACTCTAAACTCGATAAAAACGACGCCCCACGGTAACCAAGCGAAGTGACAGTACAATTTTAGCGGAGGCTACCTCAAGACGAGGTTAGGACGGTAAGTGAGGTTATACCCATGACCAGATGGGTATAGAGTAGGGGTTAGGGGAAGGCCCCATCGGACAAATAACCGGTCGGAATCAGTCGGAATTTCGCAAAATAGCCGAGAAGACTGAATAGGTGGCGGCAAAATAGGTGAGAGTTGACTGTACTCGTGTAATACGAGTGTTCTGGCAACGATGACAATGACAAAATCGTATAAGGCTTGTTTCGTTCCTCTTTGGATAAATAAGATGAAAAGTGCCCCTAATAGGTATTTCTGAATGTACCAAAAGACAAAATGTCTGCATCGTTCGATGCAGCACGACGTGTCAAACCGACATCATCGTCCACTTATTTTTGCTGTGAAGACCACTTTGATGTCAGTGTAAATGTGTTATAACATAAACTGTATTGAAATATATATTTTTAAATATATACGTCTTCTTTAAAATACCTATGATACGTAGCGGCAATAACTGACACAATTTATCAAGTCTCTCCTAACCTAAAAATGTTCGGTTATCTACGGTCGGTAAATTACTCGAATTTGCTTTCACAAATCCACTTTCATGCATCGTTGCACGAAAATTAAACTAGTTTTTGACTTTTTCAGAATGCTCGAGATGTTTTCAGATGTAAAATGACACCAAATTTCACATTTGTGCACACTTGCGTGTAAGCCGTATATATAGCCTATTTAGTCGCGTTCGAACGGTGACGTCATAAGCGCCAGCGCCGATGGCGTTGCATTTCGCGCCGACTTCTACAATTTGAATTATCGTGATATAAATACAATTAATAATTATCTTTAGAATTATTTCAAAGAAAAACCCGTTTGACATTTTGTTTTATTATCACAAAAAATCAATTCTAAAGAAAAATCAAACTTAAAAAAAAATTTGTTCACAACTCAATTGGCTTAATCATGCATTATATGCAGATGCGAAAAAACGTAATATGTTTGACGTTAAATTTAGAAGCGTGTCTGGGTGTCAGGGTAAATTACTTTGCACAGCTTGTTAAATCTTACTGAGAGGGCACTTAATGTTAATTTAAAGTTTTATGGTACGAAGAATCGTTGAACGGAGACTCAATAAATAAAACTTTTACTTTGCAGCAAAACTCTAGTGCTTTTGAAAATGTCTAAGTCTAAGGTTTAGGATGGGGTGCAGAAAAATGAGCTGTTCATCTCGCTTTAAGGTTGTTGCGAAATAATTTTTGAAGGGTGGGGGAAGAAACAAAATTCCTATGCTAATGCATTGTATGACGTCACCAATGAAAACTTATGGTAGCAAAATGTTAATTATGTGAACGGATGACTATCGCGAAAATGTTCAAGTGTACGGTAAATAATCGTAATTCTTATTTACACATATGTTTATTTGAAGGATTTAGGGTTATCAGAAAAATAGTTTTCTATGTTTAAAAATCCTATTAAAATGGACACGAGCTTCGGCCATGTCATACGGTTCTCTGGTAATTCACGCGTTTATTGCCGGTCGGCGTTTTCAGAGATTATGGCCGAGCAAGAGGAGGCAACAAGTGATTGAGAAAAAAATTTTAATGCGCCGCAAAGTTTCCGATGGAAAGGAGTTTCTGTGACAGACGTGCAGTAAGAAAATTGACCGCGTATATACAGGGTGGACCACGCAACGTGTGCACCTCTTTTACGACCAAAATATGCGTTGCACAAAAAAATGTTTTATACAAAAGTTACATGGTTTATAAGGCTACGCTATGTGGTGCATTTATTTTTTTTATGGGTGGAGGCGCTTCGAAGATTTGAAGGTCAACTTTATTTTTTCAAATGGAATGCTATATTTTTTATAGCGTAATATGATAGAGTATCGAATTCTGAGTAAAAAAGTATAGACCTTTATTAGCCCTAGAGTTAATAGCTAACGAGTAATTTCACTTTATTACTTTAAAATTTTCTTCACGTAATATCAAGTTGGAGATTCATTCATTCATTTTCACTTTTATCTTTCTGATAATAATCACGCACAATCACCGAAGGATACTTTAATACTGGATCACAATCATTGAGAAGATTGTGAATCGGGATAAGTGTGTGTGATGTGGTAAATGTGTTCATATTGATAAACACTGTGATGTAAACACTGCCATTCAGAAATTTGTAGTAGATTTGAATCTCCAACTTGATATTACGTGAAGAAAATTTTAAAGTAATAAAGTGAAATTACTCGTTAGCTATTAACTCTAGGGCTAATAAAGGTCTATACTTTTTTACTCAGAATTCGATACTCTATCATATTACGCTATAAAAATATAGCATTCCATTTGAAAAAATAAAGTTGACCTTCAAATCTTCGAAGCGCCTCCACCTATAAAAAAAATAAATGCACCACATAGTGTAGCCTTATAAACCATGTAACTTTTGTATAAAACATTTTTTTGTGCCACGCATATTTTGGTCGTAAAAGAGGTGCACACGTTGCGTGGTCCACCCTGTATAGGCGAGCGAGACCGCTCACTGTAAACCTACTTTCTGTCAGTGACAAGTTCATGAAAAATCGACTTGCACCCGAGAGGAGCCGGGTACGGTAGCTCTCATTAATTAGATCGGTAGCCCGTTTTTGTATTCGGTAATATCATTCTTCACACTATCCTGCACACAATATTTGTTTGTTTGGTAATTTTCTTCACATATACGGAAGCTATACTTGAGAAACCGAAATGGTAATGACGTTGCCCGAATACATTTAACGCAATCAAGTGAACGTTAACGTAAACTTTAAAAATTTAATAAACGATTGTTGAAAGCTCCGTTTTCCCTTTCCCATTATATTCAGAAAATATAACATAACGACTTATTAAATTTTCGTTAATGTCTATTCAGCCTAATATTTTTCAGCAATAACCTCAAAGGGATTCGAATCAGATGTGGGTGCGAGAAAGATAGCAATGGAGACTGTGTTCTATAGGAAGTCAATGGGAGACATCGTAAAGATTATTTCGCAATCATTTCAATCAAGCTGGATAATATTTTTTTTTACTACGAGAGCGATTTATTCTAAGCTAACTCTTACAAAGTCGGCCATGTTTTAAATTTCGGTTTAAAGAGTGCGCTTTTTGTTTTGCACGCGTTTAGCTTTTGAAATCGAAGCCCTTCAGATTTTTCGGGCCCATACCCATATATTTCATAGTTTTCCTGTGCCTCCGTGCAAAGGTGAATATAGTACTGTATTAGAAAATGATGACTGAGGAGGACGCTCTTAGGGCATCTCTAAGGAATGAAAAATAATGCAGTGACAAGTGAGAGGTAAAAGTGATAGGATCGTAAAAGTTTGAAAATGCATACGAAAGAGCATTGGAAATAAAATAAAAAGATGAAAATAACGACCGGTCGGAAGCAAAAAAAAATTGTTTTCTGTTGCTCGCGTTGTTGTCAAAGAAATATTTTACTCGTAGTCAGAGGCTTGTAACTTTTTTATATTTTGCAAGTTTATTTTCTCAATAGCGAGCGTTATTTGCCAGGTCACAGAAACAATTTTTAATAGGTGCATACAAAATTGCTCGTTTAAATTCTACTAAAGATCATTCATGTGATCCTGCTGAATGTTTTTCTGTGATCCAAAGAAAAACACTGGAGAGGCGAAGATCCAGAAGAGAAAAATTAACGAATGGAACAGCAGGGAAAAAAACAAGTATTTTCCTTTGCTAAAGCGTTCCGGCGATACACCCTGAGAATAATAATATTTAATAACAACGAATTACTCGAAATTGAATTGCAGTGTGGGTGGTGAGCTGGGCGAACATGACGTCAGAAGCGATCAGGTAAAGTATGACGAAAAAAAGAACAAATTGTTCCCAACAAATACACAGAATATATTTGCTTAATGTATTCGTCGGCCATGGATACGATGCTGCATATACGGTTACTGTGTAATCGTACGACTCGTTCTTGTATCTTCCGGACGTATAATAGTTTAACAAAAGCCTGGACAGAAAAGATCTTTTGTTCATTACTTATTTACCAAAGATTCACTTCTAAATAGTGAAGTATCCTTATTTTATGTTAAGGTTGTTAAAGATGGTATTGTCGTGTGCACTGAACATTAATCTGTGTTCTTTGTTACGCGTACGGTGTGTCATTTCAGAAATTAACAGTAAACGCCATGCATAACTTAAAACAACGCAGTTATGTATATTATAGAGGATTCAAACACATTTAATGTGTATTTTCAAAGACTTGAACCGCATTAAATTTTAACACGTTACCCTTTTTCAAAACATGCGACACGTGTAAATGCAGACATTTACACGTTTAGATTTTAAAGGTGTCGTACAAATCGCATTTATGTGTGTTACAGTAAAACTAAGCACATTTTGTGCGTATTTGTAAATAGTGAATCCGTCTTAAGTATATAAAAAATTACATGTCAATTTTAATGTACTTGATACTAATAAACATGTCAATTTCAAGATACTTAATACCTATTTAGAAGAAATTAATCAAACAGGGCTTGTTCATTTATATATGGCAACTAAAAATACATAATCTTGTTAACATTCTCTCTCTCTCTCTCTCTCTCTCTCTCTCTCTCTCTCTCTCTCTCTCTCTCTCTCTCTTTCTCATTCCAACCCTCTCTATTTCACGTATAAAACACTTCGAAGATCTGTCTACTGTCTTATATATATAAATAAATATATATATATATATATATATATATATATATATATATATATATATATATATATGGGCAGATGAATATACAGGGTGAGGCACATAAAGTGTTACAGAGCAATAGCACTCAAACTATTGATCATATCCAAAAATGTTTCAGACAAAAGTTTCAGTGCTCGAGAAGGCCGTCATACTGGACCACCCTATTTTTTTTATCGGTGGAGGCGCTGAAGCTACGTCAAGGTTAACTCCACTTTTTTAAATGGAACCATGTATTTTTTTTTCGATGACATTATTACCGATTTTAAGACGAATTCAGTGACCTACAACACAAGGTCATTCTAGTCACGCAAAGTATGAAAATAGTCGAAAAATAGAAAAATATCGGAATAATCACTTTCGAAGGATCCACTAACCTTGGTTTGGGTCTACCTACAGAAGATGCTCGAAGTGATGACCCTCGACTTGTAAACACTTGTATACACGCCTGACCACGCCTGACGATATGAAAGAAAGAATACGCCGAGCATGTACCGAAATTACACGACAAATGTTGGCTGAAGTTAGACGGTCTTTTCATCAGCGAATTAACAAGTGCTTACAAGTCGAGGGTCATCACTTCGAGCATCTTCTGTAGGTAGACCCAAACCAAGGTTAGTGAATCCTTTGAAAGTGATTATTCCGATATTTTTCGATTTTTCGACTATTTTCATACTTTGCGTGACTAGAATGACCTTGTGTTGTAGGTCGCTGAATTCGTCTTAAAATCGGTAATAATGTCAGGCGAAAAAAAATACATGGTTCCATTTAAAAAAGTGGAGTTGACCTTGACGTAGCTTCAGCGCCTCCACCGATAAAAAAAATAGGCTGATCCAGTATGACGGCCTTCTCGAACACTGAAACTTTTGTCTGAAACTTTTTTGGATATGATCAATAGTTTGAGTGCTATTGCTCTGTAACACTTTATGTGCCTCACTCTGTATACAGAGAGAGAGAAATTAGATATGAGGCATTCCACACCATTTCACCTAGCCGGTGACCTCGGCCATTTTTTATTTTCCTGATTTTTTTTTGTAAACTTGTACCCCATAAAAGGAATATCCACATGAATTTTTAGATTTTTATCTCTTCTTTTTTAGGAGTTATAATTTTCCAAAAAATGTCGATTTCGGAAATTTTGGAAACGTTTAACGCTTATAACTTCTGAACTAATATAAATATGGACAAATGTCAATATATATATATATATTTTTTTTTTAATTTCATTTTGAAGCATACTTTCATGAAAAAATATTTAAAAAATTATGATTTATGCTGGACCACGTATTTTTTGCTTCGAAAGTGGAAACTTTCAATTTTTTTTAAAAGATGATTGCCATTTTTTTAAATTTCTCTACAATAGTAGAGCCATTCTATGATTTTTAAGACTAGTCTCATCGTGGTCCCATTTTTCTTTCTATTTTTTTGCGAATTAATCGTATTTTTTTAAGAAGATTTTTATCATTTTAATTGCCAATAATGCTGTATATCTGCATTTTAATTTCCAATAATGCTAATAATGAAACGGTTTATTTTTTATTTATGCTGAAATTGACGAAAAAAAGATTTTTTGTGCAAAATTATTATTTTTTCACTAATAATAAGTCATAACTATTCTAGTTTCTATCCGTTTCGTAAATCAAATGAACTACATTAAGAATTATATGGGAATACGTGAATTTAAAAAAGACCGACATTTTTCCTCACATATATATATATTAGGTGTAGTAAAAAGAAATCCATTATTTTTGCAATAGATGGCTTTAGTAATCTGTATCTCGCGTTGTATAAGTGCGATCGGATTACGCTAAATGGCGTTAGAAAGATAAGATTTCGTACTAAAATAAACATCTCAGACAGTTTTGTGATTGCTTGACTCAATATTTTTTAAGCGCGCGTCAAAGATGGCCACCAGCAAAGTGAAAATACGCCATATTTTACAGTTTTTCTTCGATAAAGGCGAAAACGCAAGCCAGGCGGATGAAAATGTAAATATTGTTTATGGTCCTGATACTGTAACAGCCAATCACGCGTAATTTTGGTTTCGTCGATTCTGTTCCGGTAATTTTGATGTCAAAGATGCACCACGCTCTGGAAGGCCAATTGTCGAAAATGTCGATAAAATAATGGAAATCGTCGAGTCCGACCGTCATGTAAGTACTGTTTCGATGACCCAGGAGCTAAACCACAAAAAACCGTTTGGAACCACTTGAATAAGGCTGGATACAAAAAGAAGCTCGATGTATGGGTACCATAAGAGTTAAGGCAGTAGTCTGCTTTACAGGCTTCAAAAAATCGATTTTTCGTTTTTGTCTTAAATCTATTCCAAAACTATCCAAGAATATGTGTTCAAAATTTTAGAGGCCAATTCGACATATTTTCGAAGCTAGATCAGTTTTAGTGGCCGAGCGTCGAGCAGGTGCGAATGCTCGGGCAGAACTTTACAGCCCGTTTTCTCGAGTTTTCATTTTCACAAGTTTTGGAAAACGGTGCCGGCGATAGTAAAAACAATATATGTCCGATCGAAAAAAACCAAAGTGATCTAGCTTCAGTATTGAATTATCTTCTATTTGAACTAAAAAAGTTGGACAAAAGTACTATTTAAATTACTTGTTTTGCAACTTAAAGTGAATTTTTTTTTTCAAAAAAGTGAATTTTTTTTTCAAACTTCGAAAAAATTTGGAATTTCGTCATTTCTTCGGTATTTTTTTAGTTCATATAGAAAAGGAACTTATAAAAACTAAAAAAAAATTTGGTTCCACTGTTTCAGATGCATCGCACGACCTCCATCACCGGCACCGATTTACGAGTGCACACTCCAGGCGCCCCAGAAAAATCGTTACAACTTTGGCAAATTTCAATAATTTGTAATAATAAAAATTGTTTTTTAAAGCTTGAATATAATATACTATCGTCTCAAAATTTCGTTTACCGCAATCATTTCCTTCCCTTTCAAAAAAATTGTTGAAAAAACGCTTTTTTTTCGGCTCCTAAAGCAGACTACTGCCTTAACGCAAAATAACCTCATGGACCAAATTTCCATCTGCGAATCGCTGCTGAATCGCAACAAAATCGACCCATTTCTGAAGCGGATGGTGACCGGTGATGAAAAGTGGGTCACTTACGACAACGTCAAGTGAAAACGGTCGTGGTCGAATCGCGGTGAGCCGGCGCAAACGGTAGTCAAGCCAGGATTGACGGTCAGGAAGATTTTACTGTGTGTTTGGTGGGATTGGCAGGGAATCATCTACTATGAGCTGCTCCCCTACGGCCAAACTCTTAATTCGGACCTGTACTGTCAACAATTGGACCGTCTGAAGGAAGCAATCGCCCAGAAGCGGCCAGCTTTGGCCAATAGGAGAGGAATTGTGTTCCATCCGGACAACGCCAGGCCACACACATCGATAGTGACTAGCCAGAAGCTTCGGGAGCTTGGTTGGGAGGTTCTTATGCATCCACCTTATAGTCCGGATCAGGCACCAAGTGATTATCACCTGTTCCTGTCTATGGCGAAAGATTTTGCTGGTGAAAAATTCGCCTCAAGAGAAGCTTGTGAAAATCGACTGTCCCAGTTCTTTGCCAATAGGGACGAGGGTTTCTATGAGAAAGGCATAGTGAAATTACCTTCAAAATGGCAACAAGTTATCGATCAAAACGGTGCATATTAGACCTAAAACGGATCATTCTAACTATGCTAAATAAAGCCTTCAATTTCATGCAAAAATAATGGATTTCTTTTTACTACACCTTATATATATACAACAACAAATAATTATAGGAATTACTTTCGTCTGTTATGCCATATCTGCGATTGAAAAACAAAATGCTGCAAGCACTCGACAGCATAGAGGCAGCGTGCGCAGTATAGGCAGGCAGGTTGTAGGTTCGATTCCATGTGTAGGCGAAATGTTTGCTTCGGAAAAATTAATTTCCAGACTTTTCGGAATGGCAAATTATAATTAAAAAATCATTGATGCAGACTTCTGAGTTGAGTATCTCATTTTATTTTGGATTTATGAAATATTCTATGAATTTAGTAGACTGGCTGCGTTGCCATGAACCAACACGCACGCAGTGTATAAAAAATTATCCAATAACACACCAAATATGCATAGAAAGAATACACTTAAGTGCGTAATACAAAACGCATGGAGTAAATCCCGAAATTATCCATGCGCTAATGTATTTAAAAAATGACGACAAGGTAGCGCATGTAGCTGTGTTAAAACAACACACTTGTATTTACAGTGCATCCGTGGCAGTTTCATATATACGTAATTTCTTACATGTACGGCCGTACAGCGTAAGTAATGCCCAATGATGCCGTCATAATAGTGTTTAATTTTGTTACTAAACACGTTTCCTCCGCGGTCTTCGTAATTTCATCCCTGATACAAACTCGACGGTTTACCTCGTCCCACAGGATGGCGGATCGTCGTAGAAGTTGACGAAGGTCTTCTCGATAGAACCAAAACCTTCCACCCTTGGGCGTCGTAGAACCCAACAAAAGAGATATTTTTGTATAAGCTTGCACATCTATCTAGAACATCTGTTCGCTCTGAAAAATTCTAACTTTACGTTCAGAAAGCTAGAATCTTTGTCATACATCTCGTTTTAACTTATGACTTGGTTATGAAAGTTATCATGAGATACAACATTAAAAAAAAAAATAATAATAGCAATTGACAATTGGCTGTAATTCTGGGGCAACGGTACGATTTCCGTGGTGCCACAATTTGATGGTGAATTTTGGTTTATCAATTCAAAATAAATACAATTTGAAGAGTGGTAAAAGTTGATGTTTCCATTATTTTGCACTTGTATTAGAATTTTTCGTTCGTTATTAAAAATTACGATTTATTCGAGTTTGTAAACTTTGACTTTGCTCATTGCGAAGATATCTTTATTTTATCACTAATAATGAAAATCAGGCAAGGTAACTTGGGAATATGTAGTTTAAGCAGTGACTGAAAAGTCAAAAATGTGTTTTATGTACCACTACCATGTTTTCCTCGCTTATAGGGGGGTCTAGACAGAGAGTAAAGTAGTACTTTCAATCGTTAGGAGTCCGAAGAGGTATCAAAAGTATACTGTTCATGTCTCTTCGAACTTATAACGCTCCAAAGTGACTCCTAGTCTTTAAGCGTAGATTTTTTTTCTGTTCACCTACAAGAAGAATCGTAAACCTAACTCCAAACAAAAGCGTTGCTGTAATATTGTGAGTGTTAAAAATAAACGATTGTTATAACAATCTTTTTTTTTAACCAACGATACTATATCGACGCTTTCATTTAAACCTCATCTAATTTCAATTAAAAGTAAAAGTTTATGTAAAATGTATCGTTTGGTTTATGTAAGATGGTTACGTATACTACCGGCGAAATGTTTCCGGACAAAAATTCCAAAAACTTCCGTTTCTTCGAAAACGACCATTTTTCGCCTTTTTTTGTTCCTTTTCTGGTGGACCCCGTTTACAGATAATTTTTTTTTACGCATTTCTTTGAGCGAAATAATAAAGGGGGAAGCTCAAGCTTCTATTTTGTGTTTTTTTTAAGGTCCGTACGATTTTTTTTAAAAGATATTTTGATTAAAAAAAAGAGACAATTTTAAAAATAACGTGTAACGCGAAAACGACAAGGATTCAAGGAGAACCTCAAGACAGTGAAAATTTGAATCGGTTTTCGTCGAGTTCGCGAGAATTATTTCCGATTTTTTAAAAAACATTTTTTTTCACCTATTTTCGGGAAAAAATCAGATGATTTAATTATTGTAACTCGAGAAAAAAATATCGGAAATAAATCTGAAATAATTCTATTGCGTTGAAAATAGAAAAATAAAAAAATTTTCTCTCTTGAAATTTTACCACAAACCCCTTAGTTCTCGAGTTACGGTAATTAAATCTGATTTTTTACTGAAAACGGGTGAAAAAAAATTTCGAAAAATGAATCTGAAAAAATTCTCGCCAACTCAACGGAAACCGATTCAACTTTTTCTATCTCGAGGTTTTCCTTGAATCTTTGTCGTTTTCGCGTTACACGTTATTTTTCAAAAAATCAAAATATCTTTAGAAAAAAAGTCGTACGAAGCTTAAAAAAACAAAATTGAAGCTTGAGCTTCCCCCTTTATGATTCCGGTCAAATAAATGTATTAAAAAAATTTTGTCTGTAAACGGGGTCCACCAGAAATGGAACATAAAAAGGCGAAAAATGGTCGTTTTCGAAAAAAGGTACTAGTCGTAAAAAAAAATATTACCAAATTTATAAAAACGGAATGAAGGTTAATTCCTCCTCTTCTAAATGTCGTTTATTCAATTCATTTATGTTACCTATCGGCGAATTGGCATAAAAAATCGTTCCGGAACTTTTTTGAATTCTTGTCCGGAAACTTTTCGCCGGTAGTGTATGTGCAATCATTCTTTTGTTATAAATAAACAAAAAATATAACAAAATAAAGAATTTATCGCCTTTCACTGTCGCCACAATGACAGTGAAACTGTCATTGTGATTGGAAATGGAAAGATTACTCCAAGGTCGTAGAGGATCTAATTTTTCAGTTTTTATTAGTAAATATGCCATAAATAAAATATTTACCACAAATTTGGCACTTTGGGATCGACAATACAAATATTCAACACAAGTTATCATAAATCAGAACACTCGTGGGGTAAAATAAATTTAGTCTCTTTGTTGACCCTGAAGAATTAGTCGTACCTCCTTAAAGAAGCCGGTATGGCAATTTGTTTATTCCTTAATTTCTCGATATTTTGGTTAAAACATCATGAATCAATGGTCAAAACTTGGTGTCATGGATATCGTATTATCTCGAACTCCGGATTTAGGAAGCTCGACTATTGAATTTTTCGATAAGTTCAGCATTTTGATATATCTGTATTTTGATCAGTATAACGCAGGTTTACTTATTTTGTTGTATGCATATCAACGGACACCGCGTATACGATTGGCTGATAAAATCAATTTGGCCAGATTGGTACCTTGATAAGGCAGATAAAACCAGAAACAATTGCTGACATAGCTCCAATAACGTATTCCGGATCGTCACTCCATACTTCAAGTGCTCTACGAATCTCGAACCATACGGCAGCCATCAAGTTGATCAATGCAATTGCAAATACCAATGATTCCCAAATCTTGGGTTTTTCCATTTTATTGGTAAATACATCGTTCATGGAATGCAATCCTAATAATCGCAACATCGTAACATCGCGTTGGAGCAACCTTTCGAATGACACCGTTTCCGCATCCTTATTAATCATTTTTATTGTCTTCGGCACGAGGACGCGCGATGGCCATTTGAAACTGCGAATGAGGGATTTTAAGTTTATAGTCAGATTGCAGTATGCGAGAAACGGTGAGGCGGCCTATCTTTTTTACATTTTTGTTTCCCTATAAAACAAGCGCCGTTCTCGTCAAATTTTCTGTTCAACATTCTAATAACAATACGTCGAGAATGCTCCAAAATGTCGAAAAGTGACATTCAGTCAAAATGATTTTTTTGGATACGCAATAACTTCTACAGTTTTTGAGATAACGGGATGAATTTTCGCACGTTCAGTGTTTCGAAGCGAGTATGTTGTAAATTAATTTAGTGATAAACCGTAAAGCTTTTTTAGATTTTAACAGAGTTTTCATTTGCAGAAAAATGTTTTTTTTTATCCGTAACTTACACAATGTTTTAGGTATGTTGGAAATTATTTCCCGGAAATAGAGTATTGTGCATAGTATTTCCGTAGCACATCCTGTGTAGAAAATTTTAGTCGGGAAAAAAGTACTGCCCCTTATCTGTCTTCCCTAGATAATATCAGGCGATGGTCATGGTCGTCCAACGTGGATCGGGTTCGCTATGTAACAGGCCTTAGGCCAGGACCTGATCCGCTGTTCCCTTTTTCGAAAACTGATCAGGAACTGACGAGGAAGGGGACTGAAAAATCGCAGCGAAATGAGGAGGACGGTGATAGTGTACTGACGGGGCCAGAAGAATTATAACCAGCGGCCGGATAGAGTCATGATCATGTATTGGAAAAGGTCTTTTGGCGATATATCCGAGTAAAGTAAATAGCATCAGGTTGAACTAATACGTATTATTTCACAAGTTTCACAAAATCATAAGCGAATGTGCACGCTGTGAGCATAGCAATTCTGTTCGTGATATAACAACGGGCCAAAATTTTATCGTTGTAGGCCGGTACCTTGGTTACGCGAAGCGCTTCGTTCAAAGCCACCTGGCGGATTGTTGACGAAATACATACTGGTAATGTCTTCTCGGCCAAAACATTGATATTTCTTGACAAGGTGATGTCGATTTTAAAAACCACGAACCACCTCCTTTACTTTTTGTCTTATCAAATAATCTGGTTATTCGTTATGTTCAAATTAATACTTGTTACAATATCATTATTGATGATAAGCATTTTTATTCGGGTAGATTATCATCGATGAAAAAAAATCCTTATAATGGTGAATAGAATTACAACGGATGTATTAGTTCTATTTTAATAATTTATTATTGGGAGTACAAATAAGTCTCCGCCGTTTTTTGTCAAAAATTGGGCATTTATTGTGAAAGAATAATTGTACTTTATGTTTTATTCAAAGTATTGTCCATCGCTAGCCACTACTTTTTGCCATGTTTCTGGCAGCATATGGACACCGCGTCGGAAGAACGCTTCATCTTTTGAGGCTAACCACAAATCGATCCAATTTTTGGTATCTTCATATGATGTGAAGTGCTGCTCAGACAGGCCGTGCGTCATCGGTCGAAATAAATGATAGTCAGAGGGAGCAATATCTGGTGAATACGGCGGGTGGGGTAAAACTTCCCAATTGAGTGTTTCCAAGTAGGTTTTGACCGGTGCCGCAACACGTGGACGAGCATTATCATGCAGGAGAATAATTTTGTCGTGTCTGGAGTAGTAGTGGGCGCGGTTTTCCTTGGTGCTCGGCTCAATCTCATCAATTGGATTCGGTAGAGAGCCCCAGTAATGGTTTCGTTTGGTTTGAGCAACTCATAATACACGACACCAAGCTGATCCCACCAAATACACAACATGAGTTTTTTTCTATGATTATTCGGCTTGGCTGTCGATGTTGAAGCATGGCCAGGAGGTCCCATGATTTCCTCTTCTTTGGGTTATTGTAGTGGATCCATTTTTCATCACCAGTGACTATACGATGAAAATAGTAATTTATGCTACAAGTGCGGGAAACAACGAATTCCATCGCGCGTGAAGCTGCCGCATGAGCCGAAGGCTTATGGTGCATTTCACACGAATACGAGTGTGATTTGCAGCACGAGCCGAGACGCGTGCTGTAACCACACGAGTACGAGTGAGAAATGCACCATAAGTCGAGGCGAATTCGGCAACTTACGTGCGATGTAATTCTTTTTTTTTCGCACATGTCCCATACATTATTTTTTGCAATGACTGTCTCGAAAGTGGGATTTGAGATTCAACAAAACCAATAACCAATAACCATAACCAATTCTTATTTTTTCACATTTCAAACGTCAACTGTGATAAGTGGACGTTTCATATCACATGAATTTCGCTACATTCAAGTTTGTTCAATCGATCCAAAATCATAGAACAAAAAACTATCAACCGTGAAAAAAACCGTTTTTTCGTGAATCAATGCGGTAAAGTGAGCTATAAATAGATTTTTTTCCGCACTAGTGCGGGAAAGTCTCGCATTCCCACACTAGTGCGAGAAAGTAAGCATCATTGAGAAATAAGCCACTTTTCGCACGCTAAACACCAATCGAAAATCGCACTTTCGGGGCAGGCATTGCAAAAAAACCCTTTCGCTTATGCCTGGCAAGCAGCATTTCACATGTGCAACAATCGGCGTTCAACGTTTCTCGGCTGAAGCCGAGAAACGTTGAACGCCGATTGAACTGAAGTTCATATGGAACCTAATTTCCTTGCTTTTGAATCATTCCCAACGATTTTAAACGATGTAAAATTGCTTGTTGAGTCACTTCTAATGTAATTGCAAGTTCTTCTTGCGTTTGGCACGAATCTCCCTCCAATAATGCTTCCAATTCCGCGTCTCCGTACACTTTCGGCCTTCCGCTACGTTCTTTGGCTTCGACGTCAAACTCACCGTTCTTAAACTTGTGAAACCACTCCCGACAACTTCTCTCACTTAAAGCAGCCTCACCATATGCTTCTACAAGCAATCGATGTGCCTCAGCCGCAGATTTCTTCAAATTAAAGAAGTAAATCAAAAGTTCCTGCAAATGACGCTTATTCGGCTCAGAACTCGACATTTTCGCACGAAAAAAATTATGCGATGCTGATACAAAATCGCTAATATCTCAAAGTTATGGTCTTGCCAGATGTCCAACCTTACGATATGACGTTTTACGTCTGACAATTTCAACCATAACCTCCTGGTGGGGCCATCTTTTGTCAAACGGCGGAGGCTTATTTGTACTCCCAATAATATCTTTGATGGAGTAAAAAGCAAAACAGCTTTAGACAGTTCTTAACGCGTTACTTTTCAGGAAATGTCAATGTTCTGGCCGGCTATTCATGGCGTGAAAGTGTACTTACTCGCAATCTATTTCAGACAGAACATTATGACGTTAAGGTCGCATCGTTGGAAAGTAACGAAAGTTATTTTTTCTTCTATTGGTCACGTTTTTTTCGCTGATTTAGGATACGAAAATCACTCAAACGATTTTTTCAACATGCGTGTTAATTCCTACTTTCGTGCTAGTCCTATTAATTCATTCACTTACTGTTCCTCGCCTCCCCCCTCTCACCCAATTCATCTACAGACATAATTTGTTACGTCACTGGAGTGCAAATAAGTATTCACGCAAATCAGTATTAGGATAATCAATCAATTTGTTGGTAAGAAATCGAATATCAAACGGATGTGATAAGACAGATAATGTATGAGCTGATACTGTTTCACTATTATTTTTCCCACGTTAATGATTGAGCTGTGATCAATGTGTTTGAGAGAGCAGTTACAATTACCGATATTTACGACATCGTCAACGTTAACATCCATTTTTATTATTCCAGCTATGCTACGAATCTTCACCTCAGTAAATATTTTTTTTTCTATAACCTGACATTTTCCGAAGGAAAACAACGCACACACTTGAAATTCGTTGACATACTGATTGTGAGATAAAGATGAAGTAAAATGATGCATTCAAATCACTAATATAAAATCAACAATAAACACATTTTGTTAATATGAAAATATATCATGAAAATATAAATATTAACTCAAGGGTTTACCTAAATGCAAACGAAGGGTTTTTGTGAATCCGATTTCACCAAGTTTTTAATAGAAATATATTATCAACTAAAAAGTATAAGAAAAAAAAATTTGTAAAAAAATAATTTTTTGAAAAAAAGCTTTTATTTAATGTACTGAAAAGTAGAAAATATTTTTTCTTATCAAGTCACCTATATGTGACTATAAATAAAAGCTTGGGGTGCTTACATTTTTTAATTTTTAATTAAAGATTATATGTCTAAATTTTGACCGCCCCAAGCTTTTATTTATAGTCACATATAGGTGACTTGGTACGAAAAAATATTTTCTACTTTTCAGTACATTAAATAAAAGCTTGTTTTTAAAAAATAATTTTTTTACATATAAATTATTTTGTACTTTTTAGCCTTTAATTTTTTAAAGTCGAATCATGCAGTGTCACCTCTTCGATGTATGTTTGCAAAATTTCAGCGCTCTAAGTAGTCGGGAGGTGGGTGAAATATCGATTTTCAGTTTTGCATCTCACAGTAAGTCGTTATTGTTAGTTTTTTTCAGTTGAATCATGCCTTGTCACCTCTTAGATGCATGTTTGCAAAATTTTAGAGCTACAAGTAGTCGGGCAGTGGGTGAAATATCGATTTACCGTTTTGCATCGCACAACAAGTGAAGTTAAATAAAAGTTTGTAAAAACGCTTAAATAGAATATCAGATAAAAAATTTCGATGTCTAAAATAAATACGATTTATTGGTGTTTATGAAAGTACGTAGAATTATCTTTTTCACTGTTTTGTTTATGTTCTATCTAGTTTATGAGGTTACATTGCACTTCGACTTCTCAGACAAGAATATTAGAATAACGAGATAGACCGTCACAGATATTTTTAATTTTCACTTTGAATACAATTTATCAATTCTTTTAAATATTTTTCGATAAAAAATTCAAAATCATATAAAAAAGTTCCAATTTATCGAAAAAATCTGATTTCATTTGTTATTTCACTATGTTCCGTCAATTTAAAGAAATTGAAAAATTTCCTGAGTATAAAGAAGTATGAGTGACGTCCTCTGGCAAAATTTGACAGGTGCACGTCTAAAGAAACAAACTTGAAAAAATTACTTTAGTTTTATTTATTTAAAAAAAAATGCAGTTTTTATTTTGGGAACGGAGAACAAAAATTCGGACGTATTCTGTCCATTAGTACTTGGATAAAATAACCATTCTTTAACTTTCATTTTTACTAATCAAAGTAAATAAAAACCGAAAATAACGTTTTTTTTTCTCGATAATTCGTAAAAATGTCATGATCAAGACCTAAAATTTTGTGTGAATTTTTTTCTTCTTATTACCAAAACGATCCCCCACGTGTCGAGAGAAAACGCCTTGGGGGCAGTTTTGACATGCTTACCCGGCTACACCCGTTCCCAATCATATGTATCAACACCTACGTGGGTTTAGTATTGGCGAACAGAATTCCGATAAAATCCAGAATGATCGAAAGTACGTTTAAAAAAAACGACCATTAAGAACGTACCAAAAGTGGTATTGGCACATTATAAATTACCACTTGATTAACACGTGTGAATTATTGACACTTGCGGTTAAAAAAAAGACCACTCACAAGACAAACTGCTTCCTTGAGACTGAGGGTCAATTCGCTATATCGGACCAAATTCTTCCGGAGTACCGAAAAACGTGCGCGGAATAGCAAGGACTACCGGTAAACCTTCCCGTAGATGATTTTCCGTTCGTACGTAATAAGATTTCTGTAACAGGGTAGAATGTTGTTGCTTACAGCTAAATATGTTCGTTACCAAACCCTAAGCTCTTCCGTCAAACGATAGCCAACGTATAAGCGATGAATTTGTATAGTTTTTTCTTCTTTTTCACGGAAATAGGAATACAAGAAGGGTGAAAATTATGGGGTTGTAACTTTGCCGATTGTACACGATATGAAGCAATATCAGCGATACATCGTTGCCTATAGGCATCACCTCGTATAAGAACAGAGCTCACCCTTTACGGAGCAATTTTCCCATAAATTATGGGCCATTTGAGGAATGATCGCACTGCATGAAAGTTGAGTACAAAAGAGGTAATGACAGGTTGCACCCGGAAAAGAGCTCTAGGGTAGCGTTTAATTCGACCGCATAACCGATTACCAACCGTTTACCGTTTGCCGTTTCGTTGTTCATGTCGTACTTGTCGCATTGGCGATACTTATAACGTATGCACCCTCTCGCGAAAACTCTGAGAAATTTCTCGTCCAATTTCAAGAGCAACCTTACATAGCAGGGTTGATGGACATCGGCCTCTATGTAGATACGCTAGCAATGACAATTGAAGAGATCAAAATATTTCATACGTTAGGTTCGTCAGTTCTTGTTAGATGTGTATTTGGAAATACACATCTAACAAAAGTACCAGTACAAATTCTCCATTTGTCAAACGTTTTCTCGTAGGAACTGGTATGGGGAAGTCCGGGCAAAGCGAATGACACGGGCAAAGTGAATACCCCTCGCAAATTATGCGTTTGCTGATCGCTACATTACTATAGCAACGTTCGCCAATCGTCACCCAGTACATGGAAAATACTTTGGTGAGTGGTCGTATCATGCGCCGTCCAGGAGACGACGATTTGTGTTTTTGCTTGAAAAATATTGATTCGGCAAGGTAAGTATTTTGCTAATAACAAGAATGTTATTTATTTATCGTCCTTTGTTTTTGGGTTGTAACAATGTATGTTTATGTAGCTTTGTACACTGTGTAGAAAATGAGACCTGAAGCAATAGTTTTTATTTAAAACGGGATAACATCAGGAGTGACCACGTGGGGTAAAGCGAATAGGACAAAGTGAATACCGTATTCATTTTGCCTGATGATCGTAAAGAATTTCATTATATATAATAATCTGCATATTTCGTTTCAGATGGTTAATAAATCCAAAAAAAAATAGACGACGAGAAGTTCTTGAAGTGCAGACGTCATGCAAACAGCAATAAATTTATGTAAAGCTGGAGAATCCATCAAAGGAACAGCCAAAAAGGATGAGTTACCATACGCTACCTTATACAGATCATTTTGTTAGTAACTTACGTTTCCAAAGATTTCTTTCTTGTTATCCACTTTGCCGTTATGCCGTATCCACTTTTCCCCGGGGGCTCGGACAAAGTGGGTAGTTTGACATTTTTTGTTATTTGATTTATAGGAAGTAATTAAACTAGAAATAAGGGAAAATTGTTAACGCGTTTCGAAAGTTGATTAAATAAAGACTAATCTTAGATAATTGTTTTTAATTTTCTCTATTATATATTATCGGCAATAATCATGGAAAGCTTAATGTGTTCACTTTGCCCGGACTTCCCCTACAAATGATTGTTTTACAATCGATAACAATATGATGATTCAATAAAAGAGTGTGGTAAATAAATAACACAATAAAATTCTTTTTATGGGATTATCAATAAATGAAATCGAGTTTTATTTGCATAATTTGCTTTAAAAGGTTTTTACAAAATGTTTACGAGTTTTTTTTTACAAATTTTTCTTACAACTACCTTAACTCTATATTCTACCCCGCATAGTCCTTTCCTTCACACAATCTCACCCTTTTGTCTCTTTTTCGTATTTTACTCCTCACCGCCATCGCTTTCTCCTCCCTCTTCCTCCTTGCACATTTATTTGCATACTTCGTCCATCTCTCTAAAATACTGACATATCCTTATCTTTCCACTCAACATGCTTATAATTTCCCTCTTTATCGCCACATTATTCACTCCTTGCACCCACTCCTCTGCTTTCTTCCTTGCTTTCTCCGTTACGAGTTTCCATCCTTTTTTGCATATTAGCAGGTGCTCCAATGCCTCGTTGTCTTTTTTTTTTTACAAATTCTACATCTCCAGTCCTTTTCCCCCTTATTTCCCGCCCTCCATATATGTTCGCATCTTAACTTTTTGTGGGATTATAAATCCTAACCACACACATCCGTATTCCGGATATCTAAATTGTAAGTATTGTATATTAGCATTAAAATAACTTGAACAAAAAATTTCTGCTAAATGCTCTTTCGACCTCAGCTATCCAAGATTGAAGAGATAAATTTATTGTCAGCATAACGGTAAATAGTTTACGGGTTGTTAAAACTTTTCAAATAATCGGAATTTGCTAACAACAGAATCAGAACAATCGGATGGATCGTATCTGTCACTGATGACGCGTCAACAAAAGCAAAAATAATATCTGCCTCGTTTTGTTTTCCTAAGTGCGGAAGCGATAATTTTTGTTTCGTGCTCGACGAAGCAAAAAAAAATGAGGTAGAAATGATGAAACTCTAAATAATTAATTTACGTAATTTAATAATTACTGCGTACATTTCATTGATTTATTTCTTTAGTTTTTATGGCATTTTTCCAAACCACAGTGATAACTTTCGATCTTGCAGCACTCACGTGGTCAAAAACATTACTCGAAGAGATTTTACGAGAAAAATACAATCCCCATTTTTGTCATTAATACAACTACCTTATATCCGCTATCAACAAAAACGAAAACAGATATTTTAAGAGTCAAGCACTGTATTGGGTTCAGGAAGTAAGTCACGCGCTAATTTATCGCTTTAGTTTTTCTTACTGGTAAGGAACAATCTAAGTAACTCACTTTTTTTAAAATCCATCGCACAACTCACCCACATCCATCTATAATTAACACTCGAGTTAAGCCAACTATCACAACAGACTAAAATTAATCACAGCTGTTTCGGGCCACCCTATTTTTAAATAATAAAATTTTTATATAGTACCCTAGTAATTCCCTCAAGTCGATAGCAGCTCACAAAGAATTATTAAAAATTAAAAATTAATATGAGGCGTGGAAAAAAATATTTCGCTCGCCGGGAAAATGCAAAATATAACGACACTTTCTGTAGCGGCTCGGGTTTTCGGTTCTAATCGATAGTTTTATTATTTATGATGCTCTCAGTGACTTGTGTTTTTCCATTCGTAGTTTAATTAATAGTTATTTTCATCAATAATCAACTATTTTACTAGTGGGGTACAATGTGTCACCGAGTTGTGGGGCACAATGAGTCGAATCCTAATGAGGAAATAAAGAAGTGACGACGCTCCGAAGAAGCGCAATGTGTCACGAGCAACTGTCAACCACATGCGATTTCTCGAAGTTTTGTAGCTCCTAAAATCGGAACATTTTTTGTTGGACCGTGATTGATCCTAAGTTTCGGCTGGTCTAAAAGAAAGTCAATAACAGCTCACAAAGTATTATTAAAAATATAAAATTGATTTGAGCGTCGAAAAAAAAGTTCGCTTGCCGGGAAAACGTCAAATATTGTGGGGCAGAATGTGTCATCGAGTTGTTGAGCACAATGAGTCGACTCCCAATGTTGTTGACAAATAATACCCGTTGTGAAATTATCGGTATGTATGAAAATCTTTTATTTGTGTTAGGAAAATATAAAAGTTTTAACCGGCTCGTTGTACCCTACGTTCCGCAGCACTTGACACATTGTACCCCACGCGTGGGGCACAATGAGCCAATCCTCAATTTTGTTTCGATCCCATTATTTTAGGATTTTTAATCTTTTTGCAATAAATATGGTAGCTTTATTGTATGCCCAAAGGTCTATAAAATCGGTTATGACCTTTTTTTCTAATCAGACTACTTCGGTAAAAGTAAAAGTTCGTTAGAAAAAAAGTGACACACTGTGCCCCACCTTCCCCTATCCGTTCACACTACTCCGAATAGAGAAAAAATTGTATGTGCATCTCTGTCAAAATCGATACCTTATATTCTTACCTGTTCAGTTAAGTCATGAGAATAGGCACACTATACAAATACCTGTATCACTGCAACGGTGTACAGTAGGCTTTGGCGACTTCTTCCCAATTTTTGTACATCATTTCCTTGCATAATATGACACAGTGTCATTCTCGATTACCCATCTGGTGACGAGTATTATGAGATTCGCGTAGTCATCAGTGATGCCCGTAGTGATTAGTTGTTAATATTTATTCTTCTGGACTACGAATTTTGAAAAATCTTCCTGTTGCTTTAGATGATGATCTTTCTATCGTAAAAGCTAATAAATAGTGCAAATTAACGTAACAGAGAAAAGTGATCGGCTGAAGATTATAATGATTGCTCTCGTACCTTGATCAACTTTTCACGAAATCTCTATGGATTTTAAGAAACTTTATTTTCGGATTGTTTATGAAAAAAGTGAACAATTGTTGTACATTTTTTAAAAATTATGGAAAACACAAAACTATGATTGTAGAAAGTATAGAGAATGTCACTCATTCAACGAATTAGTCAGACCGATTGCTCCAGCGGGGTTTTCAGAGGATCATTCAACATATCATCTTTCGATGTTCATTCGCAGAAGAACACGAACTGGTTATTTGACTGAAATTCATCCTGTCATTTAATTGAATCGAAATAAAGTTTGGGAAAGTTTTCTCGCACCACCCATACGGTCTATCAAAATCAATGCAATCGGATTTAACTGTACGTATACCGTGTTTCTAATATTCAAACAGCTTGCAACGATCTTTAGATGTTGAAAGGTTCGGGAAAATTCGAGAAGATCGGTTTCCTGGGGAACACAAAATAAATAATTTCGTTTCATCTGGCTAGCCACGTTACGTGTAATTATCGCATCTTTTAAAGGTGTAAGGCGCAGAAGCACACGTGAGCAGCTTTAACCGACAACGACAATAGTACTAGTGGATTGAAAAGGCGTTGAACAATTTCCCACTATCTACGAATTCAAGACCGCAGTACTTTTAAATTAATAAATCTACAGTTGTCTAGCTCTAAGTACATGGGGTTCCAATTGGTTATTTACAGTCGGCTTTTGATCGTTGCCATTGATGTGATACGATCGTGAATCTGTAATAGGTAACGACGCCGGATAGCCAAATGATTAATTTCCTCTTGTGACAGCATTCTCAATGTATTCCAAGTCATACCAAAGTCCTTGTCAAGAGAACACGCATGCAATTAAGATGAAAATAATAATTATTCTATCGATCGAGTAAAAATAATATTATTTTATATAAACAAAATTACCACGTGGCATATAGGTGCGCGAGTGTAGAAATTTGAGTCGAAAAAAAGTACTGCCCCTTATCTGCGTTCCCTAGGTAAGATCCGGCCATGATCAGGCCTTCCAACGTAGATCAGGTTTGCCATGTAACAGGTCTTAGGACGGGCCCCGATCCGCCGTTTCCTTTTACGGGAATTGATTAGAAACTGGTCGGGAACTGACAAGGAAAGGGATCGGAAAATTGCCGCGAAATCACGAGGAAGGTGATGGTGACAGGGCCCTGCATGGGAAATAAACCGGCGGACGGACAAAGTAATGATCACGTACTGAAAAAGTGCTTTTGGCGATACACAGTATAGCACTTCTGTAAGTAATACAACAACGAGTCAAGGTTTGATCGTTGTATGATGGTATCTTGGTTACGAGAAGCGTTTCGCTTGATGCCACCTGGTAGTTTTTTGCCGAAATACATTCAGGTAATGTCTTCCCAGCCAGAACATTAATATTTTCTGACAAGGCAACCACAATTTAAAAAAGAACGAATCACCTGCTTTACTTTTTTGTCTTGAAAAATATTTTGATTATTTGTTATGTTCAAATGAATACTTGTTGTAATGAGAGTATTTATGAAGAGCGATTATTCTCGTCGATTATCATTAACGAAAAAAATACTTATAATGGTGAACATAATTATAACAGTTGTATTAGTTTCATCGTAATCAATTGTAACTATCTTTGATGGGTTAAAAAACAAAGCAGCTTTACACGGTTCTTAAAGTCGGGCTCCACTTTTCAGGAAATGTCAATCTTCTAGCCGGGAATATGTTACGTGAAAGTGTACTTGTACGCAATGTATTCAGGCAGAACATTGTAATTTCCAAACATAGGATGTAAACCGAAAAAAAAACGATTTCGTAAGCTGCCCGGTCTGTTATATGGAAGGACCCGGTCAGGTGAATCATACGGGGCACGCCTGGCCAGGGCCCGACACGAAGTGGAAAATGCCCGATCACATTTCTGAATGGGATTGGCTCCGTGTAGAGCATAGGGTACGGGTAATGAAATCGAACGCAGCGCCTGCAGTGGACACAATTTGTAATAAACTCGACTATTTATCTGTAAAATCTGTATGATCGTAGTACGAGATTTTTGCAATCGAATTAAAAGTATTCGCATTATTGAAAATCGGCAACGACGGTTGATGTGTAATATATTGCAAAAAAAATGGAAGGAATAGGAAATGCAAATTTTATCGATTCCCTATGGCAAATTGGAAGTCAGAACAACGCAACAAATGGTTTGTTTGCCTTATGGCAGGTTTGCTTTATGGCACGAGCTTGAATTATTAAACTTGGCTCATATTTTCTCCTTAAGGGGTTACACCATCCTGAGGGGCTAAAATAAGACTCGGTATTCATGAATATTTTGTAGCTAAACTAATGCATATTTTTTATTTCTATCTTTACACTCTTTTAGTACATGTTTTCAGCTTCTTAAATATATTTTTTTAATCTAAAGATATTGACAATTGGTGGAGATACACGCCTCCGCGCGCGTCAAGTTCTTTTTTCCACCTTCAATCTGCGGGAATCCTAATGCTCTCACGGTTCATCTGAAACATAAAATAATGAAAATATTTTGTTGAGTTAGGTTGAATACACGGCGCTACATAGGATTTTCTGAAAAAAAAGAAAATGGATTTTTGATATCACGCAGAAATTTGTTTGTTTTTCACATAAAATTTGTACTTAAAAACATTGATTAAGCAAAAACGGTTAACTTTAGAAAAAAAATCCTACGTACGGATTGAGATAATTATGTTACAAACGTGTGGTATAAATTTCAAATTAATCGGAATAGCTGTTGTTGAGTTATCTTTCCCGTAAATTCGAAAAATTACGTTTCGAGAAAAACGCGTTTAAAGTTTTGACGCAGGTTCAACAATAAAAAACATTAAAAATTTGTGATATACCTTGTTGTATAGTTAATCGGTGATTCCTGGTCTACATTGGGGTTCTTCCTCAGCAAGTTGCTGGTCCTCGAGAGATAATCTTCACCTTCTCCGAGCTGTTCTAGCCTCTTTTGTAGTTTCTTGCGGGCGTTTTTCATCAAGCGATATACGGTGCTCGTCTTCGTCATTACACATGTCATAAAAATTACTTCCGATGGTTATGTTTAATACGTGTAATAATAATAAAATATCACTATAGCCATCATTATAAATACATGTAACGATGTAAGTAGCTATTTCAACTACTTTCATACCACTGAAACTTATGCTCGGTGCGATTTTTCATATCATAGCGTTTGTGCTTTCGTTGCAGTTTTGATTATATCCTCCTAAACCTCCAATTGAAAGTGGAATCGGATCTTTCAAGAAGAAATCTATGCTCGGGTACTAGTTTCATAGAATCGAAGAGTAAAACTATCTAAGGGAACGCTGCGCAGTGCGGTAGAAAAAAATCAATATCTTTGTTAATATTGTAGGTACAGACTTCGCATTCAACTTAACATTTTATTTAAGGTTCAAACTATGAGAAAAAAAATTAAAGCATAAAATCGTTTTTTCAGGATGGTGTAACCCCTTAACTTTTCTATGTCCCTGACGCGTTCAGCAGATACCGACAATGTTTCCTTAGATCGAGTTTGAGGTTGGAAATTAACATTGTGAGTTATACTCTCGAAGTCGATCTTTAAAATTATGCTCATTTCGGTCTGAACACAAAATGTTATTTGATATTAGTGGTACAGCAACAATATATGTTTATTGAATGTTTATAAAAGCAATTATATAGCTTCGTTTTTCTTGTGTTATAACAAAATTACGAGTACACAAAAATATACGTTTTAAGGAAATTTGACTTACGTTTTTTTCGCTTCACCGAAAGGAAATACGTCTTTGGCCAGACAAATTGATTTAATGCACACAAAATAAATACAATTGAGGCGCGTTTTTCGTTTTTATAATTTCTCTTAATATTATAACCACAATCAAAGAGCCTTCGACAGAGCTGGAAAAAATACGAACGCAACGCGGCGCTACTATTGCGCACGGAGCCAATAGACTCTGAGTATACGGTTTAGACTCGACTTACAAGGTGAACAAATTTTTCATCCGAATTCTTGGTTAGGCCTGAACCATGCGAAACTACAAAGATAAATTGTTTTCCATTTTTGCTATTTACTAACCATCAGAATCTCTTAAAAGAATAACCAGACGCGTCGTATCTATCAGTGATAACACGTCATCAATATATACGTTTACATTTCATTGGTGACGCATTTGTGTCCATTCGTAATAAATATCCGAATTACGTCATTGATTGCAACAGTGTGAAATAACTTCCGGCTGCTTTGAAAATCTGAACAAAATAAAACAAAATGTATTCGTAGTCCTAATTGAATGTTGCGATTTATATGCAAGATAACGGAAATGTGTACTCACTGAAGTCATCTGGCTGAGGCTTACAAAAAAGAACCCGTAGGCGCTGCAAATAAATGGCTTTTGCGATCGCATCATAATTATGCCCAGCATAATCTTGAATTCTTTGCTTCGGTGTATCCATTCACACTCGTAAGCCGCTTGGGCCATCGAACTCGACTATTCCAAAGAGAGGTGAACATTGTATATCCATCTCTGTCGAAATCGATATCTCCGATTCTTACCTGTTCAGTCAAATTATGAGAATAGACGCAGTATACAAATGCCTGTATAATCACTGTAACGGTGTGAAGTAGACTCTTGGCGACTTCTTCCCAATTTCCGTACATCATTTCCTTGCAAAAAATGACACGGTGTAGTTCTCATTTACCCACCTGGTTACAATTATTATAAGATACGTGCGGCCATCAGCGATGGACATAGTGAATAATTGTTAAAATTCATTCTCGTTGATGTTTTTTTTTTTTGAAAATCTGACAGTCGTGTATATTCTTATACTATTAATTTTCAAATGGCGATCTTCCTTTCGTAAATTCCAAATAAATCTCAACGTATAAATAAGAGCAATGCAGTACAACGATTAGGGAAACTTCTGGATTTTAACTGTCTTACTTCCATGAACTTTTCAAGATATCCCTGGATTTTTTGGGGCATCGCACTTGCATTTTCGATAAAAAGGTATAACGACATAGCTCTATAGTTTCCCGAAATGATGCTGAAGAAGTCATCGTTATTGAAGGAGGTACAGAGAATAACAATGGTAAGTGAGACCGGTCCGGCCATAATTTTGGACGTTTAATCAACGTGTTCATTTTTGGTATCAGTTTTCGAAAGGAACCAAACTTATTGTTTCATTGAAAACAATCCTATTGTTTGATTGAATTGAAGTTACTTTTGCAATGCTTTTCTATATCGATGCATACGATGTCATTCACGATCAATTCGATCTGATTTAAGGTAGTAGTCTTACCACAGTCGCGTTGAAAAGTTTATTCTCCGCTCAATCGATGAAAGCTTCGAAATATTGCGAAATATCCTTATAATGTAAGTTGTACATCTTATCGGGATGTAAAAACTTATAAAGTAATGATGAAAACGCCTAATATAATGTTTACCTAACCCTCACTTTTGTATCAGACTATCCATTCCGGCTACTAATACGTAAATATTCTGCGTATACAGATATGCACATACTACTTAATTCTAGTTCTAGTCTGCTCCAGTTCCGTGGCGGTAGCGTCGCTAGACATTGCTTAAGACCTTAGGCCACTCTAGGATGTTCGAAAAACCGATTTTTTTTGTTAAAAATGTACCTTAGTACCTCTAAAATTATATTCCAAAAGATTATGGTTGTAAAAAATCTCTAAGTACTCTATTTTCTAATTCTAGCGCAACCCCTCTTGATTCATGTCGTGACTTTCTACTAACTTTAAACGCGTTTATCTCAAAACTACATTTTTCATGTCGGCCGGACTCATAACTCAAACAAATTTCAACCGATTCACTTGAAATTTTAACTGTATATTTAGAATTACATTTTCTGAGGCACTACGTAGGATTTTTTTTATTATGTTGCATAGTTCCTTTTTTCTAAACAATTTTCTGACGATTTTCTCATGACATTTTATACTTTTTGTTTTAGAAATGCGCCAATTTGACAAAAAACTATAAATAAAAAAATCCTACGTACTTCTATAGCTATTGTTATATATAATCGAAAAAAACTTTAGTGTCTCATCATAACTCAAAAATTCTAGGTGCTGTTGGTACGGCCGTTGACCTTCTAGAAATAAAGGCGTCATCGGAAAAATGATGCACAGACGCCATTTTGACATGTATCGCTGTGAAAAAATAATTTTGTATAGTCAATTACGTGTATAATAAAATCTCTATTTTGTAATTCCGATTTATTTGAGAATAAAAAAAAATCTGTAGAAAAATTTCGAAGTTATTGCGTGAAATATGAAATGTTCCACTGCTCCCCATAGGAATATGTGTAAAACTGTGCAATTGTTGATTGTCAATATCTCGAATACATAACGGTGAATCCTTATAAAATTTTGCAGGTAGTCACTTAACAGTGTCCTAAATGTGTCCTCGAAATACAAAAATATCTACAGAAAAACGCCTTGGCGACACTACTATCTTAACTGTAGGTGTACATTCCCATGTAAAAATTTGACCCGGGAAGGGTTAAATTTACTGCTCCTTATCTGCCTTCCCTAGATAATATCAAACCATGGTCAGGCCTCCCAGCGTAGATCGGGTTCACCATGTAACAGGTCTTAGACCAGGCCCCGATCTGTCGCTCCCTTCTCCGAGGACTGATCAGGAACTGGCCGAAAATTGACGAGGAAAGGGATCGAAAAATCGTCGCGAACTGATAAGGAAGATGATGTTGTACTGACAGCGTCCTGCATGAGAAATACGAGGTGTGTAAATTAAGTAATGAGATTGGCAATGTAGCGTTCGATCTGGCAATTAGGTTGCGGGACTTGGCGGGGAGGCAGATTAACATATGATACGCCTTGTACGAGTTTGAACTCGTTAGAGTCATTTGGTTGTCCACAGCGATTTTTTTTGTGAAACAGTTCTTTCTAGTGCGTTCTAAAAATGAGTGACATCAATTTCGAGCAACGGTGTGCTCTATCAGGTTTTACTTCAGACTTGGGTACAGTGCAACGGAAACTTTTGCAAAACTTCAGCAGGCCTACGGAGTCAGTGTTTTGCCAAGGGCCTAAACTTCGGAAAAGGGGTCATGCGTGTGAGATCAAACATCAAAAACAACTGGGTGCTGCATCACGACAATACGCCTTGTCACACAGCAATTTCAATAAACCAGTTTTTGGCCAGTAAAAACGTTCCTGTGGCTCCTCAGCCTCCTTATTCGCCTGCCTTGAGTTTTTGTGACATTTTCCTCTTCCCGAGATTGGAAAATCACCTCAAAGGACGGCATTTTGGGACACTCGAAAACATTAAAACGGCTGTAACCGACCAGCTGAAGGCTATTCGAGTATCCGAGTTCCTGCGCTGGCATGAGGATTGGAAGAACCATCTCCAGCGCTGTGTAGGAAGTTATTTTGAGACAATATTGAATTGTAGTTCTATTCGAATAAAAAAATTAAAAAAACCAGTCTCATTACTTAATTTACGAACTTCGTAGATCGGCGGACAGATAGAGTAAGGATCAGGTACTGGAAGGGCTTTTGGCAATACACCCGAGTAAAATAGATACTATAAGATCGTCCTCATACTTATCATTTCACAACTATTAGGGATGTTCGATTCTGAATCGATCTGTATGTGAATCGATTTTTTCGATGCGAAAAATAGATTTTTTGTATCGATTGTCTGGCGTCCAATTTTTTTGAGAATCGATTTTTCCAGGCAAGAATAGATTCTTCGCACGGATGGAAAATAATCTTTCTGACGTTGCTACAATAAAACTATTTCGTGATCTTCCCGGTCTGTTCTATGAACGGGCCTGGTCAGGTGAATCAGATGAGGCAAGCCTGGCCAGGGTCCGACAGAAAGTACGGAATGCCCGGTCACATTCCTGCACGGTTTGTGTTTATTTTCTCAACACTTTGATTTTACAGGGTGTCTCAATATGACCTGACATTTTATTTGATTAATAAAACGTATTATTTATTTGAAAAGTGCGAATATTTTTATTTTAATATAAGGAGCAAACATGGAGGTTACATGTAGTACAATATCCGATAAATGGCCGCCTTGTCCCTGTTTGCAAACGTTCACTCTTATGACGAAATTTTCGAATAACATTATGGCATAATTGCGGACTGATTTCATTAATGGTACGTCCAACTGAGTTCCGGAATGGTCTGTGGGTCACTGATATTCACTTTTTCTTTCAGAAAAATCCCAAAGAAAGAAGTCCAATGGCGTCAAATCGCACGATTTTGGTGGCCAATTCATATTGCCGCGGCGCGAGATAACACAACCATGAACCTTCGTCTGCAATAACTGCATTGTTTCGCCCGTAGTGCGTTGCGTTTCTATGCGTTGCTCGATCTTGTAATTCTCCATGACTAAACCTCAATACTTCCTGATGCCAGTTGTCAAAGATTAGTTCTCTATGTTCGCCACACAAAAAAATGGCACGCAATTTAAAATATCACATCATTTTGAGACAGCCCTTTATTTAGGGATGCTGAAACATTCGGAAAAATTCAGGACGATCGAAATCATTTGGTATTATAAAATAAATGAACACGCTTCCACAGGTTCGTGTAAAAATATAGATGTTATACGTCGTTAACACACCTTCTGGAGGTGAAAGGCGCAGAGGCACATGTGAGCAGCCGTAAACGACAACGTCAGAAATACTATTGGGTTGAAAAAGTGCTGCATAAGGTCGCAATATCTAAAATATAAAGACCACAGTTATTTAAAGTCGAACCGAATTGCCTAGTGTTATGTCAATTGAGTCATTGATAATTAATGTCTAATGGTTTTTCAAGATAGATTTCTGTAACGACAGGTTGATGCTGGTCGATCGTAAATCTCTAATATTAATATCCAATGAAACAAGTGCTTTTCTAACTTATATAATTCACAGTGCCGCTCGACGATCGTTGATAGTCGAACGACTAATTTCTTTTCGCCCTCTTCATCTTGAAGCTTCTCAGCATTCGTGATGTGTTGCAAATCATGCCAAAGTACCTATCGAAAGGTACACGGTTAACATGAAAACGCAAACTATGCAATTGATTGTACAAAAATATTACAATATAAAACCATACTTGGGCTAGCTATACTATATTTTGGCTAGCTAATCATTTTAGTTAAACTTTAAACTGTCGAGCACTACGCAAACATATTTGATATAACTGGTTTGTCATTCAATTTAGATCGATACTACCAAAACCGTTCATTTTTTTTAGTGATAAGGAATTCGGATATGGTTTAAATTTGTAAAACTTCAATTGCGTAGTCCACAACGACATGCTCGGGATGGACGAGATTTCAAACGATACAGCGAACTGCTTGACAGGAAAAAGCGGTAATATTTCCGACATAGGAGCTCCGAAGATTCGCGTTAAAGAGGTTGCTCAGCTATGGCGTAATATTAAGAATTTGCTAAAATTTATTGAGGATATTTGCCAACAGCTGTTGTGACTCTGTGCAAAATTTCAAGTCATTCGTCTGGATGATTGTTGAGCAATTAATTATTGAAGTTTGGCTCTTGATATTTTTATGAATTTCTTCTCGACATTTTCTTGACATTTTTATGAATAATTTCAACGATAGTGAAGCATTTGGTCTGTCTCGTTATCGAGATATTTTTGTAATAAAACAGAATTTTTTTCTGATTCGCGTAAAACGATAAAGCGCGCCACGACACGTGTCAACGTGGCGGTCAACTATTTTGAATAGGCGCCACATTTAGAAACGCACAAACGATTGCTTCCTTGTTATCAATTTCTTACCGCGGTTTCATAAAGTGTATTTAAATATTTTTTCATCATTATTGTTATTATTGCTTCGCATGATTACATGAGAGAGAGAGAGAGAGAGAGAGAGAGAGAGAGATACAACGCAAAATGTTCACAAAAAAGATGATAATTAAATTTTTCTTATAACCAATCAAACAAACTTAACGGATATTTGGCAGGGTATAGAAAATATTGCGGTCAAGTCCCGTGCAGAAATTTCCGTAGGTTTCCAATTGGATTTCCATATTTGTTTCTACTCCCTGATAGGGATCGACAGGCTCATCGCGTTGGATCCCCATACTAAAATGTCGCGCTTGCATATGGGATTCTAATCAGGATTCTCCATTGGAATCCAATGTGCGGATCCAATTTGAATCCTAAAGCATTCTCACATTATCAAACAGAATCCGATACGATTCTTCCTGGATATTTTTTTTTTGGTTCCAACAAATTCCGGTTGAGGATTTTTAATAACAAATCTTCAAAGAGAGTGAATCGGGAAAGAGTGCGATATTCACCTTGATTCCATTGTGGACTCTTCGCGTGCGACGTCCCTACCAAATCCCTATATGCATGTGGAGACTCCTCGACAAATTTCTGCACGGGGTCGTGTTTTTCTTCATGTTTAACATTTTGTATCCATAATTCCGCTTGACAAAAGCTGCAGTACATGTGTTTCGACATAACTTTCGAATCAATTATGGGTCGTCCCTCGACTGCGTATTGACTTTCCAGCTCAACTACTTTTTTTCGCTGCTTGCTATTTTCGACTTGCTTTGAGGGGGGAAAGCCTTTTAGACGTTCGAAAATGAGTCATTTTCGATGAATTTTTTTTAAAGGTGATACAATAATCGCATCATTTTTTTAATTTTGACATTATCTTATTACAACTTGCAAGTGTTAGAATTTTTTTTAACAAAACAAAATGCCGGCGTTATAAGGCGTTATACCTTAGGCGTCTTTTGCGTGATATCGAGAAGTGCTCTATTTGTCTGATTTTTTCTATTGATCTGAAACAGAAATCGAAAATATTTTGCGATTATTGACATGTGCAGGAGAAGGATATACCTATAAAAATCTTTAAAAAGTATAAAATTAAAAATTAAGTAGGCTTTTAAATGAAATTGTCATATTTTTAACCATTTTCTCGACAATTTTTACCCCAAAAAAGGAATTTATTTACGCGATGACCAAATCTTTAGGTAAATCCTCCCGATAATGTTATAGTGAGATACCTCCCAAAATTTCAGCCAGATCGATCAAAATAACTTTTGAGCTCTAATATGAGCAGTTTTTGTAAATGCAGTTTCGAGATAATCGCGTTTAAAGTTTCTCTAGTTCACAGCATGCGGTTCCGGCGCGTTCTCGACTATGTGCTACAACTTCGTAAACATTTCATATTTCGATTTTTCGATTTTCCAGTATACTCTCAATATATTATTGTATACTTTCGAAATATGTGAAAAAATCGATTTTTCCCCCTTAACCGACGCTTGTGCTGTTTTTCACTTTGGATTTTTCCTTTCGAGCTTTTCATTTTCGGCGAACACAAAAACTGAATTCGCGAAGAGTGTTTGACAGCTAAGCGCTGAGCACTAAATTACGCGTTTGCCACATTTCAACTAGGTTAATAACGTATTCGCGATGCAAATACACAAAAAAAAACGATTATTAACATCTCTAAACAGTCAATTATATGGATTGCACATATTCATTAGCTGAAATTTATTTATTTTACATAATCGAAAATTTGTTTACGCGAAGTTGGCATCGCGAGCCCGCCTCGCAAAAGCCCTGAGCAACCTCCTTAAGAAAAATAATACTTCGAAACGATGACTTACTCGAAATTGTATTGCCATATGGGTGGTTAACTGGGCAAAAGTGATGTCAGAAGCCATCCAGTAAAGTGCGACAAAACAAAGAACAAATTGTTCCCAACAAACGCATATGATATATTTAGTCGTTGTCCCCGTCGGCCATGGATACGTAGCTGAATATACGGTTACCGTGTAATCATACGTCTCATTTCTGTTCTTTTCGATCATATTGTGACTTATCAAGAGTCTGAATGCAGGAAAAGAAATACATATAAATCAAATGTAAATTAAGTTGGTTGTAAATATAAATGGAACTGGCGTTGACATAATTTCTCACATGTACGGACGTACGGCGTAACTTATACAGAGTATTGTCACCATAATTATATTTAATTTTGTCACGTAGCTCGTGGCCGCGGCAATCTTTAGATTTTCCTTCCTGATTCTGTCTCGGAGGTTTGACTCTTCCCACAGGATTGCCAAACCTCGTAAAAGTTTTCGAAGTTCCTCCCGCCAAAGCCAGAATCGCCAACCCTTGCGCGATGTAGGATAGAACAAAAAAATTATCAAACAGTCATGCATGTCTATTCAGAAAATCTGAATGGTTTTGACATTTATACGTTTTGGGTAAACAGAATTTTGACTGAAGATCTTATTTTCATTGCTTGATTTCCCAAAATGTCTGCCCAAATATTCAGAGTTTTTGGTAAAGAAACTGTGCAAGTTTTACGCATATCTTCTTTGCCATCTTACAAATAACTGAAACCTTAAATTTTATTCAAATATCGATTGTTTCCGCAGTGAAGGAGAGTGGGTGCAAACATTAATATTTAATGATTAAATGAACTTACCTAGCTGAACGCAATCACGATTGCATGAGCGTCTTTTCCGAAGAGACAATAACTGTAAAATCCTTCACTTTCCGCAGCATCATCACGGAGTTATTTCAAGATAGGAAAAACCGAAGACAAAATTTACCTGTTCGAGTGCTTTTTGCGAGCCGTACGGCTATTGGGTTTCCTTCGTAAGCTCGGAATGATCTTCATTCTTTACCGTAAAGGGTCTAGCCGGATAAGATTGGTGAATCTGCCCCCACCGAATTTTGTGGCGCCGATTTTTTCCCAAGTCCCTAACCTAAAAAAACAATTTTGTGCAAAATTACAGCTTTCTGCATCGATGCCGAGGGGTCTTCCTGCTGAAAAAACGTGTTTTTTTTCGATTTTTGCAGTTTTTAAATACCAAGAGGCGACCGAAAAATCTGAAAAAATTCGGAAAAATCAGAAACATGTCAATGTTAATGGGAAATTTTTTTTCGTTTTTTTAAAATGCTAAACTCCCTTTTTAATCATCAAATCTTTCTTGGAAAACATTATTTTGTAGTGAAGAGATTTTTCTACTATTATGACAAAAATTGACATGATTTTACTCTTGATTCCCTGCATTTAAAAAAAAAAAAGTCTCAAAATTCGACCTGCAACACATTGAAAAAAAATAAAAACGACAAAATTTGTCATTTTTCATTGGAAATACATATATAAATCATTCTTTCAGTTTAATAAATGGGTGCCCATGGCTGGAGTAGTTATGAGGAATGAGACATGACATCCAGATCGATTGCGTAATTCAATTTAGTTCGATGCATCCACACTAGTGGCGCCACTTGAACTGTGCGGTTTTACCGACAGCTATGCTGAGATGAGTATGTTTACGCGGACTTTTGGTCAAGCTAATAAGCTGAAATATTCAGATCCGCGTAAACTGTCAAACAACTGTGAGAGGGTACGTTTACGCAAGCCGCAATTCTGTAACGCTGCGCTGTTACCTTACTACTGTAGAAAAAACTCGCGTAAACGCCATCAGTTCGTTCTTCATGTTATTGTGCATGCGTGTTTGACCGTTTACGTAACTAGAATATCTTAGCGTAACGTGAGCAAGTGTCTGCGTAAACATACTCAATGATTTTCTCATCGACATGTTATTAAATGACGTCGAAAAATAAAAAATATCCAAAATCAGCGTAAAAACCCTATTGTTTACATCTGTTTGTTATGTCTGACAACTACTCCAGCTTTGAGCACCTATTTATTAAACCGAAAGAATGATTTATGTATGGATTTCCAATGAAAAATGAGAAATTTTGTCGTTTTTATTTTTTTCCAATGTGTTGCAGATAGAATTTTGAGACTTTTTTTTTTTTGAAATGTAGGGAATGAAGAGTAAAATCATGTAAATTTTTGTCATAATAGTAGAAAAATCTCTTCGCTACAAAATAATGTTTTTGAAGGAAGATTCGATGATTAAAAATAGAGTTCAGCATTAAAAAAAACGAAAATAATTTTTCCATTAACATTGACAAGTTTCTGATTTTACAGAATTTTTTCAGATTTTTCGGTCGCCTCTTAGTATTTAATAACTGCAAAAATGGAAAAAACACGTTTTTTCAGCAGGAAGACCCCTCGGAATCGATGTAGAAAGCTGTAATTTTGCACAACATTTTTTTTTTTAGGTTAGAAACTTAGGAAAAAATCAGCGCCACAAAATACGGTGGGGGCAGATTCATCATTCTTATCTGGCTAGACCCTTTGACTATGCATAATCAAACCTCTTTACCAATTTGTTTAAAAGCATATTTTTCAAAGTTGCCTTCAAATGTACGCGTACTAGACTTTTTATAATTGAAGATGGTACAAATTAAGAGAATAAAGATCATCGTCGACATACTAATGGTTCAACGTCAAGCAGAAAGACGGAAATTTTTTCTCTTCAATTTTGCCTACATTTAACGCTAGAGCTCATGTGTCATTTTTCCTACCTTCTAACTCATGACTGGGGCAGATGGGGGGGAGGGAGGAGCAGACCCACCCCACGCATTTCTTGTAGACACAATTGTTCCATTGAGCAGCAAGAAGAAACATCAATACATGAATATCTTCATTTCTCGATGAGGAAGAGAATGGTGTGAGGCAAATTCGATTTTGTTACAGTTAATTTAGTGAAAAACCTGCACAAGCCCTGACATAGGCCAAAAATTAGCCAAAATAGCAATTTTTCAACCAACATCCTATTTTTTTCTTCTAATTAACAGAACCTCATATGTCGCTCGGCGTTTTAAAGAAGAACCATTGAGCTTATGAAAAAAAATCATTTGAACTTTATTCCGCTAGAAGAGTATGTTTATTTTGAGATATGAATATGAGGAAAATACGGAATTTTTAGATACGGCGACGTCAATGGAAGCACAAAACAAATGTTTGCAGGGGTTTTTCGTTTATTTTTTACTTTGTTTATTGAGAAAATAAATAGTATATAATTAATACTGATGATAAAAATGAGAATATGCAACAATGCATCGTTTTGTGCTCCTCGCAGGCGACCCTTTGGCATCGTTGGCAAAAAACCGGAACCTTGCGAGTTTGCGGGATATTGATTCTGGTAAAAAAAGTAAAATTCACTTACCGCCACGAGACACTAACGACAATTTTAGACTAGGGTAGATACCCACCTTGAACGCTCTTGAGAACCGTTTGGCCTATCAACCAGCGAGCAACCGATGCCACTATCGGGCTGCCCTTACAGCCAGATAGTGAAACCGAATAGTAAGCGCGGTCCCCAGTTGAGAATGTCGATTTATAGCTTAGATGCGCACTTTGGAAGTCGACCGGGGTGGGTTTCTATCCCGTACATGAGTTCTAGAGTTAAATAGTTTTATGGTGACACCGCGGTAAGTGAGGGATGTTACAATTGTATCTCGAGGTAGGGGTAAAAAATACAATTTACCTTTTATTTTGTACAGTGGGAGTAACAAGTTTGTTTAATCATTTTATACAGCATATGCGACAAGCTAGAATGATGTTTGAGAAGATTGTGTTATGTTGTTCTTATTAAAGGATCAGTATCAGTCTATTTTCAGAAATTTTCAATTTTCTAAAAAAATCACTTTCGTATACTACATATCTGTACAAATACGCTAGAGAACGTTATTTAGGTTAGAGTGGCCGAAATGGCTAAAAAGAGTGATACAATAGAAGCGTATCTGCGCGCTTAGCGCGCAACCGCCGTGTCGAGCGTCCAAAGCTCGCAGAACAGAGATCCGAAAGCAAAAATCCCAAGAAAGTGAAGCTTTTAAAGAAGCTGAAAGTATGGACTAGGCATCGCTGATTGAGAGTAAGAGGCTTTTTTTATAAGTTTTGTGTACATTTTTACAAGAGAAACTTTAAACGCGTTTTTCACAAAACAACGTTTTTCGACCTTGTCGACATGATTTTGGAAAAACTATTGCACCAATTGGGCTCAAATTTACAGGGATTATACTATCCATGTATCTCTTCGATCCCTACTATCGGTATAAATATTCATTAATATTTGATCCTATTTTAAAACAATTTAAGTTGTAAAAAACAGTCGAAAAATTCAAAAGTGCGCCATTTTATTTTCATTTTATCGGGGATGAAAGTTTTTAGTAGGGATCATAACTACAACTCCACTTTATAATAAAATACTCGATATTTTGTTTTCAGATGCTCCAAAGATAAGATTTCGTGTCGACAAGATGAAAGCTGGGGTAACCTCAGGCAGCCAGATCACTAAGATAAATTTAAAAAAAAAACAATTTTTCATTTTTTCTTGTATTTCGAAACTTCTATTCTTATATATAAAACGATTGAAATATGGAGATAAATTTTATTAAGAAAGAAAAAAAATTCTTGTAAATATGTGCAATAGATGGAGACTGATGCCTTAATCTAACTTAGGCCTATTTATTGTTGTGCACTCGAATCACTTGAAAACGTGCGTGCAAACGGAAAATAATGCAAAACTTGGTAAATTGGTACCTTGACAAGGCAAAGAGAACCAGAAACAATTGCAGACAAGGCGCCGATAATGTATTCCGGATCTATACCCCATAGGTCAATTACCTTACGGGTTTCGCTCCATACAACCATTCCCAAGTTTATTAATCCAGTCACGAACACCACAGATTCCCAAATCTTAGGTTTCTTTTTTTTAGCCGTGAACACATCGTCCATAGAGTGCAAGCCTATTAGTCGCAATACCGTAACATCGCGCCGAAGCAACGTTTCAAATGATACAATTTCCATATCCTTATCAATCATTTTTTATTGATTTCGGCACGAGTAAGGGTAATCGTCATCTGAAACTTTAAACGGACGAGTTTTGGCTTATAACGAGCGTGCCGTTTGCAAGCACTTAAAGGTTTTCGAAATTTTTGACATTTTGTTATATAAAACGATCTACTAAAACAATTTTTAATATAAAAAGTGGATAAGCTTATTGTCAGTCTCAAATTAGAATTATCTCAACGCTTGCTCGTATTCAATTTTGGCGCATAGGGCATTGCTCTTGGTCGAATCCAAAGAGCCTTTAAATAAAGACTACCTTTAAGGGAGACCACCTGCCGAGAGCCCGTAAAAAAGGTATATTTTGATAAATTTTTACGGGTATCCCAAGGATGGAATCAAAATTGTGTTTAAAGGTGTTTATTCTACATATCTTTACAATTTTTTTTAACAAGACTTGTAATAAAATGCGGCGCTGAAGCTCGATGAAACGAATCACCTTTGTCTGATAGTGCCCTGTGGCCAACAACGTTACATCGCCAATTCTTCACTGATTGACTTGAATTTTTTTTTTTGAACGTCATGACAACATTTTACATCGAAATTCTACGGAGATTTTTGATATGTTGATAACTTTTTTCGAAAAAGTTATTTTCGGCGATTTTTCTTTACCGAAAATAATATTTCTTCAATCGTGCACCATTTTATCGAAAATCGATATTTTTTATTGCCCTTCGTACTTCGAAGGCAAATCTTATGTAAGACTCAAATTATTTTGAATTTTCGTTCCAGGTAACAAATTGGAGAATTCTTGCCGGCTGCGGGAACTATCAGACAAAGATGACTCTCTTTACTCAGCTTCAGCGGCGCTATTTTTGTTACAAAATAGTGTAAAAAAATGGTTTGTTCCTCAATGATACGCGCCTTTGCGCTTTTTACCAGTCCCATACTTTTTCCTCATTTTTTCTTCTTCCCTTCTTTCTCCTTCTTTTTCATCCCTTCATCATCGTTAACTTCGTCATTTTTTTCAGCCCTTCCAGTATCCCACCCGTTACCTAACCCCCGTTGCGGCCACAGCCGACTTACGCTACACTATACCGCATTTGCTGAGGGTACGGGGAAACTGTGGAAAACCCGTACCGGCATAGACGGCCCTGTATTCTCTTATTCCTTGGTATACAGACCTTTTGCTCAAGGTATGTACACCAAAGCCTCAGAAAAAACGGCCCCCCGCTCACTAGTCAATGCGCCAGCCAGAGCAGGGCTAAGCGGTCACCGCACCAATTATCAACCTCGTCCGAGGCTGCTTGACATCAGTGATCGCCCGAGCCGCACCCCGACCGCCCAACCACCAGCGTCAGTCAGTGTAAAAAAATGTGTAGGTATATTTGAAGATATGCAGAATGAAGGCCACTAAAAGATCACTAATTATCGCAATTCGCTGTTTTTTCGGGGTCTAGACTGGTAGTTTTCTTTAACCCTTCATAACTCAACAACGTAACAATAAAAAAAAATAGTTGATTTTATGGTAGGTTTTGATACATTTAAAAAACCCGTATTATAGAGTTTTGGAAAAATTTAATCAGGGGTCTAGTTATAAAGGAATAAAGAGAGTGTGATGAACATGCTACATTGTCTCGTAACATTCCTTTATGATGTATGGAATGCTTTGAAGCAGTTGTTTTGCTTGTTGTAGCACAACGCCACGTCACACGTTTCACACATCGTTTGTGATATTGATTTTTTTTTTATTTGCGCAAACTTTACGTACACTCGAATCTTGCAATTTCGCGACAAGTGGACCTTGAACAAATTTTGATTCACCTAACGCGATCTAGTTTGCATGAATTGCATTTAAAAATCACAGAACGGTTTGTGCTGTGCCGTGACATTGATTTAAAAAAAGCATTAAATGTCAATATGGGATTTTGTGAGTACTTAAATGGTTTGTTACAGAACTGTCACACGGTGATATAAAAGGTTAAGGACGTATAGAAAGCACTATTGGAAAGTTAGGCATGACCACTTCAACACACCTGTAGTTGTACAGATGTGTTCAATACCTGTACAGCGACTACTAGGTTGTAGTAATAATTGACAGCTGGAGGTCAAAAAACATTACTCACAAGACCCACTTCCCGAGTAGAAATATGAGTTGGGGAAAAGTATTGTCCCTTATTTGCCTTCCCTAGATTATATCAGGCCATGGTCAGGCCTCCCAACATGGATTAGGTTCGCCATGTAACATGTCTTACGATTAGGCCAGACCCCAAGCCACCATGCTCTTTTCCGGGAACTGGCTGGAAACTGACGAGGAAAGGGATCGGAAAATCGCCGCGAAATGACGGGGAGGTAATGGTGTACTGACACGGCCCTGCATGAGACATAAACCGGCGGACGAATAGAGTAATGATCAGATACTGGATGGGCTTTTGGTGATATACCCGCGTAAAGTAAGAGTCCTCACAGACTGCAGACTTTCTATCGGCCGATAGTTAAGTTGGGTTGGGCACACTCGGCCAACTAAACCGTCTGGTTGGTGGTGAGTGCGCAGACCAGCCAACAGTCGGCCGATTGCTCTCGATTAATTTACTGGCTGGTAAGCTGCTCTTGAAGAGAACGATCGCGCAATGAAAATCAATATAATATTATCCAGGAATGTTATTATTCCTTTTAGACGATGGAGGAGAAAAATCAAGAAGAGAAACCGAGGGGGTTGGGTGCATCCCATCGACAGTGATAGATTATTGCAAGCAAAGTTTTACGTGATGCATTTGAATTTACTAGATTTCCCGAAAAAAAATCGCTTTTTATGAAATTAGCGTAACCAGTTTCAACGAACTTTTCAAATTAATTGGGCCAGCAATAGCGCAAGAGGATACAAATTTTAAACTTTCTATACCTGTGGAGGAGATATTCAACGTTACGATACGGTAAGATAAACCACAAATACTATTAATTATCCTCTATTAGAATTGAAATCACAAAGTGAATTGAAGCTATCGGCTGAGTTGGCCGACTAGACAATCGGCAAGTGTACGCGCGTGGAACGCGCGCTATACTGAGTTAGCAGTCGGCCGATAGTTCGCCGATTCGGTTTGAAGGCAATCGTGTAGCCTATCAAACTTATTTATCGGCCAATACAAAATCGTTATAATGTCCGCACTTGCGTACATCTCCATACTGATTAAGAATCCGACCAGAATCGGCCGACAAAAAGTCCGTAGTCTGCGGGGACTCTAAATGGTTTCAGGTCGTACTGATACTTATTATTTCACAAGTATAACAAAATCATAAGCGAAAGTGCACGCTGTGAGCATAGTATTTCTGTACGTGATACAATAACGGGTCGAAGGTTTATTGTTGTATGACAATACCTTGGTTACACGAAACGCTTAGCTTGGAGCCACCTGGTGGATTGTTGGTGAAATACATTCAGGTATTGTCTTCCTGGCCAGAACATTGATATTTCCTGACGAATCGACCTCGATTTCAAAAACCACGAACCACCAACTTGACTTTTTGGTCTTATTAAACAATTTGCTTATTTACTATGTTGAAATTAGTACTTGTTGTAATACTATTATTTAGGTGAGATACGATTTTTGTGGCGCCACAATTTGATGGTGAATTTTGGGTCATTAAGTCAAAATAAACACAATTTGAAGAATGGTAAAAGTTGATACTTCGATTATTTTGCGTTGAAATTAGAATTTTTTGTTATTTATTAAAAATGACGATTTTTGTCGGGTTTGAAAATTTTGTCTTTGCTCATTGCGAAGATACCTTTATTTTATCACTAATAATGAAAGTCAGGCAGGGTAACTTGGAAATATATAGTTCAAGTCGTGTCTGAAAAGCCAAAAATAGGTTTTATATACCACTACCATGTTTTCCTCGATTATAGGTGCATCTAGACAGGGAGTAAATTAGTACTTTTAATCACTAGGAGTCCGAAGAGGGATTACAATTATACTGTTTATCCCTCTTCGAACTCATAAAGCTCCAAAGTAACTTCTAGGCCTTAAGAGGGGATGTTTTTTCTGTTCACCGACAAGAAGACACGTAAATCTTACTCCAAACAACATCGTTGATATAATATTGCGATTGTCAAAGATAAACGATTGTTATGAAAAACGATTGTTATAACAATCTATTTTTTTAACAAATGATACTATATCGACGCTTCCATTTGAACCTCATACAACTTCAAGTAAAAGTAAAAGTTTATGTAAAATGTATCGTTTAGTAATTTGTTGTAGTAAGTATATGTAACCATTTTTTGTTACAAATAAACAAAAAATATAAATAAATAAAGAATTATAATTGCATAATTTATGTTAATAATCATTTAAATATTACGTTATTGCCGCTGGGGGGGGCTCCGCCCTCTCCGCCCTTGCAGGGGGCTGTGCCCCTTGATCCCGCCGGGGAGTTGCATCCTCGGATCCCCCGCGCTCCAGTAGCAAACACCTCTCGCATACGACACATTTTCCGCGTACAAAACACCTTCCATTAAAAAAACTCGGAAAGCTTTTTGAAACTCGCCCGGTCGATTTCCATTATTGGTGACGAAATAAAGGTATTGTACTCATGGACAAAAAAATTGAGTTTTTGTTGAAACAAAAGTTGAATTTTGTTTGGGTCATCGTTGAAAGCGCTGATATTTCTTTAAGGAAGCCGAAACGGAAAATTATTATTCGTGGAATTATCATTATTTCAGTTGAAATATCAGCAATCAATGAAAATTTGACGCCACAGGTATTTTAATCTCCCCATCATTTACGATAAACATTTTTATTCCAATAGATTATCATTAATGAAAAAAATGCTTATAATGGTGAATAGAGTTTCAATAGATATATTAGTTTCATCTTAATTAATTATAAATATCTTTGATGGGGTAAAAAACAAGGCAGCTTTCAACACTTTTTTAAGTCGGGTTCCACTTTTCAGGAAATGTCAATGTTCAGGCGGGTTTACATTACGTGAAAGTGTACTTGCTCACAATGCGTTTCGGCCAGAACATTTTAATTTCTAAACATAGAGTGTGAGCCGTAAAATACGATTTTTTTATCGTCCTGATCTGTTCCATGGAAGGGCCGGTCAGATGTATCAGACGAGGCAAGCCTGGCTAGGGCCCGACACAAAGTAGGGAATGCTCGGTCTCATTTCTGCACGGGTTCTTCTACAGGGCGCCTCAAAATGACCTGACATTTTAAATTGCCCGCCATTTTTTTTGTGGCCAATATAGAGTAGTAATCTTTGACAACTGGCATCAGGAAGTATTGAGGTTTAGTCATGGAGAATTATACGATCGAACAACGCATAGAAATTTAAAAAATTCACTACAAAAATGGTGAAAATTGCAGACGAAGTTTCATGGTCGTGTTATCTCGCGCCGCGGCGATGTGAATTGGCCGCAAAGATCATGCGATTTGACGCCATTGGACTTCTTTCTTTGAGGTTTTCTAAAAGGAAAAGTGTATGCCGATGGTCCTCAGACCATTCCGGTGCTCAAGGAAGCAATTGTACGCACCGTTAATGTAATTAGTCCGCAATTATGCCAAAATGTTATCGAAAATTTCGTCAAAAGTGTGAACGTTTGCAAATAGGGACGGGGCGCCCATTTATCGGATATTGGATTCCACACAAAACCTCCATCTTTGTACCTTATATTAAAATAAAAATATTCGTACTTTTCAAATAAATAATACGTTTTAGTAATAAATTAAAATATCAGGTCATTTGAGACACTCTTTATAACGTTTCTTCTTTAACGCTAATTGATTCGCAGTATCGGAAAATATTGACACGAACCACCAAAAAGTATACGCAGGATGTCAAAGATTGAGGGCGGAGTAAGGTTAATTCGGTCAAAAAAAAGCATATTTTCAAGAATTTTTTTAGACGATACAGGTAATGCTGGTTTATTTAATTAATTTCCATATAATAATACAACATCTGAACTATATTTTCCTAAATTTTCATTGCAAAATATTGATAAATAAGTCGTTGGCAGCAAATCTCCGCAGGTGCCTCGAAAAAAAGTTGTTTTGCGGTGTACGCTATAACTCGTCACTGGATCATCTAAAACAAAAAAATCAAAATGCGTTTATTAAGTGAGATGTTTCTCGAAGTAACACTGCCGAGTTTTTTTAATCGATTTTTTCATTTTCGGTAGCACTTGGAAGTCAAAAACGCGATATTCGCTAAAAAAATCGGCAAGTTTGTTATTGTAAGATAAAAAATAATTATAAAAAAAACTCAGCAGCATTACCTCGAGAAACATCTCACCTAATAAACGCATTTTGATTTTTTTGTTTCCGATGATCCAGTGACAATTTTCAGCGTACACCGCAAACCAACTTTTTTTCGAGGCGCCTGCGGAGATTTGCTGCCAACGGCTTATTTATCAATATTTTGCAATGAAAATTTAGGAAAATATAGTTCAGATGTTGTATTATTATATGGAAATTAATTAAATAAACCAGCATTACCTGTATCGTCTAAAAAAATTCTTGAAAATATGCTTTTTTTTTCACCGAATTAACCTTACCTCGCCCTTAACGGCACACTTTTCCACTGACGGGACCCTGCGAGCATGTCACTACTGTAATAGATAAATGATACACGCGTAATGAAATTTTTCGTATGGAACGAGTTTTTCATTGCACAGAATATCGTTCTTGCTTATGGCAGAAAAGCTCGACACCGTGACTGCGAAGAATTTTTACCTTATTTTCCACAGGACCGGGATATGAAAGGGAGAAACAAAAATGTCGGTATAAATTGCACGAGCAAATGAAAAGAAAAAAAATGATAGGTATAAACTTTGTCGCTTGTACACTTGTATGGATGAATGTCAACGATCTATCGTTGCCTATAGCATCTCGCATGCGAACTTGGTTCACCCTTTACGGAGTAATCTGTCTATAAATTATGGATCATTCGAGAGATGATCGCGCCGTACAAAGTTGAACACAAAGTAGGTAATAATGGGTTACATCGCAAAAACGATGCTCGAGCAACGTTCGATTTCCCACATTATGCTTTATAGATTCAAATATGATCTCCCGCTGCGCTTTTCGTACCGGTTGCAATGGCACAACTCATCGGATATGTACCCTTATACCGGAAGTTCCGTGAATATGCTGTTGCGGTGAAAAAAAGCTGGGTTTCGTATCGTTGGTTGTATATATAAACACTGCCGTCGGAAAGGAAATTCCAGCCGTTACCCTCGATCGATTTTGTCGGATCTGCATTTGGACATGCGTAAGCGTAGGAGCAGAAGTGCCGAAGCGTTTGAAAGAAGAACAGTTCAAAATTCTCCTCTGAACACAATTATATTAAAAAAATTGTTACACAAAAGACAACGATACCATACATTAGTAACATAGTAAGTACAATATATGGCCTACATTGAAATAAGTATTTTTCAATTTATTCAACTCCGCTGTCCTCGGAGTTGAGCGAGTGTGGGTGTGCAGGAAGAATTTGACGTTTCGTACGAGATTTATTTATTTAACTTTTTTTGTTTTTCGTACTTTTATTTTCTAAGTCAGAGCACCATTTTTTTTTCAATGTCTGGGAAGTTTGAAAAATGTAAAAATTTATTTAGAAAAAAATTAGTCGTGTGTAACTCCTCCGATCTTTTGTTCTAGATTTCCTTCGGCAACAGTGTCGATCCTTTGGTTTTTCTTCTTAATTTAAACTTGTGACAATATATGTATAATTTCATCATGTATACATATAATGCAGTCAAGCCACTGTTTTCAAAAGTGCAAAATAACTTACTGCTGTATTGGCGATCTAAAATAAAAATAAAGGCAGCTTAGTGTATTCCGATAAGACTAGTCGTACATTATAAACAATACGTTGTCATATACTATAAATATAGAGATAAAATGCACCCCTCACCACAGTAATTTGATTGAGATTCACGGAGAAAAATCCGTAAGCCGAGCACTTGAAAATCTTTTGAGACCTCATCATAATGATGTGCAGGAGGATTTTGAATTCTTTGCTACGGTCTACCCATTGACAGTCATAAGCTGCATCGGCAATCAAACTGGTCTGAGAACAAGAATAAGGAACGAGGATACACTTTGTAACGATCGATGCAAATGTTACCGCTCATATCTCACCTGTTGCGTTAACTTGTCAGCATAGCCGCAGTATATGATTGCCTGCACGATAAGAGTTACAGCGTGAAACAGGTACTTGATGACTTCGTCCCAATTTCCAGTCGACAGTTCCTTTACAACAGGCCAAATTTAAACTATCAAATTTTTTTATTTCTCTTACTCTTAGGGATGTCTGTAGACAATATGGGAAATTCTTGATTTTCGACATACATGTATAGATTCGTTTGTACTGCACTTATTGTTCTAATTTTTTTGTCCCTTTCTTCCTTCGTTTTATGTGTATTCATTTTTTATTATAGCACAAAGTGAATTCTAAGTGAGGATGATTACAAAACGCTGAATTTTATTTTGAATACATTCAGTCTGATTCGGATGATTAATATAGTCAAACAGGTGGCCTTGGTTAAAGGAAACACGATCAAGCAGGGTGTTGCAGTCCGCTATTCGCACACCAGCCCATTCTTTCCGTTCCTCCAAGGTATCTCTCCAAATAATATGATAAGTCTTATTTATTATTAAACATATTTCAATTTCACCCTATTTCTTAGGAGTTCAATGAGTGCCTTAGGAATAGTATGTTTATCGTATGGCGACCTTTATATGTTTCGGGTTGAATAAATTAATTTCGGCTATGATTTTTACATTTTCTATGGTTTACATTCAATCTATGGGTTTTCATTTATCTAAAATGTTTCTACATTCGTGTAGTCTTAAAACACGAATTGTGTGATCTTAAAATAAACAAAAAAATGCAAACAAATATTAGAGTGGTTTTTTGTTGAATTGATGTTTCTATTTTCAGTTTTTTTTTAAATTTATATTCGCCGCACTGTTGTTCCGAAATGATTGTACTTTTTTTAGCGGCGCTAGGCCTCGTATTTTTTGTCATAGTCTAAGATTACCCGTTAAGAAATGCGTTAAAAAATTTGCGATTAGTTATTTAGGAGGAATATAGAATTTTTCATAGAAAAAATGTCATTTCTACCTCACCTTTCAAAAAAATTTCCTAAATTATACAGCGTTCTCCTCTTATTAGGTTTCCATGCCCAAAGGACAAAACGGAGCCCTATTGCTGTCACTCTGCTGTCTGTCCGTCTGTCCGTCCGTACGTCACGGATCTCTAGCTCGTAAACGGAATGAGTTACAGATCGGAAACTTGGATATTTTGTGTACAATGTTGACCCCAAAACCGAATATTGAATTAGAAATTCAATTAAATTATTTTTTATGGGGTATCTCATATATGAAAAAGGAGCCGAAAAAAATTCTTACCCTGGCGTGTGGGGTGTCATTGTCTAAAGCTCATTGAGTAGAGTAGGAATATATTTTTAATTTTTTTTTATCTTCAAAAATAAAGAAATGGTGGGCTATCAAAGTTGATAGTTTTAGACCATTTTTATTACGGGGTCTATCTCAAAAGCAAACTAGTTAGGAATTTGAAATTTCTTTATATTATGTGCCATATACTGTATTTAGACAACAAATACTGAAAACGCTGATTCATAATGTAGTATATATAATAATTTATTGTATACATTATACAATAAATTTATAATGAAAATATATAAAATTATTGTTATTTAAATATTTACAATACCGAATGACTTATTTTTAGAGTCGATGCCAGCCAAGAACGAGAGATTGACGTCGCGGAAAAAACGAGATTGCAAATTTAAAAAATACTGTAGATCGTATATTTTTTTTTTTTTTTTTTGCCTCCTCTTTTTCTACGACAATTGTGAATATTTTCATATGTTTTCAAATATTCAGCTTCCAGCAGGAGTATACAAAGCTTTCTTTAGCTATCATCACCTCATATGGTTTGAGTTTAATACTACCTAACAACTAAGACCGAAAAAAAACATTACCGAAGTAAATATTTTGTTGAAATAAAAGTTAATTAGCCATATGTGTGGAACCCTAATAGAGCGAGGATCTACTCGCACTTGGCCGGTTTATTCTTTCCGATGTCCTCTTGTGTAGCCTAGTGGTCTCTCATGATCGCACTCCTTTTTCGCCAACCGTTTGTTGTGTTATCATCGGAAACTCAGTAAAACTCCACCCCCCTCAATCGTCGGTGGCCATGCGAGTGCATGGCTAAACGGTCACCTATTCAAGTATCGGCCCGGGCCAACTCTTGCTTGGAATAGAAGATCGCCACAGTCGCACATCGACTGTGTGCTTACTACTTTTCAGGCCCCATTTTTAAATTCAAGAACGAAAATATTCACCTTTAATGTAACCCTGCTATTGCATGCAGGAAGCATTTTACGAGTGGTATATGCTTGTACCACTGTGAACGGGTTGAAGGCTACTATACTATTTGGTTGATTAATATACCGTTAAGAGGTTAAAAAATCCCCTTGCAACCTTACGCAACTGAAACACTTGATGTATATCGCGTCGAGAATTTGAGCTTAAGCTTAAATAAAAGGTACGTAAAGCTTTTGGGCTTGAGCAAAGTTTAAATTTAAGCTTAAGCCTACATAAAGTTCACAAAACGACTGCCGGAGATACTTCTTTAAATAATCTCATATTATTACGATGATGCACGCACCTCTTCAAGGCGAAACACGCAGAAGCACATGTTTACAGCTGTAAGTAACATCGTCAAAAATATTATAGGGTTGTATACACACTCGATCGTATCGCAGTACCTGTAATAAAACCATAGTTTTACAATTCACTCTACATCATTTCATCTTTATGGGAAATATTTCACTTCCTTTACATAATTATGCACGTATGGTATTATTCAGTTATAAAAATGAACTTTCGAAGAAAGCGAAATACTTTTTTTATGTAGCTATTGGCCACGGCCACGGTCTTACATACAGGTCTGGAAAGTCCGGCGTTTTTGAGTGGTTTGGTAAGGTTGGACATCTGGCAAGACCATAAGCTTGAAATGTTAGCGATTTTGTATCAGCATCGTTTGCGGGAACTTTTGATTTACTTCTTTAATTTGAAGAAACCTGCAGCTGAGGCGCATCGATTGCTTGTAGAAGCATATGGTGAGGCTGCTTTAAGTGTGAGAAGTTGTCGTGAGTGGTTTCGAAAGTTTAAGAACGGTGAGTTTGACGTCGTAGACAAAGAACGTAGCGGAAGGCCGAAAGTGTACGAAGACGCGGAATTGAAAGCATGATTGGAGGGAGATTCATGCAAAATGCAAGAAGAACTTGCACTTACATTAGGAGTGACTCAAGAAACAATATCACATCGTTTAAAATCGTTGGGACTGATTCAAAAGCAAGGAAATTGCGTTCCATATGAATTGAAGCCGAGAAACGTTGAACGCCGATTTTGCACATGTGAAATGCTGCTTGCCAGGCATAAGCGAAAGGGTTTTTTTTTGCATCGTATAATCACTGGTGATGAAAAATAGATCCATTACGATAACCCAAAGAAGAGGAAATCATGGGGACCACCTGGCCATGCTTCAACATCGACAGCCAAGCCGAATGATCATGGCAAAAACCCATGTTGTGTATTTGGTGGGATCAGCTTGGTGTCGTGTATTATGAGTTGCTCAAACCGAACGAAACCATTACTGGTACTCTCTACCGAACACAATTGATGAGATTGAGCCGAGCACTCAAGGAAAAACGCGCCCACTACTACTCCAGATACGACAAAATTATTCTCCTGCATGATAATGCCTGTCCACATGTTGCGGCGCCGGTCAAAACCTACTTGGAAATACTCAATTGGGAAGTTTTGCCCGATCCGCCGTGTTTACCAGACATTGCTTCCTCTGACTATCATTTATTTCGATTGATAGGGCGCAGCCAGTCTGAGCAGCACTTCACATCATACGAAGATACCAAAAATTGGGTCGATTTGTGGATAGCCTCAAAAGATGAAGCGTTCTTCTAGCGATGGACAATATTCTGAATAAACCATAAAGTACCGTTCTTTCACAATAAATGCCCAATTTTTTATAAAAAACGGTAGAGACTTATTTGTACTCCCAATATAAATATATGTATTATATTTTATTATCTGCATTTGTCAAGAGGATACTCTTCGCCTTTATTTTATTTCCCAAACCTCTTTATTTTAACCCACTGGATAGATGCGCCTAGCGCTTTAATAGCTAACCCGATAAAAATCTTCCGAGATATATTAGAAGACTAAATATTGAATAATTCAGAGAAATCGATCTCAGCCCGCTCGTTAATACGGCAGGCATAACACGTGTTTTGCTGTAGTTTCGATGGAAAGCAAACGGTCTATTGAATTCAGAAAATGCCTGAAGCGTCCATTGTTCCAAATTGTTGGAAATGTTTTAAAAACGATAGCGGAGTGTTCAGTGTTTAAAGTTTCGCATAGTGCTTATATAACGAATGGATCAAGAAAAATAAAATTTATTATCGTGGGAATTGAACCCGCACTGTACACATAGGGGGGGGGGGGGGGCAGGTACTCTGCCACTATGCTATCTATCATTACTAAAATATTTATATTTTACTGTCTCAAAGCTCGAGTGTCCTTGCTTGATGTTTGAAGATGTCATTAATTAACAAGCTGGGTAGATTTTTTAATCACAAATAATTGTCATTCTCACCATAGGATCACTAGTCAACAAAATGATTCATTTTTCAATCATATCGCTCTTAAACATTTTGTTTATCCCGAAAAATTTGCACCATTTTACAGCTGTTCGGACTTGCTTTCGATTGGGTCATCCCAAGGTGGCAGCGCTTTATGTGGCAGAAGCGAGAACCTCTGCTTTGCCTCATTGTCTGAAACATTCCTACAAGTTTGTAGAGCTGTATGTAAGACCATGGCTATAATTAATCTACGTTTGATTCATCAGGGTTTTTCCAATCCATTTTTCTACGCCACATCGACATTATTAAGGAGGCTGCTCAGCTGTCGCGTAATGGTAAAAATTTGCTGAAATTTTTTGAGGATATTTTCGAATAGGTGTTACGACTGTGTGCTAAATTTCAAGCTATTCGCCTGCATAATTGTTGAGCAATGAATTATTGTAATTAGGCTCTTATACACGGGTGACATAGAAAAAGCTATATGATAACTCTGATACAACTTTCGCAACATAATAAAAATGATAAGAATTGAATTTAAAAAAGACAGAAAAAATTCTTCACATTTTGATAAATAATTTCAACGAAGACCGAAGCCTTTTGTCTGCCTCGTTATCGAGATATTCTTGAAATGAAGCAGAACATTTTAGCTGATTTGCGTAAAACGATTAAGCGCATTACAACACGTGGCAACGTTGCTGTCAAGTCGGCCATTTGGAATAGGCACCGCAATTAGAAACGTAAGTAGAGAATATTGCGACCAAGCCGTGTTTTTCTTCATGTTTAATACACAGTGACCCGGTTTAATATTCGGACATCTTCGTTTTTCAAATATGATTGCCCGGTACACTTACTTATCGTCGAGCCAAGGAATTTATGCTTTTTTACCAAGGTGTAAAGTTTTACCACTACGTCTAATTATCAGAACATACGTTTCATTTAATCAACGTCATTGTTTATGTCGCATAACATAGAAGAAATAACGCTTGATTTTGGTATCGCAAAAATATTCGGACGCACTTTAACTTTGTAGCTCGTTCATTTTGAAAAATTAATTCGATCGCTCAGAATTTTTGTTTATAAACATAGCCGTGTTGAAGCACTCAATGCCGAGGAGCATGTATCAGTATAACTTGAAAACGCGAGGTTATCGTACGTATTGTTAGCGAAAATGGGACGCAAAGGCAAAAACACTTCGTTCGATGTACGCCAGCTGATCATTTTCCATAGAGAAAAGGGAAAATCATATCGGGAAATTGGCACTTTATCAAACGTTAGTAAGAGTGCAGTCGCGGACATCATGAGGCGATATACTCATGAAGATAGAATACAATTTATTCCGCAAAAAGGACGTCCAAAACTCCTTTCTGTTCGCGATAAACAAAACATTATCAGGAAAATAAGACAAGATCCTGAATTGAGTGCTCCGAAGTTGACCTCACAGTTAAATGAAGATAGGGGAAGTCCGGGTAAAGCGAATACCCCGGGCAAAGTGAATGCTCGCCAGTACTCGCAAATTATGCGTTTGCCGATTGCCACATTACGATAGCAATGTTTGCCCGTCGTCAGCCAGTGCGTGGCAAATACTTTGGTAAGTGGCCGTGTCACGCGCCGTCCAGGAGACGACGATTTGTGTTTTTGCTTGAAAAATATTGATTCATCAAGGTAAATATTTTGCTCACCATAATAACAAGAAAGTTACTTATTTATCGTCCTTTGCTTTTGGGTAGTTACAATCTATGGCTATGTAGCTTTATACACTGCGTACGAAATGAGATCCAAAGCAATAGTTTTTATTTGAAACGGGATAACCTCAGGAGTGATCACGTGGGACAAAGCGAATGGGGCAAAGTGAATAATATATTCACTTTCCCCCGTGCTCGTAAATAATTTCATTATGTATAACAATCTGCATATTTCGTTTCAGATGGTTAATAAATACGAAAAAAAAGATGACGCAAGGTTCTTGGAGTGCAGACGTTATGCAAACAGCAATAAATTTATGTAAAGCTGGAGAATCCATCAAAGGAACAGCTACAAAGATCATTTTTAAGATTAAGGTCGTAAGATACGAAAAACATCGATCAGATCAAAGAAGAATTGAAAATACGTTGAAAAGAAGAATGCGGACGAATATCTGTAGATTATTAGAAAAAAAATCATTTTGAACGTGTTCAACCGATTGCAACATGTTGCTAAAGAAAAGGGAAATTCGACGAAATATTAGAATTATTCTAATTCAATTTATTTTTATTAATAACCCGTTTAAAAATATTGTTCTCTCAGATGTCCGAATATTTTTGCGATACCAAAACCAAGCGTTATTTCTTATATCTTACGGTATATAAATAATGACGTTAATTGAATGAATAAAACGTATGTTTGTGACAATTAGAAGTGTACTCCTTGGTAAAAAAGCAAGAATTCTTTAAGGTAGTAGTCTCGCTACAGTCACGTTGAAAAGTTTATTCTCCGCTCAATCGATGAAAGCTTCGAAGTATTGCGAAATATCCTTATAATGTTGGTTGTACATATTATCTGGACGTAAAAACTTATAAAGTAATGATGAAAACGCCTAATATAACCTAACCCTCACTTTTCTATCAGACTATCCATTCCGGATACTAATACGCAGATACTCTGCATATACGGATATGTACACACTACTGTAATCTAGTTCTCCTCTGTTCCAGTCGCTTCGTGACGCTGGCGTCGCTAGACGTTGCTTAATTTAAATCACTCTATCTCTGAAACTAGACGGTCAAAATTTATGATTTTTTTTTATACCCACTTTGTCATATGTTCTTTTGTAATTGAGAATTTTTTGTTTAATCTGTAAAAAAGTTTCGAAGTTATTGCGTGAAATGTGAAATTTTCCTCTGCTCCCCATAAGAACACGTATAAAACCAAGAAATCTTTGATTAGCAATTTCTCGAAACCAGAACGGTGAATCCTTTTGAAATTTTGCAGGTGATTATTTAATAGAGTCCTGAATAAGTTATCAAAAAGACTGGTCCGTTGGTCTAGTGGTTAACGTACTGGCCAGTGGAAGGGAGGTCGCAGGTTCGAATCCCAGTCGCGTTACTTTCGTCGTGAAATGTTTTTCTTTGACATTTTCTCGGCAAAAAGGCGACTAGTTCCGTGACTTGGAGGCGAACTTTGGGACCCGCACTATCGGTATAGGTTTTCCGCAGTTTCCCTATGACCATGACAGACATGTCATGGTGAATACGATCCAGAGGGGGAAGTCGGCTGCGGCCGCAAGGTGGGGCAAAATTGTGAGATGCAAGATAGTGTAGAAAAGAGCGATGTACAACAGTGGAGCGACATATAACAGTGTAGCCTTGTAAAAAGCCGAAAAGGCGATACAAGTAAAACTTTAAAAAAAAAGTATAAGGTGTAGTAAAAAGAAATCCATTATTTTTGCATGAAATTGAAGGCTTTATTTGGCATAGTTAGAATGATCCGATTTAGGTCAAATATGCACCGTTTTGATCGATAACTTGTTGCCACTTTGAAGGTAATTTCGTTATGCCTTTTTCATAGAAACCCTCGTTCCAATTGGAAAAAAACTGGGACAGTCGATTTTCACAAGCTTCTCTTGAGGCGAATTCTTCACCAGCAAAATCATTCGCCATAGACAGGAACAGGTGGTAATCACTTGGTGCCAGATCCGGACTGTAAGGTGGATGCATAAGAACCTCCCAAGCAAGCTTTCGGAGCTTCTGACGAGTCACTATCGATGTGTGTGCCCTGGCGTTGTCCTGTTGGAACACAATTCCTCTTCTATTGGCCAAAGCTAGCCGCTTCTGGGCGATTGCTTCCTTCAGATGGTCCAATTGTTGACAGTACAGGTCCGAATTAAGAGTTTGGCCATAGGGGAGCAGCTCATAGTAGATGATTCCCTGCCAATCCCATCAAACACACAGCAAAATCGTCCTGACTGTCAATCCTGGCTTGGCCACCGTTTGCGCGGGCTCACCGCGATTCGACCACGACCGTTTTCGCTTGACGTTGTTGTAAGTGACCCACTTCTCATCACCAGTCACCATCCGCTTCAGAAATGGGTCGATTTTGTTACGATTCAGCAGCGATTCGCAGATGGAAATTCGGTCCATGAGGTTTTTTTGCGTTAAATCGTGTGGCACCCATACATCGAACTTCTTTTTGTATCCAACCTTATTCGAGTGGTTCCAAATGGTTTTTTTGTGCAATGTTTAGCTCCTGGGCAATCGAAACAGTGCTTACATGACGGTCGGACTCGACGATTTCCATTATTTTATCGACATTTTCGACAATTGGCCTTCCAGAGCGTGGTGCATCTTTGACATTAAAATAACCGGAACGGAATCGACGAAACCAAAATTGCACGTAATTGGCTGTTACAGTATCAGGACCATAAACACTATTCACATTTTCAGAGGCCTGGCTTGCGTTTTCGCCTTTATCGAAGAAAAACTGTAAAATATGGCGTATTTTCACTTTGCTGGTGGCCATCTTTGACGCGCGCTCAAACAATATTGAGTCAAGCAATCACAGAACTGTCTGAGATGTTTATTTTAGTACGAAATCTCATCTTTCTAACGCCATCTAGCGCAATCCGATCGCACTTATACAACGCGAGATACAGATTACTAAAGCCATCTATTGCAAAAATAATGGATTTCTTTTTACTACACCTAATACTCAAAATTAAAAAAAAATCTATAGAAAAACGCCTTGGCGAGACTACTACCTTAATTCGACTATAATTAAGTATACAGGACAATCATATTTGAAAAACAATGGTGTCTGAATATTAAAGCGAATCACTATATTTCATACATAATTCCTCTTTACAGAGGAATTATGGATGAAATATAGTGGATGGAAATTATGTCGAAACACATGCGGTGCATGTGTTTCGACATAACCTTCGAATCAATTATGCATAGTCTCTCAATTGCGAAATTCATTTTCCGGCTCAACTTCTTTTCGCTGCTTTCCACATGAGCTCAGTGCTACCAGCTACTGAGAACTAAATTACGCGTTTGCCACATTTCAACTTGGCGAATAATGTATTCGCGATGTAAATAAAATAAACAATTAATAATATTTCTGAGCCGTCAATTATATGCACTTCACATATTTATTAGTTCAAATTTGTTTATTATTGTTATTAGCTGTTACAGGCGTCCGTGTAACATATGCGTTTCCCTCTTGCCGCCTGTCCCTCAAAGACCCTAAGCAACCTCCTTTATCGAGGATGTCGACTGGCTTGATATCGTCAAATATTCACGTTGCTCACCTGTAAAGATCATCATGCCGCCTGGCAATTGCCGCTAAACGATCTATCAAATCTTTCTCGTTCCTCGTATTATGATTGACGTCAAAGTCTGTTATGTACTTTAAGTCGTGTCGCAATACCTGCCGGAACAATACAAATCCTGTCTCCATGAAATAATTCGTACAGCGACGAAACGATGAAATTTTTAAGACATGACTTTCATAAGCGAACGATAATATTTATAGAACGAAAGACTATAAGCAATTTTGAAGGACAACGCGCTTGGACTCTAGGTAATGAGACAATTGATTTATTTTGGCAAATTATGTTTTTATCACAAGAATAATTTTGATTCCATGACTATCAATTACTCGAAATTGGATTGCCGTATGCGTAGTTATCTGGGCGAAGATGATGTCGGAAGACATCCAATAGAGTGCGACGAAAACAATGACCAATTGTTCCCAAGATACGCAAAGTATGTACTTGCTCATAGTTTCCGTTGACAATAGCGGATAAGTCGTCGGATATATTGTAACGGTGTAATCGTATGTGCTATTCGAGAATTTTCCGTGCAAGTTATAATGCAGTAGCAATCTGTAAATATGAATGAATTTTTCGGTTACGATTATTTATATATAGATAAAGCCACTATATTAACGCGAAAATTTTAAAAAATATGTTCTCGATATTATTTTAGCCTACGAACGGCCAAGAATATGTTAAGCTTTTCAGAATTGAAAATTTCAACTAAATGTTGAAATTACAGTATTTGGAGAGTCTAAAATTTTATGTTCTTTGAAGCAAGCAGATGACCGATCCGCGCTGTGCCCCATTTCATTATTACCCTCTAGCATGCGTACTAGGGAAATGCTAAAACTTCCTAGGGAAAAATGTTTAGGAAGCATGCTGGAGACATTTTAGATGTCGAGGTAGGCCCCACATAGGGCTGCTATCAAATAAGTTAATATAATATTTTATATTAGAAACTCAAAGAATATATTGCCCGTTAACGTAGACGTATTTACGAAAAACACACGGCCGTGTCCCCGACACAGTCCAAGCCAGTTTTTTTTCTGAATCAGAGGTTATGTCAGAGTAAAAGGAGGCACTCCTTTTACTCTAACATAATCTCTGAAAACGCCGACCGGTACCAAACGGGCGTAACATAGTTGTGACCTGTGCCAGTCACTGCAGCCCACCTAATAGTCTCGAATTACGAGAGAACCATGAAATGTTGGCAAAGCTCGTGTCTATTTTAAGGAGGCGAGTCGCGCATAAGCAGGGCCCCCGATTGTTTTGAAAAGTAATACGCATGTTTGTCATAATACAGTTGGATATAAACGTATTATTGGTAATTTTATACAAAACTTATTAGCTGTACACCGATCATTAAATACCGTAGAATTGGCACAATTGTACGTTCCGGTACTGCATAGAGAAGTACGACAACGTTGCAATTCTCCATCTCGCTCTCTCCTTCGACTTCTCTGTCGTACTCATGACACCGAGCTGACTGCGGGTCGTCGCATGATTTGAACTTATTATTGTAAACAAAATTTTCGTTTTTCAAAGAGTTTACACAATATTTAAGAGAAGCTTGTTTACTCTGAAATACAGCTTTATTTTCTATTATTGTTGAGAAATACATGACAGGTTTCACTGATCGATCAAATTTGATATGTTATTACGATAAAACTAATTGTTCTACCTACACGTCAATCACAAACAAACCTAAGGTTAGGTAGCTCGTGATTTAATTCGCGCGCATGCGCACCTAAAGTATACGAAACATCTGATTTCCGCTACGCTGCCGAATCTTTACACGATCGCGAGACCTCTCGGAACTTCAAGTATTCCGACATTTTAACATTAAATGTTTTTTTACATAAGTCGTTAACCTAAAACTTTTTTATTGTATTTGAACTCCTCATGACCTAATCAACGTTACTGTAGTTTTTTGTCAATATCTGTTGCGCGAGTGCAAAGATGTAAATCACATGATAAAAGCGTTTTGAGGGTGACTCTTCCATAAGCCCTGTGTTAAACATCCTAAGTTCAACAATTTGTATCTCTCTTATTTAGTCGTTGACCTTATCTGAAAATTCGCATACGTGAACATGGTTACTTTATCTATGATATCCCCAACAATTATTTTGTTTTTGGAGGTAAGACGTTTGTGACGGAGCCTCCTTAATAGGATTTTTAAAGATTCAAAATAAATTTTTGATAATACTAACTCCTTCAAATAAACGTATGCGTGAATAATCATTACGATTATCTACCGTGTACTTGAAAATATTCGCGATATTCATTCGTGCACATAATTAATATTTTGCTACAATAAGTTGGCATTGGCGACGTCGCACAATGTATTGGCATAGGAATTTCGATGCCTTACCCACCCGTTAAAAATGATTTAGCAACATCCTTAAGGTGTCTGCATAACCTTGACAATAAAAAAATGCTATTTTTCTTCTTTGCGTAGTTGTAGAGAGTATTGACGGTAATTTGGAACAACAAATTTGTAAAAATTACAAAACTTAAGTGAATTATTACGATTTTTGCTTCTTTCTTTTGCGTTTTTCCCGAAACTCGTTTATTAGATGGTGTAAGTCGTACTCTTCCATAAGCCCTGTGTTAAACATCCTAAGTTCAACAATTTGTATCTCTCTTATTTAGTCGATGACCTTATCTGAAAATTCGCATACGTGAACATGGTTACTTTATCTATGATATCCCCAACAATTATTTTGTTTTTTGAGGTAAGACGTTTGTGACGGAGCCTCCTTAAGGCCAAGTGTCACACCGACCGAGCGGCCATGAGTGCGAGAGAGATAGCTGATTTGCAGATTCCCAATGATTTCTGAAACGGTTGATTTTTGGGAAAAAAGAAAAGAAACACGTTCCGCTCTGTTGAACGACGAACAACCGCTTTCTCTTCTTTTTCCCGAAATATGATCCGTCTAGGAGAAAACTTGGCAGTAGGATTTTTACCGACTGGACGTGTGACACATTGCCTTAATAGGATTTTTAAAGATTCAAATAAATTTTTGATAATACTAACTCCTTCAAATAAACGTATGCATGAATAATCATTACGATTATCTACCGTATACTTGAAAATATTCGCGATATTCATTCGTGCACATAATTAATATTTTGCTACAATAAGTTGGCATTGGCGACGTCGCACAATGTATTAGCATAGGAATTTCGTTGCCTTACCCACCCGTCAAAAATGATTTAGCAACATCCTTAAGGTGTCTGCATAACCTTGACAATAAAAAAATGCTATTTTTCTTCTTTGCGTAGTTGTAGAGAGTATTGACGGTAATTTGGAACAACGAATTTGTAAAAATTACAAAACTTAAGTGAGTCATTACGATTTTTGCTTCTTTCTTTTGCCTTTTTCCCGAAACTGTTTTATTAGATGGTGTAAGTTGTACGTTACAATCCATTCGACCGAATCACTTTAAATTGAGGAAGTTTATAACATTTTCTATCGTATGACCGGATTATTTCTTGACATTTTATCCATTTGTTAATAATGAATAATTCATTTTGCTTATGTTGTCAAAGAACGAACATTTTTTTAGCATTGAAAATGCTTTTAAAGCTGTATGTAGGGGGTCTGATTTAGCGAGATGTCACACGAAACTAACGCTACCCCCACTCCACTGCCGCTGTGTTGTAGCAGAGTGAGGCGAGCTGCGACATGCTGAATGCCTGTGATTGGTTGAAAAATGCTCCATTACATTTATGTTTACAAATGGTAAGTTTCAATTTTTATATGTACAATACAATGTTATCAGGATGATAATTATATTTATAGTTTGAGAGAGTAAGAGAGTGAGAGAGAGAGAGAGAGAGAGAGAGAGGGTGGGTGGGTGGATGAGAATGTGAAAATGTGAAAATGTGAAAATGCGAAAACGTCAAAATGGGAAAATGTGAAAATGCGAAAACCTGAAAATGTGAACATGTGAAACTGTGAAAATGCTAAAATGTGAAAATGAGAAAATGTGATGGATGGATGGATGGAGAGTGAGGTTGAAGAGAGTGAAAGAATGAGAGAGTGAGAATGTGAGAATGTGAGAGAGAGAAACTCACATTATTTGCATGTACCTTTTTTTAATCACCCGAAAAGTCTGATAACATTTTCAATGCCATGAAATAGTTGCACTTTGTATAATATCTGTAGGTTTTTTCCACAGTTTGCCAATTTTGTAGTTTAAAAAATTACAAAAAGTATCCGGTCATACAAAAGTTGCGTGCGTGTTGCTGAATGTATGTGTGTGTCTGTTATACATCGTTTCTCACATGTACGGTCGCACGGCGTAACTGGTAACGAGTACGAATACCATGATGATATATTGCTTGCTGATGGAGGATGTACTGGCTGCAGTTGTATTATTTTCCTCTCTGATCCTTTTTCGATTACTCGATTCGTCCCACATAATAGCTAAGATTCGCAGCAATTTACGAAACTCTTCGCGTCGGGACCACAGCCTCATGCCCTTGTAGCAATGAACAAATAATTGATAATAAACTCGATTGTAAATACCAAAAGTACATTATAAAAAAACTGATTTCTTTATAACTTATATATTTTTTAACTTCGACTTGGTGGCAGAGTTTTCTTTGAGATTTTATCGCCGTGTTACTTTGAATGTACGAGCTATTAGTGCAAACAATAAATGCAGAAACAAAAATGATAGAGTTTATGTTTTTCACAGTTTCACGAAAATGAGAGCCGAATTTAAGGAAAATTCAAAGAGTTTCACATTTCGGACTAATTTGTTTTAACATGTTTGAAAGTTTTTGACATTTCAATATGTATACATTTCTCATATGTAAATGTTCACACGTCAAGTATTGGAAAAGTTGGTTTAGTATAAAATGTTTTGGAAATTCACAAAGCAGTTCTAATTTGATGATATTACTCCAAACAGTTCTTACGAGTTTTCAAGATAAATAATTTTACTTGACTATACTAGTACATAGCAAGATTGAATTTGACAAGGATAAACAAAGGTGCCAGGAATTCATGTATTGGGTGTATGCCTAATTCCGTAGCGAAATTCCGACAGATATCGTTCGCAGTTTTTCCTCCGCCCGCTCATGCGTCAATCATATGAAGTGTCACATATTAAGTAAAAACTATAACGTACATTTAAAAAAAGTATTCATCGATATCCGTGACGTATAGGAAGTTCAATTAGATTTTCAACATAGAAGGAAAAAACGTGTATTTTCGATGCATTTCGTTCTTTTCAATGTCCAAAAAGGCAAAAACGCTTCGCAAACTCACAAAAAGGTATACGCCATTTACGTAGAGAATGCCGAAAGTGTGTGTCGGAAGTGGTTTGCCAAATTTCGTTGTGGAGATTTTGATCTCCAAGATGCTCCTTGCTCTGGTCAGCTAGTCACTACTGATGTCGATTAAATCAAGGCTTCAATCGACTCTGACTGGGATTTGACGACTACAGAGATCGGACATAAACTCAAGATTGATCAATCACCTTTGAGACATTTACGGAAGCTTGGGATGGTAAACAAGCTTGATGTTTGGGTACCGCACGAACTGAGCGAAAAAAATTTAAGGGGTGAGGGTTATTCAGCATTTTCAAAAAATCGTTTTTTCTGCCTTTTCTCAAAGTACAGCATTTCAAAAGTATTCTCTTTTAGACAAATCGGAGCATTTTTCATGAAGATATACAACTTTATGCCGCCTCGACACGAGGCGGCTGTGCTCAAAGTTGCTTCTACTGCGCTCAAAATCGTTCTCAAAGTTGCTTCTACTGTGCTCAAAATCGCTTCTACTGCGACTGCTATGGCGAAGGAAGGGTCACTTTATGGTGCTGGAATAGATGATTCAATGTAAGTCCAAAAATAATTTTTTTATTTGCATGTAAATTGTACTTAAAACTTTAAACGCGTTTTTCTCGACAGCACATTTTCAAATTCGGTGATCACTGTAACTCCAGAACGGCTTGACCGGTCGTTTTCAAATCTGTATCACTTATTCTGTACATAATTGTCCCCTAGAAGGATTTTTATCGGCGGTGAATAGTTTTTTTTCATAACTGAAAATATGAGTGAAATTTTGGTCGAAAAACAAGTTTTTACTTTGAACATCCGCCATTTTGTAAAAATTCGAAATTTTCATTAACCCTTCGTCTATCCTGGGCCCAATACTAATGATCCCCGTTAATTTTTTTGGTTTCAGATGATCCAGTGATGAGCAGCAGTGATCACCGCGAAACACCTTTTTTTCTGGACCCCTCGCAGACTGATTGCATCTCGCTTATTTATCATTATTTTTCAATGAAAATTTTACTGTAGCTACTAGAAATATTGATTATTCATATGGGAAAGCATTTTTCACTAAATAATAAAACCTGTAAAAAAAATCCCGAAAAAGCATTTTTTTTCGGCGTCACAAGTAGCTCTCACCCCTCAATGGACGGAATTTCAGCTTGCATTTTCGTGGAGAGTGACAGAAAGTCATTGAACAGAATGGAGCAGATTTAGTTGATGAAAATCGCTTTCTTTTTGGTAAATATTTTTTTTCAAAATTGACTCGATTTTTGCTACGGAATTATGCACAGACTCAATATATATGGGCCACCGAAATCAATGGGTTCCTTGATTGGCTGAAGCGAATTTTGTTGAAAATTAAATTCTTTTATCGAAGAAGTGAAAACTGTCACGCGCACATGAATTCCTCCTTTTCACCCGTATAACAAAGAAGCCGGGAAGTCAAAAGAAATATTTCTAAGGAGCAAAAATGATACTATCGCAGACAACACTCACAAAGTTGATTTTCTAACAATGAAAAAAAAAAAACCAAGAAACTGTAAAGAAATAAAACGATTGACAGTTTGGCACCTTGACAGCGCATAGAATACCGGAGAACATTGCGGTGAAGCTGCCAATCGCATAGTTCGGATCATCCCCACAAACTCTAATGATAGTGAAAAATTCGCATGTCGCAACGAAACAAATGTGCAAGACACCAATTGTAAATATGATCGGTTCCCAAATAGTGGGTCTCGCGATTTCGTCACCGAAAACACTGTTCATAGAGTACAATCCAGCAAGGCGCAAGATATCAACGTCACGTCCGACAAATTTTTCGAAAGGCACGATCTTCGCCTCCTCCGGAAGTATTTGCACTTGTTCCCTTGGCTCTATCATGCCGCGGTTTTTTTTTTGCGATGAGAAGGTGATTCTTCCGGGTTACCACTTTTATTCTCGTTATTACCAAGTTAGCGAAGACAAATTGTCGGTTATCATAGTCGTTCGATAACGGAAACAACGTCAAAGAATATCTTGCCCGGTAGTCGTCGAGAGCCTTTAGCTTCCCTCGTCAATAATTCAGTAATGCACGAGAGAAAATTCCTCACGATGGATAAGCGATACGGTCGCACCTGTAATGATGGGTCTGTCGTCCATCGAACGACGAGCAAGTATCCACCCTGTGATCATCAATGAATTAAATATCTCGCTGTCCTGGGAGTGGTGGTCAGGTAAACGAGCGCATGCTCGTTTTTATTTCCTTCCAAGTCTAGAGAGATATATCCTCGAGAGATAGTGAGAGAGAAAAAAATAACCATACACCCAAGGAGGTTCTGCTGCTTATGGGCGACCATGTACGGATAAAAAAAAGTTGTTAAGTTTGAGACATTGGCAGCAAATAATGCTGACAAGCATTCACAGTTTTTTAACACTCGTACACCCGGGCAATATTAATTTTTTTTCCAGATTGCTGAACAATCATCGACAATAATTTAGAGAATTGGCTGTGACATTGCTGTCGAACTAGCCTGAATTAATTTCGTCAGCTTTATTCATTTTCTGTGGACAACGTAGTTATATAGCACGTACATTGGCGTGCAAAAGTTTCGGGCCACCCTATTTTTTTGAGTAAAGTGATAAAACATTTAATTCCTGAACTCGTCAATTATTTTTAAAAAATTAAGAGAGCTATGATATGAATAATAACGTGATATATTATTTTTTCTATGGCGAATCATTTGTGTACAGTGTCGAATGAGTTTCGTCGGCGTGTAAAATTATCGAGCCACTGTTTCGTCCGGCTTCGTACGCACAGTTTGTTTGCATTTTCTTTCGTACTAGTTTCAAAACATGCATGACAATGAAAAAACCGTATTATTTCTGCCGCGATGGCGAAACACACGAATATTGTGGTCCGTAAAATCGTGTTAAAACTTTCTTCAGAAGGAAAGAGTTCTCGCGATATTGCGACTACTTTATCCATTGGAAAAAGTACGGTCAATCGTATTATTCGTAAATATAAATTAACAAATTCGTTATGTGACAAAAGTCGAAGTGGTAGACCGCGAACAACTACGGAATACTTTGACAAAATTACAAAAAGGAAGTCCGTTATAGATCCACGAAAAACTGCAGCAAGCATTTCGAGAGAATTATGTAGTGAAAATCGTGCCGACATTAGTCGGAGCACAGTATCTCGACGTCTGAAGGCTGTAGGACTGATTGGACGCATTGGTGTAAAAAAAGCCACTCATCAGTAAAAAGAATTAAAAGGCCAGATTGAATTTTGCAAAAAAATATCAGCATTGGACAACATCAGATTGGCGGAAACTGCTTTTTTTTTTGATGAATCCAAATTTCAATTATTCGGAAGTCATGGTCGGAAGTAAATGAGACGTCGAATAAGTACCAAATCCAACACAAGGTATCAAATTACTACCGAAAAACAGGCGGCGAGAACATTCAAGTTTGGGGAGCTTTTTTTTTCAACGGCGTTGGTCCGCTAGTATAAATTCAAAACAATAAGAACCCTACAATATATTGAGAGTACAAATTAATTCGGTCCGTTTTCAAGAGATGGCTCTGGCTGTTATGAATGTTTCATAGTGACAGCTGATTTCGGTGGTTTCAGAGAGGTTAGACATCTGTCAATAACATTCAGTTTATATCGCTTTGAGTTCCATTAAAAACCTTATTTTTTACTGTGTTGAATATGTAAAATTTTGTGTTAACTAAGCAGCATTTGCGGGAAGTTTTACTTTTCTGCTTTAATTGGAAGAAAAGTGCAGCTGAAGCGCATCGAATGCTTGTTCAAATTTATGGTGATGATGCTCCAACTGATAAATCATGTAGGGAATGATTTCGACGCTTTAAGAACGGTGATTTCAGCGTTGAAGACAAGCCTCGCCCTCGACAGTCAAAAAAATTCGAAGACAATGAATTGGAGGCATTACTGGATGGTTTCCATTACGGGCGATCGGTATAGACTACAATTGATTCATTTGAGCTGTCCATTACGAGAAAAACGGCCGGAATACGAGCAAAGACATGACAAAGTTATTCTTCTGCATGACAACGCTCGGCCTCATGTCGCAAAAGTCGTAAAAAAATATTTGGAAACGCTCAAATGGGATACTTTACCGCACCCGCCGTATTCTCCGGACATTGCTCCTTCTGATTACTGGTTGTTCCGACGGATGCAGCAGGATTTAGCAGGTCACCGGTTCACTTCTTTCGCAGAAATCGAAAATTGGCTCAAAACTTGGATCGCCTCAAAAGACGAGACTTTTTTTCGAGATGGAATTCGAAAATTGCCTGAGAGGTGGGAAAAAGTAGTAGCTAGCGATGGACAATACTTTGATTAATCTATTCATACCTTTTAATTTGAAATAAATGGATTTTTTACCACAAAAAAACGGACCGAATTAATTTGTACTCCCAATACATGAATATATTGCAAGACCATATGCTCCCATTTGCAATGAAAAAAAAAATGCCGTGTGGTTGGGTTTTTCAACACGATAACGATCCTAAACATGCTTCACGTCTTGTAAAAGATTTTCTTCAAAGTCGTAAAGTACGCCTTCTCGACTGGCCATCGCAATCACCGGACTTGAATCCGACTGAGCATTTGTGGCAACACCTAAAATATCGTGTTGGAAGAAAAAATCACTCTAACAAGACGGAATTGTGGAATTATTTGCGACATGAGTGGGAAAAGTCACAAAAATGGATCTCACAATTGATAGCGTCCATGCCTCATCGATGTGCCGCAGTTATCGCTGCTAAGGGCCTGGCAACAAAGTTTTGAGTCAAGTGAAGAAGGTCGAATCTCGTTTTTTTTATTTAAAAAAAAAATTTGTTATGTTTGTCACACGCAATAGTATGTGGCCTAATACTTTTGTACACTCGTTAAATAAAAATTGATCGACAGTCAAATATTTAAAAACAATACATATGTATATAATTAATTGTTTTCAAATATAAGTGAATACATGTTGTCATAACTCGTTAATTTTTCCCCCTATTTCAATGCAATATGCCTCAAATATAGGATTGTCCAAAACCTTTGCACGCAACTGTATATGAACACATTACCGTATTATAGTGCGTGTTTGCTCTCCGTCTTCTCCATTATGCTATGTGTGTACTATGCGGGTGTAATCGTCGATAAAAAAAGAGTCATTAAGCCTGTGTTTGTTATTATTTCTGTATTTTTTCTGGTGCTCAATATTTGGATTTGAAGAGTGTTAATACAATGTCGATTTCTCCAACATTACCTTACGACCTTTGCCAATGAACAAATCATAATATACACCAAACTAATTTGTTATACATATCGAATCATTGCAAGACATTTCGACGCTTAATAAATTAATGAAACTGACGCTTCATGAAAACAAAAACATTTGCTACAATTCGAATTTTACAATAATTAGTAAACATTTTTTTTTTCAACAAATAAATCATAATATGTATACAATGAATGGAATATTGTTATTGAATTGATTAAAACGTTCATCCGATCATATTATATAAGCCCATGACTAAGGCTGCGTGGGTGGTTTGATCGGTAGGAAATAATCATATTTTACCGAGAAGAAAATAATGAACTATACAAAGAACGTTTATTTTTTTCTCTACTAATTTCTAACGTAAAGATAAATTGCTGCAATTGAGACTTTATGATCGGATATACGCTTCTTTCATCAAATAACACATAATACAAAATACGATATAATCATACTATTTTTTATTCTATTGCAACGTCAATCTACTTGTGTTGAAATTTCAAATCACGTTACTGATTTCAAAAGTGTAAAATAACTTCCGGCAGCTTTGAATATCTGTAAAGAAGAAAACGGCACTTAGTATTTGGCACATATGCCAAGGCAATAGCAATTATTCTATACAGATATTAACAAGTATGCTTGCGCTTACCATGGCAACTTCATGCATGTTTGGTGTAAGTAATCCGTAAATGCTGGAATTCAGTGGCTTTTGGGCTCGTACGATAATTATATAGAGCATAACGTTGAATTCTACGCTATGATGCATCCAATCGCACTCGTAAGCAGCCTGAGCAATTAAGCTCGACTGACCCAGAAAAACCGATCAACTTTGATCAATAATGTGTACATATACACTGATGTCGATGTCTCTCAATCATAAATGTTCTGTCTTTTATTCTCACCTGTTGGCACAAACTTTCCGCGTAGCCACAGTACATCAAGGTATGCACAGCCAGAACGGCTGCATGGAATAGATATTTTGCAACTTCGTACCAATTGCCCTTAGACATTTCCTGCAAGGAGAATAACACGGAGTCACTAAATTATCGTAATTGATTTCATGAAATCATTATCATTGAAATGCACTTTAGAATACTCGTAACCTGCCCCGATCGATCTAATACCGTGAATATATTTTATTTGCTGTTTGGAAAATCTGGCGAAATTAATTCGAAAATTTAAAAAAAAACCGAAAAAAGTTTCACGACTAACGTACGTTTTCCAGTTGGAAAGTGCATAGACACACATGAACCGCGGTTATCACCAGAGTAAAAAATGTTATTGGTTCGAAGGTCCGCTTGATTCGTTCGGAATATCTGTAACAAAGAAGTGATTATCTAACTTCTTATAAAAACAATTGACAAAAAAACCGTAAAAAAATTAATCAACCCCGCTGAAAAAATCACTGTTTGTTCTAATAATATTACTGTTTAAATAAGTCCTGCTAGTTCTAATAATAAATGCTGGTACATCAAATGTGAGGAGAATTATGACTCGGCAATTGATTAAATTACGTCGTTTTTGCAATATTGGTAGCTGCACATTCAAGATTATCAACGAAATAAAAGACGTGACGTTTCTTACCTATATAGATCGCAATGTCGTTCAATTAACGTGGAAAGTCGATGGATCAATAATCTCTCGTGATCTCGGTTACCACGGTCCAGTTGGTTCGTTACACATTTGAAATCATGCTGTAACATCTGACAAAGGAAATACGAAGGCATTATTTCATATAAGAATACTTATGAATTTCCTTACGTATTAAAAAATAATAACAGCAACTTCGAGATATGAAATGATTCTTTTGCTTTTTACGAGATATCGATTCTACAGCGAAACGTTAATATTAAGGAGGTGACAATTACTTGAAACTGAATTGCCGCATGTGTGGTGAGCTGAGTGAAAATGATATCCGCAGAAAGCGTATAGAGACCGATCAAAATAACAACAAATTGTTCCCAAAATATGCACATCATATATTTGATCGGTGTTTCCGTCGACCATGGGTACTTCGCTGCAAATACAGTTACCGTGTAATCGTACGATGTATTTTGGAATTTATCGTACCAGTGATAACGCAGCAAAAATCTGCGACAGAAGAAAAAATTCCATCCATTTAATTCAGTTTTTATTCATTTGCCAATGAATTTGTCTTCAACATCTACTGACACGATGTTGCATCCAGATTTATTATGCCAGGTTATCTGGTAAATCAACGAGATCCATTGAATAAGTCATTATAGAATTTTTAAAGCATCTAATCAAAAATGGCAGTCGCTGATAAACAAGGTTTTATAAAAATATTTTAGTTCTTACGTGTATGGCCGTATAGCATAACTGATACACCCTAATGTGACCATGGTAATATACAGTCTTCCCACGTTACACGTTCGAGAGGCAATCTTCGCAGTTTCCTCCGCGATCCTGCCACCATCGTGGGACTCGTTCCACATGATTACCAAACGTCGAAGCAATTGGCGAAGCTCTTCCCGAAAAAACCAGATGCGCGAACCCTTTTGTGTAAAAAAAATATTTACATTCATGAAAAAAATAATATTAGGGCAAGTGTGGCGATTACTTAGATAAAAAAGGTCATTTGAAATGAGCCATACCATTTACGTTCAAATAATCAAGATTTTGGTTTGCAATTCGTAAAAATGGCAAAATATTTAATATGAATATTAAATTTTTGAAAAATATGATAGTGTACAACTGTCAAACGTACATAATATCACCTACGATCAAATATATTTTCCAAATGTGGCTTTTTCATTTAAAAAAATTGTCAGCGATCATGATGGTGTCCTTTGCGGATAAAATTTTTTGCCGAGGATCGTGAAAATTATAAACGAACGAATGTTTATTACACTTTTCAAAATTTCATAGTTTGGATGAAGCTCTGCCTATTAGCCGGAACTTTTGTGCAAAGTATCTTTTTACCTTGAAAATGAAAACCCCCAAAGAATTTTAGACTATTTAGTCCAGTTTTCCCCTATCATCTCGCAAATTTGGACCGTTTTTCTGTCATATCTTCGAAAATATTCGTTTACAAAAACCTGCCCGAGAAAGTACATTATCAACGTAAATGCAATACTTTTATCACTATGTTGGAATATATTTAAGTTTGTTTTCCAGATTTTCGAGAGGAGCGGGGGAAGAAAATTATTCGATTGCGCGGAAACTTCGTTCATATGATTCGTATACGTCTGAACATATTATACGCAGGTTAATTTTCGAGTTCCTGCATTCAAATTATTTTTAGACTTTAAAAAATTCTGGACAGAATTTTATCATACAGTTATTCTAGGCTCTGGCTACTCGTTCTGATGTGCGAGAAACAGAAAAAAATAAACTCTCGTTCGTAAGTATGGAAAACTGTTCAATACTTTTAAGGAGGTTGGACCGGTCCAGTTGAGTCAAATGACGGGTTATGAGTTTTTTTCTTCAATAAACCTTTAAAAAAAAATGCGTGCGAGGTATACATTTATTCTGTGGATGCTAAGATTTCATAAAAAAATTTGATTAAAGAGGAAAATCATGCATTCTTATACTTTTATTACGTGAAAAAGAAAAACTGTTATGTTACTACTAACTTGAAAACGTATAACATTATTGATGATTATTATGTAAGAATCGTAATCTTTTATTAGATTAAAAAGGTTAAAAGGTTAAAAAGATTCGTAATCTTGTATCAAACCTTGATGGGCAAGATGAATTTTTATTTCTTCTAAATGTTTACAAAGATTTAGTTTATGTCAATCCGTTCTTAGAAATGGTTTATCTTAGTGCTAAATAGCAACAAAAAAAATGATCTCACTCGTACCATGAACGTCTTGCCCATCTAACCTTACGTAAAATTACATACATTAAACTATTTCTTAGCTCTGGTGTCTTGTGGTGAAAAAGTTTTAAAAAATTCGTAGAAATTCAGTATATTCTGGACAATATCATACACATGGTGTGTCCCAAAAGTCATGCAATATGTTTTTTTTTTGCCGCGCCCCGACAGGTCGCAGCACGTTTGGGGCGTTCGAGTTATGTGGGCGGACTCTCAGCTTTGCAGCGCACCTTAGGCCAGCCTTGCTCCGAGCATAGGTGGCGTCAGGATCGCTGATTTAGTGCATCTCCGTTTTGAAACCATGTCATGGCAGATTCTTCCAAACAACGTTGGGCGATCACGTTCTGTACAAAAGTCGATAAAACAGCTGCAGAAACTCATGAACTGCTTAACGGCGGGGTAAGGTTAATTCGGTGAAAAAAAGCACATTTTCAAGAATTTTTTTAGACGCTACAGGTAATGCTGGTTTATTTTATTAATTTCCATATAATAATACAACATCTGAACCATATTTTCCTAAATTTTCATTGCAAAATATTGATAAATAAGCCGTTGGCAGCAAATCTCCGCAGGCGCCTCGAAAAAAAGTTGTTTTGCGGTGTACGCTATAACTCGTCACTGGATCATCTGAAACAAAAAAAATCAAAATGCGTTTATTAGGTGAGATGTTTCTCGAGGTAACGCTGCCGAGTTTTAAGCCTAGGAAGATTGCGGAAAAGGGTCATCCGCGTGCGAAAAGACATCGCCGGTACCTGGCTGCTGCATTACGACAATGCGCCCAGCCACACGTCTCTCTGTGTCCATGAGTTCGTTCCTGCCGAAGCATAACGTGGCAACGCCGCCTCAGCCACCCTACAGTCCTGATCACGGTTGGCCGACTTCTTCTTGTTCCCCAAGGTCAAGAACGTACTCAAAGGACGCCGGTTTGACAGCATTGACGCCATCCAAGCGGCTGTGTCAACAGTTTTAAAGGAGATTCGCGTCGAGGCCTTCGGGCGGGGGGGGGGGGGGGGGGGGGCGAAGGGGCGTATCGAGCATGGGAGAGTAGCTGGAAAAAATATGTAGATGCTTATGAAGAGTACTTTGAAGGATATTAAACCCTTGTACAGATATTGTTAATAAGTCTTTAAAAAATATAAATATTTCATGACTTTTGGGACACACCATGGATATATATATATATTTTTTACGCTTGGATTGTGAGTAACGCTCCAACCTCCTTACTGAATTCTTTAAATTCGGTAAAATCAAATATTATTCCATCTAAACACTTTTTCCAATTGTAAAATTGACGCTCAGTGGCCTTCGATGCTACAGTTCACGCATAAAAATGTAATCTTGAAATATCAAAATTCCAGATAATTAGAACGCTTTCCGAACTTTGTGAAAAATTTAAATTGTTACAAAATCTAAACCAATACACCGATTCTCGTCAAATGCACGAAACACGGTGGGGAATTGTGCGGTAATGTTCATGTGTAAAGAAAAACAACATCTCCCATGTCGCAAAGTTTATTGAAGTGACGTGCACACTCGCTTTCCAACATATCTTTACAAATGTGATTTTTCCACGTTTTGGAATATTTAAAACATATTCACTTTGAAACTAAAAAATATCCATGAAAACAAAATGTGAGCTGTGACAAAACAAAAGAGCGGCTAATATTCTAAGCACATTTATTAAACAACGAAAACAATGTCTACAGAAACAAAGTATGGACTATGAGGGAGTCAAATACATAAAGTAAAACACTGCGATACGTCACCTTGATGAAGCACAGCATACCACTAAACACTGATGATGTTAGAAAAATCGCGTTATCTGAATCCGTGCTCCAAACCTCAATTAATTTAGCGCATTCAAACCACACAACCAAAAACAAACTAAACAATCCAATTGCGAATGATATCGCTTCCCAGACCGTTGGTTTTGCAATTCTGGCAGTAAATATTGAACTTATGGAGTGCAACCCAACTATGCGCAATATCTGAACGTCGCGCCCGAGAAGTTTTTCGCATGACATAATTTTTTTTGCAATCTTAAAACACTATCAATGATTTCTTTTCTATTGAATGTTAGACCCACTTAGTCTGAAATGTGCAATGGAAGTTTAACGACTGCTGCGATTTTGTGGGGGCAAGCATGGTTGTATTGTCGATGCTTGATGAAAAAATAATTATAAGGACAGAGCCGAACCTTCATTATGATTTATTGATAGTGATACAGGCCCGATTATATGCTTTTCACTTATACCAAGACCCATAATTTTATGATTAACATCTCATTAGTGATCCGCGAGGTTGTCAATAAAGGGTTCCTAATCATTGTATTGCCCCATAGATGTGTACAGATATACATATATATGTTTATATATATACGCGTATGTGTGTATGCATGGAATAAAGTGTCAATAAAGGGTTCCTAATCATTGTACTGCCCCATAGATGTGTCGATGGGACAGTGCAGGACCTGTCCTTTTATCTATAAAATGACAGGTCCTGACTGACTGATTGACAAATCAACGCACATCCCAAACCACTGAAGATAGAAGCCGAAAATTTGGACAGAAGTTTCCTTTTATGATCCTTTAACATCCTCGAAGAAAAGGAATTTCGTGGTATTCAATCCTTAAGGGGATAAAAGGGGTGGCAAAGTTTGTACGACATTTTTCTAAAATCTGGTTGGATTTACTTGAAATTTGGTACTCGTGCTTCTTGATACAATTAATGAAAGACGTATTTCAGCGTTTTGAGAAATTCAACCCCTAAGGGGAGAAAGGGGGACGCAAAGTTTGTATGAAAAAAAAAAATTGGCTCGAATTAACTTGAAACTTTGTATAACTGCTCATAGACACAATTAATAAAATTTCAGCGTTTTTGGAAATTCAATCCTTAAGGGAAAAAGGGGGTAGCAAAGTTTGTATGGTAAAAGATAAAACAGTTCTGTGACTGACTGACATATAGACAACGCACAGCCTGAACCGCTGAAGATAGAAACATGAAATTTTGAAGATATGTTCCTCACAAAGTGTAGAGGTGCATTAAGGGCTCACGTAGGTTTCGAAGCAAAAAAAGCATATTTTCTGTATTAAAAAAAAATATAATATATAAATTATTTCATTCAAAATGTTAAGCACATAAAAGAGCAACATTTCAACAATATCTAAAAAACGTTCATCCAAAAATTTAGGAAATTCAGCCGGTGGGGCCTGGTTTCCGGAGACCCCTTAAAAGAAAAGTGTCCTCGTGGTTGTCAGGATAACTCATGATAGCTTTATCTGAAATTAAAAAACCAATATTTTTCTGTTCGTAGATAAGTATAGCTCGTGATTGAATGAAGGATTAAAAAAAAATTGAAATTTGAATTTTTGGCAGAGTTGTATGCAAAATAGTTCAATTTTTGGTACAATTTACACTACATATAGCTTTGTAAAATTAGTTATAATCGAAAAAAAAACTTTCGTTCAATCACTAGTCAATGCTATTTTGAAGTGTGCAAAATTTCAATAAGATCGGTGCTTTCGTTTTGGAGAAATCGTGCCCACCGACTTCAAAAATAGTATTTTAAGAAAAATGCATATACCTGCGTCGCTCCCGGCCGGTCTTTTCCAACGGGGGGAATTTCCAAAGGCTCTCTCTCCTAGACTTTTACTCCGATCGCCTTAAAACTTCGGGAGAATATTCTAGTCATATTTTACTATTAGGTAATCAAATAAAAAAAATGGATTTAAAAAAAACTTTAAACCCACGTAACCCCTTAAGAAAGGATTTTTTGAAAGTCAACTCTAAGGGGGTGAAATGGGATGTAAAAGTTTGTATGGAAAAATGTATTCATTGCGTGTATGAACTTGAAACTTGGTACATATATTCTTCAAAACAAATAATAAATCGCATATTTTAGAATTTTTTAAAACAACCCCTAAATAGGGGTGCAACGGGGTGTTCAAGTTTGTATGGGAAAATCGAAATCCCTGCTTCTATGTCAATGAAATTCGGAAGATATGTTCCTCAAAGGGCGCAGAGGTGCACTAAGAAAGAATTTTTCAAAAGTCAACACCTAAGAGGATGAAATGGGATGCAAAAGTTTGTATGAAAAATTGTAGGCCTTGCGTGTATCAGCCTGAAACTCGGTATAAATATTCTTCAAAACAAATAATAAAACGCGTATTTGAGGATTTTTTTAAACCAACCCCTAATAAGGGATGCAACTGTTCATGAAGTTTCTATGGCCCAAATTCCACGCAGGTGAAGCCACGGGCGGACGCTAGTATGCAAGGACGTTGCAAGGATAGGCAACGAACATACGCCGAAATGTAAAAAAGGCCAGCGAGCGAGGTCCTCGGGGACTGGGAAGAACAAAAACAAAAAACGAGCAAAATTTATGAATTTAAAGAAAAAAAACTTAACAGTTATAGGTATTGTGGGTAAGGTGATAGAGAAGGTGAAAGAAAACGCGGACAAAACGAGGTATAAAAAGGGCAAGATTTACAGAGAAAGGCTTAATCTGTTTTGGTCTATTCAGCCAGCTCAGCCTCAGCTCCTCTTTGTGAGTCAACAAGTACATTGCGACCTAGTACTTTGTAAGCGTTACGGAATGGTTGCGAAAGGAACGGAGTCAAACGAGAAAAGAGGAGATTGGTGTGTGCGGTTGAGAATAGAGCAAGTAGGGCTCATTTTTTCTTGGTCGATCGACCAGTACATTGCGACGAAGTACTGCCTAATCGGTACGGGACGGTTGGGAAATCAAATTTAAAAAAAGAAACAGTGAAAATAATAATTAGAGAAAGACGAGAAGAAAGATAAAAGGACATGAATGAGAAAATGGGAAGATTAATAAGAAGGACCGAGATCGGAAACTCATTATGTAACATCAACACGTCAGTGCACAAGACAGCTGAAACGATCGCAGCAAATCATACAATCACACATACTCACAGACACCCAAAAGTAAACACCGTACACCGAGGATTTTTAAGAAACACCGCGTACAAACACAAACAACACAATTCACAATTTTTTCTATGCACACATTTACACTGCGAATTGGAAATTTTGTTATTATACAAAACCACGAGTCAACGATTGATAAACTTAACATTCAAAATTCCGAAAACCTTTCGGAGTCTACATTAATTTATTCCCTGATCGAGTCTCGAACCCATAAATTTAAATGTAACGAAATTCAAACCATACAGTATAAAAGGTATGCTCACCAAGTAATTCAAGTGATTTTATCGTGAAGCGACTGTACGTCGCAGCGCGTTCGGACCGCATGCTCGGGGGGGGGGGGGGGAGCTTGGCTTCGAAACGTCCCCAAGGTCAGTCTGCTCCGAACAGAGGTTGCGTCAGTATCGTTGATTTTGTGAAACTCGTCTCACAGACCGTGTCACGACGGGCGATGAAGCAAACAATCGAACAACAGTACGCGGTCAAGTTCTGCGTCAGCAGACTTCTTTTTGTTTCCGAGGATTAAGACCGCCCTCCAAGGACACCGTGCCCACGGCATTGAGGCGATCCAAGCTGCCGTCACGACCGCTTTGATCGAGGTTCCTGTCGAGGTCTTCCAGGGCGCATACCGTGCCTGGGAAAATCGCTGGAAAAAATGTTTAGATGCACAAGGAGAGCACTTAGAAGATTTCTACACATTTGTAACTATATATATTTTTTTTAAGTTTCACTTGCATCGCCTTTTCGGCTTTTTACAAGGCTCCACTGTTATACGTCGCTCTACTGTTATACATCGCTCTTTTCTACACTGTATCTTTTATTCGACAATTCTCCCCCACGTTGCGGCCGCAGCTGGCTTCCCCCTCTGTATCGTATTCCCCATGACATGTCTGTCATGGGCATAGGGAAACTGCGGAAAACCTATACCGATACAGGCGGTCCCAAGTTCGCCTCCCAGTCACGGAACTAGTCGCATTTTGCCGAGAAAATATTGAAGAAAAACATTTCACGACGAAAGTAACGCGACTGGGATTCGAACCCGCGACCTCCCGATCCGCTGGCCAGTACGCTAACCACTAGACCAACCCACCGGGTTCATTTGTAACTATATCTTGAATACATTTTTTTACGACTACACTTGCATTACCGTAAACCGAGGTAACTTTGGGACTGGGGGGTACAACTTTGGGACATCGTGCAATTTTCGACTTTTGAATTTCCCACCAACATCATACCTTATGAATTGGCGCGCAGTCACCGCTACTGTATACGCGAGTATGTACTACTACCTCGCGGCACACATTTGAAGCTGTAGTTTTACTGACGTCCGACGGCCGACCATCTTGTTTTTCACCGTTCGTTATAGCGTTTTGTTTTTCATCGTTCGTTATAGCGTTTTTAGTTCGTGTTAAAACTTTCATTCGCCTTCGAAAAACTGGAAACATTTCACTGCCGGCAGATATGTGTATTTGGAAGTACATTATCTGACATCTATTTGTAGTGTTATTTATACCTTTAAGTCTCTTATTTAATTTTATAACTCGCAAGTTGTAAATTTTCAGCACTGAGTGGGGTAGCATTGGGACTGTCCTAAAGTGATTTGGAAGAACAGCCTACTCCATCAACAACACCCCCACAATCTTCAAGTTTCTATCAGAACTTATCTCTGCGATCAAGAAGTCTGCCCCAAACAGGAAATGGAGCTAACGAAATCAGCTAAGCCTGACGAAATTTTTTATTCGAAAGATGAAATCGTCCAGAAAATCAACCAGCCTACTCGAATTGGCCGACGGGAAATTATCAAAGTTCAAGAACTAATACTGTTTACGAACAAGTTTTAAATTCACTTGAGTAATTCATTTATGTTAAGATTTTTCTTACCTTCCTATCAAAATTTGTCTATCCTTCCTAACCAATTACGTTATCTTAAATCCTAGTATTTTAAAACTTTCACTGTAATTTGTAAAACTTTAATACAAGTTTAAATTAAAACCTTCCGTAAATGTTGCAAAAACTGTGTCTTAAGTCTCTATTAAAATACCTCTATGTAACATTCGGACAGATTGATTTTTCCCTAGTGTTTCTAAGCAAAAACAGTACTGTCTCAAAGTTACCCCAATTCATGGGGTAATATTGGGACAAAGATGAAGGATTTTTATGAGGGTGTCGTTGGTTGTAGAGTAAAATCATGCTCATGTTTTGAAAGAAGAAGGTTAACTTCATATAACACCATAGACACCATACCTAGCTTAATATTTTTTCACAGGGGTCATGAAAAACCTGAGAAAGTGTCCTAAAGTTACCCCGGTCTACAGTATATTAGATTAATTGAAAATAGTATAGAGATCATTATGAATAATGATCCATTCATGTTTTATGTCGGGGTGTTTTTGTTCCACACCGCGCGATTCTCAACCAATTCTTGGCATTATTAATTACTTTTTCCACAGCTTGTTGAAAATCTTTTAATGGAAAATAGAGGAAAATATATGCTCGTTAAATGCAAACACCTCGTAAATTATTAGTTCGTGTTTTTCGGACATGAATTTCATGAAAAACAATTTTTTTAAATTGTTAACTTGAATAACCCGTTTGGTTTTTTTGATTGCAGATGGGCCATTTCAGCTGGGCGATGTCTAGCGCCGAACGTCGCGAAAAAATGGTATCATCTGCCGGCAGCCATGTTTTTTTTTGTTTTATATTTTTTCATAATTTTTTTAAAGTTTAAGAACCACTGCTCCACCACTTCAATGGATGAACCGATTTACATGAATCTCTGCGCAATTGAAAGGAAATTCAATTTTCGGGGCCACGAGGAAGAGATTTTTGTCAAAAATTGATTTAGAAATATTTTTTTCAGCTATGGAAGCAAAAAAACCTGGCAAAAAAATTGGGATTTTGTATCAAATGGCTGCCATTTTGTTTTACAAAAGCCCATGTATTCAGGGGCTTTTCAGAGAACAAAAAACGATAAGGCCCCCTAAATTGAGTCTAGTTTAAGGGGTAATACCACTGTAAAGTTCTAAAATTAAGCGATTTTTCGCGATTTATTTTTTGGGTGGAAGGACAAATAAGAGGATAATACAATAGTATTCAAGGATGTAATTAGTCATATCTTCAAGTGAATAAAAAAAAATTGTATTAAAAATTATACACAATGGTGACGTTGGAGCCATTTTCGCGAGGCATGTTGAATCTGAGACGCTCTGCGGCACGCAGTATAACTGACACAAATTTGAATTTACAAAAAAATAAACAAAATTCTATTCAGTTACATGAGTAAAGCTAGAGAAATACGTCGGGGATTTTAAAAATATTAATTTTTGTGTAATTGGCAAGCATTTAAGGTAAAAATTCAATTTTAAACAGAAAAACAGGACAGTCATATGTTAATAAATAATGGTATAATTAACTCATGGAAAATCCGGTACGTATTTCTCTTCGGAATGTTATTTTCCACATGTGTTCAAAATTTGGAGTGAATAGAATGAAAATTGTTGGAGTTATGCTGCGTGCCGTTTTGAAAAATTGTGTTCCGAGAAAAACGCGCTTAAAGTTTTGAGATGTGTTATAGACGTGAAAAAATGAAAAATTTAGCTGTTGAAAAATTTATACCATTGATCAGCTATCCCAGGACCATAAAGCTGCCCTTCTCTGTTCAAATATTCATCCTCATTTTTTTCCTGGTTGATTTTATGCTAGTGCGTGCTTCTTTTGCCGCATCTGTCAAAGACAGCTCAGCGTGTTTTATCCATCTAGCATCAGTTTCAAGACAAAAATTGTAAGCTTGGAGGCCAATATCCATCTTCGAGACTTTCATAATTCGTAGGATATTAGTCAGACCGTCGTTGATATTGCACACAGCAGTATCAGTTGCTACATTTAATAGTTTTTTGCCAGTTGAGTGGGACTTTGGAGCAAAGCTCCAAACAGTAGCATTAAAACTTTCGTTGCTGTTTTGCGTGTAGCCTCCCAAGCAACGATTTAGTCACTCATGGTAACTTAGAACAAGTCTTAGGCTACAAATAAATGGTAAAAAAAATCTTCATCAAGTCTTGTTGCCAGCCACTGCCACCGGGCAGTGGCTAGCCCTTTTTTTTACAGGCACCAAACTTTTTTCCCTTATTCTAAGAGGTTCAAAGCACCTTTTAAGCCAATTTAAAAAAATCCATTTTTTGCAAATTCTGTAGTGGTATTATCCTTTGATCACTTTTATCCCGTTTTTGTTTAAGATTTACTGGTAACGCTGTAGAGCACCCCGCGCAGACCAAAACACGCCGTGCATGGCTTTATTTAACGGGAACTAGATCCGCCATTAAGGATTTTTTAAATAAATAGACGTAGAATTTACTCTCCATTGATAGAAGAATAAAATATGTTGAAACCCATTTCCAAAAGTATTTATTTTACATTAAAAAAATTCCTGAAGTTCACGCATTTTTCATGCCTTCCGACGATAACCTCCTCTTATTTATTTCATTCCAATCTCCATTTTGTGATTTTTTCTCTTTACCTTTTTCTACTATTCTTTATTCTACTAAAATGTTCCTCCACTCAATACTCTGGGAGGTGGTCCCTTAACACTTCTAAAAATGCTGTTGAACAAAAATAATGAATCCTGTCAAACTGTTGGAGACGCGATTGGATCCCTTTACGTTTTTTGGTTTTTAATAATCATAAGTAGACAAAATGAATGGAATATTGTTATTGAATTTATTACAACGTACATCCGCTCATATTATATAAGCCCATGACGAAGGCTGGATGGGAGGGATCGATAGGAAATAATCGTATTTCACCGACAAGGACATAATGAAGTATACAAAGTAAGTTTTTTTTTCTACTAATTTCTAACGTAAAGTTAAATTGCTGCAATTTAAACTGTATGATCGGATATACGCTTCTTTCATCAAATAACACATAATACAAAATACGATATAATCACACTATTTTTTATTATATTCCAACGTCAATCTACTTGTGTTGAAATTTCGAATCAAGTCACTGATTTCAAAAGTGTAAAATAACTTCCGGCAGCTTTGAATATCTGTAAAGAAGAAAACGGCACTTAGTATTTGGCACATATGCCAAGGCAATAGCAATTATTCTATACAGATATTAACAAGTATGCTTGCGCTTACCATGGCGACTTGATGCATATTTGGTGTAAGTAATCCGTAAATTCTGGAATTCAGTGGCTTTTGGGCTCGTACCATAATTATATAGAGCATAACGTTGAATTCTACGCTACGATGCACCCAATCGCACTCGTAAGCAGCCTGGGCAATTAAGCTCGACTGGCCCAGAAAAACCGATCAACTTTTATCAATAATGTGTACATATTCACTGATGTCGATGTCTCTCGATCATAAATGTTCTGTCTTTTATTCTCACCTGTTGGCACAAACTTTCCGCGTAGCCACAGTACATCGAGGTATGCACAGCCAGAAGGGCTGCGTGGAATAGATATTTTGCAACTTCGTACCAATTGCCCTTACACATTTCCTACAAGAAGAGTAACACGGAGTCACTAAGTTATCGTAATTTTTTAATAGAAAGACAATATTGATTTCATGAAATTATTTTCATTAAAATTCGCTTTAGAATATTCGTACCCTGCCCCGATCCATCTAATATCGTGGAAATTTATTTCATTCGTCACTTGGAAAATACGGCCAAACTAATTTGAAAAATAAAAAAAAGCCGAAAAAAAGTTTCACGACGAACGTACTTTTTCCAGTTGGAAAGTGCACAGACACATGTTAGCGGCGGTTATCACCAGAGTCATAAATATTATTGGATTGAACGTTTGTTTGATTCGTTCGGAATATCTGTAACAACAAAGTGATTATCTAACTCGTTATTAAAACAATTGACAAAAAAGACCGTAGAAAATAAATCAAGCGGTTGAAAAATTCATTGTTTCTTCGAAAAATATTACTTTTTCCCGCTAGTTTTGATAATAAATACTGCTACATTGAATGTGAGGAGAATTACGTCGTTTTTTCCGCATTGCTACCAGTACATTCAAGCTAGTCAACGAATCAAAAGACATGACGATTTATGCCGACGTTTCGCAAATATTACAGTCTGCATCATCAAGGCTGAAAGCTCCGATAGTATCGAAGCCCCGATGATGCAGACTGTAACATTTGCGAAACGCATAACGCCGAACACGGTCTCCATCCGCAAGCCACATACCTACTTTTGTAATAACACAAATAGCCGTGAAAGCCTTGAAACTAAAAAAACATGACGATTTCTTACCTATATAGATCGCAATGTCGTTCAACTAACGTGGAAAGTCGATGGATCAATATTCTCTCGTGATCTCGATTCCCATGGTTCAGTTGGCTCGTTACACATTTGAAATCTTGCTGTAACGTCTGCAAAGAAAACACGGAGGCATTATTTCACATAAAAATACCCGAGTCGAAAACTAAGGCCGAAAACTTTATTCGATTCGGCCGAAATTGTAAAAGTTGGCCTACGGTTGGTGACTTAGACCGAAAAAACGGCGAATCTTTTAAAATCGTAATAATTCAGGCGACTTATAAATCGGAACGTACCGAAAATGCGCGGGAAAAAAAACGCCGGAACTTAGTTCCGGCGTGTTGACGGGTTGCAGGCTGAAAGTACGCCGAAACTTGGGATTTCAGCTTACATCAGTCAGCGTTCTGCTTAGGCCGAAAATATGCCGATACTCATTATTTCGATCTACTGATCGACGTCGCAGGTTACAGGCTCCTCATTATCAATCGAACTCACAAGAACAGTTCAACAATTGGCAGAATTCAGCTAATCAAAGCTGAAATTTTACATCACTTTAACTCCCAACTAATTTACTCAAGGCTCTGTATAAATTCATTATTTTTAATAAAAAAACACGGTGAAAAGGATCTTCTTTATTATCGTAGAGATTTAAGCGGAAGCAAGATCGAATGGCACTAATTATCACTCATTATATTACCAAATATTGATACTCGATGGGGAGACCGAAATTCCAGATTTCAGCGTGTTTTCGGCCCGAGAAAGCAGGCTGACGGAGAAACCGAAATCCAGAGTTCAGGCGTGTTTTCGGCCTGCAAAGCCTGGCCGGAATGGTTCGCTATTCCGGCCGGTTTTCGACGTGAATGCGGTCTAGACCGAAAACACGCCGGAAAATAAGACTTTTATTTTTCGACTCGGGTACATATGAATTTGCTTACCCAATAAAATAGTAATTTGTGTACCAAAGCGCCAAAGTGAGATTTTTTTTACGACAGGCGCGCTTTTTTTCAGTACGAGTCTCCCCGCGCGTTCCTCTACGAATCGTACTAAAAAAAATCGTACTCGTCGTACAAAATCCGACTTTACCTCCTTGGTACACAATGTACAATTTCGCTTTGGGCGAGAAATTGATTTCACAGCTAAACGTTAATACTAAGGAGATGACAATTACTTGAAACTGAATTGCCGTATGTGTGGCGAGCTGAGTGAAAAAGATATCCGCAGAAAGCGTGTAGAGTCCGATTAAAATAACAACGAATTGTTCCCAAAATATGCACATCAATTATTTGATGGGTGTTTTCGTCGACCATAGGTACTTCGCTGCAAATACAGTAACCGTGTAATCGTACGATATATTTTGGAACTTATCATACCAGTGATAACGTAGCAAAAATCTGCGACAGAAGAAAAAATTCCATCCATTTAATTCATTTTTTATTTGTTTCGCCAATGACTTTGTCTTTAAGATCTACTGACATGATGCTGCATCTGGATTTATTATGCCAGGTTATCTGGTAAACCAACGAGGTGTATTAAATAAGTCATTATTGGATTTTTGAAGGATCTAATCAAAAAGGGCACTTACTGATAAACAGCTTTTATTCAAATATTTTAGTTCTTACGTGTATGGCCGTACAGCATAACTGATACACCCTAATGTGACCATGATAATATACAATCTTCCCACGTTATACGTTCGAGAAGCAATCTTCGTATTTTCCTCCCTGATCCTGCCATGATCGTGGGACTCGTTCCACATGATGACCAACCGTCGCAGCAATTGGCGGAGCTCCTTCCGAGAAGACTAGATGCGCAAACCCTCTTATTAAAAAAAAAATCATTTTCACAATCAAAGCTATATTTAGCTAAGTGTGGCCATCAGATAGATTTACGAAAATCATTAAAAATGAATAATTAATCGTACGGTTTACGTTCAAGCAGTCAAGATTTTTGTTTGCAGTTCGTAAAAACGGCAAAACATTTTATATGAATATTCAATTTTTGAAAAATATCACAGCTATACAAATGTCAAACGTACAATAATATCACCTACGATCCAGAAATTTTTGGAAAAAGTGGCTGTTTCATAAAAGAAACTTTGTGAGAGATCATGAAAGTGTTTTTTTTTCGGTTAAAAAAATTTGTCCAGTATCGCGAGTATTAGAAACGAAATACCGCTTACTACACTTTTGAAAATCTTACAGTTTGGATGAAGTTCCAGAAAGCGCATGCTGTCTATCTGTCAGAATTTTTTTGTAAAGCATCACTTTACCTCAAAAATAAAATCCCTTAGAAAATGTTAGGCCCAGTTTTCCCCTTATCATCCCTCACAGTTCGAACCGTTTTTCTGTCATATCTGCGAAAATATTAGTTTACAAAAAAATGCCCTAAGAGGTATGTACATTATTAACGTAAATGCAATACTTTTATCACTACGTTGGAAAATAAGTTTGTTTCCGAGCTTTTCGAGAGGAGCGGGTGAAGAAAACTATAGTATACGCAGGTCAATTTTCGCGCTCCTGTATTCAAATTATTCTTAGATTTTGAAAAAAAGTGCTAGCCTAGACAGAATTTCAGGAAGAGAGAAAAAAAAATGAACGCTTTCTCGGAAGTATGAAAAAATGATCAATACTTCTTTATTTCGGTATTTTGTCAGTGCGGAAGTCCGCCGTCTCCTCAAGCCCCTCATCCCGCGGAGGGTTGCAGCACCTTCTGTATGTGCATCGCGGATTTCACGTACCATCTCAAAGGTGCGTGGTACAAGCTTTTATAGAAAGAGGAAAGGACACTATGCAGGTAATTTACAGAAATGCATATTTGCAGAAAGGATAAACCTACACTATGCACGTTTACAGAAAGGATCAACTAATTTTGAAAATGAATATTTTTACATAACAACCAAATGGTTTCGTTTTTGGTAAAAATGAATATAATCCTTTTTTGTGGGGTTCCTCAAGAGCATCACTTCCTGACCCAAAACATTTTTTTACATCAATATTTTCGATGAAATAACGGAAAAAGCGATTTAATTTCGAAGGGTGGTGAGGGTGAATACGCCCTAATCACCTATATATATACCATAAATTCTTCAAAGGTTTTTATTTTTGAGGTTAGAAGAAGCTTTGCACAAGAAGTCAGCCTGATCGGATGTGCGTACTGTGGAACCCCTTAAGTGGTTGTGAGCCAACTTTGAAATCGTACAACTATCAATGAAAAAATCGTCCCGGTATTGCCAAATTTGCGTAGTTGCATAAGCATTTAATGGATTCTTTGAATTCGACAAATTCAAATATTATTGAATTTAAACCCTTTGCCCAATCCTTGCAAGATTGGCGCTCACTGGTCTTCGGTAGTGCAGTTCACGCATAAAAATGTCATCTCGATACAATGAAACCTGCCTAAACCGGACCCCCTATATACCGAAAACCTGGAGAAACGGAAAATAAATTCCGCAATAAAGTGATTTTCTATGTGAAATAGCACTTTAATGAGTTTCGGGACAAGTGACGAAATGTTACCATTGATTCAAATTTATACAGTAATTTCTTTGTCATATACTGAATGCAGCCTTCAAATTTTTAATCGATCGTCCACGCCGTTTTTCCCTCCCCCCCCTCCCTAATTTTCTCAAAAGAATCTCCTTAAGACGGAAAACTCGGAGAGAATCTGGAATTATTGTACGTACATTAAAAATACAGTTATACAATACATATGAACCTTTTTTTAGCATGTGAAAATGTGGAAATAGATGGATAGACGGATGGACGGAGGGAGGGATGGATGGATGGGTGGATGGATGGATCGATGCATGGATGGATGGCTGGATGGATGGAGAGAGAGTGAGAGAGTGAATATGTGAAAATGTGATGGATGGATGGATGGAGAGGATTTTTACTTTGTTTTATTAAAACACAACCCTCTGTCAGACGAAAATCTGTGAAAACGGAAAAAAATATCGGAATGATTGCGTTTCGTTTTAAGCAGGTTTTACCGAATCTTCAAATTTCAGATAATTAGAACGTCTTCACAATTCTGTGCAAAATTCAGATTGTTGGAAAATCTAAACCATTACACCAAGCCTCGTCAAATGCACGATACACGGTGAGCGCTTTTGTGGTAATGTTCATGCGAAAAAAAATTCATTCCCATGTCGCAAAATTTATTGAAGTGACGCACACACTGACTTTCCGATATTTTTTTTAGAAATGTGATTTTTCCACATTTTGGAATATTTCAAACATATTCTTCTTATAGAAACTAACAAATATCCATAAAAACGAAATATGGGCTGTAACGAAACAAAATAGCGTCGAATATTCGTATGTCTGCAGAAACAAAGCATGCACTATATGGAAGGAAAATAAATAAAGTAAAACACTGCTATACGGCACCTTGATGAAGCACAGTGCACCAGTAAACGACGATGATGTTATAAAAATCACGTTGTCCGAATCCGTGCTCCAAACCTCAATTAATTTAACGCATTCAAACCACAAAACCAAAAATAAACTTAACAATCCAACTGCAAATGATACTGTCTCCCAGACCGTTGGTTTTGCAAGTTTGCCGGTAAATATTAAACTTATAGAGTGCAACCCAACTATGCGCAATATCCGAACATCGCGCCCAAGAAATTTTTCGTACGACATAATTTTTTTTTTGCTGTTTTAAAACACTACCGCCGATTCCTTTCCGGTTGAATCTTGAACCCGCATAGTCTAAAATGTGCAATGGAGGTTTCGCGACTGCTACGATTTTGCGAGGGTCAGGAAGGTTATATCAGCGATGCGGGATGAAAAAGAAATAGGAAGTACAGAGCCAAACTTTCATTATGATTTATTGATGTTGATACAGGCCCGATTATTTTTCTTTCACTTACACCAAGATACATAATATTATGATTAACATCTCATTAGGGATCTGCGAGGTTATCAATAAAGGGTTGCTAAACATTGTACTACCCCATAGATGTGTATATATGAAGGGTGAGACACATAAAGTGTGCCTTCGAGCATCTTCTGTAGGTAGACCCAAACCAAGGTTAGTGGATCCTTTGAAAGTGATTATTCCGATATTTTTCGATTTTTCGACTATTTTCATACTTTGTGTGACTAGAATGACCTTGTGTTGTAGGTCGCTGAATTCGTCTTAAAATCGGTAATAATGTCATCGAAAAAAAATACAAGGTTCCATTTAAAAAAGTGGAGTTGACCTTGACGTTGCTTCAGCGCCTCCACCGATAAAAAAACTAGGGTGGTCCAGTATGACGGCCTTCTCGAACACTGAAACTTTCGTCTGAAATATTTTTGGATATGATTAATAGTTTGAGTGTTATTGCTCTGTAACACTTTATGTGCTTCACTCTGTATATACATCTATATCATATTATAAATGCGGAAGTTTGGAAGTTTGTTTGTGAAGTCGTTTGTCAATAACGTCGAAACGGCTGAATGTATTTGGATGAAATTTGGCGCACAGGTAGAGTATACCATGGAATCATCTGTCAAACAAATGCTCGTGACAGCACTCTCGTGTGACGTGCAGAGCAATCGATCGGTCGAAAAACGCGAGAAAACGCGCGAGAAAGGCGAAAAGTTCGGTAAGAGTCCTATGGGCGCCAATAAAAGAAATCTTGATTACACGTGCAGACGACATAGTGTTAAGGGCGGGGTAAAGTATTAAAATTTTTTTTTTTTCATTTTTTTTAAATTTTTTAAATGAATGCATAATATCTCAAGAATATTGTGTTAAAGTTTCAAGTCGATCGGAGTAAAATTGACGAAGTTATGAGTATTTAAGCGTCTATTGCTCCATGCCGGGTTTTATACCTGGGCGGCGCACGACAGTAAAGAAGAAAGAGTTTTGCGTAGACAAACGCAAAAAGATGCTCTCGATCATCTTGATGGAAGCCTTTTGCTCTACGGACCTGGCATCGACGACTTTGAGTGAGTATAAGAAAATTATCGAGTTTTATTTTGAATTTCTAAAAATTCAAAGATAATTGAAAAATCTGAAAAAATTCATACGTATTCAGAAAAATGAACGAATCACGAAAAAAAATTGGGTTGCGGGGAAATTTGTTGACTAATTTTTTTTTTTCATCATTTTGTTAATAACATTTTGGAATTATTATTATGCAAAATTAATCTTTTGAGTACCTTTAATATGCATGAATTTTCTCAGATTTTTATGCAATCGAGAAGTGTTCTCAAACTTATGTGCAATGAGCGCTAAGCGACCAAACTCTTCTGCGTTTTTCAAACCGTTTTTCTGAGACTTGTCATATTTGAAGTCCGTGTGCACGATAACTCAAAATCTACTGGACCAATCGCTTTGAAATTTTGCACAGTACTTCTTCACATAATTCACCAGGTATTGTCGAGAGCTTTTTTGTTTTTTTTAATAATTACTAATTTTTCAACAACAAATTAGCCGATTTTTTTTAGCGAAAATCGGGTTTTTGGCTCCCAAGTGCTACGAAAAATCGAAAAATCGAAAAAAAAAAATCCTCCCGTCATTACCTCGAGAAACATCTCCTTTAACAAATGCATTTTGATTTTTTTGTTTCAGATGATTCTGTTGCGAGTTATGGTGCTCACCGCAAACCAACTTTTTTTCGAGGCGCCTCCGGGGTTTAATTTTCACTCGCTCAATTTTGAATATTTTGCAATGCAAATTTAGGAGAATGTTGTTCAAATGTTACTTTATTATATGTAATTTTTTCAATAAACGAACACTATCCGTGACGCCAAAAAAAAATCTTAAAAACATGCCTTTTTTTCGCCGAATTAACTTTACCCCGCCCTTAAAGCATGCCGAGGAAACGGAAGTCTAATCTGTCACAAAGGTGAAATAAAACTCGATCTATGAGGGTAGGAAAAAGTTAAAAGAGCTCACCTCAAGCAGGTTACGCATTACAGAACTGGGAAGAAATGTTGTAAAGGCAACCATTCTCACCGGAGCATGCGAAGGCGAGGACTTCCAAATTTTCAACATTCCAATTATTTCTAGTAGCTTGCCGTTTCAATTTAAAAGGCTTCAATTCACATTAACGTTGGGATTTTCAATGGCATTTAATAAATCCAAGGGTCAACCCCTGAAAGTTGACGGAATGCATTTGGACGCTTTGTGCTTTTCGCATGTTTAACTACACTACTCCAAAGATTAAAGGAACAGAACATTTCTTCCCTTTTTCTTTTAGTGTTTTTTGAAGCGCTGTATCTCTGTGGAAAATATTCGTATCGAGATGAAAAAAAAAGCATTTTGAAGCTTCAAGTCTCTAGTTTTGCGATCTTTTCGCAAAAAAATTTTGTGCGCTACGGTTATCTCGCAATCATAAGAAATAGCGCGAGACAAAAATGTTCAATTTTTTTTTCCAAGGGCCCACGGGCTCGGGAATTTTTTTACAGTTCAATCAATGGATAGGTCAGTTAGCTTGTTTCTTCAGCTGCAATTTCATTTTTTGTCAGTCTCTCTACATCATTTTTTGCTGAGATATCCGACTTTGAATGCAAAAGGATCCTTTTGTCTTTGATCATCGATATCTCAGCAACCAATGATCGCACAGGGAATTAAGGGGCAGTTTTGAAAACTTGAATACATTTCCTACGAGACCCTTCATTGGTTTTTGAGAAACAATTTTTTTTCTACTCTTAACATCAATTTGAAAAAGTAGAAAAAAAATGACTTTTTCTGGTATTTGAGTAAATTTACTACTCCTTTACAAATATTCATGGAAAGACGCATTACATTTTCAGTTTAATGCACCCTCAATAGCCCAGTAAATTTTCAAATTGATTCATCGAACAGTTCTTCGGGACCGATTGATCAAAACAATTAAAGGAACAAGGGTATCGTTCCGAAACATCGTGTAATCATTCTTCTGTAATAAACACTGTTAAAAAAGATTATTCGGTTCGATTTGTATCATGTTCAGCAGACGCTTTTTCATAAAGGTTCATAATGCAAGTTCCAAGAGTTGATGGTTTGTTGCCTTATGCTTTTCCGGGTTTTCAAATAGATAACGTTTCATCCAGGACTGGTTTTCTTGCAGATGCCATCGCCTTTTCACATAACGCTTCGATTGTAGTCCTCTTTTTTTTATAATTTTGCACCACGATTCTGAAATCCTAATAGTTTTGGTGAAATAAACAGTTATTTTTAAAAATAGAGGCATTGGGTAAATTCGAACTGTGCGAATGTTCCCTATATCTACAAGATGTACAAATGAAGTAATGAGACTGATTTTTTTTCCATTTTTTTATTTAAACAGAATTACAATTCAATATTGTCTCCCTCAAAAGAACTTCCTTGGGCAGCCTCACAGCGCTGGAGACGGTTCTTCAGCCGGTCGGTTAAAGCCGTTTGAATGTTTTCGAGTGTCCCAAAATGACGTTCCTTGAGATGATTTTTTAATCTCGGGAAGAGGAAAAAGTTACAAGGACTCAAGTCAGGTGAATAAGAAGACTGAGGAACCACAGGAATGTTTCTACTGGCCAAAAGTTTGTTTATTGAAATTGCTGTGTGACAAGGCGCATTGTCGTGATACAACATCTAGTTGTTCTTGATGTTTGGTCTCGTATGCATGACCCTTTTTCGAAAATTTTCAAGAACCTCTCGATAAAAGTGTTGATTGACCGTTTAGCCTTGAGGCTAAAAACATCCCACCTTAGCTTCGGTGGGATGTTTTGCACCTACCGTATAGTCTGGACCTTGCACCGTCAGACTATCACTTGTTCCGGACACTACAGAACAGTTCGAATAATAAAACCTTCATTTCCCTGGTCGTCTTCCAAAAACCACTTGGATGACTTCTTTGCCAAAAGATGTCAGAACTTCTATGAAAGAGGCTCGTGGAAAGCTCGTGGAAAGATAGCAGAAAGTCATTGAATAGAATGGAATATATCCCGAGTGAAAATTTTCGAGCCGCGTTCAACCCGAAAAATAAAGGCCTTCCCCGAGCAGAGATTGGCGATAGCGGATTATCGGGTACTCAAACGAGGGTACAATGTTTGGAATACCAATACGCTAGGACCTCCGATGAACCTCCGGAATGGCAGAAACTGGTCATTGTTACTCAAAGGAGGCTAATGCAGAGCGCAACAGAACCTGCGAAACCCCAGGTCGACCTACTTTGAGCACTCCCGCAGAAGCTACTGGCCCCCCTTTTGGCCTACTGTAGGCGCAGTGTAGATTTTCTGGACCCTCCATTAAACCGACTGTACTCGCACTGTAGACCCGCCGGTTCCTCCAATCAGCTGGAACCATATTTATATCTTCATCGAACGGATTACCGATCAGACCACAATGGAGTGTTGATGGAGGAGATATCGAATTTGGGCTCAAAGCAGGTTAGGTGAGATCAAGGCAACGGGCTTGAGATCGAAAGCAGGTTAAGAAGGCCTGTATTTTGCAAGTTTCACTGAAATTGAGGGTTGAAGAAAGGTTTGGAAGGACTAACAGAGGCTACCCTGGACCAAATGGAGGCTTCTTCATGGCACTGAACTCGACAAATGGAGTTTGGTAAGTTCAACGGAAGCTGGCGACTTGTGCATTACAAAATAAATGGGTCCTGTAAGTGTTCAGAGGAGGCTATAAATCTTCACTCGAGATTTAGTTGATTAAAATCGCCTTTTTCTGTAAACATGTTGCGTTTGGAATTTACTCGATTTTCGCTACGGAATTATACATAGACCTGATTACTTACTTTCCAAATTGAGTTACATAAATTTGCCAAGTCGAGCGATCCGGTTGAGGTAACGATTATTGGGCCAACTACCTTATTGCATTTTGAAAACTATTTGCGTGTATTTATCCGTATGCGATTGGCAGAGAGGATAGTTTATTTGCGAAAATGACTTTCCGTGTGAATTTTTAATTTCTTCTATTCCTGAACGCATAACCGTCAATTTGATTACATCGGCCTCAATTATGATAAATCTTTCATTGCTCCAATAAAGTTTTTTCAACTACAATATGAGAACACACTTTTCCCTTGAAGCGAGAGAATAAATCAACCTCAACCTCGAGGATATATTCTTTCAATCAAATATATTTTCACTGATCTGATTTTTTTTTTTTTTCAAATAGTTCAAAAGCTTCATGCACTCCGAAGTTTTTTTTTATCACCCGCCCATGCTATACCATCACTTATCGACATGAATAAAACTGCAAGGTCACTTGACGCTCATAGCACTTGAAGAAGTAGCACGTTCGCTCTCCGTTAAAAAGAAGACGAGCTCGCTGAAACACAGCTCTTGGTCCTTTCCACGGACTTTTATTCCGGTGTACCCGAATAGAATGCGAGAAAGAGAGAAAACAGAGCGAGAGAAACTGCTATACCGAATATTTTTCTGTCGCTTGAAGGAGACCTACGCTTTTGCCAGAGTTAGAAGCACATAGCAAAAGGACAACTTGTTGTACTGAAAGCTTATCTCGTTGACATTGGATTGAATTGGTGGGCGGTTTCACTCTATCTATGAAGAAAAGGTGCTTCCAGTATCACCTCCTTCCATCGAGGTCAATACAAACTATATGTAACTTTTGAGCTCAACGGGATCTATCGTAGGTTTTGATCATTTTGAAAAAGCGATTTCTAAAGTTTCTCTGACACCTTACGACCATGTCCAATGACTACGTAATTTTTCCGACGCTTAATTTAGACTGAAATTTATATGGACTTGTAAAAAAAGTCGATTGTTTTGGAGAAATTCCATTCATGCAGATATCAGGCGCATTTTCGTCAACTCGAAAATTGAAGAAAAAAAAAAATTGCTTAATAAATCTTGCGCTAGTATTTTATTTTAACATTAAGGCGTTTTTATAAATCAATTAAGCAGAATTACATGACTGCAACTTAATGTTATAAAAACATACCTCTGATATTCACATTTTGTCCTGACAGTTCTATCTAACAATCAGATTGACTTGACAGCAATGAGTCCTTCTATAGTGCCCGAACCCGTGCGGAAATTGAATTAAGTCTTTGACCGGGCCCATCTTAATTTTCCCTACCTTTATTAGGGCCCTCGTCTGGAAGCTTCACATACGCCTTCAGTGGCCGGTCACACTTCCTCTACCGAGGGTCATTAAAGGCAAACGAATCAGGTCTTTAAAATTGCTTCAATGGTGCGTCATAAAAACCATTGCAGCCATACGTGTACGTGTGTGTGTGTGTGTGTGCACTGTACAAAATAAATGTATTTTTCAATACGTTTTAGGGTTGGAGTTCTGTCAAGTATTTTAACACGTTTGATCCTGCGTTGTTCAAATGAGCGTATTGCATGCGTGTTGCATTAAGGCACCGCAGCCCGCCTACTACATAGAATATCCCATAATTCCAAAATAATATAAAATACTCCACTGACAGTTCTATGTTAGTGATTTTTTAAAATTATAATTCGTTATTCCCTGACCGTCTGAAATGATTTTGGTCGAAGAAAATATTTTGCCTACACATGGGATCGAACCTACAGAGAGAGATATATACAGACAGGCAGAGAGTGGAATTATATGCCTGTTATTTTAGATCCATTATCTATCTTCTTTCTATATAAATAAAAGGCAAAGTCCTGACTGACTCATCATCGCTCAGCCTAAACCGCTAAAGGTAGAAACGTGAAATTCAGAGAGGGTGTTGATTTTACAGGAGGCATCGTTTAAGAAGGGATTTCTCAAAATTCAACCCCTAAGGGGGTGAAAGGGGGTGGCAAAGTTTGTATGGGAAATTGTATTCCTTGCGTGTATCAGTTTGAAACTTGGAACATATATTCCAGAAGGTGTAGAAGTGCACTAAGAAATGATTTGCTGAAAATTTACTCTTAAGAGGGTGAAATGGGGTGTAAAAGTATTTATGGGAAATTATAATCCTTGCGTGAATCCACCTGAAACTTAGCAAATATGTTCCTTAGAATGTGTAAAAGTAAACTAAGAAAGGATTTTTCGAAAATCAATTCCTAAAGGAGTGAAATGTGTTGTAAAAGTTTGTATAGAAAATTATATTCCTTGCGTGTGTCAACTTAAAACTTGGAACATAAGTACCTTAGAAGGTGTAGGAGTGTACTAAGGAAGGTTTTATCGAAATTCAACTCTTAAGGGGATGAAACGGGATGTAAAAGTTTGTATTGAAAATTATATTCCTTGTGTGTACCAACTTGAAACTTGGAACATAAGTACCTTAGAAGGTGTAGAAGTGCACTAAGAAAGGATTTTTCGAAAATCCATTCTTAAGGGGGTGAAATGGGGTGTAAAAGTTTGTATGGGAAATTATATTACTTGCGCGTATCAACTTGAAACTGGAAATATATGTTCCGTAGAAGGTGCAGAGGTGCTTTAGAAAATGATATTTCTCAAATCAACTCTTAAGGGGGTGAAATGGGGTGTAAAAGTTTCTATGGAAAACTTTCCTTGCGTGTATCAACTTGCAACTCCGTATAAATATTCTTCAAGCCAAATAATAAAACGCATATTTTAGGATTTTTAAAAACCCCTAATGCGGGGTTCTACTTCTAATGAAGTTTCTATGGGCCAAGTTCCACCCTGGCGAAATCGCGGGCGGACGCTAGTATTTAATTAGTTGTGATAATTATTATATCATAAATTATTTAGTCAAGCTATTTATGCTGGTTTGCCCTTGTAATGGCAAAGTCTGGTAGTATTGGCGAAATCCAAACTAAGGAATCTGCAACTGTGAGCCTTAAGGGCTCTTACTTGGTCTCCGTACTTAAAGCATGGTTTTAGTCAAGCTACCTACCCTGTTATTCCCTAATAGGGGCCCGGTCTGGCTCTTGTATGGAAATTCCTACTAGGGAATCCACAAATAAGCCCTTGAAGGCCCCGAATTGTATAAGGGGTGCCCTGTCAATTTTACGCACGGGAACTATTATTATCTCCTTTATGGTACGGGGGATAAAATTCAACTTCATACATTCAACTTCAAAATACCTATTGGTCTTGTATAGTGATCAATGGGATTGATCGATTTTTCATAGTCGTATGGATATTCATCTGCAACTATTAAAGTACTTTTGTAAGTACCGCAATTGCAAAGTGATGTAATTTACGGCACAATTCCCAATTAAATAGTGCAAAGTATCGCGTATATAGAATAGAAAATTCTTCCTACGATCTATCACGATCCCTTTCGAAATGGTATATTGTATATTTTTCATATTCCGTTTATATTAGAAACTCACTATGTTTTTTCTTATCGCTATAAGCTGCTGGTAAACAAGTAAACCCCCTCCCCCCAATCCTCATTCAATATTCGTCTTTGTTACAGGTATAAAAAAGATACTGCGATTGCATAGAATTATTATTAAATACATATTTTTGATTATACATTAAGCAGAATTCTGACGGTCATTTTTTTCTCTCGTGAACGTATAGGATTCCGGGATGGAATTGTTGAATGATTTTACTGAATTATTAGCTCGCAGTCAACAATCGGAATTATTATTATTTTTGTTTTTTTTTTTCTCAAGAATCTTAAAATCCAATGAATCTTCTGTCTTACGCTTAGATAATGTTGAAAAATACATTTAAGGCATTTATTAAATATAATCTTGAAATGCATCTCGACGATACCAGGAAGACAAAGTCAAAGCTTGGAAGAAACGTGTATAAGGTCTGCGATAAATTCGCGCTTTATCATTTTAGGAAATGTGTGACAGAAAAACTTCTCTTTTTATTAATGCACTTCACATGTATCGAGCCAAAAATTAATCGCCGAGGAGATGGGTACGAAAGGAATAAATTTGCTATTGATCCTATTGCGAGATCCCGATCCTCTATTTCTTGAAACACGTTACAGCGTTGAAATAACATCGCCAGTAGACTCGTCCCTTTCCCTGAGCTCGACGATTGATCTGCAAACAAAAATAACACATTCTCAGAACAAAAAAGTAGTAACGCAGTTCTTTCAAGACTCTTATTAATTTAAGGGATAACACCACTCTAGGATTTTGGAAAAGTCGTTTTTTTTTTGCTTAAAAATACTTTGGGGTCATAAAAACAATATGCAATTGGTCCTGTAGCGATTTTTTTTTAAAAAGGTTCAATTATCGATTTTGCCGCAGCGCCTCGGAGCGCGCGCTGAGTGCTCGTACAACTTTAAACGCGTTTTTCTCGAAACCACTTTTTTCAAACTGGGAGGACGGATTACTCGAACACCTTTGCATGGATCGATTGGAAATTTTGACAGTAGCTTCACAATTAAATTCTTTCTGGGAGTACGTAGCCGTTTTTTGATTAAATGTAAACTTTTTTTTTTATAAACAATTTACTGCTTATTTTTTGGGCAAAACATCGATTCATTTCTTCCAAAGTGCGCCATTTATTAAAAATTTGATAAAAAAATCCGTACACACTCCCATCACTAATAATATATAGATTCTATTTTTTTTTGGTTTTTCTTCCAGGTCTTAGACTTTATGAGAAAATCGTCCTCCCGTGAAGCTATTTGTAAAAAACACGTTTTTCAAGATGGGCTCTGTCGCCGCCATTTTGAATAAAAATTATAATACATTTTTTTAAATACTTTAATATGTGTTAAATAAATCCACTCAAAAGAAATCCTATTCCTTTTTTCATACTCCCAAAATAAATTGTCAAAGTTAGGCCTTATTTTCTGCCGCTAGAGTGGTGTTATTACTTAATTAAATAAAAAACATACAATTTCCTCAAGTCATATAAAATTAGTTATTCCTTAATTAAAAAAAAAAAGACATATAATTTCCTCAAGTCATATAAAAATTGTTTCGATATGAAGTTTTGGCAGTTTTTGAACTCCACTTTTTTAAGAAAATTCTGCTCGAACTTTGGGGGACGCGCAGGGCGGAGAGGGTCCCTATGCTTATACACAGAGCAACCGGATTTTCCAATGAAAAAATAATATCTCGTACCATAAAAATGTATATAAAGCGATATTATTACTTCCGAATGAATAAAATTGTACTACAGTCGAAAGCGTTTATAATGAAATTGCTTACAACGACGAATCGGCTATAAAGTCGGTACTGCAGGATCCCTTCAATGTCGTTATAACCGGTTTTGACTGTATTTTACTTTATGGAGCATTAAAAAGTTTATGTGATTACTAAACTATTTATTTGCAATGCATCTATCGAAACATGAAACTTGGCAACGTTGCAGAAGTAATGTGTGCGCGCGCTTACAGTGGGATGGCAGTAATTTTGATGTATTTAGGTCTTTTTATGTTATCTCTGGAGCATGAATTTTTTTAAATATGGAATTAGTTTCCAATAAAGAACTTCGCTGGAAGGAAAAGTTCAGTAATGTGAATGTCTTTAACCGAAAAATGTACTTTTAACTAAAAATTCGTACGTTTCTCTCCTTGTTGGCCTGGACTCTCTAGATAATCCGCCTAACAGATAACACTAGGTGCCGCCACCATTTTAAATCCAATTTTCAATTGATTAAAATAATTAGCAAAAAAAAAAAAATTATAGCTTGCTACGCTGTAACAATTAGAAAATCACAGTCATTTGTCTTTATAAATCTAGAATTTCTTAATCAGTATTGAAAGTATTTTTTTAATTTTTTTTTCTTAAAAAAATTGACAAAACAAATCGAAACCTTTTACAGATCGCAACAACAATTACAAAATCACAGTCATTCAGTCTTTAATAATGTAAAATATTCTGTATCAAGTTTTCAAATCACATAATTTCATTATTAAAATAATTGAAAAATAAAAGCAACACCTTTAATAACTCGTAACAACAGCTAGAAAATCAGTCGTTATTAATGCATAATTTCTTAATTAGTCAGTCAGTGTCTCAGTGTTCTCAATCACAGATTTTTCCTTACTCCTATTCCTGGAAGCCAAATAAAACTATACAAAAACATTAAGAAACTTTAAGAAATTTTAAAATCGAATAAAATTAAGAATAACATTAAATTGGTAACAAGGGATCAACACTAAAAAAAAATACTTCTTAGCAAGAGAAAGCTTCTCATGGCAGTGAGTGCGTAAAAATGATAAAGCATCTATCATTCTGTCTGAAAGAGTACAACGAATTTTACAACACAAGTAACCTGCTGACGAAAATATGTGTTCACTTTCAGAGTATTGGTACGGAACGGTTCGCTAGATGGCGTTTTTAACTTATTTTTCACTAATTCCGATATTACGATATTGGACTATTCAATATCGCAATTGAAATATCGGAAAAAAAACCTTCCGAGATTCCAATACTCATACCCTAGCGCCCATGGCCCAAGCAATTTGAGAGCTTTTAGGTACATTTGTTAGCTATAACTCATGACAGGCATAGTCAATCGGGCCCAATTTTTTGTTACACATGTGTTATAGATTTATCTATACCTCGTACCATTTTCAATAATGCACTACTTTTTTAACTAAATGATATTGTATTGTTTTTTTTTACGTCATAACAGTATTCACTAATTCGGAGGTATGTTTACGATTTTTTATCTGGATAAATGGGTGGTCAATCGTGTTAAAATTTTGCAGGTGCTAGTAAAATACCTTTTTACAAGTGTTATTAAAAGTTCAGGTCATTTTGAATTTTTTTAAATTCGAGAAGAACCTCCTTAATAAGAAGCTTGACGAATAGAAGGATGGAAGATTTTTTATAGTTGCAACATTATTAACTCACGCTTGATTTGTCGTTGTTGATAGACGTGCCTGCTGTATTTATCGGCGAGTTGCGAGGTTTTTGGATAATTGGCGCACTAACGGATGTATCCATCCCTACGCTTCCAGGTCCCGCCTGATCATCGATGGCCTTCTGCAGAGCCACCATTAGTCTGTCCAACAGCAATGCAGCTCTCTTTGACACGACGACCTAAGAGCAGAAGAGTCGATTTTAACCCTCGAACTCATCCCCTCCAATTTTGCAAACATCGTATTTGTATGCTACAAAAAATGAAATAGATCAATTTGTGTTTGCTTCTTTATGGATTGATCCACAATCGAAAACAATTTTTGGATAACCAAAGAAATGTTTGTTTTCTTCACCATCAGTATTATCGCGGATGTGTATTATGTGATACAGTATAGCGTCGATTATCCGAACGTCAGCTATTCGAAACGTCAATTATCCGAATGGCTATTTGGGTTATCCAAAATATTAATTATCTAAACAATAATTTTGTACATCCGAATGGAGTGGTACGAAACGCAGCCTGCATGTTTTTCAATGCAATTTCTTCTTCTAAAACGATTGCAAGATTTGGCAGCAAAGAAACGAGCTTCCGTGGTGAAGCAGAAGAAAATCGTCGGCTTTTTCAAAAATATATAGATGAAAACTCAAAGATGTACCAATGTTGATTATTTTGCGAAAAGGAAGTAGAAAATCCATACATTGCCTCTTGTTGTATGACAAAGTATGAATAGCAAATTGAGACAGGGACGTTATGAAAAAAATCACTGCGATTGCTTCGAGCCCCGATTGAGAGAAAAGGCCGCTCCCGACCGCTGTAACGAGAATCCGTCTCGGAAATTGTATAAAAGGGTTTCATCGCAAAATCCTTGAGAGCTATACGAAGCAGGACCTGGTTTATTGGTAAGCTTTTTGTGGCAAGCGGTTGAACGATAGAAACAGCTAATAAAATTTCTCTTCGTAATCCCCCGTCTCGTCTGTACGAGGATCGTTGAATTCATGGAAAAAAAAAAGACATCCACGATAAGTCTCTCAATCCTCATGACGTATTCTCCCTTGTGAGACTCCCGCATTTTTTCTTTGCTGGCAGAGATAAAAACAGAAATTGAAGATCCCAGATATTAAATCATGTCGCAAATATTCAGAAGTACTTAAATATGTGAAACAAACACTGGACGAAAGATTTTTTTTTCCATATAATCATTAAGCAATTGCAACAATTAAAAGTTATATCACGTTACGTAATTTATTATTTTCCATGGTCAAAGTTATTTTTGGAGTTTTTTTAAGGCCTTCGAAAAATACCGCCGAAAAAAAATTGTTTTTCTTTCCAACTGCCTTAAATGATGTATAAACACTTCTAGGATGATATGCAAAAGTTATTTAGGTGTAAAAAAAAGTTTAGAAATATTCTACCGATGCTTTTAAAACTTTGAACGCGTTTTCCTTGAAACCATATTTTCAGATTCGGGCGGATTCAACCGATTGACTTCAAATTTCAAATGTAGCTTCTTAGATAGATTTTCTAGTAGAGTACACACGATTTTTACGATGGATTAACAATTACGATAGTTATAAGTAATGATTGCCGTTTTAGTTTACTTATAAAATTACTTATAAAAGTAATTTTAGTAACTTATAAACTTACTTATAAAAGTTTTAGTTTACTTATAAAATTATTCATAAAGCCATTTTAGTAACTTATAAACTTACTTATAAAAGTCGTCGAAGATGCGACTTTTTTCCAAGATGGTGCCATATTTGTCGAAATCAATATTTTGTAATAAGTGTGTGTATTTCGCTACCGAAACTGATGTAGATTACGGAAAGTTTTTATTCTCTGTTCTACTTGCTCCCGTCCGTCTCCAACTACCCGAGTAGAAATTGTCCTAGCCTGTGTTACGTGCTAGTAAATAGCTCGCCGAATTGAGCTCATACGCACTGACTGATGGCTGCCTCGCTATGAGCTAGTAATATTCTAAATGTTTTGTTACCCAGCTTTTTTCTATTCACTATTCAATCGATTTTCACTAAAGATGTTGCTGCGTTACAATTAAAATGCCATTTAGTAACAAGGCCGTACTGGACTAGCCAACCATGGTTCCGAATAACAAAGTGAGGTTATGTGACTACACGTATCATCTAGCGAATGATTCATGGCCCGCTTGACTTACGATAAAAATATCACCTAATGACTAAGTCGTACCTGGCTAGTCAATGATGGCCACAAATAACAATGTCCCGACTAGAAATTGACGTTGGGTTTTTGTACAGTTCATTGCTGGATCAACCCAATTCCTTGTTGGGTCATTATCGGGCTTCCCTATCAGGTTCCTATAGGGTGTGTAACGATCTTCTCGGGTTTTCTTTGGGTTCTGTCAGGTTTTGCCTCGGGTAAGCCCAATTTTTTGTTGGGTTCTTATCGGGCTACCCTAACCGGTCCTACCATTAACCCACTGAAATCAGTAGCGTTGCATGGATTTGGGCTGGGAATTTTTTAGAACGTTATAAAAATTTGTTGCATGTAAAGTCGTGTTCACGCACTTTATAAGATTTTCTCTGATGCCAAAATATACAAATTCACCCTTTGTGAATTTGTATTCACAAAGGCGTCGACCCTTCCGTCGACGCCGAGTTTTTCGATGACGCGGTTCGTTTTATTCGTACCTAGGAATGTTTTTACACTCTTCGGTAAATTCGGATAGTCCTGTTTTCTTAAAATATTGAGCAACAGTTATACGCGCGAGTGGGGGATTGCTGGGGTTCACAGAGCCCATTTTTTGATATTTTCGAGTGTGTCGAATTCTCCATTTTCACTCGCTGCTTCCTCATCGTTATCATCTTCATGATGCCCAACATTATCATCGTCGAAAAAGTTATCTTCATCACTGTTTTCCACTACTACACGATTAAATTCCTCTCTTGGCTGTTCTTCGGTTTGTTCATTGTCACTGTGCCTAACCTCAAAATCACTGTCACTGTGCCTAACCTCAAAATCATTGTCACTGTGCCTAGCCCCAAAATCTTCCGGTCTTTCATTATTCGACCGTTCTTCAGTCTCCCAATTAGACGTTTCAATTGATAAGCGATTGTTTTTTGCTGATAAACCGCGAAGGGCACGATGTTTTCTTACTCGTAATCGAGTTAATTCTTTGCTTTGCCTGGCAGTCAACATTTTATGCGTACACCGATTCTCTCTCTTCCTCTATATATACGCCGTTTCAAGTTTTCATCCCCACCTCCTCCAATCCACAAATAGGTAAGATAAAAGTTTAAGGTATTGTTTACTTCTAAAACAAAATACCGCGCAACAAAATAAAATCAAAAATTAAGTTCCGAATAAAAATGACAAAAATTCCGAATAAACAAATAAGAAAAGTTCTACAATGAAAAAAAAAATCTCATAAGATCCACTTATTATTGCAGTATCTATCAAAAATGTATTTGTATATCTATTTATTATTGCGAAGTATAAGGTTTATATGTTTACCTATGACTCATGTGGTTACCCCTAAATAAACATTGTTGGGACCTTACATCATTACCTTATCCCAACCCCAGATGGGATAACCCTGTTAAAACGTTATAAGGACGTTATCGGTACTTCCCATCGCAGGGTTGTCCCAATACTATCTTTATCAGGACTTTGAGAGGCATTCCCTATTTAGGGTTCACCTGAAAAGGTCCTTATGCCGTATAGGGTTGTCCCTATGAAAATTTCTAGTCGGGGTGCGGTTATGTGACCACATGCAGTTCCATCAAGTGATTGGCTCATAACTGGCTAAGCAATTGGAGTTACAGCTGGCGTTGCGAATGAAAAAAAAACATTTCAATTGTAGGCGCTTTAGTGTCATCGCTCTCGCGAAAAATTGCTAGGCCCTTCGACTCTACGCCGCTAGAGTAAAGGAGAAGGGCTGGATAGTAGTTGGGCTCAAACCGTAAAGACGGATGGACTGATACTATCTCGCGGATATAATAATAAAGAGTAGGTTAAATATTTGTCGATATGGTGTAATTATTCGTACCCTATACCTGAGATAGTTCTACACAAGTGAGAATCTTGCGATGACTTAGCCAATATTAGCCAACTACGGCTAATTCCATTAGTCAATAACCAGTACATCACGGTTAGTTTCTATAATGTTTATATCGTTATTAATAGTTTATATAATGGACAGCATTCGTTGAAGTAACATCGTGCTCATTAATTCGTCACTAGACAGAATAAATGTTTGGACAAGTACTGTTTGAGATTATGTAATTCTATGCGAATATAGCTCTCAATGCAAAAAAAAGTACTCAATGCGATAATGTTCTTTAAATTTGTTAATTCACCCATTTCTTAATAACTAAACTTTTTGCACATGTAGATAATGCGATTTTAATAAATTAACTCAGTAGAATTGGCTCAGTGGACAGCGTCATGGATTTATCACCCAGACGTACCGGGATCGAAACCACCACACACGTAAGCGTTTCTTAAATATAATTAAAAATGAATAAAGCAATATATTTGCAGCGCAAATATCATAACCAAAGTTGGTAGATAAGGAAGAAAAGCGTAAAATTGTGCAGTTGAGGAAGAAAAGCGTAAAATTCTGCAGATGAAGAAGAAAAGCGTAAAATTGTGCAGTCATAAATAATGTTCAAAAAAAAAATGTTTGTACATTATCTAGAGAAAAAAACATCATACAGTTAAATTATACAGAAACATTATATAGCGAGCTATTTTTTTAAGTCTAGTCACCGCCTAATTTTCACTACCCACTCACTAGACGACGAAAGCGTTACAAGGCTGGACAGTTACTAACTAAAACGACTAGCTAGTGGCGATTTGAAATATAACTTTACTAGCTCAGGGCTAGGCGGTGATGAGTCGTATTTTCCACTTTTGTACCACTTTGTATTTTTTTGGAAAATGAAAAATTGATTTAAGTACTTACAGATATGTAAAATAAACCCTCCAAACCTCATTTTCATAGCTTTATTAGTATTTTCAAACAAAAATCCCCTAAAAGCCTTGTTTTTCGATCATCCAAAGGTATATAAGACTTTCATTTAATTTAATTAAGGGACACGAAGCTGTTAATTAAATATCTAGTTTTGCAAATGAAGTCACATCAAAGTTCACAATGGTTGCAGCTCAATCATTGACCTCTTTGTAACGACCATATAGAAGTTAATACATAACGTAGTGATATTATATATGAAACTCTTTGATCAGCAAGTAAGAATTTTCATAATCTTTGAAATATTTCATCGATACATGTGAATATTAAGGGGTTTTGGGACTCTTAACGAAATTGTACCATTTGATTCAAAATTATACATTCAAATTTATACAAATTTATACATGTACCCTCCAATTTTTAAACTCATCGTCTACACCGTTTCTATAAAATTTACAATAGAAGAAACACTTTTTAACATAGGGCATTTAACATTATGATACTGATGACGATTTTGTCATAATGTACTGAGTGATTTGACAGTTTTTCAAAACATAAAAAAAAAATGTTCACACTATTCCGTGCGTAAAACTGCCATTCAGCGATGAGCGTAGGCAGTTAAAATATCTCCTTATGTTGAGGCCTTATACAGGGTGGACCACGCAACGTGTGCACCTCTTTTACGACCAAAATATGCGTTGCACAAAAAAATGTTTTATACAAAAGTTACATGGTTTATAAGGCTATGTGGTGCATTTATTTTTTTTTATAGGTGGAGGCGCTTCGAAGATTTGAAGGTCAACTTTATTTTTTCAAATGGAATGCTATATTTTTTATAGCGTAATATGATAGAGTATCGAATTCTGAGTAAAAAAGTATAGACCTTTATTAGCCCTAGAGTTAATAGCTAACGAGTAATTTCACTTTATTACTTTAGAATTTTCTTCACGTAATATCAAGTTGGAGATTCAAATCTACTACAAATTTCTGAATGGCAGTGTTTACATCACAGTGTTTATCAATATGAACACATTTACCACATCACACACACTTATCATGATTCACAATCTTCTCAATGATTGTAATCCAGTATTAAAGTATCCTTCGGTGATTGTGCGTGATTATTATCAGAAAGATAAAAGTGAAAATGAATGAATGAATCTCCAACTTGATATTACGTGAAGAAAATTTTAAAGCAATAAAGTGAAATTACTCGTTAGCTATTAACTCTAGGGCTAATAAAGGTCTATACTTTTTTTACTCAGAATTCGATACTCTATCATATCACGCTATAAAAATATAGCATTCCATTAGAAAAAATAAAGTTGACCTTCAAATCTTCGAAGCGCCTGCACCGATAAAAAAAATAAATGCACCACATAGTGTAGCCTTATAAACCATGTAACTTTTGTATAAAACATTTTTTTGTGCAACGCATATTTTGGTCGTAAAAGAGGTGCACGCGTTGCGTGGTCCACCCTGTATACACGAAAAATTTCAAATTTTTTAATTTTTTAAATTTTTGATTCCATTAGCCTGAACGGTTAGGAATATTTTAAGCTTTACAGAATTGAAAAATTCCAAAAATTGTTAAAGTTACAGCATTTAGAGCGCGTAATAGATACCGCGCGGCGCGCCCGACCGCCAACTTCAAAGCCGTTTTTCCACGATTCACTTTTTTGAACCTTGTGAAAGTTCTAACTCTTGAACGAAGGTTCAGATAGCTTTGACATTTTTATAACATATTCTTAGTATCATCACCTATCGTGTGAACCACAGAAACAAAAATTTCAATGACACAAAAAAATATAAAAAATAAAATGCCGACAAAAAAATTTAGTAAAAAATTTTAAGTTTCGAATTTTTAATTATAATAATTTTCTTTTATAATATTGTTGGTTCACACTGAAGATACATTCATTATATAACAAAATGCTACCATTTGATTCAAATTTATACAGTAAATTCTTTGTCATATACTGAATGTAGCCTCCAAATTTTAAATCGACCGTCTACACTGTTTCCATAAAATTGACAATGGAAGAAACACTTTTTAACATAGAGCACTTAACATTATGACACTGATGACGAATTTGTCATAATGTACTGAGTGATGCGACAATTTTTCATAACATTTTTTTAAAATGTTCACACTATTCCGTGTGTAAAACTGCCATTCAGCGATGAGCGTAGGCAGTTAAAATATCTCCTTATGTTAAAAAGGGTTTTTTTAATTGAAAATTTTATAGGGACGGTGTAGATGACCGATTTAAAATTTGGAAGGTACATTCAGTTTATGAGAAAGAATTTACTGTATAAATTTCAATCAAATGGTAGCACTTTACCACTTGTCCCGAAACACCTTAAGAGGCGCAACAGTGTCGTGGCGCATAATATTTTTATATAGAAACAAAATAAAGGAGTTCAACGGAGCGCTATTAAGGGACCATCCAAGTGTGACTGGCTTGAAAATGGCTGATTTTCATGTTTTTTTTTCTAATGAAATTCGATAATCAGTGCGATTTTTAAATTTATTTATTCACATGACTTATATGGTACACAAAAATATTTTTTAATGTTTTAGTTTTATTTTTCATATGATTTTTTTGGCCACTGCAAAAATTGTCCGAAAGAAAAAAATCAAAATGATTATTAATCAGAATTAAAAACTGTAGAGGCGTACGGAGGATTTTTTTTCCATGAAAAGTAAAAAAAAATGGTGGCCATTTAAAAATTAAGTGTCAAATTGGGCTTTTTTTCGAAACCTCCAAAAATTGTCTGAAAGAAAAAAACCAAAATGATTATTAATCAGGATTAAAAACTGTAGAGGCGTACGCGGATTTTTTTTCCATGAAAAGTAAAAAAAATGGTGGCCATTTCAAAATTAAGTGTCAAATTGGGCTTTTTTTCGACAGTTTTTCGTTAAAAAAAAGCGAAATCTTCAAATTAAAAAAAAACGCTTTCGTATGATGTTAAGGAATGGCGTGAAGAATGATGTGGCAAAATTTGAGACGGTTACCTTGAAAACTCTTCGTTAGATATCTTGCACCGTTTTGAAAAACGACGTTTCGAGAAAAACGCGGCTCACGAAAAACGAGCTCACGCAGTTGGTCGAATCCCTTTTTCCAAGAAAGGCCGTAGCGACCGGAATAATTCGAATTTTGCGACCAAAATTTAACAGTATGTTTATGAAAGTTCATATTTTTGGATTATGCCAAGAAAAAAAGATTTTCAAAAAATATTATACTGGAATGGTCCCTTAACTTTCATTGAGTTATTAGGAATCGATATCTCTTTAAAAAGGAATGTCAATATTTCACGTAAAATAATGACCTCCTTTCGGTTGCCTCGTCAGGGAAGTATATAATGGCAAAATCACTCTGTTATAACTGTGAACTCCAGTACAAGTTCGTTCGCTTTTTTTACCCCTATATTATATATTCAGTGAACTGAGCAGTCCGACAGTTCATTATTTATTTCATTTATCATTCGCCCGAGATTCTTTATTTCCTCGTTCGAATATTCCGCCCTATATGCTTCATTTATTCCTCCTACTTATACGCCAATTTACTACATTCTATTTTCTGAATGAGGGAATCGATTGTATCCACATGGAACAAAAAATGCAGAAAAAATACCAATGTATTATTCCGTAAATGTTCAACTAATTGAAAGTGTTATTACAATTATCCGATGTGCTGGAGGGATCAAGTATTCGTCAAATATTTGGAATTTCTGAGTACCGAGATAATTATATTAACATTTTGCTCCAGTCAGAGAATTGCGTTGTGGAGGAGGTGCCATTAGTTAGTACAGTTTTAGTACCATTCAAAATTAGAAGGATGCATAAATAACGAGAATGTGAAAATTTATGGCCAAAAACGATATGGTAAACGTGGCTGGCAATATTCTAAAAAAAAAATCCTCGTGTCGATAAAGATATGGAAGAAATGACAGACGGGGGCTTCGCTATGTGGCAGTGTTGGGCAAAATTAAATCGCTAGGGTAACTAAAGGTTAACAATTAATTAATTGTTAATCACGACTATAACAATTAACAATTAATTAATTGTAATTCTGAAAACTCACGATTAACAATTAATTAATTGTTTATTGCTGTAGTCGCAATTAGGAATTAATTAAATGTTAATCGTGACTTTCCACAATTAGAAACCAACCAATGTTCAATCTTTTTAATGTATTTCAATAAAAACTAACAATTAAAACTGATTATTGTATAGGGCGCTGCGTAAGCCTACAAAACCCAAACAAACACGACGCATCTGATATCTGTAAAGTTAAAAGGATTATTTGTTAGTTTTAATTGTTTCTTAGAACAATTTAAAAAGTTAGTTGCAATTGTTTTAATTACGAGTTGCAATTAACATAGATTAATCCAAATAAATTAATGGCAACATGCAATTAATAGTTAATTTAATGCTTATAGTTAATGTTAATAGTTAATGCAATTAAATTAATTGCAATTACTTTTAGCATTGAAAATGCTTTTAAAGATGTATATAGGGGGTCTGATTAGCGAGATGTCACACGAAACTAACGCTGTGTTGTAGCAGGGTGGGGGAGCTGCGACATGCTAAATGCCTGTGATTTGTTAAAAAATGCTAATTATTTGAAAAAAATCAACAATCGTGAAAAAAAACGGCAAAAAATGACCTTTTTTTTAAACAGCCGCCATTTTGCAATTTTTTTTTGCCTGAGGTAGGGGCTATAATGACATCCTTACTAATTAAGAAACTATTTTTTTTTTTCAGATGACCAGGAGGGTTGGAATCATGTCAACCAGGAGAGGCCGTTTTTTTTCCATCCCCACTTTACCAGCCTTCATCTACCAGAATTATGGATTTTTTTTCGCCAATTTTTTTATACAATGTCAAAGGATGAATAAATATGTGGTAAAAAGATAGATACGGAAATATTTTTTGTTTTTTTTTAATCGCATGTTGAAAAATCCCCAAATTTTGGCCCTCTAGACTAGAAGACGGCCTTAGGAAGGATTTTTTTCGTCCTTCGAAGCAAAAAAACAGGCAAAAAAATTGGTTTTTTTTCAAGCGGTAGCCATTTTGTTATTCAGGGGTTTTTAGGAAAACAGAAAACGATAAGGCTCTCCAAATTTAGTCTAGTTTAATAATTTTTAACTCGTTTTTGTTTAAGATGAACTGGCAAGGCTGTGGAGCACTCCACGCAGACCAAAACACGTCGTACATTGCTTTATTTGACGGGAAGTGGAGCCTCCATTTTGAATTTTTTAAATAAATAAAATTGGAATTTACTCTCCATTAATATAAGAATAAAATATCATGAAACCACTTTTTAAAAGTATTTATTTGATATAAAAAAAAATCCCGATGTTCATGCATTTTTCATGCCTCTCGACGGTACCCTTGCCTTAAAAGAATCCTATAAGCTAGGATAATTAATTCATTACTTTTGTAAATAAAATTGCTTACTGCCATTTTGTTTTTATGATTTTTCGTATTTCGAGAAAACTTAAATAAAAGACTTGGTACTTAAGGAAGTTGTTCCGGGTCTTTGCCGGACAGGAGGCAAGAGGGGCGCGTGTAACGGCTGCCAACTCCGAATTATCAAATTTTCGATTACGTAAAATAAACAAATTTCTGCTACTAAATCTATGGAATGCATATAATTAACTGTTTAGGAATGTTATTAATGCTTTTTTATTGATTATTTACATTGCGAATACGTTATTAACGAAATTGAAATGTGGCAAACGCGCAATTTAGTTCTCATCTATTCGCAAATATCCTCAATAAATTTCAGCTAATTCTCACCATTACGCGATAGCTGAGCAACCTCTTTAAAGAGGTTGGAGCGGTCGAGTTGAGTCAAATGACGGTTTGTATGTTTTTTTCTTTTTTCAATAAACCTAAAAAAATGCATTTTTTTGCAAACCCAAAATTTTGCATTTTCATACTTTTATGTCGTAAAAAAGAAAAATGTCTTACTACCAACTTGAAAAACTATAACATTGTTGATTATTATGAAAGAGTCGTAATCTTTTATTAGATTAAAAAGATTTAAAGATTTAAAATATTAAAAGATTTAAAAGATTCGTAATCTATGATCAAACCTTGATAGTTCAATATAGAATATACAGGGTAGACCATTTAACGTGACCACCCCAAATATCTCCGTTGCCTTGGAGTGACGAAAAAAATATCAGAAGATATAATTTGATTGATTTCGAAGGGCTGATACAGTGGTAAAAAATTCATTTTTGTCAAGGTCATCGTTTTTGCGTTTTCAAGGTCATCAATGGTTTTTCAAAAGGGAACATGTTTTTTTTTCATTAAGATGTTGTAGCTGATATTCAGACAAATCCAACGACCTATGATATCATGACCTTGAAATGATTTTTCACCAAAATACACGTGTAAAAACGGGAAATCGTGATGGTATTGACAATAAGAATATCCGAATAATGTAATTGAATTTTTTGTGCAGAACATTTATTTTAATAAATGTTCGAAGTGATGGCCATTAACCTCGACGCATTTTTGAAGACGTCGGATGAATGATTCTCTTGACCTTCGAATAGTTTCTGGTGTGATAGCGGTAAAAAAATTTTCAAAAAATTCGTAATCACTAAGTATAGTCTGGACAATAATATATACACATATATATATATATATATATATATATATACAGGGTGGACCACGCAACGTGTGCACCTCTTTTACGACCAAAATATGCGTTGCACAAAAAAATGTTTCATACAAAAGTTACATGGTTTATAAGGCTACACTATGTGGTGCATTTATTTTCTTTATAGGTGGAGGCGCTTCGAAGATTTGAAGGTCAACTTTATTTTTTCAAATGGAATGCTATATTTTTTATAGCGTAATATGATAGAGTAATGAATTCTGAGTAAAAAAGTATATACCTTTATTAGCCCTAGAGTTGATAGCTAACGAGTAATTTCACTGTATTACTTTAAAATTTTCTTCACGTAATATCAAGTTGGAGATTCATTCATTCATTTTCACTTTTATCTTTCTGATAATAATCACGCACAATCACCGAAGGATACTTTAATACTGGATTACAATCATTGTGAAGATTGTGAATCATGATAAGTGTGTGTGATGTGGTAAATGTGTTCATATTGATAAACACTGTGATGTAAACACTGCCATTCAGAAATTTGTAGTAGATTTGAATCTCCAACTTGATATTACGTGAAGAAAATTTTAAAGTAATAAAGTGAAATTACTCGTTAGCTATTAACTCTAGGGCTAATAAAGGTCTATACTTTTTTACTCAGAATTCGATACTCTATCATGTTACGCTATAAAAAATATAGCATTCCATTTGAAAAAATAAAGTTGACCTTCAAATCTTCGAAGCGCCTCCACCTATAAAAAAAATAAATGCACCACATAGTGTAGCCTTATAAACCATGTAACTTTTGTATAAAACGTTTTTTTGTGCAACGCATATTTTGGTCGTAAAAGAGGTGCACACGTTGCGTGGTCCACCCTGTATATTGTGGGTAACGTTCCAACTTCCTTAATAGAGACAGAACAAAATTATTATGGTAAAAAAAGGCATTACCATTATATTTTTCAGCTAAACATATCGCAGTCGTCATAATAAGTCTTACGAGTAATACTCGGATACATAAAAATGTTTTACGGAATATTCAGGGAATCAGGGATAAAACAGAGTCGAATTGTCGGAGTAATAGGTACAATTAACCGATCACATGATTTGTAAATATAACATTATTTTCCCATTCCAATTTTCAACCCCTATCGTTTGGCTTCTGCGTTGCTATCTGATGCTTTTCACATCGGAATTGCATCAGGTATCCGCTTGCTCGGGTTGCGAGAAACCGATTAAATAGTTCACGTTTGACTTGCGCCTCTCAACATCACACGCCATAAAGGAATCGATACTAAACAACTGATCAAACGTGCCTAATGTTACCTACGCAAAGCTTCCAAATCCTCTGACGTATTTTAGCTAGGATGGGAATATCATTAAGTTTGTACGGACTGAACAGCATCACGAAATATTATCTAGTGCGCCCGTTGGCTGTATAACAACCGTTACTCTCAAAGTTCCTAAACTCTTGATTAATTCAATTCTCGTAAAATTATGAAGTGTACCGTGATGACATTCGAGGTTCGGCAAAGTTCATCGCGTCATCTGACGTTAACTCATCTTCTCAATCTATTACATTCACGTTTTCATCTTTGACAAAGAATTTTTCAATCTATTATGATCAAATATAGTTTTCACGTTTTTATGTTGAAGTCAGTTTAAAGTTGTCATGGGGCCAGGTAAAAATTACCGAGCTACCACTACTGCATTTTTTTCGGAAAGTATACAATTCCTTTGCCGATCATGACATGCAATTTGGGTTCGACCCGCAGTACTATTTTTTCGAGAACAAAAAATCGGAAACTCGACGTACTTCATGGGCTAATCATATTACGTTTATGGAAATATCCCGATAATTTGTCAGTACATTATTTATATTTGCCAAAAAAAATGCTACTATATGATGGAAAAAATAGTTACGGTTTGACTAATCATCGGACAGATTGCCCGATTACAGCACCGTTAGAAAATAAATTAACGTTTCGGGTGTACTTCTAAAAAGCAGAAAGCAAATTTCGATCTGAAATTTGGCATATACCTTCATTTTAATGCTATAAGATTTCCCTGAAAAGGATTTTTGGCGACGCGCTATAGTTTTCGAGATATCGATTTTTGAAAGTAATTTTTCCACGCGTTTCACGCACCCCACCATTCTACACGCACATTCGAGGTGACCTGCGCCCACACTAGTGTTTCACGCACCCCAGCATTCCACACGCACATCCGAGATGACCCGCGCCCACACCGGTCTTTCAAGCACCCCATCAATCGCACAAAACGGAGAGCGCGATAACTATGCTAAATTTCAGATCGAAACTCGATTTCCGCTTTTCGGAAGTTTATCCAATGTTTTGAAGCGCAATTTTGTTCGGAAATCAACAACCCAAAATATAAACCTCTGCAAACATGGCAACGTCTTAGACGGTACAAATGCTACCCACCTTATTCACATTCAGTAGTTATGCCTGGGGACCTTAAACTACTTGCTCACGATAATTAACGAAGAACATTATTTTTTCTTATTCTCCTAATTAGTAATAATTACTTAATCTTAATTAGGGATTTATGTTTAGAGATGATAAGTTTCGAGAAATTCCTACGACAAGTTAAAATACAGTGGCATTTTTTTGGAAACTATAAGAATTTTTTAGGATATCGGAGAGTTATTGGTTTTTTTATTCCTTTCGGCTTATAGATACACAGGTAGCAAAATGTTATCCATATGGTATCCGAAAGATATCCCGAAACGGATATGGATAATTTTTTGGTTGTCCAAAAAGATGCCTTTTTGTATTACAAATAGTATCACTAATGACCGCTTCGCCGATAACTTATTTGTATACAATTAGTTAACTGTACGGCAACTTTTAATGGTCGACAAATTGACAACCAGAGGTTAACTTTTATCGGTCATCGATACGTTAGCGTAAAGTTATCAAATCGATATATCCGAATGATATTCTCTTAAAGGCATGAGAATGCCAAGATGCCATGGGCATCTAAAAGTTGTCCAGAAGGCATCCATAAAGTTGACAAAACGACATCTGAATGGTATCAAAAAGTGCTATCGAATGGATATCTATTTATCGACGATTTATATATCTATATCCATTTCTTTATCAGAATCAACTTATTAATAGTCTAGGATATTTAATATAGCGCAATATTATCTATTTTTGGTTATTAGCGATATTCACCATCCAATAACCAAACATCGGTAATATTGGCTATATTAAATCTTCTAGACTATGAATACGTTGATTTCGACAAAGAGATAGATAAGATAGTGTTATGTCGGTTTTAAAGTGGGTTGTAAATGAAATATTAGCTAGTTAATTAAAAGTGAAATACAATTTATTATTACTAAAAAATACATTCATGAATTTTTATCGTCATTACACCTTCTGCCGCCCGCGAGTTCCCAGCCTCTAGCCGGTCACCCCACGGCGAAGCCAGTCCGCGATGCGTTTTTCAACGTCTTTGACTTTTGCGTCGCGAAACGAACTCTGCAAAAGAAAATGAACAACTGTTGTGAATAGGATTTTATTAACGTGTGATGACGTCTTTACAGCAAACGTACGCTTTCAGAATACAAAAAACGAACATTAAATATACATATATCTACTCATAGAGGCAAATAGGAAAATATATTAGAGGCATATATACTCACGTGTATATGTTTAAACATCTTTTCTTTCTTTATCAATTTGTTCACACTTTGCTCGTCGGTGATCGGAATAATGGTGCATTAGGTACGCGAGCCGGCGACAGTATAACAGTTATCCGCTAAGTGTCACCTTTCGGACAACATTTTGATGCCTTTTTACTATCTCCCGCCAATTCCAAATACGTCAAAAGACAACATATTACCGATGTCCGAAAGATATCGTGAAAAAGACATCTTATGTGATTAGTCTTTAGGATATCCTTCGGACAACGTTTAATTAGATACAATAGATAACAGCAGACAGATAACTTTTTGATACTTGAAAATAGTCATCAATTGCATAACAGTTTGTGATACCTTACAGACATCCGTTTTCACCGCCAAAAGATTTCATAAAAAAGATAACTTCACGACAACATCAAACGGGATGTCGTTTGAAACATGTCAAATAGTTATCTTACGGTAATGTCTTAAAGATAACCTGAAAATGGTAACTTATCGGCATCTATTGGACATTTATGCTACCTGGGTAGTTTCAGTACAAACTTTTGCCTCCCAGCGAACGAATTTTTTGCTCGAAGCTATATTCATAGTTGGCAGCTCCTCATGCCGATTTTGAGGTTATGAACGGGACGCGTACGTCTCTAACTTCGCGACACTTCTGCCAATCTGAGCATTTATACCACGACATTGCCAATGGGTCTCGCGTTAATTAAGGTATTCCTTACGCGGGGGGTAATATTTTGTGGGTGCATACGCAGGGCAAAACGTGTCGCAAACTCACAAAAAGATATGCGCCGTGTACGGAGAGCATGCCGTAATCGAAGGTGTATGTCGGAAGTGGTTTACGAAATTTCGTTATGGAGATTTTGATCTCCACGATGCTTCTCGCTCTGGTCGGCCAGTCACTACTGATGTCGATAAACGCAAGTCTTTAATCGACTCCGACCGGCATTTGGCGACTACAGTGATCGAACATAACCTCAACATTGATCAATCAACTGTTTCGATACATTTACGGGAGCTTGGGATGGTAAACAAGTTTGAAGTTTGGGTACCCCACGAACTGAGCGAAAAAAATTTAATGGATCTAATTTCCGCTTCCGATTTGCTGCTCAAACGCCATCAAAACGAACCATTTTTAAAGCGAATGATTACTGACGATGAAAAGTGGACTGTTTACAACAACGTCAGTCGAAAAAGATGATGGTCGAAGATCGGGGAGGCTGCTCAGACGATCGCAAAGTTTGGATTACACCCAAATAAGGTTATGCTCTGTATCTGGTCGGATTGGAAAGTCTATTATGCGCTGCTGAGAACCAACAAAATGATTCAGTCGACCAAGTACTGCTCACAACTGGCCAAATTAAAGCGAACGATCGATCAGAGGCTGCCCGAATTGGCGAACAGAAAGGGCGTAGTGTTCCAGCAGGGCAACGCTAGACCACACATGATGGTCCGGCAAAAGTTATTGCGGCTTGGGTGGGATGTTTTGGTGTACCCATCGTATAGTCTGGACCTTGCACCTTCAGACTATCACTTGTTCCGGGCGCCACATAACAGTTTGAATAATAAAACCTTCAGTTCCCTGGACGTCCACAAATATCACATGGATGGCTTCTTTGCCCAAAGATCTCCGGACTTCTATGACAGAGGGATACTAAAGCTCATAGAGAGATGGCAGAAAGTCATTGGCCAAAATGGAACATATTAGTTGATTAAAATCGCTTTTTTTTTGGTAAATATTTTGCGTTTGAAATTTACTCGACTCTTGCTACGGAATTATGCATAGACTCAATATACAGTCGCAGATTTTGGGAAGGCATAAGTTTCGACGAACTTGGATTTTCCTAATCGGAAATTTCTTTTTAAATATAACGATGTTCTAGAATGTTCGAACGTTGTAAATAATATCGGTGTAGGAATACTCTTATATATATCTTGTGCAATTTGATAACGAGATCTCACTCTCTTTTCCACCCGATAGAATCAACATACTGCAGACATAGGCTGGGCGAGTTCTTTCCGTCAGCATTGCAAAATAAAAGTTTTCACATAAATGTTGACCATTCAATGGTCCATAGGTCGACGTGTGATTTCTCCTTGTTGGCCTTTTCAGAGGAATCTAACTATTGACCATTCGGAAATGTTGGCTTGTAAACTTCTCTCCTATCCTAATTCTAATACATGAAACATGACAACTTACGACTGCGAAGAGTTTTCCAGTCTCATTCACTCAGTCCGCAGCGCAAAAAACTTGGCTCTTGGTCGTTCAGATTACTCGACAAATGCTTACTATTTATAGGGAAAGAAGACTTGTCATATTTGTATTTCCTATTCACATTGCCATGAGATTGCTCTTTTTCAAAATATCCGCTCAAATCTTATAACTATGATTATTATTATTGTTTAATAGATATAGATATTATTATTATTGTATGATTATATAATAGTAGGGTAGAAAGCGAATACAAATAATAGCTTTGCCTTCATATGGATGTGTATACTCAGTAAACAATTTGGTAAAGTAATATTCTCTTTTTCCGTGGGGTAGATGCAAGGGTAGAATAATTTAAAAAATGATAAGTGGTGGTATCTTTTAATTTTTTAAACCAGGGAAATTGCCCTTAAGGGCGCACATCCGAGTAGATGACGGAAGAAATGGATAGATTTTGGGAATTAATATCTCAAAAACTATTTGTCCGATTTCATCCAAGATGGTTTTATTCGAAAGTATAAAGATTGAGGTATATTGACAACATTTTTTTTATAAATATATATTGACAGGAAGTGCTTTTATTGTGGCCCGCGTAAAACATTTCCCTCGCTGGCGGTCCTCATGATTGCAAGCAGTCGGTTAATCTGAAACAAAAATTTTGAAAAGACTTAAAATGTTATGTACAAAGCCCTTCGCATTGTAGGATTTTTTTTACTCAATTATTCTTTTTTATCGAGTCAAACAGGTCGGAAATTGAGGTTGAAAAATGAATGTAAATGTCAATCAGGCGCCATTTTGTGAGAACTTTTTTTAATCCTACGAATTGAAGGGCTTTATACATAACATTTTAAGGACATGTTTTACGCCGGTCACAATAACAGCGCTCGTAGTCAATATATATTTATTTAAAAAAATGGTCAAAATACATCAATATATATATACTTTCGAATAAAATAAACTTGGATGAAATCGGACAGATTGTTTTTGAGATAACTCCCAAAATTCACGTATTTTTTCTGCCGTCCCCTCGGATATGTCCCCTTAAGGAGTTTTGGGACAGCTCATCTTTAGGTTCTGCATTTAAGATTATTATTATTTCGAGTCGTGCATTCAAGATTATTATTATTTTTACCCAAGCGTATTAATAACCTGTCTTAAATGTTATATAAATGCGTATTTTTTGATTATTTTATATTTAAAAAATCTGATAAATTTAGCGACAGCAGACTGATTGTATGGCAAGCTTGTTTTGTCATGGTTGGCGACACTTCTTCTGTTATTGAGAGCATCAACGAGCGCAACAATTGACGCAGTCTGTTGAAAAAAGAAAAAAAAAACATTTACAGTGCTTTATTAAGCCGAATCAATACTGAACGATAAATGTCAGGTGATAAAATCACCTGATCATCTCTCTTTCATCTCTCTTTAAAAATGCATTTTAAATGAGCGTATAACCGCATCACGGCGATTAGTGGTATTCAAACACGCGCACCATTTAGCGCTCATGCGATGTTGCCACACTGTGCCACTACGTTTTGTTGCTGGGAAAAAATCATTCACTTTTTGCATGGCATAATTAGCATAGAATGCTGAATCGTTTGACAGTTTTTTATAATATTTTTAACATTTCTTCACACTATTTTGTGTGTCTGCCGATCAGCAATGATTGTAGACGACTCCCTATGGTAAAAAGTATTTTTTCAATTGTAAATTTTATAGGAACGGTGTAGACGATCGATTTTAGGGCGGGAGGGAGGGGGAGAGAGAGAGAGAGAGAGAGAGAGAGAGAGAGAGAGAGAGAGAGAGAGAGAGCTAATAAAATGTATGAAACAGGTTATATATTATTTTATACAGGTTATATATTATTTCAGTTTATATAATCCAATGATAGAGCTGTTAAACAAAAATACATATAGCCGTATTGGAATAATAAAATATTGGAGCCCGCTGTGACTGATAAATAACCTTTGTTACCCAGTTATTTCATTCTGTTTCGGTATGTTCGTTCTATACAGTATTTCATAGCACAACAATACTGCAACTGAACGTATATTCATACTTTGATACCTTGTGTCTTTAATTAGTAGCTATTTCATTCTACTTTAGTTCCGCCACCCACTCCTGTCCTAATGAGGTATATTGAATCTTTCCCACTTGTATTATAATGCTCTTGTATGATAGGGTTAACATATTCACACTGTTGTCTTGGAATACATTCGTGTATGTATACACGACCTAGTAAGTGATTGTCCCGTCGTGCAGGTTTAAAAAATATCAATACTAACGTCAACTTCCATAAAGCAAGGGTAAGAAATGGCTGTTACACGCGTGTTTCTTCGTTTACATGCTTTCGGACATTTTTCATCGTGAAAAATGTAAAAAAAAGAAACTTTAATGTTTCTTTAACGGAGAAATCACTAAAGAAACGTAATTCAAACGAGAAAATTTGTTGATAACTATGATTATATTTGAGGATCCGATTACTTTGTGTATTACCCGTGTAGAAATTGGAGTCGGGAAAAAGTACTGCCTTCCCTAAAAAATATCAGGCCATGGTCAGGCCTTCCAAACTTCATCAGGTTCCATCGTTCCCTTTTTTGGGAACTGATCAGGAACTGGCCGAGAACTGACAAGGAAAGGGATCGGAAAAAGGGATCCCGTTTCTCCAGGAAATATAAGACTTGCAAGGTATATATTGTTTTTTCGAAAATTTTGTTTAAATTTAAAGAATTTTGTTCGAAATTATGTTATTAAAGTATATGAGTTTTGACAGTTATACTGTAGCGCCAATTGTTTACGTAATCTTTTTCAGATCCTTGAATAAATGATTTCAGAAAACATCCAGCGTCTCCAGCTGATACGGATCAGTATCTGCTGGTGATTTTTACCTCCATCCCTGGGCTCCAAGTCGATATCGAACTAGATCTTGTTCTAGAAGTTCGGGCTCCTAGTCTGGATCCTATGCAAAGTTTCTGTTTGGATTCTGACTAGAATCCTTAAGGCCGGATCCTGAATTAGAAGGTCCAAAAAATCGATTTTTTTTTATTGTTTAAATCTATTCCTGATGTATCTAAGAATGTCTAGACAAAGTTTTATAGCCCAATTCGAAATATTTCCAAAGATACAGCACTGAACGTAGTGGAGTGTCGAGCAGGTATACGGGCGCTCGGGCAGTTAGGGCGCGCGCTCCCTTCCCTCGGGAGCCCGTTTTCTCGAGTTTTCGTTTTTACGATTTTTCTAATTTGGCGTACCTGATTACAAAAAAAACTAGAAGTCCAATCGAAACAAACCAAAGCTTGTTCGCTTCAGTATCGTTTTCTTTTCTATTTGAACTAAAAACATTGTCGAAAAAAAATTCTTAACAATTTTTTTAGCAAGTTGAAATAATTTTTTTTTTCACAAAAAGCACATTTTCTACTTCAAACCCGAAAAAACATTCAAATTTCAAAAAAAAAATCGTTTTTTTTAGTTCATATAGAAGAAAAATATGTCACAATTAAAATGGTTTTTGGTTTTTTTATTTCAGATGAAAATTACGAGCTCCATTTGTCACGCCGCATGGAAACAGCAGTGGCACGAATGTGCATAAAAATCGGTTGCCTGTTGATATTTTTCTTTAAAAAAAATTGTTTTCTTATGTTCAGACATGTAATGAAATAATCTGAAAATTTCGCTAAACTTGCTTTTTTTTTTACCCGAAAAAAATTCCTCAAAATATCGATTTTTCGAACCGGCTAATTCAGGATCCCGCCTTAATAGTTCGGGATTAGGATACTGGCCGGAATCCTGTTTGTGAGCGTTACATTTCACTTCCGGATCCGATCGAATGCCCGACTGGATCCCGATTGAGAAACCAGGATTCTAGTCCGAATCGGATTGTATCCGTGACAAAATTTCTGCACGGGTTCTTCCCCGAGCAGGGATTGGCGATAGCGGATAATTGGGTACTCAAACGAGGGTGCAATGTTTGGAATACCAATACGTTAGGGCCTCCGATGAACTTCCCGAATGGCATAAAGTGGACATTGTCACTCCAAGGAGGCAAATGCAGAGTGTGGGGATAGTACAATATCCGGGGCGCCAAGTTTTGACCGCTGATTCTTGATATTTGAATCAAAATAATGAAAATTTCAAGAATAAAAAATTTGTCGTTTTGGCTACCTTAAGGAATTATGAGCGCTTTTAGCGGTAATTGGGAAAACGCCGAAATTCAACGATAGTTGTTGGCTCATGGGTACAATATCTTTATTTTATCACAAATAATGGAAATTGACCGGGCGAGCTTCAAAAAGTATTTGTTTAGTATTGCCTGAAGGGCAAAAAGTTTTTCTCTTGATTGGCTGCGACCCAAAAAGTTATACTTTAATATAGTACACAATTTTTTCCGAGCTTTTCTATTGGGAAGATGCTATGTACGTAGAAGGTGTGTCGCACGTGAAAGGTGTTTGGCACTGGAGCGGGGGGGGGGTTGATCCAGGGGTGCACCCCCCCCCCGGCGAGGTCAAGGGGCAGGGCCCCTTCGGCAGCGGAGGGGCGGAGCCCCCCAAGGACACTAAACGCAGTATTTATATGATTTTCAACATAAATTCCGAGATTATAATGATTTATTTATTTATATTCTTTGTTTATTTATAACAATAAGAATTGTTCCATATAATTACTACACCAAATTACTAAACGATATATTTTACATAAACTTGGTGCCTTGCACGTCCGAAGAGGGATGAACCGTATACTTTTAATCCCTCTTCGGACTTCTAGCGATTAAAAGTGCTACTTTACTCTCTGTCTAGTCGCACCTATAAGCGAGGAAAACATGGTAGTGGTATTTAAAATACATTTTTGGCTTCTGAGACACTGTTGAAACTATGTATTTCCAAGTTACCTTGCCTGATGTTCCTTGAAATTTTCAAATTCGAAAAAAAAAACGTCATTTTCGATAACTGACGAAAAATTCAAATTTTAACGCAAAATAAGCGAAATATTAACTTTTACCATTCTTAATATTTTATTTATTTTGACTCGATAACCCTAAATTCACCGTCAAATCTTGGCGCCTCGGATATCGTACTCTTGCCCAGGACGTAACTGAATCTGCGAAACCCCAGGTGGGCCTACTTCGAGCGCTCCCGCAGAACCAAATGGTCCCTCTTTCGGTCTACTGTAGGCACACTGTAGATCCTCTGGACCCTCTATTCACCCTACTGCATGTAGGTGCACTGTAGACCTTTCGGACTCTCCATTCAGCGAAAACGTATTTATTTCGTCATTGAACGGGTTTCCCATCAGGCCACGATGGAGTGTTGATGGAGGAGATATCGAATTTGGGTTCAAAGCAGATTAGTTCGGATCGAGGCAATGGACTTGAGATCGAATGCAGGTTAAGAAGGCCTGTGTTCTGCACGTTTCCCCAAAACTGGGGGTTGAAAGAAGATTTGGGAGGCTACTCGGCAAGTGCACGCTGGTCGTCAAATGATATATGCGGTCATAAAGGTGTCACGTGATTGGGCAGGATAATGGGAAAAAACGATTCCCTTTCATTTCACCGAGCACAATAAAGTTTGAGAGGTAGTAATATCGTAACTGTACGTTGTGAGGAGAGTCTCATGTAGTTTTTGAATTGTATGGAAATATTTCTTTCTTATATCTCTTTGGGAAGCTTTCTTGTTTCGAGTGGAAAAGGCCAACCCACGTGAATATGATAAAGTATATTGGACAAATAAAACGTGGATGATTAGTGTTAGGACGTAAGTCACTGGACCAAATGGAGGCCTCTTAATGGCATTGAACTCGACAAATGGGGTTTGGTAGGTTCAACGGAGACTGGCAGATTGTGCATTACAAAAGAAATGGTTTCTGCGAGTGATCAGAGGAGGCTATAAATTTTGATTCGGGAAGTGCACTCTGTAACGATAGCACTTCTATACGTGATACAATAACGGGTCGAAGTTTTATTGTTGTATGATGGCACCGTGAAAGCAAAGCATTTCGCTCGATGCCACCTGGTGGATTATTGGTGAAATACGTTCAGGCAATGTCTTCCTGGCCAGAACATTGATATTTTCTGGCAAGATGAGCTCAATTTCAAAAACCACCAACCACCGGCTTGACTTTTTAGTCTCATTAAATAATTTGGTTATTTGTTATATTCAAATTACTACTTTTTGTAATTCCATTAATTATGATAAGTATTTTTGTTCTCGTAGATTATCATTCATGAAAAAATGCTTATAATTGTGAATACAATTGTAATCGATGTATTAGTTTCATCCTTGTTAATTTTAAATATCTTTGATGGGGTCAAAATCAAAGCAGCTTTACACAGTCCTTAAAGTCAAGCTTCACTTTTCATGAAATGTCAATGTTCTGGCTGAGTATACATTACGTGAAAATGTACTTGCTCGGATTGTATTTCAGCCAGAACATTTCAATTGCCAAACATAGAGTGTAAGCCATAAAAAACGATTTTGTGATATTTCAGGTCTGTTTCATGAATGGGCCTGGTGAGGTGAATCAGACGAGGCAAACCTGGCCAGGGCCCAAAATAAAGTAGGGAATGCCCAGTCACATTTCTACATGGGTAATGAATGGCGAGTATTGGAAAATGTTTATCCTTATTACTCAATTTAATATGTACTTTAAGGGTAGGCTATTGTTGAGAGGCATGAAAAATGCATGAACATCGAGATTTTATTTTTATATCAAACTAGCTTTTACCGGCGACTTCGGCCGCGTAGATTTCGGATATAAACTTTGTTTGATTTTAAATGGAGAAGGTTAATTTGGTCTGTTTATCTATGACTTTTCTGAATTCGCCAACTTAAATTAACGGGGGACTCTTTTTTAATGAATTTATTTTTCTAACGCACAGTAATAATAATAGGCTATGCATTCTCTGTCAGTCAGTCTGTCAAGCAAGGAACGGAACAGAAAAAAAAAACAAAATTCAAATTCACATTCAACTTTGTTGAATTTTGGAAAATGCTGAAATATGTGTTGCATTATTTGCATTGTAAAGTATTTATGTCAAGTTTCAAGTAGAATCGTCCAAAACAATATTGTTTTCTACACAAACTTTTCGACGCCCTTGCACCCCTTAAGGCTTAAATTTTGGGAAATGCTGAAATACGTGTTTCATTATTTGTATTGTAGAGAATTTATGCAATTTTTCAAGTCCATCCGACGAAAAAAATGTTTTTATATACAAAATTTTCCATCCCCTTCCAACACCTTAAGGGTTGACTGTTCGGAAATACTGAAGTACATGTTTTATTATTTCCGTTATAGAGTGTTTACGCTAAGTTTCAAGTAAAATCAACCAAAAAAATAGTTTTTTCTACACAAACTTTTCCACCCCCTTGCAACCCCTTAAGAGTTGAATTGTTGGAAAATCCTTAAATATATGTTTCATTGATTTTATTGTAGAGTGTTTATGCAAAGTTTCAAGTAAAACCGACCAAAAAAATATTTTTTCTCATACAAACTTTTACACCCCATTTCACCCTCTTAAGGATCGAATTTGGAAAAATCCTTCCTTAGTGCACCTCTACACCCTCTAAGGAACATATGTACCAAATTTCATGTTACTATCTTCAGTAGTTTCGACTGTGAGTCAGTCAGTCAGTCAGTCACGGAACAGTTTTATAATATACAGGGTGAGGCACATATTTTCATACTTTGCGTGACTAGAATGACCTTGTGTTGTAGGTCGCTGAATTCGTCTTAAAATTGGTAATAATGTCATCGAAAAAAAAAATACATGGTTCCATTTAAAAAAGTGGAGTTGACCTTGACGGAGCTTCAGCGCCTCCACCGATAAAAAAATGGGGTGGTCCAGTATGACGGCCTTCTCGAACACTGAAACTTTTGTCTGAAACATTTTTGGATATGATTAATAGTTTGAGTGCTATTGCTCTGTAACACTTTATGTGCCTCACCCTGTATATAGATAAATAAATATTTTTGGAAATGGGTTTCAACATATTTTATTCTTCTACCAATGGAAAGTAAATTCCAATTTTATTTATTACAAAATCCAAAATGGCGGCATGCACGTCGTGTTTTGGTCTACGCCGGGCGCTCCACAGCCTTGCCAGTTCATCTGACACAAAAACGGTTTAAAAATGATTAAACTAGACTACATTTGGGAGATCCTTATCGTTTTTTGTTTTCTGAAAAACCCCTGGATAACAAAATGCAGCCATTTGAAAAAAAAAACCCAATTTCTTTGCTCGTGTTTTTTGCTTCAACGGACGAAAAAATATTTCTAAATCAATTTTTGACAAAAATCGCTTCCTGATGGCTCCGCAAATTGAATTTCCTTCCAATTGCGCAGGTATTCATGTAAATCGGTTCATCCGTTGAATCTGTAGAGTGCCCCGCGCGCTAAAAAATGCTGTTTCCAGAAAAAAACGCATTTAAAGTTTAACGTCAAGGCTGTATATTCTAAAACTACTTTAGATATGAAAATATCCCTTTTCCCACGTATTATAAAGACTTTAAGGATGTTAATTATGTAAAAAAAAAATCGGATTTTTCAACGTCATGAATGGTAACCTGCCTTTAAAAAGCAACACATCTCGTTGCGCACGGCTGACTATTGAATGTCCCTACCACTTTCCACACAAGACAGCAATGTTCCGTCGAAAAATAAGACAATTCGATTTTTCTTGATCGCACGTACTCTGCCGTTTCCCAATTTTCTACTCTCTTCCCCCGCCCCCCCCCCCCCCCCATCTCTCTCGCTCTCCCTCTCAATAAAATTCTACCAGGGCAACCTTCATTCGCGCTGTTTGCATTATTTATGATATCTCATCTGTTTAGGAGACCTTTGGATCCTATATCATTCAAGAATCTTCTCACGATTCAATACGCTCTGACGTCACAGAGGAAAACAAATAGAATCTGCATGGAATATCGACTCTCTTTGAATAGCTAGTCGTGGCGTTAGCGATAGTTACTGTACGTGCGTTAACGTTATCTCCTGTCGAAGGTTATCTTTGCCGTCTAAATGAGACCCGCTATGAAATTTGTGGCACGGCCATTATTACGAAATAATTTTATAGCATGTTTCGAAAAAATCCAAATATTACGCATTATTTATTTTTAATGATTTTCCGCAAAAAATATTTTAATAAAAAACAATATTGTAAGTTACTCGGTAAATATTAACGTTGCATCCCATTGCACAAGTAAATTAAGCGAATTAATGAAACACAAAATTTGCGAATTCGCAATAAAGATGATAAAATTTTGTTAATGCTTCAATTTGCACTCTTGATTAGTCTCGGTACTTCGAGTTATTTATTTTGGGGTGGTATGCGTTCAAAGAGTTATCAGCTCTGGAACAGTGTGCACTGCCTCGTGCCACACTTAATAAATTGCACTGATTACGGTTACAAGCCCTACGATAGATTGGCACAAGAAAGAATTTCGAACAAATTTATTTACATTTAAGGTAGTAGTCTCGCCAAAGCGTTTTTCTATATATATATGTTTAATTTTGACGACTCATTCAGGACATTATTAACTCCTTAACAGTCAGGCGAAAATGAGCTTTTCGTGCCACTTTCGTGTTGGGAAAAAAATTTCATAGATTTATCCTATAATTTCGGTATTACGGTTTTTGAGGTTGCTGAATACGAATTTGATATCAGATTTCCAACATTCAAAATGGCAGATCCAATATGGCGGACGCAAATTCGAAAAATGTTTTGATTCCGACGAAAGTGAGTACCTTATGGTTTTTAAGGTTGCTGGATCCGAATCCGAAATCGGATTTCCAAAATTCGAAATGGCGGATCTACTATGGCGGGAGAAAATTTCAGTTTTGATTTGAATTTGAGCGCACTAAATGCGAGAAAATATCTAACATAATATAAAAAATAATATAAATAATATAAATATCTAGCGAGAAATTTTTTTGTCTCGCCTCGATTCGTGACTCCGGGTTCGGCAGAGAGCGGGATATAAAACCAAAAAAAATATTCTTTTACATTTTTTACCATGAATAATTTGTCATAAATTGTTTGCTAAATTTTTATTCGTCATAATGTATCCGAGCTTCAAATACTCAGAGTCAGGACTCAAATTCGAAATTCGCGACCACAAACATCTAAAGATACAAATTTTTGTCAAAATCCAACTACTTTTCGAATTTTCTCCTGCTATATTGGATCCGCCCTTTGGTATTTTAGAAATCCGATCTCAGATTCGGATTCAGCGATCTCAAAAAACCATAACATATCCACATTCGTAGAAATCAAACTATTTTTCGAATTTGCGTCTGCTATATAGGATCCGCCATTTTGAATTTAAAAAATTCGGTTTCAGATTCGGATTCAGCGACCTCAAAAACCATCACATACTCACTTTCATCGGAATCAAAGTATTTTTCGAATTTGCGTCCGCCATATTGGATCTGCCATTTTGAATTTTAGAAATCCGATTTCCGATTCGGATTCAGCAACCTCGAAAACCATAAGGTACTTACTTTCGTCGGAATCAAGTTATTTTTAGAATTTGCATCTGCCATATTGGATCCGCCATTTCGAATTTTGGAAATCCGATTTCAGATTCGGATTCAGCGACATCAAAAACGATGATTTATCAAATTGCAGTCAAATCGATGTAGAAAAACATGTTTTTTTTTTCAAATGCTCACAAATGTGTCATGACACAAAAGTGGCATATGTGTGTCACTGGCAGTCAAAGGGTTAAATGATTACCTGCAAAATTACCAGCGGATTTACCGTTCCGTTTTCGAGATATTGGCAATCAAAGATTTCATGGTTTTACACGTGTTCTTGTGGGGAGCAGTGGAAAATTTTACACTTCACGCAATAACTTCGAAACTTTTCTACAGATTCTTTTTTTTTTAATTCTCGATTACAGAGGAACATATGACGAAGTGGATTGAAAAAAAATCATGAATTTTGACCTTCTAATTTCAGAGATATAGCGATTTAAATGAAGCAATGTCTAGCGAAGCTAGCGCCACGAAGCGACTGGAGCAGACTAAAACTAGATTACAGTAGTGTGTGCATATCTGTATACGCAGAGTATGTACGTATTAGTTGCCGGAATGGATAGTCTGATACAAAAGTGAGGGTTAAGTAAGAATTATATTAGGCGTTTTTATCATTACTTTATAAGTTTTTACATCCTGATAAGATGCAAAATTTTTCGAAGCTTTCATAGATTGAGCGGAGAATAAACTTTTTAATGTGACTGTGGCGAGACTAATAAAAAAAAAAATCAAAAAAATAAATATATAGAACTTGAAAGACTTATATATCCTGGAGAAAAGTGATATAAGTTATTTATTCGAAGTATTATAATTATATTTAAATTAAATGGAGATCGTTCGAATTAAGGGAATATGTAATTAATTTATAAGAAAAATGTATTTAAAACGTATTTCAAATTCTTGCCATCCACGTCTCCATCCTGTGCTACGTAGTAGGCGCCATCTGGATTCCGGTGAGGATACCTCTTCTAGGGAACGCGTATCATATCCCAATCAGGATCTGAGCGGAACTTAGGTATCTCTAAGGAATTTCTGCACGAGGACTGGCGCACATGTAACTTTTGACCCATAAATGTAAGAGGGATGGAAAATGACGGACTCATGGGAGCGAAGGAGACATACAACGTGTATGAGCTTTCGTCTTAATAATAATAATTTGGCGAAGTCGCTTCAATCAATACATATATGTATGAGTATATACCTTTGCATACAGATTACACACACACACACAATTAATAACTTTCTCCTGACCTCATATCTATAACTTTTATTTGCACACAAATGTTCTATATTCGTCTTTCATAATATTTTTCCTTGCACCCCTCTTTTCCCAACTTTCCGCTTGTTCGTCTAAGGCCATTTATCTTACGAATTCTCCGGCGAGACGTTTCTTTTATTTCATGGCCCTTCGTTCGCCTAATCTTTTTGTTTAGCTGTATTTGATTTGCCACATGGAAATGATCCTATAACAAGGAGGATATACATATTGTTGTAATTCACAAATCTCTCGACTCGATAATTCGATTGACCGGTTAAGAAAAATAATAGTTCAGTTATCGCCAAAGATTCGTTTAGTCTGCTTATCTATTATATTTAAAAATCCTTTTGATCTATCTTTCTATTTAGGAAAAAAATTGCACAGCTCTTGAATATACCTATGGACCAGATTAGCTATATACAGGGTGGACCATTTAACCTGACCACCCCAAATATCTCCTTTGTCTTTAGAGTGACGAAAAAAATGTCAGGAGGTAATTTGATTGATTTCGAAGGGCTGATACAGTAGTGAAAAATTCATTTTCTCTCAAGGTCATAGTTTTTGCGTTCTCAATGTCATCAATGGTTTTTCAAATGGGAACATGTTTTTTTTTTATATTAAGACGTTGTAGCTGATATTCAGACGAATCCAACGACCTATGATATCATGACCTTGAAATGATTTTTACCAAAATACATGTGTAAAAACGGGAAATCGTGATGGTATTGACAATAAGAATATCCGAATAATGTAATTTAATTTTTTGTGTAAAAAATTTATTGTAACAAATGTTCGAAGTGATGGCCATTATCCTCGACACATTTATGAAGACGTCGGGTGAATGATTCTCTCGACCTTCGAATAGTTTCTGGTATATCAGAATCATTTCCACTTTCTCTGCTTGGCTGTACAATACCATTCTCGATACGGTTATTACATGTTACTTTGGATGGATACACTTGTCTACTGATTCTAATATTGGTAGATGGTAAACATTCTTCACTCTACTACAGTTTTACTACATTACAATGCCAGTATTTACAAACATCAGAAACATCTCGAACTATTGACATTATTGTATCCGTTGGATAACCTGCGCCGCTATCACACCAGAAACTATTCGAAGGTCAAGAGAATCATTCATCCGACGTCTTAAAAAATGTGTCGAGGTTAATGGCCATCACTTCGAACATTCGTTACAATAAATTTTCTGCACAAAAAATTCAATTACATTATTCGTATATTCTTATTGTCAATACCATCACGATTTTCCGTTTTTACACGTGTATTTTGGTGAAAAATCATTTCAAGGTCATGATATCATCGGTCGTTGGATTCGTCGGAATATTAGCTACAACGTCTTAATAAAAAAAAAACATGTTCCCATTTGAAAAACCATTGATGACCTTGAGAACGCCAAACCTATGATCTTGACAAAAATGAATTTTTCACCACTGTATCAGCCCTTCGAAATCAATCAAATTACCTCCTGACATTTTTTTCGTCACTCTAAAGGCAACGGAGATATTTGGGGTGGTCGCGTTAAGTGGTCCACCCTGTATATAAAAGAGTTCCGTGACCGACTGACTGACTGAATGACTGAGTGACGTATAGATAACAGACAGCTTAACCGCTGAAGATAGAAACATCATATTGGGAAGATGTTTCTTAGAAGATGTAAAGGTGCACTAAGATTTTTTTTTTCGAACATCAACTCTTAGGGGGGTGAAAGGCGGTGTAATAGTTTGTATGGAAAATTGTATTTCTTGTGGGTATCAACTTGAATCTTGGTATAAATATTCTTCGCAACAAATAATAAAACGCATGTTTTAGGATTCTTTAATACAACTTCTAATTCGGCCATTCTTCGCCATTTTGTCAAAAAAAATATAGATTTTGAAAATCGGCGATCGTCAACGACTCATATTTATTGTTAACTTGAATAAGCCGTTTGGTTTTTTTAACTGCCAATGGACCGTTTCAGCTGGAAAAAGTCCACCGTCGAATGTCGCCAAAAAAAAATCGCATCATCCGCTGGCAGCCATGTTTTTTTTCATTTATATTTTTTCATGATTTTGTTAAAAGTTTGTCAATGCATGTATCTTTGTGTTAGAAAAAATGCGTGTCATTTCTACTAAACGTAGCTCAGAAAAAATTTCGATTTCCGACTTTTTTTGGGCTTCTAGATAGAGCAGCCCCTTAATTATCAACCCTTACCTTATTTAGTCAGTCTACCACCGTGCCTGAGAAATATGACACCTCTACCTTCTTTCTTTATTTTTTACTTTTTTTTCTCTTTCGGTTTATTTCCTCGCTGGATCAAATTCTAAAGACCACGCGGCCGACGTCACGGGAAAAAGCTAGTGAGAAATATAAACAGTAAGTTTTAGTACTATGTGAATTTTCTTGAGAACGGAAACAGTTTTGTCGGAGGCTAAAAACGACTAAATAAATATACCAATTGCTCGTTTTTCAAAGAGAAAGCTTTTAGTTTCTGAAAAAATGTCCGGTTTTTAACCCTTCGCGATCACACGGGTCGCAATGAGCCGAGCCATGTTTAAACGATTGCCGCGTTGACCGTATCATTCCGAATGACTCATAAAAATTCAGGATATGAGTTTGAACATTCTAGAACGTGGCATTCTCGATATTATATTTGAATCGAGTTTTAAAATGGTGTAAAAAAATCAGTAAGAGGTCAAAGCTTTAAAAAAACCCTTTTTTTACAAAAAAAAATCATAACTCTTGTAATTTTCAATTTTTTTTCATAAAATTTTAGGGCGATACTTTTGAGATATGATAGTTTAAGAAAAAAAATAGCTCCATAGTGGGCGTTTCAAAAAAGGTATTTATTCTTATATCTTAAGAGCCATTTTGGTGTGAATTAAAGAACGATAATAATGAATAATCAACGATTTATTTTAAAAAAATGCTCGCCGTCAACTTATAATGATTTTGGCTGAAAGTTGCGCTTGGGGTCATTTTGACCCCGGGTGACCGCGTAGGCTTAATTGAAATGTGTTTTAAATGGTCTGAAGCGTATTTATGGTTAATACTCCAATGCCTAGGCTAATTTGTTTTACTTCAACGGAGTATCCCGGGATATTAGAATTTATTTTAGCTAGAATACTAATAGCGGTTTGGATGGTAAGTGATTTGAATTTTTTCGAGAGATGTATGATTTCGCTATACCTCCGTCAAATTTAGAGATATCTTACTACGTACTGATACAACAACGAAATTTCATCGAAGTAAACCTGGTTTTGAATTATGCGAAACTCGATAAATAGGTTGAGCCTTCATAAATTGTTGAATGTTTGAAAAAGTTAACACAATAAGAATTTAAACAAAAGAACATGCATATTAGGAATTTGCAAAATTGCATTCGTATTATTTTAATTGCCACAAAAGCTTCTTTTATGAGATGGCGAGAATTCGACACTGAATTTTCCCAGAGTGGAAGCTTTGAAAATGAAATAAGATAATGAGGTAGCAGAGTGCAATCTTCCAACATGAACATTTTTTTCCCAACTCCTTACGTATCATTACACGTAGACTGTATTAGCAACGCTAAATGGAACCAGCGCAATTTTTTTTGCACGGTCTAATTATGTCGTTTAATGGACAAATTATATGCATCTTTTCAATTATTCTTATCTACTCGCGTTTGTTATTTTCGTTCACTTTATTTTTATGATAAATGCGAGTGTCGCTGTGTGGAAACCTACGAGGATCCGACCTCCACGAATATCAAGTTAACCAGTCGGACGAATCCGATATTTCATTCCTACTGCCTAATGACGCACTTCTCGCGCGTCTCCATGTGATACTATTTGTTTTTTTTTTTATCTCAACGAACGCGTCATAAAAAGACTACTCCATTCACCTTTTTCATACTGAAGAGTCGACGCTCGGGCTATGAATCGTTATTCATAGAATGATATATGCGGCAATAAAGGTGTCACGTGATTGGGTAGGATATTGGGAAAGAACCATTCACTTTCATTTCACCGAGCACAATAAAGTTTGATAGGCAGTAATATCGTAACAGTACGTCGTGAGGAGAGGCTCATGTAGTTTTTGAATTGTATGAAAATATTTCTCTCTTATATCTCTTTGGGAAGCTTTCTCGTTTCGTGTGAAAAACGCCAGCCCACGTGTATATGATAAAGTATAGAGGACAGATAAAACGTGGATGATTAGTGTTAGGGACGTAAGTCTCTTGTCATATATGATGTATATATCCATGAAATTGAAAAGATGCATCTTTTCAATTGGCCTCAAAATGGTCTTTTTTCTATATGCCATATAAATTCATTTGAAATGCATTCAAGTAAAACAAATAATATTCTATGTCTCCTTTTTCTTTTTCAATACTGTACTTATAATTGTACTTATTTTTTTTATTCATTTTCAAAGTGCATTTCTAAAATTATTATTTATTACTTTTAAGTTCAATAAATGATTTCCATAACGTCCACGAGCGATCACGACAAGTCTTATAGAGAAACTCGAGACATGAAGGATGTTTTTTTTTTTCATATTGGTCGATAACAAAAAAATATTAGTTGTAATGTTCACAGGTACGTCTACCGTTGGTTATGACGACAATTTTCAGTGATTAAAAACGGAATGAATAGTAAATATGACGAAGACGCACAATGATAATTGCACGCTGGCCCATCAACTGAAATTCATGAACAGACCGATCTATTTATCGTACTGTTTATCAATGAATTTCTGATTATTCTCTCTATTACATACGAAAGATTAATATGATACAGGTCCCATCGCGTATCCTGAGTCAAAATTTATAGTCCATTGAAGAGGCCTCCATTTGGCCAAGTGTAGCCTCTGTTAATTCTCCCAAACCTTCTTTCGACCCCCAGTTTCAGTGAAACGTGTGAAACACAGGCCTTCTTAAAGGATCAGTATCAGTCTATTTTCGAAAATTTTCGATTTTCTGGAAACATCAGTTTTGTATACTCCATACCTGTAGAAATACGGTAGAGAACGTTATTTGGGTCCGAGTTACCGATAAGGGGCTAAAAAGAGTGATGCAATAGAAGCATTTCTGCGCGCTCAGCGCACAACCCCCGTGTCGAGCGTCCAAAGCTCGCAGAACAGAGATCCGAAACCGGAAATCTCAGGAAAGTGATGCTTTTGAAGAAGCTGAAGGAATAATGTATGGACCAAGAATCGCTGATTGAGCGTAAGAGGCTTTTTTTAAAAGTTTTATGCACATTTTTACAAGAGAAAAATTCGTTTTCTTAAAACAATGTTTTTCGACCTTCTCGACATGATTTTAGAAAAACTATTGCACCCATTAGGCTCAAATTAACAAGAATTATTCTATGCATGTATCTCTTCGACCTCTACTAACGGTTTAGATATTTATTAATATTGAAACCTATTTTTAAACAAGTTAAGTTGTAAAAAACAGTCGAAAAATTCAAAAGTGCGCCATTTTATTTTCTTTTCATCGGGGGTGAACGTTTTTAGTTTAGAACTACAACTCCACTTTATAATAAAATATACGACTTTTTGTTTTCAGATGCTCCAAAGGTAAGATTTCGTGTCGACAAGGTAAAGGCAAGGGTAACTTCAAACAGCCAGGCCACCAAGATAAATTTAGAAACAAATTCTTTACATGTTTTCTTTTACTTTGAAAGTTCTATTTTTATGTATAAAAAGGAGATGGAGATCAATTTTATTATGGAAAAAAAATTCTTGAAAATCTGTGCAATAGATGGAGACTGATGGCTTAACCTGCTTCCGATCTCAAGTTCGTTACCTCGACCCGACCTAATATGCTTTGAGCCCAAATTTGATATCTCCTCCATTAAGACTCTATTGTGGCCTGATCGGTAACCTGTTCGATGATGAAATAAATACGTTTTCATTGAATGGAGGATGCGGCTGGTCTACAGTGCGCCTACAGTAGACTGAATGGAGAGTCCAGAGGGTCTACAGTGCGCCTACAGTAGACCGAAACGGAGGCCAGTAGGTTTTGTGAAAGCGCTAGAAGTAGGCCCACCTGGGATTTCGCAGGTCCAGCTGGATTCTGCATTGCTCTCCGCTGAGTGACAATGTCCACTTTCTCCCATTCAGAAGGGTCATCGGAGGCCCTAACGTATTGGTATTCCAAAAATTGTACCCTCGTTTAGGTACCCAGTAATTCGCTATCACCGATCTCTGCTCGAGGAACAAGGCCCTTTATTTTTTACTCGGGATATCGTCAAATTATGCTGAACCATAAGCAGGCGAAGTGGTTCTGGACAACGGCTATACGTTTCCTATCGGGTCATGTTGCCGTATGTTAATGCACCGTCTGCGTGACTTGACTATCTGGCTTTGCGGTTTAATTGTGCATCTATAAATTTCCTTCCGCAAACATTAAAAAGGTCATTCTCCCACTTCAACGAGTATATGCCGCAACGCGATGAATTTCTTCATGACATTCATCTGATGAGAGGTTCGCAACGTCCCACGTATGATTAAATGTGTCCATGGACATGCATACATACATACACGCACACACACCCACACACACACATATATACTTGACGAATCATTTTAAGTCCAATCTGGGATAAACTTACGAAACGCGGAAACTGAATTTCGATTTGAAATGTTTCGATCTGAAATACACTTTAATGTTATAAAACTTGCCTTAAAAGGATTTTTAGCGACTTGCAATCTTTTCCGAGAAATCGAAATTTTTTAAGTTGTTAACACAGCCCGCTGAGTATATCTATCTTCATTTGAAATACGCTCCTACTATATCTATACTGCCGTCATATAAAAGAAGATGGCATCTATAAAAAAAATCGAAAACGAGTTTTTGGTACCGTTGGAATCAGTACAAAATTGCCCATTGTTCTGTATATTGAACAAAGCGGTGATTACACTCGAACTATGACTTCGGGATGGGAAAATCGCGGTTTCTGCAAACATTCCGTACTCGATAAAAAGTAAAAAGGTGGCATCTACGGGTAGAAGCCGCCTTTCTTTCTCTGTTTTTGTAGCTGCCGCCTTTTCACCCTTTAACGTCTCCGCCATAATTGCAGATCCGGCGTTTCTCATGTCAGTTTTTTTTTCATCTCATTTCTATTCGTCTTCCCTAAAGATCAAGCACCCGAATCGTCCACATGTAGCAAAAATTGTGTGCTTAAAGGCTATTCGGGGCGAATTCATACTTAAATATAAGTTAACGTATGACGACGACGAGGAATATAAGGATTTAAATTTCCTGAAATCCGCCAATATGAGAAACGACAGTACACCGTTACCAGATGCACAAAATGGTCCAGTCGGGTTTCCAAAAGCAAAAAAAGAAAACATCATTCATAGTCTACGGAATATTCTTCCTGAAAACCGTAAGAAGTTCTGGAATAATTTTGCAGAAACTTCGCTTGGGGTTACGTGGGTTTGAAAATTTTTAAAAATCCATTTTTTTTTAAATTTTATTATATACTAGTACAATGTGTCTAGAATATTCTCCCAAAGTTTTAAGTCAATCGGAGTAAAAGTCTAGGAGAGAGAACCATTGGGAAATCCCCCCGTTGGGCAAGACCGGCCGGGAGCGACACAGGTATACGCATTTTTCTCAAAACGTTATTTTTGAAGTCGGTGAACACGATTTCTCAAAAACGAATGCATCGATCTTTTTGAAATTTTGCCCACTTCTTCAAAATAGCATTGACTAGTGATTGAACGAAGGTTTTTTTTTCGATTACGACTAATTTTACAAGGCTATACGTAATGTAAATTGTACCAAAAATTGAACTATTTTTCATAAAACTCTGCCAAAAATTCAAATTTCAATTTTAATAAAAATCCTTCGTTCAATCACGAGCTATACTTATCTACTAACAGAAAAATGTGGTTTTTCAATTTCCGATAAAGCTATCATGAGTTATCCTGACCACCACGAGGATACTTTTTTTTGAGAGGCCTCCGAAAATCAGATCCCGCCAGTTGAATTTCCCAAATAATTTATATATTATATTTAAAAAAAATAGAGAAAATATGCTTTTTTTGGCTTGGAAATCCAAGTAACCCGTTAACTCTACAACCGCGTCAGCGACGTTGCTATATTGATTAAGGAAAAATTATGCTTGATTTGTGATCTCAATAAACCTATGTTTCAATTCTTAATTTTGTTTTATTATAATTGAATGCTGTAATTAGCTTAATTATGGTATAAACTAATTAAATTCGAGATTTCTACGTAGATGTCGCCTTTTAGATAGTATTGACATAGTGTTAGTTTATTAAAATGCAAATTCTAATAGCGACAACTACGTTTTTTCATCATAACTTCTTCAATTTCTATAAAATTAATATTATTATTTTTTTTTTACAGTAAAACAAGAGTTAGCCCATCCTACCAGTACAAAAAGTTATAGGTATTTACATCCCAGAGCTGTGAAATATAAAAAAGTTACGTTTGCCTATTTATCACAAAACATCACCTGTAGATGCCGCCTTCTTCCATATGACGGCAGTATAGCTATCATGCTCAGTTCTAGCTATACTTATATATGTTACCGCGCTGTCCATTTTCTGCGGATGGTGGGGTGCGTAGAACATTGGTGTGGGTGCAAGGCACCTTGGATGAGCGTGTAGCATAGTGGGGTGCGTAGAACATTGATGTGAGCGCAAGGCACCTTGGATGCGCGTGGGGAATGGTGGGGTGCGTGGAACACTCCTACCGCCCAAACTTGACGAAGATCCACACAAAGCGGAGAATGCGATAACATATATATAGGTATAGCCAGAGATGAGCCCGTCAGCTGTGGATATAGTAGAAGCTCGGCAAAAAAATAACTTTCAAAAATCGATATTTTCAAAACTATGGCGCGTCGCCAAAAATCCTTTTCAGGGAAGTCTTATAGGATTGAAATGAACGTGATTTGGTTTCCGCTTTACTTCCGTAAAGCGGAAACCGAATCTGTTCCATATGATTATTTAAGTAGTTAAGTTTGTTTGATTAGTAATAAACCAATTTTAATTATCATCTTTTTTGCGAAGATTTTGTGTTGTGTTACTCTCTTGTAATCATGTGGAACAAAAATAACAATGATGATGGAAAATATTTAAGGCCTTAGGCCACTTTAGATGCAAAATGGGCATATTTTGTGATTTTTTTTTTTTCAGCGAAACCATAAAATAAATCAGAATTACAAAATAGGGGTTTTATTATACATGTTATTGACTTTACAAAATTACTTTTTCACAGCGATACATGTCAAAATGGCGACTGTGCAGCATTTTTCCGATGACGCCTTTATTTCTGGAAGGTCAACGGCCGGACCAACAGCTCCTATAATTTTTGAGTTATGATGAGACACTAAAGTTTGTTCGATTATATATAAGAATTGCGATAGAAGTACGTAGGATTTTGTTGGTATATTATTTTCTGCCAAAATGGCGCATTTCTAAAACAAAACGTATAAAATACCATGAGAAAATCGTCAAAAATTGTTTATAAAAAAGGAGCTATGCAATATAATTAAAAAATCCTGCGTAGTGCCTCAGAAAATGTAATTCTAAATATACAGTTAACATTTCAAGTGAATCGGTTGAAATTTGTTTGAGTTATGAGTCCTGCCGAATTGAAAAATGTAGTTTTTACATGAACGCGTTTAAAGTTAGTAGGAATTCACGACATGAATCAAGAGGGGTTGCGCTAGAATTCGAAAATCGAGTACTTAGAGATTTTTCACACCCATAATCTTTTAGAATATGATTTTATAGGTATTAAGGTACATTTTTAACAAAAAAAAATCGATTTTTGGAAAATCCTAGAGTGGCCAAAGGCCTTAAACGAGTTTAGATTTTATAGAATTCTTCATTTTTTACAAAAATATAGAATCTCTCTTTTTACAAGATTTTCGTTTTTATGACATTTTGTATCCTTCGATAAATTCATCTAAACACAATTTTTTTAAAAGCACACCAATTAGAATGTTGCATATTGTTTCCACGTCATTTTATTTTATTCGTCATCTTTCCGCCACGAGTAAGCCAAAATTGAAAAAAACCGTGTTATAAGAAAAATTAAATGTTGCTGAATCAATGTAAAACTTTTCAAATTGCAAAGTTTAATGTCATTCCTGAGTCTCCATTTTCCAAATTCAAATAATTCTGCTTTTTTTATCGACGTTATCCTTGCCATGCGTGTGGCTGCAAAGGTTTCACATGCCGTGGAACACTCATTACGCTTTGTAATGTCACCTCGTTCCATGGGATTGCTGCCCACGAAAATTCCCATCGATTTCCTCTTACGATACTAGAAATTGCACACTTAATCGACTTATTTGCACATGTACAGCTCGTCCGACTTCAACGCTACTGCGTACCATCAATAACTGAACTTGTGTCAACCAAGCTTTTCCGGGTTTCTTTTTTTTATATTACTGTATAGACCGAAAGATATTTGCTTAGTTACGGAATGGTATATCAATTTGTGATGCACTGCAAATCCATGTGTGTTATTTGTTAGACGTAAAATGCGTAATTTTAGGAATTAACATGTATAAGTGCCACACACAACTTAGAACAACGCACTTGTGTGTGTCATAGACAATTCAAATACATTTCATGTGTATTTTCAAACACTTGAACCGCATTTTATTTTCTATATGTTGTTGCTGTCTTATTCAAAACACGCAACACGAGTAAATGCAGGCATTTACACGTTTAGATATCAAACGTGTTTTAAACAATGAATTTTTGTGTGTTACAGTAAAATTAAGCATATTATATGCGTTTTGGTAAACAGTGGATCCGCATTAAGTATATGAAAAATTTACGTGGCAATTTTAATGTACTCGATACTAACGTGACGTGTTTATTTTTAGATACTTGATACCTATTTAAATCGAATTAATTTAACAGGGCTTATCGATTAAAATATGCTGATTAAAAATACAATATCGTGGTAATATCTTTCTCTCTCTTCCATCTTTCATTTTGTACGTTATGTGCTAGAGGGTTGTTGATCCTAGTGCACTAATAAATCAATCAATCTATCTATTTCGCTCTTTCTCGCCCCCGCCCCCCCCCCCCCCCATTTTCATGTATAAAACCCTTCGAAGATCTGTGCACCGTATTATATACATATCATGATATTTGATAAATCTGTCTAATTATCACAATAACATTAACCAATTGATATAGCTTATATCATACAATTCATAATTATAGTAATTACTTTCGTCTTTTATGCCATATTTTCGATTGAAAAATATAATGCTGTAAGCTCTCGATAGTATAGGGGCAGTGTGGTTGCAGGTTCAAGTGGTTGTAGGTGCAAGCACTCGATAATATAGGGGCAGGTAGGTTGTAGGTTCGATTCTATGTGTAGGCGAAATGTTTTCTTCGAAAAAAAGATCATGTCCGAACGTTCGAGAATGACGAATTATAATAAAAAATCATTCTTGAAGAATTCTAAGTTGAGTATTCCTGTCTATTTTGGGTATTATGAAATTTTATATGCAGTTAGTAGACGGGCTGTGATGCTTGGAGCCAACACGTAGTGTATTGGTTCAAGGCATGCAGTGTGCAAAAGCACCAACCAACTGTAAAAAATAAGCAAATGTAAAAAATAAGCAAGTGTGTGATAAAAAAAGCATTAAAGCCTTAGGCCACTTTAGAGGCCAAAAGGGGCATATTTTGTGATTTTTTTCTTCAGCGAAACCATAAAATAAAACGGAATTACAAAACAGGGGTTTTATTATACGCATAATTGACTATACAAAATTATTTTTTCACAGCGATACATGTCAAAATAGCGACTGTGCAGCATTTTTCCAATGACGCCTTTATTTCTGGAAGGTCAACGGTCGGACCAACAGCTCCTATAATTTTTTAGTTATGATAAGACACTAAAGTTTTTTTTTTCAATTATATATAAGAATAGCTATAGAAGTACGTAGAATTTTTCGATATATCGTTTTTTGTCAAAATGGCGCATTTCTCAAACAAAAAGTATAAAATGCAATGAGAAAATCATCAGAAAATTGTTTATAAAAAATGAACTATGCAATATAATGAAAAAATCATACGTAGTGCCTCAGATAATGTAATTCTAAATATACAGTTAAAATTTCAAGTGAATCGGTTGAAAGTTGTTTGAGTTATGAGTTGTGAGACTTGAAAAATGTGGTTTTAAGTTAAATGCGTTTAAAGTCAGTAGAAAGTCACGATATGAATCAAGAGGGGTTGCGCCAAAATCGAAAATCGAGTACATAGAGATTTTTCACACCCATAACCTTTTGGAATATAATTTTATAAGTACTAAGGTACATTTTTAACAAAAAAAAATCGCTTTTTGGAAAATCCTAGAGTGGCCTAAGGTCTTAAGCTAATCCCGAAATTACACACTCGGAATTGTGTAGGAGGTGACCACAAGGTACTTACACTTGTAGCTGTGAACAAACTTGGATTTGCAGTGTGGTCGGTGTCAATTGAGTAATGTAATATAATATAATCTATACATACAGGGTGTCTCAAAATGACCTGATATTATTTATTAGTTAAGGGTGTTCTAACCTTGGAATATTAAAAAAATCGTTTTTTGATTCATTTTATATTGCCTAGAGTCTTAACTTTCATTTGGCATAAAGATCCATTGCGACCCATTGCGTTACGGCTTTAGCACTCTCCGCGGTGCGCTGTAACCTACGCAGGTTTTCTAAGGGCATTGATATGACTTTGTCCAACCAGGCTGTTCCGTGTTGTATTTTGTTTTTTTTTTTTACTTCAAAATGACGGATACGCGATTGCGTAACGTAAAAAAATAAAATAAAGGCATCGGTGGAGGGAGAAAGTTGACCGGAAAGCTTATCGACGAACTGACTGTGTCTTGCGATTAAACAGCGTTCACATTCAGTTGAAAAAATGAAAGAAACTATTTGGTCGACTTTTTTTTCACAAAGTTTCCACCGACAAGAAGCCAAAGCGTCATTATTGCCCTGGTGCTCATTGCAAAGAGCAAGTGCCGATGGCTCACTAAATCAGGATAAGCACAAAGTACTTCTTCCTCAAGTCGTTGTGGATGCTATCACATCTGTTTATGAAGATTTATCTTGAGATGACTCATTGGAGCGCTGTGTAGATGGCTCTACACAAAATAACAATGAAAGTCTCAACTCCAGCATTTGGAGCTTTGCACCAAAGACAAACAATAATGGCTTTGTAATAGTTGAAATCGCAACCAACTTGGCTACAAGTATATTCAACGACCGTTTCAAAACCGTCCTACTGATCATGCAAACCATGGGACTGACGATTGGAAAGAATGTACATACTAAGTGCCACGAAATCGATTCACGCCATATAGAGATGGTTGAACAGTGGGCGGAGGATACATCGAAAGAAGCGCGAAAACTTTGTCGAACACAAAAAAAAGCAGATGATATACGAGTAGCTGCTACTGCGGAAGGATTGTTATATGGCGCAGGTATCGCAGATTAAAGGTACGAAAAATAATTCTGATTTTACCTCAAACTAGCAGTCCATAGATCACAGCACGTTTTTTACAATTTAATTCTTTAAATGACAATTGTGACGAATGAGTTTACTTTATAGACATTAGTTTCAAATAAAAATTGTTCCTTTTTTAATTGACAATAAAAAAAGTTATTTTCAATTCAAAGAGGGACATATTTTATTTGAAACTTTATTTTATAAAATGCACTTTTTCGTCACAATTGTCATTATAACAATTCAATTGTTTATAACAACAAGTAAACGATTTTAGAACATAGCAAATGTCATATGCGTACTTCCCGTACACAAAACCGTAAAGAACCACTGAAGACATTGAGCAGACCCAAAAATTTATACGAAAAGTGCATACGGAAAAAGTGGATTTTGTACGTTTTCTTCTTTTGCATTTATCTCGAGACTATATTTTGCGATTTGGCGTACGTCATATCTCAAAATCTATTCGCTTGATTTACTTCAAATTTGGATTGGGCATAGTTTATAACATGTTCAATGAAATAAATGGATGATTTTTGCCATTGAAAATGCTTTTAAGGATGTATATAAGGAAGTAAATGCTGCATTACATGTACATTTGTGGTTACAAGTTGTAAGTTTCAATTTTGGTGTGTACATTACAATGTAGGTGGATTTGGGTTGGGGTGTGTTTTTGGGTTTGGGTTTTTTTGGGTTTGAGTTGAGTTTGTTTGGGTTTAAGTTGGGTTTAAGTTGGGTTTGTTTGGGTTGAAGTTGGATTTGTTTGGGTTTAAGTTGGGTTTGTTTGGGTTTAAGTTGGGTTTGTTTGGATTTAAGTTGGATTTGTTTAGGTTTAAGTTGGGTTTGTTTGGGTTAAAGTTGGGTTTGTGTGGGTTTAAGTTGGGTTTGTTTGGATTTAAGTTGGGGTTTGTTTGGGTTTTATTGGGTTTGTTTGTTTGGGTTTCATGGATGTATGGATGGATAGTGAGAATGTAGGTGAGAGGACGCGAGAGTGAGTATGTGAGAATGTGAGAAGAGAGAGAGAGAGAGAGAAAGCAACTCATATTATTATATTTACATGTACCTTTTTTTATCACCCGAAAAGTCTGATTACATTTTGAATGCCATGAAATATTTGCACTGGGTGAAATGGGGTGTAAAAGTTTGTATGGAAAATTTTATTCCTCGCGTGTATCAACTTAAAACTTGGTATAAATATTATTCGAAACAAATATCAAAACGAATATTTTAGGATTTAAAAAAACAACCCCTCATTAGGGGTGCAACGGGGTGTTGAAGTTTGTATGGGAACATCGATTTCCCTGCTTTTATCTCAATGAATTTTGGAAGATATACTCCTTGAAGCGCGTAGAGGTGCACTAAGAAAAGATTTGTTGAAAATCTACCCCTAAAAGGATTAAATGGAATGTAAAAGTTGATATGGGAAATTGTATTCCTTGCGTGTATCAAGTTGAAAGTCGTTACAAATATTCGTCAAAACAAATTATAAAACGCATAAGTTAGGATTTTTTAAAACAACCCCTAATAAGGGGTGCAACTGCTAATGAAGTTTCTATAGGTCAAATTCCAAGCGGGCAAAGCTGCGGGCGAAAGCTAGTGTGGTATAATATAGATATGGATATAATATAATATCCATATCTATATTATCAATATCTCTTTGATAAGCATGATGCGCTGATTGTATGCATAGAAGTGTACTCTATGCATACAATCAGCGCATCATGATTATCAAAGAGATAAATATCGATAGGAAACCATGTTCCCAATATTCAACACAATTGCCACCGAACAAATAGAAAGATATTAAATAACACCATGTATAGAATAGATTGTTTATTCAAAAGTTATTAACCATACGCCCATTCTTATATAATTATAAAAAGTAAAATAAAGTTTAAACGCGTAAAGTATAACGAAAAAAAAGAAAAAAAAAATCCTGCGAAATAAATACATAAAAGTTGAACACAAGCCAAGGGACTACGATCGACGGCCCATCGGTGAGCAGTCAACAACCCTACCCTGCGGTTATTGGCGTAGAAAATTTTGAAATTTGCACATTGCTTTCTTATAAATTAATTTCCCTTCTATGTGTGGATATGCGGATTTGTTTTTTTTTTACACAAAGCTACCCCTATGTGCGGATTTGTTTTTTTTTACACAAAGCTATGAGCAAGTCTTAAATTTCGACTCGTCAAGTACGTCCGTCTTTCAATTTTGGTTTTCTCATAAAGGATGCTTTATTTGGACGCGAAATTAATTAATGGCGAAGTAATGTGCAAACTTGTTATGTATACTAACATTTGATCAATACAAACTATAAAATTTGAAATTATAAAAACAAAAGTAATGGCTCTCAAAATCTAAACTCTGTTTCCAATTTTCCCGCTAAATTAAATCACCACATTTCTTCTATAATGCTCTACCAATGTGCAAAACAATGATGTAAGTATTTCACATTTTGAGAAAGCTGCACGATGAAAATGTTTAACCGAAAACTTACACCTTGGAGACATTTTTTTTTGCAAATGTAAACCCACTTAAAATCTGAACCCTTTTACTGAATTCCACAAGATTTTACCCGACTGCATCGTGTATGGTTTGTACAAGAATTCAAGCACAGGTTTAAACATTTCTGAAAGTTACGGCGCAATAAGATATTTTTCTGAAAATTAAAAATGTATTAAGGGGCCAGTCCACTTTGAAAATATCAAAAAATCGATTTTTTTACTGTTTTCGAAAGTACATACATTCAGAAATATTGTGTCAATATTGTGTCAATATTGCCGATTGAGTTTAGGTAAGAGTTTTTCATAGTATAAACTTCAAACCCGTTTTTCTCGAAACAACGTTTTCAAAATCTAGCTCCATCGTATCTCTAAAACTAATAAACCGATTCTCTTGAAATTTGAACCACATATTGTAAACATGATTCGCAACAAGATGACCCTTGATGGTTTTAAAATTTTGATTTTTACTCTTTTTTTTGCGAAAAACTGCGGAAAAAACGCGTTTTTTTTTACTTTTTTTTGTTTTTCATCTGCCATTTTTTAATTTTCTGATAAAACTTCATATCCGAGGGTCATTTTGTAGCTGGTGTCGTACTGAATCTAATGGACTTTGATTTTTTTGTTTCAGACAAGCCGTTGCCGAGTTGTGATGGAGCTGCCTAGCCCAACTGTTTTTGAGGCGTTACAGTAAACTATAGTTTTTGTACTTAAAAATGAATAAAAATGAATAAATTTTTTTTTCTCTGTATTTCAAGACTTTATTTATCAAGCCCAACAACTATTATATTCATATCTTTTATAAAATCCTCAAAAAAAAAATCGCGAAAATAGCCTTTTTTTCGTGGCTCCAAAGCGGACTGGCCCCTTAAAATCGGAAACGTTGCGCCGATCTTCACTAAATTTATTCAGAACATACCTCCTATGATACATTATCCGGAAAATTAGTCAGGTATCTCAAAAACTGTAAAAGTTTTTGCGTCTACACAACAAATTCGTACACACACGCACGAACACACACATGCAGACATTTTTTCTCATTGCAGTTTTGACTTTTTGCGATATTCTGAATAAACTTCCATTAAAATCTTAAACTTTATTCTGCGAAAACAAGCTATGAGGAAGCATAAATCAATGTAACCGAATTGTAACATACCTGTGTGCCTGGTGCCAATACATTTACTGCCAACACCACTAACATAGTAAAAACTAACATTATACATTTATATATCAACTAGCTTCCGCCTACGGCTTCGCTCTCGTGAATTTTGGCTCACATCAACTCCATTACCAGTTGCACCCCTTATTAGGGGTTGTTTAAAAAAAACCTAAAATATGCGTTTTCTTATTTATTTTGAAGAATATTTATACTGAGTTTCAAATTGATACACGCAAGGAATACAATTTTCCATGCAAACTTTTACATCACATTTCATCCTTTTAGGGGTTGATTTTCGAAAAATACTTTCCTAGTCCACCTCTACTCTTCTAAGGAATATATCTTCCAAATTTCCTGTTTCTATCTTCACTAGTTTAGGCTGTGCGTTGTCTATATGTTAGTCAATCAGTCATGGAACTGTTTTATATGTAAAGGTAATAAGTAAGTTCTCGCATTCTATAATAATAATAATTTGGTGCTATTTCACAGAAAACTGAAAATGTATATACCATTTTTTTCTATAATCCTGTTTTTTTAAATATATATATATATTCCATACAAATAGAAAAACATTATTAATTCTAGAAATATATATTTTTTAATGCTGAAAAAAGTTACATTTATTTTTTTCAACTGCTCGTAAAACTCTTCTTATAAGCAATTTTTTGTTTCGTGATGTATCTAGAACCAGCTATTCTATAAGAAGATAATATCGTCTGAATTTATTCACCGGAAAAATCTTCAATGTAACGCCAAAGGATTATTAAACCCTGGGTTGAACGGACAGGAGACGTCTTCGTTCTTGTTTTCCAGGTTCTTTTGTAACCTTTTTAGGTACGTGCTCTTATTTCTATTTCTCGCAACAGTGATTCGGGTGACACCTTTTAATCTGTTACACTCCTCTTTCTGTATTAATCTCTAAAGTCGTCGGACGAGACAGACGCGGCGCATATTTACGCCTTGAATATTTACATTTCGTACATTACCCTTCGTAAATATCGCTCGACGTAGTCATGAAATTTTCTGAAATATTTGCACTGAACCGACGTTTCTTTTTTTTTGTGCACTGCTGCACTGTCCTTTACAAGAAAAGCGTTTGATGGATCACTAATGACCGTACAAAGACTATGATCCGCTCCATAAAGACAAGACACAAATTTCGTCTTACAGAGGGGGTAGTTTACCCTTAAGGCGAATGTAATAATTTCGAAACATGCGAAAACATTACATTGCAGCTTATAGGAATATATTGCATCAGCGGATACATTTGAAACACAGAAAACAGGACTGTGATAAATAAATTTGTGTAAAGGGCGGTTTACCCCCGTAAGTTTGCCATCCGACAAAATGCAAAGATACGTAAACTTGAATTTTGATCCTGCTTCAAAATGGTACTTGTTTTATTTATTTTCATGCAACCCTCCTAAGTATGAGGTGAGATAAATGCAAATGGAGGTGTGGTTCAACCCTTAATTTAATTTGTTCTCAATACTTCTATAGTGGACTTTTCATCGTTTTACATTAGAAGAATTTTCGTCTTTGTTTGAGTTGAAACTGCAAAATCACCCCTTGACAAGCCTTTCTTTGAGGGGTGGTTTCCCCCTTAAAACCGTTTTTCCGTAGATAAAAAAAATCGTGTCTAGTAGTTTTCAATGCTTAATCACATATATGAGTTTCAACAGAATCAAAGGCGGATACTTAAGTGATGAAAATTAACTGCAAAGCTTGTGGAAATTTTTTCTTCAGTTTTTTCCATGGTACACTTAAAAGGAATATCAAAACCTACATTTTTATTTTTTTTAATGTCTCGTACGTTTTTCTTCGCCCCAGTATCGCATTTTTAGCTAAAAAAAACACATATTTTAGAAAAAAGGCGTCTTCCAAGAACGATAGGGTTGCAGAGGAAATGTCAATAGGATAAAAAGTTGCATGGGTTCAGGAGTGGCTAGAATTTTTGCAGAATTTTTTGTGCACATTTTTTTTTTTTACCATTTTTGGTTGGAACTTTGATGAGTGGAGAGGCTCCACTTGGGAATTATGGGGTCTAGAACAATGTATTAAGAAAGGAAATTTGTTTACATTTTTATTTTTAATCAACTACAATTTTTTTAGATTTTTAAATATTTTAAAAAAAATACGCAAAGATACGTAAACATGAATATTGATCCTGCTATAAAATGATACTTGTTTTATTCATTTTCATGCAAACCTCCTAAGTACGAGGTGAGATAAATGCAAATGGAGGGCTGGTTCAACCCTTAATTTAATTTTTTCTTAATACTTCTATAGTGGACTTTTCATCGTTTTACATTAGAAGAATTTTCGTTTTTGTTTGGGTTGAAACTGCAAAATCATCCCTTGACGAGCCTTTCTTTGAGGAGTGGTTTCCCCCCTTAAAACCGTTTTTCCGTAGACAAAAAAAAACGTGGCTAATAGTTTTCAATGCTTCATCAAATATATGAGTTTTAACAAAATCAAAGGCGGACACTTAAGTGATGTTCCTTGTTAGTAATAAAAGTACATATTAATTGCCAGATCTGGTGGTCGAAATATTCAAAATATACGATTCTGTCAAATTCGGCAAAAAAAAAACCATTCTCATAGACTCGTTGTGCCGACTATTACATTTCTTGAGGGAAAAGTTTAATTATTGGCCAAGTAGGTGGCTTGCTGCGATCGAACTTGATATTTCCCCGCCCACTTATAATTTCGAGGCCAAACTCTCTAGCGAACTGCAACCGATTAACATTTCAATCCGCTCCGAGATATTCGCAATTATCAATCTATTTTCTACGCAATCTACGATTGCATGTAGGATACTTGCACTGTATTCGTGAAAATACTCGATTTACCGTTGACACAATATTTTTATTCAGACCGTCTAGTTTTATCAAGCGGCTAATTTTGCTTTAAAAATTATGTTAATCCATTGTCAAATAGCTGCATGTGGCATTTTGGAAATTATCCAGAATTTCTCGAATTTATGGCAGTTTTTTTCGTTCATTCAAAACAATTTTGGAATTAACTTTTCAATTCTGCATCGTTGAAAACCCACAGTTAAAAAGCACGCTATTTTTAACAACAGTCGATTGTCAGTAAGATTTGATATAAAAACGGTTTTGTTGAAGGTTAGTGAACGGTTATCAAAGTATCAATAATTAGAAACTTTATGAATCCACAGTGCCAAAAAAACTCCCCAGAGATAAAGTTCTCTGCGTATAAATAAAAAAAAGAAGGGCATATCGCGTACATGTGAAAAAAATTATAAGAGTTTCGTTCATTTACATTTTAAGTACAGTAGTCATAAGCAAAATGTTTCACGTTATGTCGAGTTACCGTTGGGAAGATTTTCAATAAAATGTATCTTAGCAAAAAGGTATAATCAAGCTGGGTAGGGGGAGGGGAAGGATTTATTTCCATACTGCCTGTAAGAAAAAAACTTGGACGTTGGTGGGTAAATTTAAAGTTTATATTGCTCGAGTTTCTGTCCGATGTATTAAACGGCTTCAATGATGGGAAAATAAATATTCGGCACATTATACATTTAGTAATTCTACGCTTACTTCAAGTGTCCGTGTATACTTGTGGAGCAAAATCTTGATCATGTGCTTACATCATGCTAAATGGCAAACCAATCCCTTCCTTCAAAAAGTCGATGTATATTGAGTATTGCAATGTAATACTGTTTTTTTAACCCTTTCGATCATACGAATTAGCTACAGTTTAAAAATAAAACCCAAACAAACCAAAAAAATCGTGAGGGTCATTTTTTTTTCAAAGAATATTGAATAAAGAGGTCTGATAAACAATTATAGTTTCGATCTCACTTTGGTAAATTTGTAGGGAACGTTGGAATTTTGGCATATTTGTTGTAAATAATTTGCCAAGTACGTACATGGTACCCATTTATTTTGAGTTTTTACGCAATTACAAGAAGTTGAATCGTCATCATATTAATTTGCTCAAATGTATTAATTTTCCAACTGTGCTCGTTTTTCACGAATTGAGTTTGACGGCGTAGAATCACGTGGCGTCAATCGCTTGATTTTTTTTTCTAGCTATCAGAAGCCCTCGATTTGTTCTCAAGGGAATCCCATTATGAAATTTCGTCTTAGAAAAATTATAAAAGGAATCGTTGATCTGACTGATTGCGAGTGCAAAAAATTTATTTCCTTTTCTCGAGTGCACTTCAAATTATTCCAAAATAAAGGGTTTGTTTGAATCAAATAAAATTTTCTTTGAATCTCGACCTACTAGGCTTTTTTTTGCATTCAATGTAATATATCAACTCAATATTTCAATTTTTTACAACAAACTCTAATAAACGCCTTACATTGGACACTTATAACATTTTATTCATATTCGGATTTTTTTTTCTTCATTGCATTGAAATTATACATCTAACTTGAACAAGCTTTTTATTCCATTAAAAAAGAAAACTGCTTCCAATTAAAAAAATGTATGTTTGACACGCTGAGTATTTATTTTGAGTCTGATAGCGTTGTTCAATTCGTCAATATTTTTTTCTTTTGGTGTACGCAACATTGCGAACCTTGGTATAATAAAATACCAGATCCGAAATGACGGTTTAAAATTAAAATTAGTGATATTGTGACATCGAAGTATATCGATACGACTACTCGACTTTCTATTATATATGTCATTATTTTCTATTAGACCTTGACGTTTGGTCACAAATATAAAAATAAAATCGTATATACGCATGTATGTCAAGGTATGTGTGTGAATAAAAATAACATATGCATCTATTGTTCGTTAGGAGTTCGGTTCAAAGTGTACCTATAAAGTACAGAAAATTAAGTGATTTTTCTTGATTTTTTTCTTTTCAACTTACTGGGCGGTCGTTGTACTTTTCCGGATAATCGTAATAATCGTAATTATCCGGTATGTTGTCGGATGCGCTTGGCTTTGCCACACTGCTGGTGATCATTAGAGTTGCCATCAGTAATAACGGTATCAGAGACGTAGCCATTTCGAAGCTCGGTTCTCAAAAGTTCAACGGGTTGGTACACGATTTATACGCTTTTGCACTTTATCGCTCACATTCGTGAAATATAGATATACATACGTATGTACGTAAACAAAATATGGCTATATATACAGTTATATTTGTGAGTATATAAGTATCTATACGTATATAAAGTAAGGGAAACGGAATCACTGGGGATAAAAAGGGGGAAATGTTTTGATCAATGGGAAAGTTGGATGAAAATTTGTATGAAAATATATTACTTTGGGAGAGCGAGAAGGAGTTAATAAGAGAGCGGGAGGGAGAAGTTCGCGATAATTATTTCGTGCGATCTTTGTTAAATGGACCCCGACGATTTTAAGCTTTTCGTCGATAATCCGCAAAAAAAAAGAAGCGCCAATTCGTTCACGTTTTTCACGATACACGCACAAGAGTTAAATGTCAATTCTCGTCCTGTTGTTTATTGCTGTTGTTTGTGTGATAAGTATTTTTTTTTATGTTACTTCTCGATCTCGCTTCTACATTAATATTCTTCTCAATGCGATCCGATTGAATTACCAGGTTTCACGATTCGTATGATTAATGCGTTAAAGTATGCGACGTTCGGAGTTATTGTTCGGGCGCGATGTGACGCGTGAGGGTGGATAACACGGACCTATATACTTTGGCGCGCCGTACGGGGTGGGAGAGAACGCAGGCGCGAAAACTTGGTTTCTGTTCACACTTGGGATTTTCCTTTCGCGGCCAATATGCAAAAAGTGATAACCGAAGAGAAACGGGTACATTTGCCATTTATCCGAATCAGACTTTCACTGCAAATCCAAGTGTGTTGTTTTAACACAGCTATATGTGTTATTACCTTGTGGTCACTTTTTACACATTTCCGAGTGTGTAATTTTGGGATTCGCTTCATGCGATTGCACACTTGAGTTTATTATTTCTATGGTTATTTGGTGTGTTATTTGATTGTTTTTTACACACTGCATACCTGTTTGTTCAAGGCATCATAGCCAGTCTACTAAATACATAGAATCTATATATGAGGTATTCCAAGTGTTTTCGAACGGCCTAAAAGCCTGAACTTCTTCAATCTTTTTCAAAATTGGTGATGTTTTTGTATCATATATTTTGAGTACGTGGCATTTTTTTCAGATTTTTATCGGCTCGGTAACTCGATTAACTCGGAGATAAGATTTTACACGTGATCAAATTTCAAATGATCGTATCGTAGTGATCTTCTCGTCGTAAGAAAAAATGTCCTCTACAAAAAAAGATGCGTTTTTCTATGAACTATTTTGAATTTTTTTTTTTTGATTCTCCAAGTACTACAACACTAAAAAGAAAGAAAAATCTTTCATTTTTAAATTTTTTATCCCCAATGGCTAGATTGATCCTGCTGAAATTTACACTGAATTTTCTTTTATTAGAATAAAACAACATGTGTAAGTTTCATTTTGGGCTGGGCTTGCGCTCAGTTAATATCGTCGTCTTAAATTTAGTGGGAAATTTAGTTTGTTGAATAACTCGGCCATTTTCAATTTTTGAGTAAAAATGGTAATGACTAAATTTGTAGGAAATCGAGTGCTCTACAACTTTGGTCATTATAGTTTTTTCTCTACCATCAATATTTTTGGAATTAAACCTGAAAAAAGCGACTATAGCATTAGCTCGTTCATTTTTAACTTTAGGGCATAAACGAACATAAACAAACTTGTAGAGAATGAAATTCTCGACAATTTTGGTCTCAACCTTTTTTTTCCTAGAATCAATATTTAAGGTCGTACGCCAACGGTAAAAAAAAACGAGAAGCGTGAAAATATTTCGCGAACCATTCGCTCTTTTCTTTTACCGTTGGCGTACGACCTTAAATATTGATTCTAGGAAAAAAAAGGTAGGAACAAAAATTGTCCAAAATTTCATTCTCTACAAGTTTGTTTATGTTCGTTTATGCCCTAAAGTTAAAAATGAACGAGCTAATGCTATAGTCGCTTTTTTAAAAAAAGGCGTCATCGAAGAACTATAGGGTTTCAGAGGAAATGTCAAGAGGGTAAAAAGTTACATTGGTTCACACTGGAGTGGTTAGAATTTTCACAGAATTTTATGTGGACATTTTTTTTACCATTTTTGGTTGGAACTTGGATGAGTGGAAAGGCTCCACTTGGGAATTATGGGGTCTAGGACAATGTATAAAGAATGGAATTTTTTTTTCCTTTTTTAGTTTTAATTAACTACAATTTTTTTAGATTTTTTTATTTATCATTGTAATTTTCAAAAATAAAAAAAACGTCTAGAAAAATTGTAATTAATTAAAAATGAAAATTTGAACAAATTTCCTTTCTTAATATATTGTCCTAGACCCCATAACTCCCAAGTGGAGCCTCTCCACTCATCAAAGTTCTAACCAAAAATGATAAAAAAATGTGCAAAAAAGATTCTGAAAAAATTCTAGCCACTCCAGTGTAAACCTATGCAACTTTTTATCCTCTTGATATTTCCTCTGAAACCCTATAGTTCTTCGATAACGTCTTTTTTCTAAAACATGTCTTTTTTATCTAAAAATGTAATACTGTTGCGAAAAAAATCATACGGGTCTTTCTAAAAAATAAAAATATAGATTTTAATATCCTTTTAAAGTTTGCCATAAAAAACGGAGAATTTTTTTTTCCCCAAACCGTTAATTTTTGACGGCCAAAAAAAAGCCGAGAATTGGCCACGTTCAAAAGTGCATACCGGGGCAAACAAAAATCGTAGATAATTTTCTAAAAAAAAAACAAAGGTAAAGTTGTCATCTTTGAAACGCCACTTGGAAAATTCAAATATCATTATTTTTGAGTCCGCTAGCTAATTTTTATCGCGGTAAGAAATTTTGACTAGTGTATCCAACATTTTAGACGGCGGTGTATATATATATACGAGGTGTGTAAATTAAGTAACGAAACTGGCAATATAGCGTTTGATCTGGCAACATTTTGGACGCGAGACTTGGAGGGGCGGCAGGTGAACATGTGATACGCCTTCAGTACGATTTTGAACTCGCTAGAGTCATTTGGTTGTCCGTAGTGATTTTTATCCGTGAAATAGTTTTTTCTGATGCGTTCTAAAAATGAGTGATATCAATTTCGAGTAACGATGTGCTATCAGGTTTTGCGTTAGACTTCGGCACAGTGCAACGGAAACTTTTGCAAAACTTCAGCAGGCCGACGGAGATAGTGTTTTGTCAAGGGCCCAGGTTTTTCGGTAATTTAAGGCCGTCTTCTAGTCTAGAGGGCCAAAATTTGGGGATTTTTCAACATGCAATTAAAAAAAAACTAAAAATATTTCCGTATCTATCTTTTTACCACATATTTATTCATCCTTTGACATTGTGTAAAAAAATTGGCGAAAAAAAAAATCCATAATTCTGGTAGATGCAGGCTGGTAAAGTGGGGGTGGAAAAAAAACGGTCTCTCCTGGTTAACATGATTCCAACCCTCCTGGTCATCAGAAAAAAAAAAAATAGATTCTTAAGTAGTAAGGATGTCATTATAGCCCCTACCTCAGGCAAAAAAAAATTCGCAAAATGGCGGCTGTTTAAAAAAAAAGGTCATTTTTTGCCGTTTTTTTCACGATTGTTGATTTTTTTTAAATAATTAGTAACAAAATTTCGCGATAAATCTGGTAGGGGCGATAGAGGGGTGTATAGACAAGGTCCACAAAAAATTTCAAGTAAATCGGTTCATTACAACTTGAGATATCATGTCAACCGTCTCGAAAAAAGTAGTTTCGAGAAAAACGCGTTTAAAGATTCGAGTACAGTTTCAGGCAGTCTAAGTCATATAATGGTACATATACTTACATTTCGTTAATCGGCGATTCCTGGTCCATAAAATACTCCTTCTTCTTCAAAATCGAAGTCTTTTGATGTTTTTTGATGATGAGAAGTTGGTCGAGCAGACGGAACCGTTTATTGTTCGATTCGGTCCGGCAGCGCCGGTTAAGTTTCCACCTCACTAATTACAGCTGTAAGTCCGTTAATATTTGGAATTTCCAAATTTCCTTTGGAGGGTATATTCTTGAAATACTAAACATTGAAAATATGCAAAAAAAATCGATTTTTTCAAAATTCTAGACTAGAAGACGGCCTTAAGGCATTTTCAGACGGAAGAGAGTCGATTGAAGATGAACTACGCAGCGGAAGGCCTTCACATTCGAGAACCGATGGAGATGTCGACAGAATCTGGGTTCTTGTGCGTTCAGATCGTAGTTTGACAGTTATAATGATCGGGGAAGAGTTAAATTTGACTCATATCATCGGTCATCAGATTTTGACCAATCAATTGGAGATGGGAAAAATCTGCGCAAAAATGGTTATACAGCCTTGTCACACAGCAATTTCAATAAACATGTTGTTGGCCAGTAAACACATTTCTGTGGCTCTTGAGCCTCCTTATTCGCTTGACTTGAGTCCTTGTGGCGTTTCCCTGTTTCTGAGATTTTAAAATCACCTCAAGGGATGTCATTTTGGGACACTCGAAAATATTCAAACGGCTGTAACCGACCAGTTGAAGGCTATTTCAGTATCCGAGTTCTAGCACTGCTATATGAGAATTCCACGAAACGTCTTTCAGCGCTGTGTGGCTTCCCAAGGAAGTTATTTCGATGGAGACCATATTGAATTGTAATTCTATTCGAATTAAAAAAATGAAAAAATAAATCTCATTACTTAATTTACACACCGCGTATATATATATATATATATATATATATATATATCCAGGGCTGCTGATTATTATAATAGTTGCAATTCCGTGTAAGGGTTGTAGAACATGTTTGCCACTATCAAATAACCCAGTTGATGGGGTTTGCAAAAGTGAACCATTTTCGAGATATTTTTTTTTGCTTGAGTGAGGGGTAGGCGACTTTAAAAATAAATTTAAAAAAAACTCTTGTATGGCATCGAACGTTTTTATTATTTGTATTTTGAGGAAATGGTAACAAAGAATTATCAACAAACATTTTCGCATTAGGGGTCCAAAAATCCACTCACTTTCGTAAATTTCTTTGACAAAAATACATTTTTTTTTTAAATCAATAAATGATTTACCCTGTGAATCATTGAACAAAAAACAACACATTATTAGCTATCCAACGCGGTATAATTTTTCTGTAGATATATCTGCATTTACACGTGTTGCACGTTTTAAATGCGACAGAAATAACGTATTGAAATTTAATGCCGTTCAAGTGTTTTAAAATATACATGAAATGAGTTAGAATTCTCTATGATACACATAAGTACGTTGTTTCAGGTTGTGTATGGCATTTAGACATGTTAAGGGGTTACGTGGGTTTCGAAGACAAAAAAAGCATATTTTCTCTATTTTTTTAAATATAATATCTAAATTATTTTATTCAAAATGTTAAGCACATCAAAGAGCAACATTTCAACAATATTTTTAAAAATTTTCATCCAAAAATTTGGGAAATTCAGCCGGTGGGAGCTGGTTTCCGGAGACCCCTCAAAAAAAGTGTCCTCGTGGTGGTCAGGATAACCCATGATAGCTTTATCTGAAATTAAAAAAACAAATTTCTTCTGTTAGTAGATAAGTATAGCTCGTGATTAGACGAAGGACTTTAACAAAAATTGAAATTTGAATTTTTGGCAGAGTTGTATGCAAAATAGTTCAATTTTTGGTACAATTTACACTACGTATAGCCTTGTAAAATGAGTTGTAATCGAAAAAAAAACCTTCGTTCAATCACTAGTCAATGCTATTTTGAAGAAGTATGCAACATTTCAATAAGATCGGTGCATTAGTTTTCGAGAAATCGTGTCCACCGACTTAAAAAATAAAATGCGTATACCTGCGTCGCTCCCGGCCGGTCTTTCCCAACGGGGGTAATTCCCAAAGGCTCTCTCTCCTAGACTTATACTCCGATTGACTTCAAAATTTGGGAGAATATTCTAAACTCGGTAGCGTTACCTCGAGAAACATCTCACCTAATAAACGCATTTTGATTTTTTTGTTTCAGATGATCCAGTGACGAGTTATAGCGTACACCGCAAAACAACTTTTTTTCGAGGCGCCTGTAGAGATTTGCTGCCAACGGCTTATTTATCAATATTTTGTAATGAAAATTTAGGAAAATATAGTTCAGATGTTGTATTATTATATGGAAATTAATTAAATAAACCAGCATTACCTGTATCGTCTAAAAAAATTCTTGAAAATATGCTTTTTTTCACCGAGTTAACCTTACCCCGCCCTTAAGGTTTATTAAAGTGGAGCTCCGAGCGCCTCAGCTACCTGTTTTCCAGCCGAGAGACGGTTCGGCTCAACAGGCTGTAAATTCTAAAATACTTTAGATACGAAAATATCCTTTTACCCGCGTGTTCGAAACACTTTAAGGCCTTATATACGCGAAAGAATTTCAAAATTTTTCATTTTTTTTTTAAGTTTGATTCCATTAGCCTGAACAGTTAGGAATATTTTAAGGTTTACAGAATTGAAAAATTCCAAAAATTGTTAAAGTGCAGCATTTAGAGCGCGTAATAGATACCGCGCGGCGCGCCCGACCGCCAACTACAAAGCCGTTTTTCCACGATTCACTTTTTTGAACCTTATGAAAGTTCTAACTCTTGAACGAAGGTTCAGATCGCTTTGAAATTTTTACAACATATTCTTAGTATCATCACCTATCGTGTGAACCACAGAAACAAAAATTTCAATGACACAAAAAAATATAAAAAAATAAAGTACCGACAGAAAATTGAGTAAAAAAATGTTAAGTTTCGAATTTTTATTATAATAATTTTCTTTTATAATATTGTTGGTTCACACTGAAGATACATTCATTATGCAATTATAAATATGTTCATTTTTTTTTCAGACACCCACATCGATGCCAAGAACTTTCACCATCAACGCGCGCGCAAAAAAAAATACATTGCTTTATTATGTTATATCTCCGCCATTTGTTAATATTTCTGATTTTTTTTTACATATACTTAACCATGTGCATAAATGATCTGTAAAAAAATGTTGTCAATATATGCGTCATTTTTTTTCCGCGTCTAGAAAAGTACCTTCGAAAATCGGCGAAATCGCGTATATAAGGCCTTAAGGATGCAAATTGTGTTTGAAAAACGCGAATTTTTCATCTTCATGAACGGTAACCTGCCTTTAATTCCTAAAATGACACCCCTTATGTGTAACTAATAACACACATGGATTTGCAGTGTTCTTTTTTCCTCTTGGCCGTGCACAGCAGAACTTTCCTTGGTCATACACGATGTAGTCTTTTTTTTCATCGAGATTTCTATACCTCTGACTGATCGTTAATACTTCTCGATAGGACAAATTCGAGACAGTATAGAATCCAAGCGGTTAAGTTCACCTCTCCTCATTTGCATTTCAGAAGAATTCCTTTTGGAGGCATTGAAAACTAATAGTGTAATATTATAATAGTGCATAACAGATCCAATACGTATTCTGATTTTTCAATATTTTTCATTCTCCTTCGTACACTTTTACTCTCACCGCACATGTACTATTTCTTCACTATTTTCAGGTCCCTAGAGACCTCTTGGAGTGTTGACTACAGCCACCTTTTTCTAATGCAATGATGTATGGTATTTGCACGCGTGTACAGAAAAATTGTGGAAGACTCGTACCAATACAGGCGGCTATATTTTACTGAGTATCAGTTCCATTATCAGCGGCAACTGGGTAAAACTGCTTCCCGTTTAGTAGTCAGCGTGTAATAAGCCAGAATACGGGTAAGAGGTCGCCCCTCCGAATATTCACCCCAGCCAACACTGCTTAACGTCCGATATCTCCAAAGCCAGGTACTGACTTCGCGGCCACCACTGGCGGCCGGTTCCGATAGTAGTTTTAACCATTCGTATATCGGATTACATTTCAATGGCCTTAATAGCTGTCAGAAAGATATACAACCCATGCCCTAATCTAGAATGTGTATTTCATACATATAAAATTTCACGAAAATTCGTTAAACTTTTTAACCGTGAAGTTTATAATAAACAAACAAACATGGTTTAACTTTTACATAGTAAAGAGTGTCTCATAAGGACCTGACATTTTAATGTATTAAGGCAGTAGTCTGCTTTACAGGCTTCAAAAAATCGATTTTTCGTTTTTGTCTTAAATCTATTCCAAAACTATCCAAGAATATGTGTTCAAAATTTTAGAGGCCAATTCGACATATTTTCGAAGCTAGATCAGTTTTAGTGGCCGAGCGTCGAGCAGGTGCGAATGCTCGGGCAGAACTTTACAGCCCGTTTTCTCGAGTTTTCATTTTCACAAGTTTTGGAAAACGGTGCCGGCGATAGTAAAAACAATATATGTCCGATCGAAAAAAACCAAAGTGATCTAGCTTCAGTATTGAATTATCTTCTATTTGAACTAAAAAAGTTGGACAAAAGTACTATTTAAATTACTTGTTTTGCAACTTAAAGTGAATTTTTTTTTTCAAAAAAGTGAATTTTTTTTTCAAACTTCGAAAAAATTTGGAATTTCGTCATTTCTTCGGTATTTTTTTAGTTCATATAGAAAAGGAACTTATAAAAACTAAAAAAAAATTTGGTTCCACTGTTTCAGATGCATCGCACGACCTCCATCACCGGCACCGATTTACGAGTGCACACTCCAGGCGCCCCAGAAAAATCGTTACAACTTTGGCAAATTTCAATAATTTGTAATAATAAAAATTGTTTTTTAAAGCTTGAATATAATATACTATCGTCTCAAAATTTCGTTTACCGCAATCATTTCCTTCCCTTTCAAAAAAATTGTTGAAAAAACGCTTTTTTTTCGGCTCCTAAAGCAGACTACTGCCTTAATAAAACGTTTCCTTTATTTGAAAAGTACGAATATTTTAATTTTAATATAAGATACATACATGGAGGTTATGTGTGGAACACAATATCCGATAAATGGCCGCCTCGTTCCTGTTTGCAAATGTTCACTCTTTTGACGAAATTTTCAATAACATTTTGGCATAATTGCCGACTAACTTCATGAATGGGGCGTCCAATTGCGTCCTCCAGTTCCGGAATGGTTTGTGGATCATTGGGATGCACTTTTCCTTTCAGAAAACCCCAAAGAAAGAAGTCCAATGGCGTCAAATCACACGATCTTGGTGGCCAATTCACATCGGCGCAGCGCGAGATAACACGACCATGAAACTTCGTCTGCAATAACTGATTGTTTTGTAGTGCATTTTTACAATTTCTATGCCTTGCTCGATCGTGTAATTCTCCATTACTGAACCTCAATACTTCCTGATGCCCAGTTGTCAAAGATTAGTACTCTGTTCGGCACCAAAAAAAATGGCGTGCAATTTAAAATGTCCGGTCATTTTCAGACACCCTATAGTAGATATTATAAGTGATTGGACTGTATTAGATTCAAGGTATACGTTTCGCGAAGGACCGTATTTTGTGGGCGAATGAGGCAGGGCCCTCTGGAATCATTAGTAAACTACAATGGTGCTTTATAAAAATAAATTACAATCAATTATTATACCCAACGATGAACTGGAATGGAAAATTTCGCATAAATTTAGTAGATTTAGACATTTTTACATATTCTCCGAGTATTCGCGGTTACGAAAAATCTTCTGCTAGTCACATTTGTCTAAGTTTAATCATGAATATTTTCTTTAAACATTCGGTAATCTCCTGTTTTTATTGTCGTTACGTTAGAGAGAAATGTGGCCATTATGTCATTTCCATAGAGGGCTACATAAATTTGACGGTTTTTAAAGTCGTAATTTTTAGTTAAAAGTTCTTTAGTTCTTTAAAGTTCTTTAGTTAAAAGATACAATATTTTTTCAATATTATTTGACCCTGAACTTTTAAGGGGGCACATCCGAGTAGACGGCGGAAAAAATTGGTGAATTTTGGGAATTATTATCTGGAAAACTATTTGTCCGATTTCATCCGAGTTTGTTTTATTAGAAATTAAAAATATTGTGGTATATTGACCATTCTTTAAATAAATATACATTGACTGGACGCGTTGTTGTTGTGACCGGCGTAAAATATATCCCTCGCTGGCACAGTCTGCTGCCACCATGATTGCATGCATCGGAGAGGTTGCAGTGTACACTGCAACCTCTCCGAACGGTCCATGACCGGCACCTTCAGAAATGCGATCAGCCCCCACTAGGTGCTGAATATCGATCGGAGAAGCGCCAGGCCCTAGCGTCTGCTATCCGCTACGTCAGCAGCGCAGAGTCGGTTTCTACTTCTTAGTACAATAAATAAAAGCTTGTTTTTTCCATATTTTTTTACATATGAATTATTTTCTACTTTTTAGTCTTTAATTGGTTTTATTAGAGCTCTGAAATTTTTGCAAAGAGGGATTAATCCTTCCAAACGACCCGCTTACTATTGGTTGATTGTTAGGAGAAATCCGGGAGAACTGTGATAGGTGGCATCTATCATAGATGTTGGCTCACCACCTATTGGACCTTACCCTTTAAGGCCTTATATACGCGAACAATTTCAAAATTTTTCATTTTTTTAAATTTTTGATTCCATTAGCCTGAACGGTTAGGAATATTTTAAGCTTTACAGAATTGAAAAATTCCAAAAATTGTTAAAGTTACAGCATTTAGCGCGTAAAAACTTTTATTGTCTTGGAAGCAGGCAGGTAGCGGCGGTATAACCACAAACACGCTCGACTCATATACCCATAAGCCTGCACTCGATAAAACTGTGGCAGAAGCGATCAAACCAGTGTATGAAGCACTTAGTAACGACGAGTTACTGGAGATATGTTTAGGAGGCTTCACACAAAATAATAACGAGTGTTTGAATTCGAAGATTTGGAAAATTGCTCCGAAGAATTCATGGAGTGGTTTAACGATTGTTGAAATCGCCGCGTATATTTCGGCTAGCACTTTTAACGACGGAACAGTCGCCTTTCGCCGAATTATGAAAAATCTTGGTATTATGATTGGGCCGAACGCGATGGAGACTTGCGAACATCTCGACGAATTACGCCTTACTGCCGCTGGAATTCAATCTGAAAAGGCAACAACGGAAGCAAGGATTGCCGTCAGAAACGACAAAAAATATGCTGGAGACGTTTTAGATGCCGAGGAAGGCCCCACATATAGCGCAGGATGCTATTAAATAAGGTAAGATTGCATTTATAATAGATACCGCGCGGCGCGCCCGACCGCCAACTTCAAAGCCGTTTTTCCACAATTCACTTTTTTGAACCTCGTGAAAGTTCTAACTCTTGAACGAAGGTTCAGATCGCTTTGAAATTTTCACAACATATTCTTAGTATCATCACCTATCGTGTGAACCACAGAAACAAAAATTTCAATGACACAAAAAAATATAAAAAATAAAATACCGACAGAAAATTGAGTAAAAAACGGTTAAGTTTTGAATTTTTATTATAATAATTTTTTTTATAATATTGTTGGTTCACACTGAAGATACATTCATTATGCAATTATAAATATGTTCATTTTTTTTCAGATACATTGCTCATTTTTTTTCAAATACATTGCTTTATTATGTTATATCTCCGCCATTTGTTAATATTTCTGATTTTTTTTACATATACTTAACTATGTGCATAAATGATCTGTAAAAAAAATGTTGTCAATATATGCGTCATTTTTTTTAACCGCGTCTAGAAAAGTACCTTCGAAAATCGGCGAAACCGCGTATATATGGCCTTAACGTGCGATCCAAGAGCACTTAAAGCCAATCATTAGATATCGCTAATTTTACATGAAAAGTTGAACATTTTATTGATATATTTTTTTATTAATTTTAGTTGAATCATGCATGGTAACTTCTGATATGCACGTTTGCAAAATTTCAGAGCTCTAAGTAGTCGGGAAGTGGGTGAAATATAGTTTTTTTTTCGTTTTGCAACTCACAGAAAGTCAAGTTATACAAGATTGTAACTTGTAAAATTATAAAATATTCTTATATACATATGATCTGCGATGTCTGCACCATACAATTGACCTTCCATTGATTGATGTCCTCTTTCTCTGTTGCCTTCCTGAGCACTCTGAAGCTGATTACGTGTCTCTTTGCAGCTTTAGGCAACAATCGTTTGGCAAGCTTGATGCGCTGCGCGCCCGCCTCCAGGCACAGATTGAACGCCCATTATATAATTTTGAGTTTTCCAAAATTGTAGAGAGGCCTAACCCCTTATAGGTCTCGGAGAACAAATCGACGACATCGTTGCGATGCGAGCGTTTGCGAAGCAAATGTAGGAGAGGAAATAGCGAAGATGGCGGTGAGGGGTGGAGGGGGGGAGGTATCAATACGTCGGAAGCACAACGAAAGCAGACTCCCGATGGAAACCTGTAACCGTAAATTGAAAGTGCAAGGAGGCAATTCATGCCACTGTTCGTAGTGCACGTGCCCTCATTCTTCTGTGCCATGACGGCTCGTCCGCGTTCGATTCACTTCGAGAATCGAAAGTACTCGAAGATTGGCGGTAACTGAGTTAGTGATGGCCTTGAATTGCCAAATAACAACCACTGACACCAGCTACCAAAGCATACAAAACCGTCAACTAGCGACCGTTAACGATTTTTCACCTGTATTGGAAGAACTATTTTTATCGCAGTTTTGTTTTTAATTTCAGGAGAATCATCCAGTGCAAATTAATATTTTGTTTAAGGCCTTAGGCCACTCTAGAATTTTCCAAAAATCGATTTTTTTTTTGGTGAAGGGGTACCTTAGTACCAATAAAATTATATTCCAAAAGATTATGGGTGTGAAAAATCTCTGAGTATTCGATTTTTTAATTCTAGCGCAACCCCTCTTGATTCAAGTCGTAACTTTCTACTAACTTTAAGGGCGGGGTAAAGTTAATTCGGCGAAAAAAAGGCATGTTTTTAAGATTTTTTTTTTGCGTAACGGATAATGTTCGTTTATTGAAAAATTTACATATACTAAAGTAACATTTGAACAACATTCTCCTAAATTTGCATTGCAAAATATTCAAAATTGAGCGAGTGAAAATTAAACCCCGGAGGCGCCTCGAAAAAAAGTTGGTTTGCGGTGTGCACCATAGCTCGCAACAGAATCATCTGAAACAAAAAAATCAAAATGCATTTGTTAAAGGAGATGTTTCTCGAGGTAATGACGGGAGGATTTTTTTTTTTTCGATTTTTCGATTTTTCGTAGCACTTGGGAGCCAAAAACCCGATTTTCGCTAAAAAAATCGGCTAATTTGTTGTTGAAAAATTAGTAATTATTAAAAAAAAACAAAAAAGCTCTCGACAATACCTGGTGAATTATATGAAGAAGTACTGTGCAAAATTTCAAAGCGATTGGTCCAGTAGATTTTGAGTTATCGTGCACACGGACTTCAAATATGACAAGTCTCAGAAAAACGGTTTGAAAAACGCAGAAGAGTTTGGTCGCTTAGCGCTCATTGCACATAAGTTTGAGAACACTTCTCGATTGCATAAAAATCTGAGAAAATTCGTGCATATTAATGGTACTCAAAAGATTAATTTTGCATAATAATAATTCCAAAATGTTATTAACAAAATGATGAAAAAAAAAAATTAGTCAACAAATTTCCCCGCAACCCAATTTTTTTTCGTGATTCGTTCATTTTTCTGAATACGTATGAATTTTTTCAGATTGTTCAATTATCTTTGAATTTTTAGAAATTCAAAATAAAACTCGATAATTTTCTTATACTCCCTCAAAGTCGTCGATGCCAGGTCCGTAGAGCAAAAGGCTTCCATCAAGATGATCGGGAGCATCTTTTTGCGTTTGTCTACGCACGGCATACAGCGGTCAACTGATGTACAGACTAATGTGTATTCTAATATACACCATGCCTCGAATATACATAACGGGACCGGAACAGGCCCGTTTATCAAGAAATTTATTCGGGGTCGAAAAATACAATAGCGCGCCGCCCAGGTATAAAACCCGGCATGGAGCAATAGACGCTCAAATACTCATAACTTCGTCAATTTTACTCCGATCGACTTGAAATTTTAACACAATATTCTTGAGCTATTATGCATTCATTTGAAAAATTTTAAAAAAATTAAAAAAAAAATTTTTTAATACTTTACCCCGCCCTTAAACGCGTTTATCTCAAAACTACATTTTTCAAATCCGCCGGACTCATAACTCAAACAAATTTCAAACGATTCACTTGAAACTTCAACCGTATATTTAGAATTACATTTTCTGAAACACTACGTAGGATTTTTTAATTATATTGCATAGTTCCTTTTTTATAAACAATTTTCTGACGATTTTCTCATGGCATTTTATACTTTTTATTTTAGAAATGCGCCATTTTGACCAAAAAACAATATATCAAAAAAACCTCACGTACTTCGATAGCTATTCTCATATATAATCGAAAAAACTTTAGGGTCTCATCATAACTCAAATATTATAAGAGCTGTTGGTCTGGCCGTTGACCTTCCAGAAATAAAGAAGTCATCGAAAAAATGCTGCACAGTCGCCATTTCGATATGTATCGCTGTGAAAAATAATTTTGCATAGTCAATTACGTGTATAATAAAACCCCTATTTTGTAATTCCGATTTATTTTATAGTTTCGCTGAAAAAAAAAATCACAAAATATGCCTTTCTTGGCCTTTAGAGTGGCTTAAGGCCTTGAGGCAGTAATCTCGCCACAGTCACGTTGAAAAGTTTATTCTCCGCTCAATCGATGAAAGCTTCGAAATATTGCGAAATATCCTTATAATGTAGGTTGTATATCTTATCGGGATGTAAAAACTTATAAAGTAGCGATAAAAACATCTAATATCATGTTTACCTAACCCTCACTTTTGTATCGGACTATCCATTCCGGCTACTAATACGTAAATACTCTGCTTATACGGATATGCACACACTACTGTAATCTAGTTCTAAACTGCGCCAGTCTCTTCGTGGCGCTAGCGTCGCTAGACATTGCTTAATATAAATCGCTATATCTCTGAAACTAGACGGTCGAAATTCATGAATTTTTTTTACCCACTTCGTCATATGTTCCTCTGTAACTGAGAATTAAAAAAAAAAATCTGTAGCAAAGTTTCGCAGTTATTTCGTGAAATGTGAAATTTTCCACTGGTCCCCATAAGAAGACTTGTACAACCATAAAATCTTTGATTGCCAATATCTCAAAAACGGAACGGTGAATCCTTTTGAAATTTTACACGTAATCATTTAACCCTAGAACCATGTACATAATCATGGCTAAATAAAACATTCTAGTGAAAACAGCCTACATACCTCCGAATTCTGATAAAAATGTGCGTTAAAAAAGGGATTTTCAGGGACGGCGAAAGGTTTATCGTACAGTTAAGAGTCAAAAGAAGGCCCATGAATTTTTTCAGATTTTTCCTTGCATAATGACATAGTCAAATAAGCGACGGACGCGAACGACCCATATGCATGGTTTACGGGTGCTGAAACCTACGACATGGTTCTAGGGTTCATTCTGAATGAGTCCTCAAAATTTAAAAAAAAATCTACACAAAAATACCCTGGCGAGACCACTACCCTAATAGTGGGGAAAAAAAACGCATCTTATGTCGCGAATATAGAAGTATCTTGTGTCAACTTGTGCAGAAAATTGAAAATTGTTCTTCCGCATTATGCATTTTGCAAAGAATGTAATATTCTTAGTTAGTGGTGTGGTTGCTTGTTTTGAATTCACGGTCTTATATACAGGTCTAAAAACTCCGGCGTTTTTTGAGTGGTAATAAGTGTGATCGTTAGTGAGGCAAAAACGTAGTTCCTCAACTATCCGTTAGAGACGCCGTCACGCAAGGGTCTTGTAGATATAGATATATAGTAATCACCGTGACAGCAATAGGCCTCAAAATCTCTGCATCCTGTTACCGTGTTCCGTTGTAGGGTCGAAAGAAAGTAAACGGTCTGTCGAATTCAGAAAATTCATAAAGCGTTCATCGTTCCGAACTGTTGGAAAAGTTTTAAGAACGATAGTGGAAAGTTTTCAGTGTTCAAAGCTTCGCATAGCGCATAAATAATAAATCGATCAAGTAAAAACATTTATAGTCGTGGGAATTGAACCTTAACTCTACCCGGGGGAGGGGGGGGGGCAGACACTCTACCACCACGCTATGTATCATAAATAAAATATTTATTTTACTGTTTCAAAACTCCAGTACCCCTGCTTGATGTTTACATATGCTATTAATTAACAGTCTGGGGGATTTTTAAAAATTACAAATCATCGTTATTCTGACCATACACGGAGAGAATTAAATGTTAAAAATTACCGTGCAGTAACGGTAACCAGATGACAACCCTGAAACTTCGCTTATTATTACTGAGTAAAACACAGATTTTCACGAAAATAAAATAAAATTTCTTCTTCAGATAGAACATTTTACCAGATTTTCTAGTAAATTTTGATGTGTAACAAAATACGCAAAACTTAAATTTAAAAAATATATAATATCAGCGAAATTTTACTGTGCATTTTATTATTTTGTGGCTTTCAAAAATGTCTATAAAAAAGTATCGTCTTTATAACAGTTATTTTAAGATTTATTATAAAATTTAATGAGTGTTATAGGAAAATGTATTGTGCTCTCGGTAAAAATTATCGTGCGCGCTACCCTTCTTGTATAGTAAAATTTTAGCTACGTATTTGAAATTTTCTGTAACGTGAGTTTAAAAAAACTTGTCGCATACGAATTATTATGCTTTTCTCATTTGTCACCACATTTGACACCACGGTAATTTTTACCGTGAAATTCACGACAAAAATTACTTTTTAATTCTCTCCGTGTAGGAGGAGTAGTATAACAAAAATGAATCATTTTCCATTCATATCGCTCTTAAAAATTTGGTTTATTCTGAAAAATCTGCACTGTTACACAGCTGTTCGAGCTTGCTTTTCATTGGCTCACCCCAAGGTAGCAGCGCTTTACGTGGCAGAAACGAGAACCATCGTCTTGCCTCATTATCTAAGACATTCCCTACCGTACAAGTTCCACGACCAGTATGTAGGACCGTGGTTGAAATGGACTATTGGGTGACGTTTGATAAAGGAGGTGTAGTAGATTATTACGCCGATCAAAAAGGTGTATTAATATCTACTAGATTCATTTATTTGATTCTTTTTAAACTTAAGTTAACTAAAATTTTCGTAAAATTACATTTTTTAAAGATTTCACGCTACACTTGCAGAGTTTGATTTCAAAATTTATTTCGTTATTTCAATCAAGACCTATTCAATATCGTTGAGTACTAAACATTTTATTTGCTTCTAATAATTCTGGTATTTGGTATTATTCACTCACAAAAGATGTAGTCGTAGAAAATAAATGCATGAATTCAACGTTTTACTTGAATTAACTCGCATGTTCGTAGACACGGACATTTTTTTTATTTGATAGTAATACTATTGTGTCTGTACTTCACCATGCTTTTTTTCTACATCAATCTCTGTGACCTTATTTAGTAATGAAATTTTTTATTTGATGTATCAAGTAAAACTTGAAACATGTCCGCAGAATTACCTTTACGTAGAACTCAAAAATATGAAAATTGTATCATTACATAACACTATTGGTTTTCTGGGTATTGCTGTGCTCGCAGTGGATCGTGGATGCTTCTTTCTCCCTCGCCGCTCTCACAATCGCCTGCTCCAGCTAGCCAACGACTGACTTTTCGGGGTTTAGTTTGCTGAGCCCACTGCTCTCCTAAAACCTCTGAAAAAAAAATCCTATTCAGTACAGCCATTTGAATGAGGCATAAAGCGTAGTTGTTTGTATCATTTTTTAAAGTGTATATATATAATTACAATTCAGTATAATTTATATCAGTTTCAATTGATCTATATTCAAGTATGATTATCTGAGCGTAATTTATACCTATTAAACATGCGAAAGTTGCGGTCTCGCTGAAGTTAAGTTTCCCTTTGTTCAACTTTTTTTTCTTCCGCATCCACCGTGTCTCAATTGAACCAATTTCGAACTGATTGCAGGGATAATTTGAGAAACGTCGTTTTTGATGTTCTTCGAACCCACGATGAAAGAACCGAACAGAGTTTTCTGCAAAGGGAAAATGTGTTAAGCTGTAGTCGTACATGTATACTTCAGAGTCACAGAGAATTTTTCATGTAATTATTAAAAATTGTTTAATTCTCAACACGTATGCTTACCAGAGCATCTTTCTTGTCTCCATCGTTTTTTACATCAGCACCGAACCGGAAAAACTCGTCGAAATCGGTGATGGGAAGGCTATTCTTGTTTCGTAACTCGACGAGAAAGAAGAGTTGAACACTTGCGACGCCGCACCGGGAAACAAATCGATTCCGTGTCTCGTCTGAAGCGTCACCAATGCTCATATCCTCGTGTACCCGAACCGAATATCCTTCCAGCGCGGCCGCGCAATTCGTCTAAAATGGGTAGGTCGGGCGCATACTGGGAAAGCATCGAGGCTCAACGATGTGCAAGTCTTTACGCGACTTTGTTGCAGAGTTACGTTCGAAATAGAAAATTCGGTACTGAAAATCGCTAATAAATAAATAAACAAAAGTCACCCCGAAGACTGAGAAACATACGAATACAAGACGATTACAAAATTAAACTGCACCCACAGTCAAATAGGTAACATTCGGTTCTTTTAGTTTTTATTTTTCAACATCAAAATTAGCGTCGTAGTAAAGTCCGGTAAGTGAATTAAACTATGGACGTTCGGTACTTGTGAGTAGTAGTCAGTGGTGAGAGATTTCATTACGGTTAAAGTTCGACGAGACAGGCTACATAATGGTGATCAGAATTTATCGATGCTCGGGATGACCGTTGAGAACAAACAGTAGGTTGCCATTCAGAAGTTGATATCAGCCCAGGATCGGCAGATTATTTAACGCCGATGCTCGAAATGAGGTTCGGCTCGACCATGACAAACAGCGTCGGCCTAATATCGGGACGAATCACGGCCACCAATGGTCGGTTGCCGTTTAGAAGCCGATACTGGTCCAGCATCAGCATTTCGCTATTTGTCGATGCTGAATTCGAACGTAGGCTCGGCAAGGGCAAACATCATCGGGCCCAGCGTTGGGACAAATGTCGGTTACCAACGATGGGTTTCCACTTACAGACCGATATTGGCCTAAAATTAGTAGATGGCTGGGTGGCGATGTTCGATCCGAATATAGGTTAAGTAGTGGCATATAGTATCGGCCCAGGCTTGGGGCCAATGTTGGGCACAAACGTTTGGTTGACTGTACCGTACCTGACATCGGCCGTATTGTGATAATCGGCAATATTTTCATGGGTCCTCTCATATACTGAAATAGCGAAAATCGAGTCAATTTCAGCTGCAAGAAAATTACCAAAGGAAGAGATTTTAATCAACTAATTATGTTAACCTATTAAACCCTTCGAAGGTCTTTTAACTATCGCGTATATTCATATATAAGTAATTGATGATATTGTGGAATTATGAAATGAACACGCGATCAAACGTGTCAAAATATGCGACAGAATTTCGACAGATTTGAGGCATTATTTATGTACAGCGTCGAACGAGTTTCGTTGGTGTGCAAAAGTATCGGGCCGCTATCTCGCTCGGCTTTGCGCGCACTGTTTGTGTGCATTTTCTTTCATACTGGTTTCAAAACATGCATGCCAATGAAAAACCAGTATTATTTCTGCCACGATGACGAAACACACGAATATTGAAATCAGTAAAATCGTGTTAAAACTTTCTTCAGAAGGAAACTTTCTTCAGAGTTGTCGCGATTTTGCGACTATTCTATCCATTGCAAAAGTACGGTCAAACGTATTATTCGTAACTATAAATTAACAAATTCGCTGGGTGACAAAAGTTGGAGTGGTAGACCGCGAAAAACTATGGAATACGTTGACAAAATTACCCATAAAAAAATTGACAGTTGGACCGACATTGGCCTAATACTGCGCCAACTCCCCTCTATAGTTGGCCATTCCCTGGCATAAATGTCGGTCCATTAATGGACCAGTGTCGGAATGATATCCTCGGGCCAAGACTGGCTACCGACATCGGAACGACATTGGACTCAAAACCGGCCCGACACTAGTGCCAAGATTGGCCCAAGTTACAGCCAAGACTATGCCATTGTTGGTATTAAGAGCAGCCCGACGCTTGTGCCAACGTTGGCCCAGGTCCAAGCCAATATCGTACCAACGTTAGTCCAGTCCGTAACCAACAGTATGCACCGATATTAAGTATATTATGGCCGTTTTTTGTTTAATATATATGGTAATGCGCAGCAATGAATACAATATTTTCTCAGAATAACAAAAATAGAATTTATTATTAATTCAAGTAAGTACAGATATTGTAATTTATTATATATTATCATTGTACTTATTATATCAGACTTATTTCGCAAATAATATATTAATGAATAACGAAACATACTGGTTCGTGGCACTAGCTTGAAATTCACTATCATCGTCACTGCTATCTTCTTCACTTGTGTTAACATTTTTAGTTGTTCTTTTTCACCCTGTTCGTTTTCATAATTTTTATCATCCCCATGTTCAATCAGTTCTTGCACATACTCAACAGTACTTTCACATTCCGCTTTTTTTTAAATTATTTTCACGGTCGGCTCCAGTAGTTCACCCTAACAGTCAGCTCTCCGGGGGTAGCCCATACTAGCCTGACATTGGTATAGTACCGGGTGCCGGGATTAGAAATGAACGCAGGACAATTAATGGCAGTCAGTATTGGCCCACGGTCGGCTCCATCAGTCTACGCCAACAGTTGGTCCTAGGTCTTTAACCGGTACTGTCCCTACATTGGCGTAATGTTGGTTTCCGGGCTTCGAAAAGAGGATCGGCTAAAAGATGGCAGAACCGTTGTCTCAATGTTGGGCCAACATTGGCTGCCAATAATCGGTTAGCCAGTACTGGGCCAGACATCGGCAATTTTTTCATGGGCATAAAAAGGAAGTGCGTGATAGATCCACGAAAGACTGCAACAAGCATCTCGAGACAATTACGTAGTGCAAATTGTGCCGACATTAGTCGGAGTACAGTATCCCGACGTCTGAAGGCTGTAGGACTGTTTGAACGCATTGGTGTAAATAAACAACTCATCAGTAAAAATAATCAAGTAACCAGATTGAATTTTGCTAAAGAAAATTGGACAGTATCAAATTGGCGGAGTGTTTTTTTTTCTGATGTATTCAAATTTCAATTATTTGGAAGTGATGGTCGAAAGTACGTGAGATGTCCAACAGGTACCACATTCAACGTAAGGTATTAATTTCCTACCGTAAAACGCGGTGACGAGAACATAAAAAGTTGGGGAGCATTTCCTCACGACGACGATGGTCCGCTGGTAGAAATGCAAAGCAATATGGACGCTACAATGTACATAAATATATTGCAAGACTATTTGCAATGAAAAAAATGCCGCGTGGTTGGGTTTTTCAACACGATCACAGCCCCAAACATGCTTCACGTCTGGTAAAAGATTTTCTTCAAATACGAAAAGCATACGCCGTTTCGACTGGCCATCGCAATCACCGGACGTAAATCCGATTGAGCATTTGTGGCAAGACCTAAAAGATCGTGTTGGAACAAAAAATTATTCTAACAAGACGGAATTGTGGAATCATTTGCGCCATGAGTGGGAAAACTTACCACAAGAACGGATTTTACAATTAATAGCGTCCGTGCCTTGTCGAAGTATCGCAGTTATCCTTGCTAAGGCATGACAACAAAGTACTGAGCCAAGTGAAGAAGGTCGAACTCGTTTTGTTATTGTCAAATATTTTTTTGTGTTTTCCACACGTCATAGTATGTGACTGAAAACTTTTGTACACTCATTAAATAAAAAGTGATAGGCAATAAAATATTCAGGAACGATATCTAGGTACAGTCAACTCTCACCTATATAGCCGAGTTGCAACCGACGCTTCTCGTTTATTTTGCGGCGTGAGGGGCGCCCCACTCTAGGCTCGACAATAGCGACGCCCCACGTTAATCGCGTGAAGTAACAGTGGCAATTTTAGCGGAGGCCACCTCAAGACAAGGTTAGGAGGGTAAGTGAGGTTATACCTACGAGCAGATGGGCATAGGGGGGGGGGGGGGGGGGGGGGGTAGGGGACTCATTGGACAAATAAGCGGTCGGAATCAGTCGGAATTTCGCAAAATAGCCGGGAAGGCAAAATAGGTGGCGGCAAAATAGGTGAGAGTTGACGGTATGGAACTCATTGTTTTCAAGTATAAGTGAATACATGTTGCTATAACTTGTTAATTTTTCCCCCCACCGTCGTATTTCAGTAGCCTGAAAAATATGATGGTTCAAAAGTTTTGCACGCAACTGTAGGGCAGGGAGGGGCATATTGAACAGTCAGGTAAGTTGGACAAAAAAGGGCATAGAGGCCAAATACGAGCATATTTTGCGATTTTTTTTCAGTGAAACCATCAAATAAATCGGAATTACAAAATAGGGGTTTTATTAAACACGTAATTGACTATACCAAATTATTTTTTCGCAGTGATACATGTTAAAATAGCGACTGTGCAGCATTTTTCCGATGACGCCTTTATTTCTGGAAGCTCAACGGCCGGACCAACAGCTCATATAATTTTTTAGTTATGATGAGACGCTAAAGTTTTTTCGATTATATATAAGAATAGCTATAGAAGTGCGTAGGATTTTTTTGATATATTGTTTTTTGTAAAAATAGCGTATTTCTAAAACAAAAAGTATAAAATGCCATGAGAAAATCGTCAGAAAAGTGTTTATAAAAAGGAACTATGCAATATAATTTTAAAAATCCTACGTAGTACCTCAGAAAATGTAATTCTAAATATACAGCTAAAATTTCAAGTTAATCGATTGAAATTTATTTGAGTTATGAGTCCGGTCGACTTGAAAAATATAGTTTTGAGACTAAACGCGTTTAAAGGTTGGTAGAAGAGTCACGACATTAATCAAGAGGGGTTGCGCTAGAATTCGAAAATCGAGTACTTCGAAATTTTTCACACCCATAATCTTATGGAATATAATTTTATAGGTACTAAGGTACATTTTTAACAAAAAAAAATCGATTTTTGGAAAATCCTAGAGTGGCCTAAGGCCTTAAAGTTACTGACCGGATCCATAAAGATACGCTATTTTTTGTGTAAAGTATTTTTGTTAATTCTTTTCATTTTTCTTACGTCAATATTTCAATAGTTCTTTATAGAATTTATTATAATTTATCAAAATAATGAAAGTTATAATAGGCAACCGAAAAATTTTATTTGCTCACTGCAAGAATTTCGGAGCTCGAAGTAAAATGTGTGTTGTATTCGATCCTTCTTTACATTCACCGATTTGTTACGTAAGCCGATCGTCAAACTCGTGGATCTGAACTTTTCTCGAAATAAAAAAAAAACACAGATGCTAAGGAATCGACTGTGGATTGAGTATAAATTTTCTACAAAGCATGATGTGTATTCCAACTCAAAAACCAAAGTGCCATATCGACGGAGCGACAATTTTTCTCAGATTCAGTCGGCCGAAAACTTTCGAGACACCTCCAGGATTACATTCATTTTTATCTTTAGCAGTAGCTATTAATACACTGCTTTGGCTACAATAAAAGGTTAAGATGCACCCATAATGAATTTCATGCTGTACGTCAACGTCTGTTCGTTCCGAAGGCAATAATGGTCCAGGATATCCAGTTCTGGCGAATAAAAGTTATTGTATATAACGTACTTAGAGGCTTTTGTGTGCAGCTTCGCTTTCGTGTATGTCGAAACATTGGTTCATGTATACGACGGGAATAGATTTTGAGGTTATATCGTATGAAGGAGTATATATTCAGGTAATTATGAACAATACATTTTCTGTATAAGCCAGACTTGCCTAAATCGTACCACGAACCTACGTTACGTATCGCATGTCACACAGCACTTCCAATGGATGTAAATTAGACTGCTCGTTGACCATCTTGAAAAGCGATAATTAAAACAATTTAGTGCTGCTGCTTCGTAAATATTCAACAAGATAATAAATATTTTATCATTCTCACTAATATTTCGATCACATTAGGCAGTTACGCTACGAAAGAAACGGTTTCCTAATGGAGGCTAACTTTTGTTGTGTTTGGACGCCTAACAGTGTAAGTGTCTGTGACAAAAAAGTGGAATAAAATGGACAGGCCAGGTAAGGTTGATGTTTTGGTTGCAATTCTTATTTATTTTTGACATTTTCAAAAGCATTACAAGTACGAAATACAATTTACTTTCTTCAAAAACAACTATTAATTTCGTACGCCGGTTTACTAAGGTTATTGCTAAAAATGAAAGTAATTTCGCATCTCATCAATAAATGGCAGTAACAGTCGTTTGTTATAAACGTGCAGGTCGTATAAGAGTACGCAGTGCTTAGATGTGTAGGATTACGCTCGTACCCT